>OY763891.1:21855524-22455524 GCA_963667165.1 Barbarea vulgaris
GTTTTATATTTTGTGAAATCATTTATGTTTCAGATGTGGTGGGCAGAATCACTTATGTGTGGGGATCGAAATTGCATAATATCGGCTCAAAACATAAGATAATGGCAAGATTAGTGCTACAAGAGTATGTATATTTTCAGAATTTTATATATTATAAGGTTTAATTAATTATTAGAGTCAAACGTAACCAAGTATAGCTTTTGTTAAGTATAATATAGTAAACAACTGCATATCAATTATTGGTAGAATTATGTTTAATAAATATACTTTTATTTAAATTGTAGTAAAACCAAAGTTCGTCTATCTATAAGGGATCATGTTGCTTCTGATTTTCGAGCAATGCTCCACGATATACAATGGAAGAAAAGGATAGTCATCATAACAGCTGTTAATCCTAAATTATTTGCAGGTGAGGATCTGATTTTTTGTTACAAAATATTGGTCTAAGTATTAGACACTTACCATTTTTTTCTCTCATAAAGGAGATCTTTACTTGAACACTTCACCTGCTACAAGATTTTATGTTAGTGAGGATTTAGAGGACGTCAAAAATTCCGGTAAGTACAATTTGTTTCTCTTTCCAACATCTTTCTTATCAAAAACCAAATTGTCTATAATAGTACACCATTTTTCCAATATACAAATCATGTATAAATGATTTTACCAGCCAACAAGTGGAAGAGGTTGAGAATATTACCTTGGAGAAACATGAACTGGACGAAGAAGGCAATGCAAATATAACGATTTCACAAATGTTATCTTTTCTCGATGTGGAGGAATCGCAGGTTTAATCAATCTTTTGATAAGTTACACTATATATTCCCTAACTTAATTTAACTTTGAAACTTATTTTAACTTTATCCCCAGGAAAAATACTTTCTTTGCTCGGCCAGAAAATAGAAATTATCACTCGCAATGGATGGTATTACATCTCATGCTCCAAATGCTTCAACCGAATTAAAATTGAGGACCACAGAGTAACATGCTCCTTTTGTTACGATACTAACTTTATTGGTGTTGTCAGGTTTTAATTTACTACTACTTTATACTTTCAAACTTTTACAAATTCTTTAGAAAAATATTTAACTTATGATTGTCATCTCAGGTTCTGCATAGAAGTTATTGTTGATGATGAGACAGATCAAGCAAGATTTGCCCTCTTTGATAAAGAAGCTAGACAACTAACAAATATGACGGCTGCAGATTTGATAACCTTTGAGGTATGTTATAGATAATACATTCCTCACATTCATGTATATGTTATTTTACATTGACTGTTATACAAATTGATGTAGGGCACAAACTGTTATCATACCAAACAGAATGAACTTCCTACATGCTTACAAGAACTTATAGGAAGAGAGTATATTTTCCAGTTACGCCTTACAACGTATGACTTTACAGCACCGCAGAAGATGATTTCCGTAGTCGGCATAGTCGATGGACCAATCATATAGAAGGAAGCATCCATAACATTCCATCTGCACCCACTAAGTAGTTTACAAGTTGTAGAATACATTTTCCCTTTTGTTTAGTTTGTCACAGAAAAAAATACGTACCTCATATCTCCATTTCGCTGTAATCTACATGAATCCTTTTAATATATTCACTTTCCTTTGTAAGTAATCTACGGAAAAGTTTAAATCATAAAGCCAATATGAAAAAGTGCTGTTCACAAGTATTATATGTTGCTAATCAAATTAAAAACGTAATAAATTGGAGTCATTATGCTCTCGTATCAATGTCCAAGCATAACAAATTAACACAAGTGTACTGCCTCAAAGAGTTTAGTATTATCTGCTTGCGTACTGAGATACACGACAATCAAATCGTTACTGTAATTATGGTTATGTTTGGAAACCAAATCTAAAGCTCTCGATTTCAAAAAAAATAAAAATTTTATATATGAAAGTTAATTGAAATAATGGTTCCAGTAAGACCAACATAGCCTTGAATCCCCAAGTCAACACCACGAGACTCCGGAAAGTTCTTGCATACGTGACGACCGACCCGGTAATAGCGATGACTAGGAGTTGACTCCGATACAGATGTAGAAACACATAAGAGAACAACTCAAGGAGGAGACACAGTATCGAGTAGACCCACGCTGACTTCCACGTTGGCTCTGAGATCTTTGAAGAAACGGAGGAGATTAACAGTGGTATGGTCATAGCCTAAGGTTTCCTTGATGTCTTCTGAATAGTTACCGAACATGTTAGTATCTCTAGCTGTCGCCATGATTAAAAAACTCGCGAAGAACATGACCACCAGAACTTGCAGCCTACATCGTTTTTCTCGGTTTAGGAGAGAAGTGTGTGTGAGAGAGTTGCTTTTGGGTTGTGCTCTGGTTGGAAAATTGTAAGCTACAGACTGTGCGTGAGACAAACAAAGAGTGACAATAGGGCAAATACCGTTGTTATTGACGTTGACTTAGAGAGCGATTAGAGAAGGAAAATCTACACGTATTGCTCTAGCTGGCATATATTTTTCAAAAAATATTGTAAAGTATATTGTAAACTATTGTGTAATTTTAAAAACTGAATTCTTATGTTTAAGTCTCACGAAATTATTCCAACCCGAAAACTATTTAAATTTCCTAAGTCTCTGTATTTAGCAAAACCAAAACTATTTTTAATTTCTGGAGGTATTTAGAAGATTAGTTTATATTGATACTGGCTGCTATTTTGCTGATGTGTAAAAAATGATTAAATTTTCTTTTTTTTAATTTATATGAAGTGTTCGCATAGATTTTTTGAGAAGGGAGTGTATAAATTGGATCCTCAGATCCGGTGATTACCTAATTCGCGTCAATTCTCAACCATTTTTCAGATTGGTATTTGATTTTTCCCTTCACAATTTTATATAAAAATTCTGATTTTATTTCTCCTTCTTTTATTTTATCTGGTGAAACCCTTCTTTTTTGAAATTTACTGAACGATCTAATCGAATCCCTATAATCTGATAAATCGAAATAGGGTTTTCAATTAATGAATATACTTACACACTTTTATTACTAAAATCATTAATTTAAAATGTTTAGATTGAAAATTATTTAACTAATACCTCCACAATCGATTTCGAAGAATCTGGTTTTATATTGAAAATGTGTTATTGTTTGCTTATAAGTATTTAAATTTTAAATTTTAAATTTTTAAAAAGTCTGAAGCTAAACATAACGTAAGGATCCTTTTATAATTGGATTACACAGTTTTACAAAGCGAAACGGCGGTGCCTAGAGGTTAAAGTGTCGCGTCCTTTCATTTTAACGGCCTCACTCAAAATATGTGTCTGTTCGATAAATAATGTTCTCTTCCATCGCTATATAAGGAGTTTAAGCCATCCAAAAAAATTCACAACGTTTAAAAGACAGAATCTGTAAGGTAATAACTTCACTTATCAATAGTCTGCTTTCGGCAAGAATGGATATATAATTTGTGGTTTTAATGGATCTTATGTAAACTTCCAATTTTCTAACTATCATGATGTAGGTTTGTCATGGCAGACCTCAGACAACCATATTTAACATTGGAAAAGCTTGATAACGTAACCGGGAATCGACAAGTTATAGTTCGACTAATCCGGAAATGGGAGGCACGCAATCCTCGAAGGGGAAATATTTTGATGAGCCTAGATCTACTACTCTTGGATGAAAAGGTAAGAATCAATCATTTCTCCTACACTTAAATTGTTAATCTAACTAAATTCAAACTTCTGTTGAAAGGAGAATCTCATCAAAGCTTCAATCAATCATCGTCTCATTGGGAAGTTCAAAAACGATTTAGAGGAAGGATCTATTTTATGTATCAAAGACTTTGACCTTGGAGAAAGCTATGAAAGATTCAAGTTATCGGATCACAAATATATTATTCACTTCAGCCATTTAACAACTATTAGTGAGGTCATTGAAGAAGCACCAGCAATCAGTAAGACAAAGTTCAGGATATCCAATTATGATAAGTTACTCAGCATTGCAAATACAAACGAGGATCTACCAGGTTTGCTTTAAATACAACATATACAATTATATGCTAAAAGATTATCACTTAATATATTTGTTTAACACAATCTACAGATGTAGTCGGGAGAATCATTTTCATCTTGGGTTCTAACCTGCGAGACATAGAATCAACAAAAAAAATAATGGCAAGACTCCTGCTAAAAGAGTACGTATATAAAAAACTTTTCTCTACAATTTTGAAACAAAAACACATAGAGTCTAATGTTTTATATAAATCTTCCACTTTACTTGTGCGCAGTGGTCGTAAAGTACGCCTAACAATTTGGGACAACATTGCTTCTGATTTTAGAGCATTACTTTCTGCAAGAAACAGGAAAAAAGAAGTTGTCGTCATAACGGCAGTAAATCCAAAAATATTTTCAGGGGAATTATATTTGAATACGTCTGCAGCCACAAGGTTCTACATGAACAAAGATTTTGCGGAAGTGAAAGACTACATGACCACGTACGTGAAATATTATATATACCTATCTCTTATCTATACTATCTGGTATATTTTATTCCAAAAATATTTTATGCAGCCAAGGAGTTCAGAATTGTCATAATTCTCCTATGGAAGAGCGTGAATTGGAAGCTGATAGTTATGGTGTAACTACCATATCTCAAATTTTTTCTTTCCTGAATGATGAGGAACCTCAGGTAAATTGTAATACTTCCGCATATTTAAAGTTCCCCACTTAAAAATTGACTACCGTAATATACATTATAGGAGAAAACATTCTTTTGCAAAGCTGCTATTGCTGAGATAGATACACGCAACGGGTGGAACTATGTCTCCTGCTCAAAGTGTTCTAAAAAGTTGATAAAAGAGGAGGGTCATTTACGATGTACTCAGTGTGAGGATACTAATGTCATTGGGATAGTAAGGTACTATTACTTTACTCTAATACATTATGTTTATTAATTACACCACAAAAGTAACAAAATCAATGCTGATTGGAAAAAATAATTTATATCAAAATAGGTTTCGATTAGAAATCTTGGTAGACGATGGTACAGAGAGAGGAACATTTATAATCTTTGATAAAGAAGGAAGAAAACTAACAAACACACTGGCTGCAGAGTTGACAAGTATGGAATGCGAGGTAAGCATGTTCCCCAGATTTTAAACAGAAGTCAACAAATTCATTATTTCTGTTTAATTATTTTTTATCAAAAAAATGCAGAGTCCTACTGCGAATATAGAAAATCAATTGCCAGCATGTCTTAAAGAACTTATTGGCAGAACTTATGTATTCGAAGTCAGTATCAAACCCTTTGATTTCAAAGCAAGGTACAAGACTTTAACAGTATCTCGAATTGTCAATGAATGCTTTGACGAAGTACAAAAGTCAGTTGAACGACAGGTTTGTAAAGTTTGTTAATGAAATTTGTAAAATATATTAACTTTTTTAGTTACCAAGTGTATTAAAAATTTCCTACGTTTTGCAGGAGGAAAGAAATATGAACAAAGCAGTTGTTAAAAATACCAATCAATATCTTCTTAAGAGAAAAAAGAAAGAAGATGATACTGTCACTCTTGACGAGAAAAAAGCCACTTCCAGTCGGGGGAAAAGGGGGAAATACAATCCATAAAAGCAAATAGAAGAAAGAACAAATAGAAGGAACACATCAACACATCTCTAACTTTTATATCTTTGTCTATTATCTATTTAGTTATAACTCTTTTAAATTTAATACTACATTTTTTTTCATCAATTAGTACTTTATTTTATTATTATGTCAACTTGTAAGTTCTTATAATTGGAGATAAATATTTAGGTTCGAAATAATATGACAAGTATATATAAGAAATTTAGTAGCTTTTGCGACATAATAACCAACATAAAATTTTATATTTATAAAATAAAGGAAAAGTAAATTATAATACAGCTAACGAAACAAAACAATATATTAAATTACTGTTGTTAGAAAATGCAAGAAATAATTACGACCTGCCAAAATTAACGTTAAACAAATTACAAAGAAAAAGTAAACAATTGTTATCAATATTAAACAGCCTTAACACAAACGTTCATATAATATTGAATTACACAAAATAATTAAAAAAAACCTCAAACGTTGTCACCGATCACTCTAACCGCCTCACTAATCATCGCCACCTTTCACTTCTTAATCACCTCACCAAAGATACGTGTCTGTTCAAAATGACTCTTACGGGAGGCTATAAAAGAAATTACGTCACAGAAGGATATACAAAGTTTGAAATACAAAAGCGCTGGAGGTAATAAAATTCTTTATTATTTAACAGGTTTCATCATTTATTAATTTATTACACTATTGATGATGGTGATTTCGATTTTTAAATTATTTTGATGTAGGTCTGTAACACTGGGAGATCTTAATAACGTGAGTTATTATCCAAACATCAAATAACAATCCTAAAGTATTAGAGACTTCAGAAAGCGTTCACATAAATAAACATATGTGTCCAATTTCTCCAAATTCAAAAATGCAGAAGTTGATTATTCATTTACCTTATCAACAACATGTCATCTTCAACGACGTTGACGATCAACA
This sequence comes from Barbarea vulgaris, assembly GCA_963667165.1. Classification (NCBI taxonomy): domain Eukaryota; kingdom Viridiplantae; phylum Streptophyta; class Magnoliopsida; order Brassicales; family Brassicaceae; genus Barbarea; species Barbarea vulgaris. Next base: position 21,862,063 of record OY763891.1, read on the forward strand.
AAATGGGAGAAGGAGATGTAATCAGACTGAAACAATGTTTACTAAATGGATGGAAGCAAATCAGAATTTCACCGAATGTCGTGAACTAACATACACACAATTTCCTACAAAATTTGTATGGAACTCTTCAAAGAAAGAATGGACAAAGCGAAAACAATCTCAAGCCATCGGAAGAATTGAGGATATACATCCAGCAGCAGGAGAGATATATTATCTCCGCTTGCTAATGAAGTTTGTTAAAGGGCCCAAAAGTTTTGAAGATATTAGAACCGTAAACAATATGGTTCTGCCAACATTTAAAGAAGCATGTTTTGAGAGAGGATTATTGGACGAAGAAGTTGAAGAAAGGCATGCGGCCATGTATGAAGCGTCAAAATGGGCAACAAGCAATCATCAGTTAAAACAATTGTTTGCGATACTATCGAAGAATCAAACAACTTGAAAGACAAGAATCATCACAACTGTAACGAAGAAAAACATTTATGCTAATAGAAAGTGTACACATACTTTTGAAATTGTTTCTAGATCATAGTAAACTATGTTTCTTTTATTAGTTTAGGTTTTAAGATAGTTTTAATTTAATATAGTTTCCATTATATATCTTCACTGTAACTACATTCTCTATAGTAAACTACTTTTCTCACATGACCAAGTTAGTTAAAACATCATATTTGTTTATTTATTTGATTGTTAATCTAAAGAGTATATTTTGAAGAGTTTTTATTTGTTTTTCCCTGAACACCAAGTATCATTCTTTAACTATTTATAAATATTAAACAAGACAGAGTAACAGATAATCACAAATGAAAAAAAGTTATAACAAGGCCACTAAGCAAAACATTTGAGCCATGTGTCTATCTACTATATCATACGAACGCAATTTTCCACCGCCTCCATAGTACTGCGATCGTTCGTACGTCTCCTATCGCCATCTGGAAAGAAAGTTCCAACGAATTAGTATATGCTAAATTAAATTACAAAAACATATATATAAAGTAAAATGATGAATTGAGATAACTTTTTCATAATTAAATTCCTATAATATTAATAGAAAATAAATATGCACTCATATTGTCTAAACCCCAACTTAATATATATATATACAAGACAAGTGAGTGACTAGCGCCATCTAGAGATAATTTTCATGTGAACTACAAAAAAAAAAAATTCAATATGGTAATCAACAATATTTAACAACGAATAAAGTAAAAGGTTGAGCATTTTATATGTGAGTATATTTTCTTATCTAATAAATAAATATTCAAATTCAAATAACTTTTTTCAAAATTGAAATCTTTAAATAGTAGCAGAAATAAAATATGCACTCATTTTGACCTCTATACCAAATTAATAAATCGAAACAAATTAATTAACATTATTTAAAATATTTATATGTTAATAGATAACCTATAATCACAAAAACTTGTAAACTTATTTATTAACATAAAGAATTGGAATAAATTATTTACACCTATTTATTTGGTAACTAAGTCTATTAAGTCACAGTTTATAACCAAACAATTGCGTTCCTTCGTTTAACTTATGGACAGCTACGTAGACGACTTATACCGAAACAACACTATTTCATCACTTTTGATACACACTGTTTCAAACATTTATAACCATGACTAAAAAAACTACCAAGTCATAGAAGATTTTTTTATAAAGTCAACAGAACCATCGTCAGTGAAAAGGCTATCAAAATTATGACAAATTACTTACATAAAACATTCATACATAAGCCATTAATATTACCAGAAGAACAACATACACACTATGAAAAGAATACGACTACTCCAGAGAAAGGTAATTCATCTATTGTTATATTTTATATTCGACATCAAAATAAGTAACAATAATAATAAAAGATATTTAAGTTATTATCTACAGATGAATGTAATAGAGCCCGAGAAAGACGACGAGAACTTTTAGCAGGGAAACGTAAAAGATATTGTCAAGGTAAAATTCCATTTAATAATTTATTTCATCAAAAAATTTCATGTATTAAACATAGTAAGACATTTTTCCTTTGGACATACATTGCAGAACGTCCAACCAAAACCAAAAGGACAAAAACGAGTAAGAATTCGGATGTTGCCTCATCTTCGAAGGTTTCCACATCAACAAGAAAAGGTATTTTGATTTTTTCGTAAATAAAATTAGTAATTAACAATATATTTCTAATATGTTAAACAAACTTACCCACGTTGTATAATTTCATATTAGAAAAAAAAAAACCCAAAGATAATGAACTTGTACGATGCTCCTTCTGTGATGCTTTGGTATGGCAATCTGAAAGCAGTGGGAAAGACAACAAGAGTGGGAAACTATTATTCTCTATTTGCTGTCAACAAGGACGTGTGGTATTACCAAAAGCACCTGAACCGCCAGATTTTTTGAAGAAGTTACTATCAGAATCAAAAGCTTTTAAAAAAAATATAAGAGTATACAATTCAAGTTTCGCAATGACATCAATGGGAGCAAAAGTCGACAGATCATTGAAATCTTCAAAAGGACCGTATTACTACAGAATTCATGGGCAAAATTGCCACAAGATAGGTTCTCTATTGCCCACTGAAGGAGAATCACCAAAGTTTTTACAATTATACATAGTTGACACAAAAAACGAAGTTCAAAATCGTTTGAAAGCCTTACCAGGCGAAAAGAAAAAAAACAAGTTGGATGAAAACATTATCGACGGTCTCATCCAAATGCTAGATGCGAACAATAAACTAACACATGTTTTTAGAATGGCGAGAGACAAATACGAAGAAGGCGAAAGCACGGATTTAACTATCAGATTAGTTGGACAAAGAAGAAAAGGAAGACAATATGACTTACCAAGTGCAGATGAAATTGCTGGGCTTATAGTAGGAGATATATCACTAACTTCTGGCGAACGTGATATAATCGTGGACTGTAAACAAACAGGACTACAAAGAATATGCGACTTTAACCCCTTATATATGCCATTACAGTATCCTCTACTATTTCCTTATGGTGAGGATGGATACCACAAATTCATTCCTTTCAATGAAAATAACAACAAACTGAAAAACAGAAAATATCTCACAATGCGTGAATTTTATTCTTACCAACTACACACTCGGTTATCAGAGGGCATGACTATTACAAAGTCCGGACGTTTATTTCACCAATATATTGTTGATGCATACACTGCAATCGAACAAGAACGGATGCGTTTCTACTTAACTCATCAATCCCAACTAAGAGCAGAAGTTTACAATAATGTTTGTGATGCGATCTGTCATGGAGACACAGACGCTAAAAGGGTAGGAAAAAGAATAGTACTACCATCTTCTTTTACTGGTGGCCCAAGATACATGACAGAAAAATATCAGGATGCGATGGCCATTTGTAAATGGTATGGAAACCCAGATCTTTTTATCACAATGACAGCCAACCCGAAATGGCAACAAATATTAGATTACTTGGAGCTAGCAGGGAATGATGAGCCAAATGATAGGCCTGACATAGAATGCCGAGTTTTCAAAATAAAATTAGAAGAATTACTAACAGATCTTCAAGAAGGTGTATTCTTTGGCAAACCGATTGCAGGTATGTGATGCTGTTTAATATAATAACTAATTTCTTCCCTTATGTTTTTTATATATTTTACTATAGTTATATAAATAATTAATAAAAGAAGCATACAAAACTAAAAAAAAAAGTTATGCGTCTAAATCATTTTAAAAGTTATTAACTCATAGAATAAATACATATTAGAAATTTATATAGTGATTTCCAGGTTACTTTCTACACTTTTTAACATTAGTTTTGTTTACCTTATAGTGATTTACACCATAGAGTTTCAAAAACGGGGACTGCCACATGTGCATATACTATTGTGGTTAGAAAATGAGTTCAAGAACCCTACACCAACGCAGATTGATGATTTTATTTCAGCTGAAATACCAGACAAAGACGAAGATCCAGAAGCATATGAAGTAGTTAAACAATTTATGATGCACGGTCCATGTGGCAAAGATCGACCAACATCACCCTGCATGGATGAGGGAATATGTAGTAAACATTACCCTATGAAATACAACGACACAACAACAATTGATAAATCAAGACAAGTTACCTACCGACGTCGGAGAGATGACACAAAATATGTGATAAAAGGGAACGTGCAACTGGACAACAGATATGTGATACCTCATAATGTCAATCTGCTACAAAAGTACAAGGCACATATAAATGTAGAATGGTGCAACGGATCAAAGGCAATAAAATATCTTTTTTAATACATTAATAAAGGAGTTGACAAGGCAACTATCGTTATTGAAAGGGAGAAAAACCAAAGTATCCAGGATGAAAATCTGAAAAGCAACATAGTTGTAGTAAATGAGATTAATAATTACTTAGAATGCAGGTATTTGTCAAGCTGCGAAGCTATGTGGCGAATATTTGGTTTTGATATTATTTACAGAAAACCAGCAATTCAGAAGCTCACGATTCATTTACCAGATCAACAACATGTCATATTCAAAGAAATAGACAATCTACAAAACGTGATAAGGAGATACGATATAACCGGAACCATGTTTATTAAATGGATGGAGGCAAATCAAATATTTCCGGAAGCTTGTGATTTAACATACGCACAATTTCCTACAAGATTTGTATGGAACTCATCAGATAAAGAATGGACAAGGCGAAAGCAATGCCACACCATTGGCAGGATTGTGCATATTCATCCTACAGCCGGAGAGTTGTATTATCTTCGCATGCTATTGAATATAGTTAAAGGACCCAAAACTTTTGAAGATATTAGAACCGTAGACAATGTGGTACTACCAACATTCAAAGAAGCATGCTACGTCAGAGGATTATTGGATGGGGATAAAGAATGGCATGAGGCCATGGAAGAAGCATCAAACTGGGCAACGGCCAAACAATTAAGACATTTGTTTGTCACACTGCTACTATATTGTGAAATTGGAAATCCATTAAAATTATGGAATCATTGTTGGAAAAATCTTGCAGAAGATATTCCCTACATTCTACGTAAGACATTTAACTTTATGGAGATGCTTTTGACAGAGACAGACCTCCAGAATTACATTCTAATGGAGATAGAAAAGATATTACTGCAAAGTGATAAATCTTTGAAAGATTTCGAAGAAATGCCATCACCAAACCAAAACATCCTAAACGCAATGAGAAACTCACTTATAGCAGAAGAGAAAAAGTACAATGTTAATGAAGAAGATGACAAACACCAACGTTTACTACAATGTCTAAATGAGGAACAAAGGGAAGTATACAACGATGTAATCAAATCAATCGAAAATAAAGAAGGAAAATTTTTCTTTTTATCGGGCCCTGGAGGAACAGGAAAAACATTTGTCTACAAAACAATTATCAGTAAATTAAGATCACAAAGAAAGATTGTTCTTCCTGTTGCTTCATCCGGAATTGCCGCCACACTACTCCCAGGAGGAAGAACAGCACATTCACGATTTAAAATACCTTTGAAGATTCAGGAAAACTCAGTTTGTGACATAAAACATGGTACAATGCTGGCTAATTTGATAGTGGAGACAGACCTAATTATATGGGACGAAGCACCAATGACACATCGCCATGCATTTGAAGCGCTTGATAGAACTTTAAAAGACATTATGTCACTAGAAGACCCATCTGCTATGACAAAGATCTTTGGTGGTAAAACAGTTTTACTAGGAGGGGACTTCAGACAAATTCTACCAGTGGTTCAAAAGGGAACTCGACAAGACACAGTATTAGCAGCAATTAATCGTTCACGCTTGTGGGATTCATGTCATGTCTACCTACTACAACATAACATGAGGTTAAACCAGACAGAAAAAAACTTTGCCAGATGGTTAATACGAGTAGGTGATGGAAGATCAAATGAGCTCATACCAAAGCAGTTTAATGACTCTGATTTAGATATGGTAAATATTAACAAAGAGTTGATGCTTCCCAACACAGACTATGCAATAAAGGACATTGCGATGCACACTTATGCAGAATATGAGAAGTCCAATACTGACAGAGAATACCTAATCGAAAGAGCTATACTTACACCACGAAACGAAACAGTAGATGACATAAATTCTTACATGCTTTCTACTCAACCAGGAGAATACAAGGAATATCTAAGCTCTGATACAATTTCACATGATGCTGAAGAAAGCTCACAACTTGATACAATATATCCAATCGAATATTTAAATTCACTTCGAATCTCTGGGCTACCAAATCACAAACTAATTTTGAAGGTAGGATCTCCAATAATGCTGTTGAGAAATTTAAACCAGAAAAAAGGACTCTGCAATGGTACAAGATTAATAGTCTCAAAACTAGGAAATCGAGTCATTGAAGCAGAGATATTAACAGGATGTAATATAGGAGATAAAGTCTTGATACCACGAATAATTTTGTCGCCACCAGATACAGAATTGCCATTCACTCTAAGGAGACGACAATTTCCAGTTAAACTTTGTTATGCTATGACTATTAATAAAAGTCAAGGTCAAAGTTTAAAAAGAGTAGGACTTTATCTTCCAGATCCAGTTTTCAGTCATGGACAGCTGTATGTCGCACTATCAAGAGTCACTGATACATCAGGTCTAAAAATACTAAATGGTGCTAACGAAACAGAAGACAAAGACACAATATCAAACATTGTTTACAAAGAAGTATACAACAATCTGCCAAGTAATTCTGTTACTTGCTAATCAACGAAACATCAATTGACAAGACACAGTATTAGCAGCAATTAATCGTTCACGCTTGTGGGATTCATGTCATGTCTACCTACTACAACATAACATGAGGTTAAACCAGACAGAAAAAAACTTTGCCAGATGGTTAATACGAGTAGGTGATGGAAGATCAAATGAGCTCATACCAAAGCAGTTTAATGACTCTGATTTAGATATGGTAAATATTAACAAAGAGTTGATGCTTCCCAACACAGACTATGCAATAAAGGACATTGCGATGCACACTTATGCAGAATATGAGAAGTCCAATACTGACAGAGAATACCTAATCGAAAGAGCTATACTTACACCACGAAACGAAACAGTAGATGACATAAATTCTTACATGCTTTCTACTCAACCAGGAGAATACAAGGAATATCTAAGCTCTGATACAATTTCACATGATGCTGAAGAAAGCTCACAACTTGATACAATATATCCAATCGAATATTTAAATTCACTTCGAATCTCTGGGCTACCAAATCACAAACTAATTTTGAAGGTAGGATCTCCAATAATGCTGTTGAGAAATTTAAACCAGAAAAAAGGACTCTGCAATGGTACAAGATTAATAGTCTCAAAACTAGGAAATCGAGTCATTGAAGCAGAGATATTAACAGGATGTAATATAGGAGATAAAGTCTTGATACCACGAATAATTTTGTCGCCACCAGATACAGAATTGCCATTCACTCTAAGGAGACGACAATTTCCAGTTAAACTTTGTTATGCTATGACTATTAATAAAAGTCAAGGTCAAAGTTTAAAAAGAGTAGGACTTTATCTTCCAGATCCAGTTTTCAGTCATGGACAGCTGTATGTCGCACTATCAAGAGTCACTGATACATCAGGTCTAAAAATACTAAATGGTGCTAACGAAACAGAAGACAAAGACACAATATCAAACATTGTTTACAAAGAAGTATACAACAATCTGCCAAGTAATTCTGTTACTTGCTAATCAACGAAACATCAATTGACAAAAAGGTATATTTAGTTTGATTAAATTTCAATAACACAAAATATTGTTTTACTGTTTCAAGCTTTCTATTTCACAACGCAGGGGAGGAGAAACAAAACTAATCTAGAACACAATGATGGAAAAAATAATTAGAGAAGAAGACGTACCAGAACAAAGGAATGAGACAGAGATCAGCAATAAGTCAACATACTGCCAGCGTTCACAATTTTGAATGCCAGAAAGTGCAACAAGAATCACCACGTCTCTGCAAATACTGCAGCCGTTTCAACTGCTTAGCTTCATCACCGACAGCATCAAGGCCGAAGACGGTAATGTGGGTTCTTGACTACCATGATCCCTCTGGTCTGGGCTTGCTTGATTTCAGAAAATACCAGATTCGGATCTGTGACTGGATTGACGCCGTTAGTGTGCAATTGGTTTATAAATTCCCTGATTTTCAAAACCATTGAATTTTGTATGTTATTAAACATCCATTCTATCATAGTTTATTATAGTTTTCCAAATGAATACTGTAATTTTCTTGTACATTAAAATGTTCCAAATCTAAATTCCATTTTTGTTGTTATTAATTATAAATAATTATAAATAAAATAAAATAAAATAAATTTATAAAAAAATTAGGATTTTTCCTACTACTTAAAATAAATTTAAAAAGATAAGTTAATCCAAAAAGGCAAAAAGTTACATTGCAAATAATTTTTAAAAAAATTACTTGGCCGTAATACTAATGGCCATTTTAGATAAAACATGTCACCATCTAAAATATATCTAAATGATCCAATTAATTAATCAAAGTAAGCCAGTTACTATAAGTCTGTTTTTTGTCATAGAAATATATAACTATATTAATTGAACCTAGACTTTTTTAAAAGGCACTTCCAAAACTCGCATCTGTTCAATCAGGACACTTATGTCTTTTCAAATCACAATAGTAACTTTCCAAAGTTATAAAAGGACTATCCTCTTGGCAAAAAAAAAAAAGGACTATCCTCCCTTATTCACTTACGAGACAGAGGAATAATGGAGAAAAGCAAAACGTAAAGATCTTACTTCAAAAATATTCTTTCTGTATTATTACTCACCCTTTAATGAATTTCTTACTGAAATATTTTACCATATACAGCAAAATAGAAGACACCATCTGGAAGTCACCTCACGAAGAGTGGAAAGTGGAAGAAGGTTCTTCATCAATGACAATTAATCATATGTTTTGTTATTTACACATGGAGAACCCTCAGGTTTAATAATCTCTTCCTTATTTATTTTATTAACATGGTTTAAGAATCATTTTCAATATTGATATTTTTATTAATCGTTCAATATTACAAATAACACAATCCAACTTCTACAGCAAAATAATTTTTTAAGCACGGCTATCATAATGGAGATTATTTCTCGAGAAGGATGTTATTATTGCTTTTGTTCAAAATGTTACAAAAAGGTCAACATGGTGCAAAATAATTTCATATGCAATTCTTGTGACGAAACCACATCGAGACTTATTGTCAGGTTATTATTAACAAAGTAATTTATAATGTTATATAAGTAATATATGTAGTTGATTATATGAATTCTATGTTATTCAGATTCAAGTTTGCCGTCAAAGTTAATAATGAGACTGATCAAGGAAGTGTTGTTAATTTCGGCCAAGTTGCTAGAAAACGAAGCATATTGTTGGCTGAAGATTTATCTACTTTTAAGGTGCAATTATGTTAAGAATATTAATATTTACTATTAACAATAGTATATTAAGAAAACCTTACTAATTTGAAACATCATATGATGCAGAAATCAAATCCTATTAATGCCAAATCAAAACATTTTCTACCTCCATGTTTGCAACCACTTATTGGAAAGAACTTTGTTTTCCACTTACGACTAACACCAGTGGACTACAACGAAAGAGAAGAAACATTCATTGTTGTAGGAAATCTGGAAGGATATGTGAAGAAATCTTAAGAAGGCATAATGTGAAGGGCAATCAAAATAGAGATGAATTTATCAACTTTTATTGAGATTAATTTATGTACTATTTATAATGTATTAAAAGATGTGTGAACTACATTTGCTTAAAATAATTCAAAATTAATTGACTGCTTCAATTGCTGCACAACATTTATTAAATACCAAAAAATATGAAATGTATAATTTATTAATTAATCATTAAAAATTTACTATTAAGTATTTATGAACACAAAATCGAAATCTAAAACTGTAGATATGGATCCTATAAAAAGCAATTAGATAATACAATTTTATTTGAAAAACTAATAAACCATAATAGAATGGATGTTTAAATCAACACAAAATTCAATAATTTTGAATTGCAAAAAATTTAAAAAAAAAATAAAAATCACTGCCCGCGCGTATGCGCGGGTTATAACCCTAGTTAAATAATACTTTAGACATAAATTATAAATATCTTACCAATTGTATAAAAAAAAATCCTGTGTCTATAATAAGTTATGTAATTAGTGAAATTTTGTGTTGATGAGATACTATGTTTAATAGATACATAATCATGAGATATGGTATTGTGTTTTAAAGTTTAAAGTAATATGTGTCATTAAACTTTGAACAATGTATTAAGACACATTTATGATTTTAAACTTAAACCAGAATCAATGAATTTGGTTTCAATTCTAAATTTTAAAAAGAAAGAAAAATTAGAGAATTTTTGCGAAATCCCATTTTCTGAGAACATCTTTATCAAAAATAAGACCAAGTTTAGTTCAAGCCAAAACAAGATTTATAACGCCAAGACAAACACTCTCGACAACTATGGGAGTGTGTCTAGAGACTATCAGCTATGTCACTCCACGGATGGACTCTTGTCTCTACACAATACTGATATGTTGTTTGATTCTTTTTCAGATTCTTTTTCAGATTCTTTTTCTTACCTAGTTAGGTACACACAGCCTCTTCAGAGACGGAGTGTATTGTCAGTAGCATATCTAATGAAAAATCAAATTTCATTAACCAATCATACATTGAGCACTTATGTCACTTCCATGATCTAACTTGTTTGGCCTATATCCTCTTCGGCTTACAGTATCAAACTCTCTCTCGACATCCATCTCGCTAGAAATAATAATTACCACCTTTTTAGCGGTACATAGTGAATTAGCAATTCATATCATAAATTATCAATTTGGAGATCTCTTCTTCTTTGCAAGCCTCCATCTTCCCCCATCAATGTCAGCTGCTTGATTGTCAATATAGCTTGAACTGGAACATCGATGTCGAAGCATTCGCAGCCTCATGTCCCTGCTTCTCTTCCTTTTTACCTTCATCTGCCACAAGAGCCAAAGGCTCTATTTATACTACTCTTTACTGTTTCTTAATATCTAAAACAATGCATCTAAATGTCTCGAGCAACAAAAAAAACCAAAGTCAAGAGTAAGACAGATACCTTCAGGACATGGATACTCTTTTGAGTATTGATCACAGGATTGGTTCCTCAAGAGACGGATATGTCATGCAACAGCTCTTTAAGAACAAGAACCCCTTTATCTAGTTCACTAGCAAACTTCTTCAAGAAAAGTTCCCAAGATTCTTTATCGACTTTCCCGCTCATAACAGCCATTGAAACAATCTTAATTGCATCCTCTTCTTTCCCTAACTCCTGCAAACCCTTGAACAATATCAAGAACGTTGTTTTGTTAGGAAAACAACCATTCTCCAGCATCTCTTCTAGTATCCTAACTCCTTCTTTAACATTTCCGTTCTTGGACAAGCATTCGATCAAAACATTATATGTAAAAGCATTCGGCTTGCATTTCCTCTCAAACATGTCGTCCCATAATCGACCCGCCTCTGTTAACTCGTCCTTCTCGCACATTCCAGCAATCAATGTGTTGTACGTCAAGAGACTAGGGATCGAGCCTTTCTCAAACTCATCGAATAATTTCCTCGCTTCTGAAACTCTCCCATCTTTGCAAAGCCAATGGATAAGAGTGCTCAGAAGAGCATTATCAGGCATACAATTGTGCTTCAACATTTTTCTCCATAGACTACATGCTTCATCTACCTTGTGGTCTTCACACAAGGCATCAATAACTTTACAACAAAGGGAAGAATCTGGCATGAAACTTCTGTCAAGCATTTCATCGAACATGTTACGTGCTTCTCCGGATTTCTTCTCCTTACATAAAGCTCTGATCATAACTCCATATGTTACTTCATTTGGCTCAATCTCGTTCCTTTCCATATCATCCATCACCTTAGCCGCCTCAGAGAATCTCCCTAACTTACAGTAACCATCCATGAGCACAGTGTAAGTGGTCGCATCCGGATCCCAGCCACGATCCAACATCTCTCCCAAAACCCTCTTGGCTGCTTCCATATCACCTCTAGCAACGAATCCACCCAAAATCGTTGTGTAAGTCACCAAATTAGGCACCAAACCCATCGCGGGAATTTCGTCGAGCACTTTATATGCACTTTCTATATCATTTTTCTTGCAGAGAGCTTTGACTAGTAGATTACAAGTGAAGATGTTGGGAGTGATGCCGAAAGACTCCTTACAGTTCTTATAAAAGGAATGGACCAAGTCGAATCTCTGATTCTGGATTAGAACGTTTAAGAGCGTGTTTAACGATCGAACGGAGCGTTTCACACCGTAATCAGGGATCCTAAGGAAGATCCTCACAGATGATTCAAATCGACCTGCGAGCCCGTAGTTTCGAAGCAGGTCGATGAAGAGATTCTCTCCGCATCTAATCGGCGGGTGTGAGTTCCGAAGATCCGCCATGAGAGACTCCACGGGTTCGAAAGCGCGCGCACGGGATAGTTTGAAGAGGATGGAGTGGTAAGTGTCGTAATTATGAGTAAAACCGGGATGCGATTTACCGGCGTAGAGAAATATCTGGAGAGCGAGATCGATGTTCTGCTGTTGTGTGATCATTGAGACCAATCGCTTCGGGAATAGCCTCTGCGGCCACGGTTTGATCGGCGGCTTCTCCGTGCAGTATTGCTGGAGAGGAGCTGCGGCGGCGGAAGAAGAGATGAGACGAGAAGCTACGAGCTGGTGGAAGCGCATGGCGTACGGGCGGTGAAGGAACATCGTTGCCGTTTTTGAATAGCGGTGAATCGACGAGACGATAAATTACACTGAGGACGAAAGATTGATTTTAAATTTGCCGATGGCTTTTGATTAACCGCCTAACCGGTGTCGTTTAAAATCCTAGCACTCCTTACAAAAATTTGCGGTGAAGGAATGTCAATTTTTTTTTTTTTTTTTTTTTGGCTTTTATTAAAACAAATTTTTTTAAATAATTATTTCTATTGATAAGGCTCGATCTATAGACTATAATCTAATCTATTATATAGGATAATGCGACTGTTTGAAATCAAACTCCGGTAAAAACTAAGAAGGAGATGAAGGTGGAAGATGAGCACCACACGTTTTCGCTATAGAAATTGTACCGGTGATTCTCTGCTTCAGGAATATTGGCCAACGGTGGTGGGTCTCAGCTGATCTGAGAGTTCGAGCGGTCAGCGGCGGAGCAGAGGTGCTCTACATGTGACTCTACAGCTGTCGACTTTTCAGATGCCTTGTGCCTATGTCATCTTTTATATATGGGCTCATGTTAGACTTTGTTTTATGTTTAGTTATTTGGGTTGTCATATCTTAATCACTTATACTTTAGCCTTTAATGGGCTCTCTCAATCTAATGAGAAATGGTCGACAAAAAAGAAAAGAAATCAAACTCGGGTATACAAGATGATAGAAGTCAACCTTTAACATTTGACTAAAGACATTTTTCTTAATAAATTTTTACCGTTTACATGCTGTTTAAAAAAATAGGTAATTGGTTTGCACTAGTTTGTTGTTTGTTTTAGGGATAGAGCAAACAAAAAGCTTTAGAATCATTCAAAGGGTAGTCCACCTACTACTAGAAGTCTAGAATTATTCAAAGCTTTAGAATCATTCAAAGGTTAATTAGTGTGTGGCTGTCTGGCCGTTGACAGAATGCAAGCATACAAATCACGCATAAGGTCCTGTCGTATTCGTAGAAATACGCCACAATATACAGACACAAGTCACAATCGACAGTGTATTTAAGGGGATATTTTCAATATCCTTATCAGAAAACAGGAAAAAACCAGTAAGGCAGTAACTCTCCTTCTTCTCTCCACAACTCGAAGTTCTTTAACAGATTTAGATCTCATAGCCGATCGATGACTATATCGGAAGCACGTGGTTTCCATGTGACAACCATGAGGAACGAGGTCGTTGTTGCGGCTGCTCCTATTCTCTCCTTGCCGGAGAACTGGACCATCCCTCTCTCCAACCTCGACCTCCTTCTTCCTCCTGTCGACATTAACGTTTGCTTCTTATACAAGAAACCACTTCATAACGTTACCAATAATTCCCTCAAGACTGCTTTGGCGGAGGCTCTCGTCTCCTACTACGTCCTTTCCGGCGAGGTCGCGACCAATCCCTCCACCGGAGAGCCCGAGATTCTCTGCAACAACAGCGGCGTAGAATTCGTGGAAGCCACAGCTGACGTGGAGCTCCGAGAGCTTAACCTGTATGATCCTTATCAAAGTATTGCCAAGTTTGTTCCCATGAAAAAGCAGGGAGTCTTTGCTATTCAGGTAATATATAGAATAGTCAAGAAAGCCAGCTATGTCTACTCTGATTTATTTATTATTTAATATCTATATATATTGCATCTTTTGCACATCTTTGAGAAAACCTAAACTAGACATATACATTTATATTTACTGATTCAGCTTCATACGACAACATAACTTTGTTTTTGTTTGCTTCTTGATCTTGTTTTAATTTGTCTGAGTAGGTAACTGAACTGAAATGTGGGAGTGTAGTTGTGGGCTGTACATTTGATCACCGTATAGCAGATGCTTATTCCATGAACATGTTCCTGGTCTCGTGGGCTGAGATCTCTCTATCCAATGTATCGATCTCTTATGCACCTCTAATTGTTTAGACTTTAGAATTAAAGAACACCTCTCTTTATTGATTTAGAAAACTTCTCAAAAACTAAATCTCTTTCTTGAGTCTTATGGAACAACTCTCCATAGGCTCTTTATTTATAGGTCTAGGCAACTTCCTATTCCTATATGATAAAGGAAAACCTACAAAACTTATCTTAACTAGATCTAATTGTATTTTCCTATTTTCTTTATCTTCTAGGCTCTTCTCTTCTTAGAGATAACTTCCTTTTCAAGTTAGGAATTATCCAACATTTTCCCCCTTAGTTCCAACTTGAACTTCGGAGGTGTCGATTGCTTGAACTCCAATGAGGTCTCTCATTTCCTTGAACTTGATCCTTGCTAATGGTTTTGTGAGTATGTCTGCCTTCTGCTCCTTGCCTGGTACATGCTCCACTTCAATTTGTTCATTCTCTATACACTCACGTATGAAGTGATAATTCTTGAGAATGTGTTTGCTCCTCCCATGGAAAACAGGATTCTTTGTTAAAGCTATGGCTGACTTGTTGTCGATTCTGAGTGTGATCTTCTCTTCTTTACTCTGAATTTCTTTTAACAACTCTTTGAGCCAAATAGCTTGCTTCGCTGCTTCGGTGGCCGCCATGAATTCAGCCTCGCACGAAGACAAAGCGACCGTGGGCTGCTTCTGCGACGCCCAGGTTATTGGAGACGATCCCAAGTAGAAAACATGACCTGATGTGCTTCTCCCATCATCGATGTCAATGTTGTGACTACTATCACTATAGCCAACGATTCTTCTTGACCCGTCTCTCTTAAAAAACAAACCCATATTAGTAGTTCCTCTAACATACCTCAGGATGTGTTTGATAGCTTGTCCATGTGACTCTCTTGGACTCTGCATATACCGACTTAGAACTCCCACTGCAAATGCTAAGTCTGGTCTTGTGTGTAGAAGATATCTTAGGCAACCAATCGTTCTCCGGTACTCTGTTGCATTAATTTCTGCTTCATGCTCTGCTTTTGATATCTTCAAGTTTGCTTCCATAGGTATATGCGTTGGGTTACACGCATCCATCTTGTTGTCTACTAAGATTCCTCGTGCGTAACCTTCTTGTTTTATGCTTATGCCATCAGTCCCTTGAATCACTTCAATGCCAAGGTAGTACGTTAACTTGCCTAGATCGGACATCTCGAACTTTCTTGACATGTTCTCTTTAAATTGATCAATGATCCTCTTTGATGATCCTGTGACAAACAAATCATCAACGTATATAGCTATTATCAAGAGTTCCTTGCCATCTGTAGTTAAGTATACCGAAGTCTCTTTTAGGCATCTCTGAAAATTCATTGCCTTAAGTACATTGTCAAGCTTTATGTTCCAAGCTCTTGGAGCTTGACGCAAACCGTACAACGCCTTGTGCAGCTTGTATACTCGCTTCTCTTGTCCCTTCTTGACAAAACCTTCTGGCTGACTTACATAGACTTCTTCATTTAGATCTCCATTCAAGAATGCAGTCTTGACATCTAAGTGATGAATTTCCCAGCCTCTTGCAGCTGCAAAAGCTATAAGTAATCTAATTGTTTCGAGTCTTGCAACTGGTGCAAAAGCTTCTTCGAAATCAATTCCCTGTTCTTGTACATATCCTTTTGCCACGAGTCTCGCCTTGTATTTGTTCACTGAGCCATCCGCTTTTCTTTTTATCTTGAAGATCCACTTTAGTCCTATGACTTTTACTCCATCAGGTTTGTCAACTAGATCCCATGTTCTGTTCCTCTCAATGGAATCCAATTCACTCTCCGCTGCATCGATCCACTCCTTTACTTCTGCAGCTTCGTAGTAATTTTGTGGTTCTCCATCTACTGTGAGTAGCAATCGCACGCTTTCAAGGTCTGCTTGAAGAACATAATCATTCAGGTACCTTGGTTTATTGACTGCACGTCCATATCTAGTCACCACTTGCTGTGGTTCCTCTGCTAGATCTTCGTTGTGGTCAGCGTCTGCGTTTTGCTCTTGTTCGTAGTTATGCTCTTCCGGCTCTTGTTCTTGGTTGTTGTTGTTGTATTCGTGTTCTTCATCAGCTGCTAAAGGTCCATAGTGTGGAATTATTAGAGTGTCTGAGTCTGTCTCTCCTTCTTTTTCTACTAAGGACCAGTCCCATGACTTTTCTTCTTCAAATACAACATCTCTGCTAACAACCACTCTTCTTTCAACTGGATCATAGAGTCTATAAGCCTTAGAACCCGGCTCAGTTCCAAGATTTATCACTCTCTTTGATCTCTCATCTAATTTCTTGAGATGCGGTTTGTTGATTTTGGTGTGAGCTATGCAACCAAACACTCTTAAGTGCTCTATGTTTGGTTTCTTGAGATTGAAAGCTTCATATGGAGTTTTGTCTTCTAATGCTTTTGTAGCAACTCTGTTAATGACATACGCCGAATGTCGAACAGCTTCTCCCCACATGAATTTTGGTACCTTCATCGCCTTTAGCATGCTCCTCGTCATCTCCATTAGTGTTCGGTTCCTTCTCTCCACAACGCCATTTTGTTGTGGATTATAAGGAGTAGTTAGATGTCTTGTGATCCCATTCTCTTCACAGAATAGGTTAAATTCAGTTGATGTAAATTCTCCTCCTCTATCGGTGCGAAAAGTTTTTATCTCTGAGCCTGCTTGCTTCTCAACAACTCCTTTAAACTTTTTGAACCGATCGAAAGCTTCAGATTTCTCCTTTAGTAGTATGATCCACATATATCTTGAGAAATCATCAATGAGGACAAAGACATATCGATTGTTGGCTGGCGTTGGTGGTGAAATTGGTCCACACAAGTCTCCATGAACCAATTCTAAAGCCTTTGATGCGCGAAACAGTGTTTTAGTCGGAAACGAAGCTCTTGTTTGTTTTCCGTCTAAGCAAGCATCACAAGTGCTTTTCTGATATTGAACTTTTGGCAATCCTAAGGTCATCTCCTTCTTAGCCATATTGTTCATGACACCAATACTCACATGTCCCAACCGTGAGTGCCAAATCTTTGTTTCTGTGTTACCTTGAATTTGGAGGCACTTAGGATAGGCGATCTCCATTGGTGTTTTGTAGAGGCGATTTGGTGACCTTATTACTTTGACAAGTAACCTACCGTATGGGTCTCTTAATGTTAAAACGTCGTTCTTCATGTTTACTTCGCACCCGTGTTCTGTTGCTTGCCCAAGACTGATGATATTGTGTTTCAAGTTAGGTATGTAGTAGATATCTTGTAGAGTTCTCTTCTCTGCATCTTTGCCCACAAAGATAATAGAACCCTTCCCAACTATCTCAACACATGATCCGTCACCAAACTTGACTTTTCCTTTGATGTTCTCATCTAAACTTGAGAAATAACCTCTGTTTCCCGTCATGTGATTACTTGCTCCATTGTCTAAGTACCAAATACTTGCATCGCCATTATTTGTATCATAGACTTTTGGAAACACTCTGTCTTCATTCAAGAACACTACTTCATGAACGTAGAGAGCTTCATCTGCTTTTTGTGTCTCGTTCAGGTTTGATTCTTGGTTCCTGATGGGTGTTTCAGTGCAAGCTGTCGCATAGTGTCCAGGTTTGTCACATCTCCAACAGATCACATGAGATTTATCTTTTGGCTTTTGGTTATTTTCTCGTTTCTCTCCTCCTGAGTTTTGATCATTAGATCTTCCTCGTCCTCTGCCTCTGCCTCTGCCACCAGCTTCTCTTCCTCTGCCTCGGCCTCTGCCTCGAGAACCTCCGTAACCTCCACGGCTGTTTTGATTATTGCTAGACCACATCAGTTTCCCTTGATCTTCCACGTTGGCTTTTGCTGCTCCAACTCTGTCTTCATATGCTTTTATTCTTCCCACTATGTCTTCAAAACCCGTGGTTGCCAAGTTAAGAACTTGTTCTAGGGAAGCTACAATCTGAATGTATTTGTCTACTGGAAGTCCTTTCAGAAACTTCTTTACCATCTTGGTTTCTTCTATGGTCTCTCCTAGTGAGGCTGCTTTTGCTGCAATTCCAGAGATCTTGCCTGCATAGTCATCGACAGAGTCGCTTTCTTCCATCCTCAACTTGTCGAAGTCTGCCATCAAAGTTTGGAGTCTGGCTTCTCTTACACGATCCGCTCCAAGATGTCGTGACTTGATAGCCTCCCAAAGCTCTTTTGATGTTTTCTGCTCTCCTACTTGCAAAATTAAAGATTCTGGGATAGATTGAAAGATTAGGGCTTTTGCTTGAAATTTTTTCTTTCTATCTTCTGATCCTGGATCAATCGTATCCCATACTTCATAGAGATTCAAGAGAACATTCATCCTTATCGCCCAAACAGTATAGTTTGTCGATGTTAACATCGGACATTGGATCGACGCTGATCCAATCTCTTTAAGTCGCGGTGGACCTCCTGTTGTTTCGGACATCTCTCCGATCTGCACCTTCTGTCACCGTTTTCAACAGAGTCTTCAAGTCTTCTCCCTGAAGCTCTGATACCAATTCTAATTGTTTAGACTTTAGAATTAAAGAACACCTCTCTTTATTGATTTAGAAAACTTCTCAAAAACTAAATCTCTTTCTTGAGTCTTATGGAACAACTCTCCATAGGCTCTTTATTTATAGGTCTAGGCAACTTCCTATTCCTATATGATAAAGGAAAACCTACAAAACTTATCTTAACTAGATCTAATTGTATTTTCCTATTTTCTTTATCTTCTAGGCTCTTCTCTTCTTAGAGATAACTTCCTTTTCAAGTTAGGAATTATCCAACAGCACCTTCGTTCAAGAGATCTCTGCTAAACCCACGACGACCCTTGATCATGGACTCATC
Source organism: Barbarea vulgaris (assembly GCA_963667165.1). Classification (NCBI taxonomy): domain Eukaryota; kingdom Viridiplantae; phylum Streptophyta; class Magnoliopsida; order Brassicales; family Brassicaceae; genus Barbarea; species Barbarea vulgaris. The sequence continues at coordinate 21,881,551 of OY763891.1, forward strand.
AATAGACCAACTTTACATGCCTATAACGTCCTTGATCCTTCCACAAGAAACCACTAATCCAGATAACATTCTCACAAGCCGTATCTATTACATCAAAGCGGATGTCTTAGAAAAGCTTCAAACACTGGCTAGCAGCAATGGTAAGAGGACGAAACTCGAGTCTTTCAGCGCATTTCTATGGAAACTCGTGGCTAAACACGCTGCAACAGATTCGGTGCTTCCAAGTAAGAACTCGAAACTTGGCATCGTTGTTGACGGTAGGAAAAATATCATGGAGCAAGACAACAACACTTACTTTGGGAACGTCCTCTCGGTTCCATTTGGGGAGCAGAGAATCGATGACTTGATCCACAAGCCATTGTCTTGGATGACCAATGATGTCCACAAGTTATTGGAGAGTTCAATGACCAAAGACCATTTCTTGAATTTGATCGATTGGATTGAGACACGCCGTCCGATACCGGTTATATCAAGGATCTACGGTACTGGATCCGATGATGGACCGGCTCTGGTGGTTTCCTCAGGGAAGAGTTTTCGAGTGACCAGAATTGATTTCGGGTGGGGCTCGCCGGTTTTTGGATCGTACCATCTCCCACCCGGAAGCAGAGCTGGTTACGTGATGACAATGCCGAGTCCGGTGGAGGAAGACATCGCCGGAGATTGGATGGTTTATATGCATCTTACGAAAGGACAGTTGAAGTTTATTGAGCAAGAGGCTTCTCATGTGTTTAATCCCATAGACAAGAATAATTCTTGGATTCACCCCTAGGGGGTGAACCTTTTCATTCACCCCCTTATATTTTAACCAATCAAAGTGCCACCTAATATCTTATTTAAAAAAATTAAAATGATTAAATTAAACAATTACAACAAATTTGGAAAACTAAATTATTAATTGGTTTAATAAAGTTAACGCCGTTTACTGAAAAATAAAAAGAAAATATGGTCTTCTTCGACATCTTTAATGTCGTCGGTGAGGAAAAAAAGCAGCCATATATGCTTAAGAAGAAGCATTAGAAAAAAGCTCTCGACTTTGGACTTTGATCGGCGTTCACCGGCGTTCACAAAGACGACAAAACAAACAAATAATTTGCAAACCCTTACATTTATGTCTAACATACAGCGACTTTATTTTGTGTTCGTCTTCTAATTCAAACATGTGAAGCTTTAATTGAAATAAGTTAGGTTTGTACGTGAAGAGGACATAAATTGAAATAATGGAAGTTGTGTAATGTATGTACCTAGCGTGAAATGCTACACCGAGTGTCCAATCGTTTGTGGCATAAACATTGATGAATCTTCCTGCTACCATCTACCAAACAGGACCGGAGATTCAGAAAAAACCTTGAAAATTAGAGATGTCGAAGAAGACAATATTTTCTTTTTATCTTTCAGTAAACGGTTTTAACTTTATTAAAACAATTAATGATTTAGTTTTCCAAATTTGTTGTAATTATTTAATTTAATCATTTTAATTTTTTAAATATGATATTAGGTGGCATTTTGATTGGTTAAAACCTAAGGGAGTGAATGAAAAGGTTCACCCCTAGGGGTGAACCCAAGAATTATTCCATAGACAATGATTATCTCAAGATTTGAACCCTTATTAACAATGTTGGTTAATGGGTATACAACTTTGTGTGTACTATAGAAACATAAAATTTCTATACTAAAAGTCATAGATTTCCTTCTTAAACTAAATTTGTTCAGGTTTTAATAAAAAAAACATCTTAAGTTGTTTTCCAATAAATTAATTATGGTTTAGTTTTATTTATTTCTTTATAAAAGACATTGTTTTGGATTCAGTTTTACCTATATATAGAAAAGAGGATTACAAAAAAAAAAAAAAAAAAAAAAAAAACTAATATCAATTTTAGGGGTGGGCATTCGGTTAAACGGTTTGGGTTCGGTTCGGGAAATTCGGGATTCGGGAAATTCGGTTATATAACATCAAGTCCAAATAAAAACCAAACTTAATTCGGTTCGGTTCGGTTCGGAAAATTCGGGATTTGGGAAATTTGGTTAAACAAATATTAGGTCCGAATAAAAACCAAACTTAATTTGGTTCGGTTCGGTTCGGTTCGGGATTCGGTAAATTCGACTTATTGTGGTTAAAGTTTTATTAATGTTTGTTTAATTTAAACATGAATTGTTATAATTTATTTTATTTAACCCGATTAAAAATCTAATATCATAGAGTATAAAAAATCATCAAAACATCATTATGAATTCTAAAATGAAACAAATATTATAGTCTTTGGAAAAAAATTTCACACCAAAAATTTGAAAGATAAGAAATATTTAAAACCAAATAAAATTGTTAAAGATTAAAGAATAAATCTCCTACTTGTTTTTACATTCCCAAATGCTTCAGCTTGATTGTTTTCCTCCATAAAAGTCACTTTTGATTAGAATCCATCTATAAAATAATAATTTATATTATTAATTACTTAATAAATCAATATTATAAATTATAAATTATATTTATAATTTAATTTCGGTTAACCGATTACCCAATCGGAATTCGGTAAAAATACCGAACCATACCAAATACCAAATAAATTTATAAATATATCCAATTGGGTTATTTAATTAATATAGTTCGGTACGGTTTAATACCATTCGGTACGGTTCGGTAAATTACCGTTCGGATCTGTCCGAATGCCCACCCCTAATCAATTTCATGGTTTTGTATTCAAGTTAGACAAAAAGAAAAACCCACTATAGTTCTGAAATTTTCCAATTTCTAAAGCAGCGTTAAAAACTTAAAATCTCTACAAGACGGAAAATCACGTAGAAAATTAGAAAATCGTCAATTATTAGCCTTACATTTATTGGGGATAGAATCGTCATTTTAGTAGAGCTGCGACAAATATCCAATGTAAAATTCTTCCGATAATTCTGCACCTCGCGTCCATCGAACACCAAGACCAGGAAAAATACGTAAACACCCTCCCAGTGTCAGGGTTCTTCATTATCCATTTGAGGGTATTATTGTAAACAATCACAATATTCCACGGATAACGATATCAACACGAGAAATAATAAAACTTGGAAAAACAAAAGAACAGAGCTAAGTCTCAGGGGTTCCTTTGAAGATCATCATCATCACACTACCAGTTTTTGGACTCAAGCTTCTTCTTCCACAATGCCTCTCTCTCTTCGAATCGCTCCATCTTCAACTTCTTTCCGTTACTCTTCGACTTCAGCTACCGGCGCCGTCAGATTTACCCCTGTGAAGCAGCAGCACTGCCGGATCCCCAATTCCGTCGTCGCTACGAAGAGCGGATTCAATTCGGGTGCTGGTGATGTATCAGATTCCGGTAAGAGGATCGGTTCCTATGTGGTGAGTTGTAGCTTAGAAACAGTGAATGTCACCGTCGGCCAGGTGACGGAGGTTGACAAGGACACTTTCTGGCCAATTGTTAAAGCCGCCGGTGATAAGATTGTTGTCCTCGACATGTACACTCAATGGTAAACGCTTGATCACGTCATCTTCTTGTTTGTGCGAATTTTGCATTCCTTGATTGCAAAATCTTGTGTGTTTGGAACTTATTGATTCCGTCAGATGCTCTGGGAATTGGGAATGCATGTAAAGTTTTGTTTGAATTCTTTACTGGAGCATGAATCGTTGAAAAGTTGAACACTTAGATTCATTGGAAAATTAGAGTTTCAAGATTGTTAAGTGATTTGGGATTGCTCACTTGAAATAACTTTGCTTGGCTAATCCTCATGCTTTCAATTCCCAGTTCTTGCTACGACATAATTATGTCCTGGTCTAACCATCTCTCTTGCTTCTCTTGGCCATTATTAATCTTATTATTGGCTCGTCTCGTCCATTAAACTCACTTTGCTTCTGACATTGTGTAACTTCTATAGTTTAGGGCTAGTATTTGATCTCCTTGCTACTTTCATTTGTATTCAAGCATTGTAAGAATCATCCATAGTCTTTACATCATCAGGCTGCTGCTTCTCTGCTTTCCTTCATTTTAATTTATTTTTTTTTGTTTTTTGGGAATGTTAGATACAAAAATAACACTTTACAAAGAAGTAGAGAATGTGCATTTTATAAATAATAAGCGCTGTTCCAGTTTACATTATCATGAATGTTTGAGATGAGTTTCCTAGCAAATGTTTTGTTTTGGTGTAGAGAGAAATCAAAGTTTGCCTTCTTTTATCAATCCTCATTGGGCTCTTTGCAGGTGTGGTCCTTGCAAAGTGATTGCTCCCAAATACAAAGAGCTATCGGAGAAGTATCAGGACATGGTGTTTCTTAAGCTTGACTGCAACCAAGACAACAAGGTTTGTTCTTCTTTTTGCGCTGAATGTTTCTTTATTCTTAGGTTAACTTTTTTCTTAACACAAAAATCTTGAGAACAAAAATTCTTACTTGCAGCCATTGGCGAAGGAGCTAGGAATTAGAGTGGTTCCAACCTTTAAGATCTTGAAGGACAACAAGGTAGTAAAGGAAGTGACCGGGGCAAAATATGAAGACTTACTTGCAGCCATTGAAGCTGCAAGGTCAGGCTAAGTATGCCTTTATCACTCATGGTGTAAAGTATATTAGAGAATCATTCTATATATCTACATGTAATTGGTTTGGTTCTATATATGTAACTCTCTGCTGTTCCCTTAACCGGAATCGGTTTGATTTAACAATGTATGTATAATAAAATGCATGAGCTAAATGTTTATGTACCATAAGTTTATAAACAAGTGGTTTGACTATTTTTGATTGGGGTCAACGATGTATTTCCATAATTCCATTGCACAAGCTTGATGACTATATAATTTACATATAAACTTTAAATAACATGGATTTTAATTTAGAGGGGCCGGATTGTTGAAAAATAAGCATATTTGGCTTACATGTATGGTTTTTGTGCTTTGTTTTCAATGGATGTTCCAACTACATTGTGCTTAAGTCACATCTTCAATTTAGTTGTTCACCAAATCCAATCTGGCCTAATATTTTAATTTTAATCCATTTGTCATATGTATATCAGGCTAATGTATTTGGATCGATTCTCATTTTTATAAAATTTGGGACACCGACAACACTTTAAATACAAACCGTTTTCTCCCAATGTAGTAAATGTGTTTTCCTCTAGAGAAAATATAATTTGCCTAGATAGGAATTTCACCCTGCAAATAGAAGAGGATCATTCCCTTATTTTAATTGTAAAATGTTTATTTTCAGTAAAAGTAAAAACATTTGTCTGATAATAACTCGTTTAAGTTATTCAGGTAAAAATATAAATCGGGGAATACGAACGATATAGTCCAGAAGGATGGGGGGGGTTAATCGCAAATACAGAGCAATAGATCAGAGAAGGACACGTGGCGAAATCATAAAGCGAGTTATAATGGAGAGAGTAGGCAACGCGTTCCGAGTGCTGTCATCTCTCTCTCATTCTCTCTGGAGTGAACTGTTGTGTTCTTTGGTTTCATCGAGAGAGACCTAAACCCGATCTGCTCCAACCAACAACAACAACAACAAGAATGGCGTCTTCGTCGTTCTCACTCACGTCTCCGGCTGCTTCCGTTTATGCAGTCACCCAAACCTCCTCGCGCATCCCTCTCTCGACCCGCTCTCGCAAAGTTTCGTTCCGTCTCTCCGCTAAGCCTAAGCTTCGGTTTCTCTCCAAGGTACACAATTCCTTTTCCAGTTTCTCTCTGATTTATGATAAGATTTCGTGCAATGTGGTTTTTAGTTTTTCTGATTTTGAAAATTTTCCATTTGCTCAAAGTATTTTTTCTTTTTTTTGGCTAGTTTTCGCCAAAATATTGTTATCTGCATTTTCCGATTCGGTTCTATCGGTATGTGTTCGATGTCAATTACAATTCAGTGAATCATCTTCCGAGAAGAATAATGAAATGCGGTTTCCAGATTTATTGGTTGCTTTTGATTTGGGGATTTTTCCAATTAGTTGGTTTTCGTTTTAAATTTGGTAGAAATCAAAAGGATTCGACTTGGTTTCACATGATTTTTTCTCCTTTTATTCTCTCAAAAGAGCTAAACTTTATATAATGCTGCTTGATCTTGCCCCATCATGTTTACTTATAGTTAGTTCTCAGGGGAAATTGTTTGGGGATCTTTATCTAATAGGCTAAGGTTCTATCGTAGCAGTTGATCTACGAGGTCTTATATGTCTAGAGATTATGAGATAACTGTTTCTCTTCACTCAGCCTAATTCTTCTCTGCCTCATATGTTTGGTCTGAAGTCTGCATCCTCTACAAATGTAGTAGAGAAATTATTTTCATTCATATGTATGCATAAATATATTTGATGATTTTTTTTTTTTGTCTAACTTTTTGCATATGACATTGCAGCCTAGTCGAAGTAGCTACCCTGTGGTGAAAGCCCAATCTAACAAGGTTGGTAACTTTTTTTATACTGATTTCTTTGAGAAACCGTTTCTCCAAATTTTTGCTCATTTCTGGACTCTCTTCCTGCCTTTAAAGGTTGGTACTGATGCATCCTCAAATGCTGCAAAAGTTGATGGGACATCAACTGAAGGAAAGGAGAAAAAATCATTGAAGGACTCGTCTTCTTCATCTTCACCTGATTTAGCTACAGAAGAGACTATTTCTGAGTTCCTTACTCAAGTAACAACTCTTGTCAAGTAAGTTGAGCTGCCTCTGTTTTATTTACTCAAGCATGTAAGCCATGATCATTTCAACAATGTTTGAGTACTCACCTCCATCACGCAGGCTTGTGGATTCAAGAGACATTGTCGAGTTGCAGTTGAAACAACTCGACTGTGAACTAGTCATTCGAAAAAAGGAAGCCTTACCTCAACCCCAATCCCCTGCACAGTATGTTATGATGCAGCCACCAAATCAACAATCTTTTGCCCAATCAATGCCTCCTCCCTCTGCACCTGCTGCTTCACCAGCCCCTTCTGCTCCAGCCTCCCTGCCTCCACCATCTCCACCTACTCCATCCAAATCATCGCTTCCTACTGTTAAAAGCCCCATGGCAGGCACATTCTACCGTAGTCCAGCACCTGGTGAACCACCTTTTATTAAGGTTAGGACATTTGCCAAATTAGCCTGGGCTCTATTTGCAAAACAGCAGAAATTTTTGTTTCTTTACTGAAGATTAAGACTTTTCGTTTAAGGTTAATATCTTTTCACTTGGCCAAGGACATTCCAGGAATCTGTTATGTGCTTATATTTGAAAGAAGAAGAACAAAATCGATATAAAATCTAATAGGATAATCCAAAGAAACGGATTGCAAATTTTTTCTTTTTGTGAATTCATCCCTGCTGCATCTCACTGTCTGGATTGGTACCATATGACTTTCTTGCTGCTTTAGGTTGGAGATAAAGTGCAGAAGGGGCAAGTTATGTGCATCGTTGAAGCCATGAAGTTAATGAATGAAATAGAGGTAAGTTTCTCAATCATCTTAACATGGACTACCATCCTTCTTCGTCTCTATATAACTAAACTATATATTTACCCTAACTATTTCAAATCATCACTCACTAAATTGTTTTCCACTTACAGCGAATTAATCTGTTGTTTATCTTTTCAATACCATTTAGCCATCGTTTTGTCATATTTCTCCATATGATCAAAATCTGATTTTCACTTGTCAATTGTATTTGGATGAATACTTGTGCTTAAGGTGTAACCATTCGATTATGATTCCAGAATACTACCTCTTACCTTTGAATTTGAAAAAAACTGAGAATTTTCCATTCTAATTTAACTCTGAAACTTGAACTTCTTTTCCTCAGTCTGACCAAACAGGAACCGTAGTTGACATTGTGGCAGAAGACGGCAAGCCTGTCAGCCTTGACACTGTAAGTTTACTAAGCTCTCTATCTTTACTAAAATGAAAACACTTTCTCTATTTCAAGAACCCACATTTTGTGTTTGTGCTAGAACTAGTTCTCACGCTTTCATCCTTTCAATTGGAATGTGTTATATATAAATTGCTCCATTTGGAAAATATCTCTACTGATATCGTTGTTTTTGCGGTTTTACAGCCTCTGTTTGTGGTTCAACCGTAGAATCGGCCCCATGAGAAATGGAGAAAAGAAGCTACAAAAATCAATCTATGTGCTTTGGTAAAACAGTTTCTTGAGAGACTCTAAGAATGTTTCCCCTTCGTGTTACTGTCAAAAGTCTGTTAGCTTTTTTAGTTTGGTGAGGAAGAATGAGTTCTTAGTTTTTCTATTCGTTAAAAAAAAAAAAAAAAGATGAGACATTTTTTTTCATAAGCTCTGTTATATTTCCTTCTTATAAATTTTATACACGAATTCTTGTTACTGTTGTATTGCAATTTTCCGATTTCGAAATAAAAGCCCGTAACATACCATAAGGGCCCAACCTTATATAAAAAAAAACTATATATTCTGACAATTAATGAAGTGTTTAATTAAATCTCTTAAACGGAATATTTTGTTGACGACAGAGGAAACTTCAACCGCTTGCTTCTTCTTCTTCTTCTTCTTCTTCTTTTTCCTCAGAGAAATCGGAAACTGTCCTTATCGTTAATTCAATGGGTTCTAGTCGAGATCTCTTCTTCCTTATCATCGTTCTCTTCTCCTCGATTCTCTTCCTTGAGCTTTCATCACTACCTGATCCGTCGTTCTACGATTATCTCCGGGAAAGCGGTCTTCCCGCCGGCATAGTTCCAAAAGGAGTAACCAATTTCTCGATCGACATCAAAACGGGGAGTTTCAACGTCGCTCTCCCTGTTCCCTGCGATGCTAAATTCGAGACTCAGTTCCACTTCGACTACAACATCTCCGGCGTTCTCTCCGATGGCCGGATCGGGAATTTATCTGGTGTGACGCAGAAGGAGCTGTTCCTGTGGTTTGCTGTAAAAGGAATACACGTGGATCCAGAGAGTTCTGGGTTAATCCACTTCGATGTCGGTGTTGCTGATAAGCAGCTTTCTCTCTCGCTATTCGAGTCGCCTCGAGATTGTACCGCCGCCGAATCTGAACCACGTACGGTTGATCTCTCTAAACACCATGATTTGAAGGTACGTCGTTGCAATTGAATTTGTGGATTTTGTTTGTCTTTGTCAAATTAGCTAGGGTTTTAGATTTTCCCCTAATTGTGTGAGTGAAAAAAAAAAAAAAAAAGCAATAACTTTGAATCTGTTCAAAAGTTGTATGGAATCTTGAATATTAGCAAAATTCTGGACAAAAAAAAAGAGGTGAAGAGCAGAAGCTCATTGTATCTTTGATGTAACATTTTTGATTCTAAGAATCGTTATGTGAATGTTTTTAAAACTTAAGAGATGAATTGAAATACTTGTTGCTGAGGTTTTGAAATCCTTTATTTTTACAATGCAGAAGCAATCTGAAGATATCCAGTCGATATTAGGACCACGAAGAACTCGGTGGACATCAGGTTTTTGATTGAGGCTTGCAAGGATCTGCAACTTCCCCCTGATGATGCCTCTTGGTATGGTGTCTTGTAAAGAGTTTGGCGTCTAGTTTTTTTTTTTTGTGTTATACCATATCATAGTAGTATCCATCAGTACAAGCTTCAACGACTGCAATAGAGAACCTTAGGAGGCATGAATACGTTTGGTTTGTAAGAGCTTAGGAGTTAAAAACATATATATATATATATACATAAATGCTTGTGGAATTTTCATCAGACACTTTTGTGTTTTTGTTATCACAAAATTTTCTTGGTTTTACATAGTAAAAGAAAGGAAGTCTATGATACATACGTGATTCCAAGTTGAATTCACTGGCAAAACTTTTATTTGAAATGTCACTGGATATCTTAAGGTTAGTGACACATGTCTGGGTGTCAATGAAAGATAAAACGAGATTTTCGTTTTGTTGGCTGTTTTTCATTTGTTTCACTACAGTTAAATATTTTAGCAAATTGAGTTCCATAATTTTCCTGTTAAATGCTGCTTCATAAACTCCTAACATTGAGTTCATTTCATGGTTTTTTTAAATAATAATGTATTTTTGTTTGCACTTTGACTAAAAATATAAATATAAATACGCGTAGCCAAATTTTCATATGGTCCAGAGGGCAAAGGTTTTTCTAAAAGAGTAAAGGTGTACGTGTAACGTCATCATCCTTTGGGGTTCTCTTTTTCGAGCGTGGTTTAAGTGGGCCTTGAATTCGGGAAGATAAAAATATACAAACGGATAAAGAGGAAACGAAAAGTGTCTTTCGGCACCATACCGTACGTGTGAAATGTTAGAATATGCAAAATAAAAGCGTGAACGGCAGGATTCGAACCTGCGCGGGCAAAGCCCACATGATTTCTAGTCATGCCCGATAACCACTCCGGCACGTCCACATCTTGTTGCTTCATTTATCTGAACAACATTTCTATCTCTGTTTATATGGTCGTCCCTTTCCATTACTGTCGAAGCCACCACCAAAACTGCGCGAAAAATGTTTGGTGATATGGGTAACATTTATTATCGTTATAAAATGTTTACTCCTATGTGATGAAACAAACCAAAAAAAAAACGTTACTCAGATATCTGAATTCATTTTCAAAAAGAGTAAGTGGCAGCAAAAAAAGTAAAAAAATTATGGGTAAGATTGTTCGTATATTTTATGACCCTATCTATAGCTTTGACTATAGATAGTCAAAATAAGTTTATTCATGTCCATATAAAGATGATTCGACAATCTAACATGCTGATTGGCTTTAAGATCTGTTAACCTTATCCCCATTGTCGTCACCAAGGTGTCCTAGATTGTCACGAAACTATTTTTACTTTATCTTGTGGAATTATTTTGATTTAAAAACGAGAAGATACTCAGAGAAAAAATATACAGAGCTAAGATATGGAGGAGATGAAACCATGTGCCGCAAACTCACCGGCGTTGACTCCGATTGGGTTCTTAGAGAGAGCCGCCACTGTTTACGGTGACTGTACCTCAATCGTTTACGGCAGTAACACCGTTTACACGTGGCGGGAAACTAACCTCCGTTGTCTCCGCGTCGCGTCTTCTCTTACTTCAATTGGTATCGGCAGGTCCGACGTCGTCTCCGTCATCTCTCCCAACACTCCGGCGATGTACGAGCTACAGTTCGCTGTTCCGATGTCCGGCGCAATCCTCAACAACATCAACACACGCCTTGACGCACGCACCGTCTCTGTTCTTCTCCGCCACTGCGGATCTAAGCTTCTCTTCGTCGACGTCTTCTCCTTTGATCTCGCCGTCGAGGCGATCGCGATGATGACAACTAAACCGCCGATTCTCGTCTTCATCGCCGATGAAGAAGAAGAAGAAGGAGGTGCTGAAGTTGCCGACAGCAACAAATTCAGCTACACTTACGATGATCTTATCGAGAGAGGCGATCCGGGTTTTAAGTGGATCCGACCCGAAAGCGAATGGGATCCGGTTGTGCTTAATTACACTTCCGGTACGACTTCGGCTCCTAAAGGAGTGGTACACTGCCACAGGGGAATCTTCGTAATGTCAATAGATTCTCTAATCGATTGGACCGTACCAAAAAATCCGGTTTACTTGTGGACCCTACCGATATTCCACGCTAACGGTTGGAGTTATCCATGGGGAATCGCCGCCGTCGGTGGAACAAACGTCTGTTTGCGTAAGTTCGACGCGCCGCTTATCTACCGTTTGATCCGTGATCACGGCGTTACACATATGTGTGGTGCTCCGGTGGTGCTCAACATGTTGTCGGCGACTCAAGACTCTAAGCCTCTTAACCGTCCAGTCAACATCTTAACCGCCGGCGCTCCTCCTCCAGCTGCCGTGCTACTCCGAGCAGAAGCAATCGGATTCGTGATCAGTCACGGTTACGGATTAACGGAAACCGCCGGTTTAAACGTTTCCTGCGCGTGGAAGCCACAGTGGAATAGATTACCGGCGAGCGATCGAGCGAGGTTAAAAGCACGGCAAGGAGTGAGAACCCTCGGATTTACTGAAATCGACGTGGTGGATCCTGAATCAGGTCGAAGCGTTGAGAGAAACGGAGAAACCGTCGGAGAAATTGTGATGAGAGGAAGCTCGGTCATGCTTGGTTACTTAAAAGATCCGACCGGAACAGAGAAAGCTCTGAAGAACGGGTGGTTTTACACCGGAGATGTAGGTGTGATTCACTCAGATGGATATCTAGAAATTAAGGATAGATCGAAAGATATAATCATAACGGGAGGAGAGAACGTGAGTAGCGTGGAGGTAGAAGCTGTTCTGTATACGAATCCGGCGGTGAGTGAAGTGGCGGTGGTGGCGAGACCTGATGAGTTTTGGGGAGAGACACCGTGTGCGTTTGTGAGTTTGAAAAAGGGGTTGAGTCGGAAACCGACGGAGGAGGAGTTGATAGAGTATTGTAGGAAGAAGATGCCAAGGTATATGGTGCCTAAAACGGTGTCGTTTCGAGATGAGTTGCCTAAGACTTCGACCGGGAAAGTTATGAAGTTTGTGCTTAGGGAGATTGCGAAGAAGATGGGTAAAACGAGGTTAAGTCGGATGTAAAAATATTCGCACATGCGATTTGTTATGATAAATGTTTGTTCAACTTTAAAGTGAATGAGCAACTCCAGCAATAAGATAGCAGCTCATGAGTTTTTTTAAAATAAAATAATAGTAATATTTCTAAACTAATTTTATTATTTAATTAAAATTTAATTCATAAAAATACAGTAAACATATGACAAGGAGTAGAGAATTCTGGAAGTGTTTAAATTTTTTTTTTTTTTTTTTTTTTTGGGCCGGCTCGAAGTGTTTAATTAAGAATCGTTTTTTCTTTTCTTTTTTTCTTCTCTCCTACTTTATTATTCTTTTTCAATTTTTATTCCTTCAATTTTAATAACAAAAAAAAAAAGTTGTCGTATCGAGAATTAAAAAAAAAAAGTTATTATTTCTAGTTCGATTGGTTGAGCATTTGGTCCAATAATTTTTAAAAGACATCATCAAACTAGTGGAAAAAAAAAATGGATGAATCAGACGTAAAAAAACAATATGGCTGACTTAAAAAATGGTTTTAAAACCACAAACATAATTAACAAGGTAGACAGAAAGATTGTTGTAATCTAGCAAAACGGGATTCCAATTTCTCGAGAAGATGGGAATTATCAGCAGAGATGAACTCAAGGCAGGAGATCACATCTATTCTTGGCGTAACGCTAATATCTACTCCCATCACGGTTCGCAATTTATAGCTGCATCGTATATTTTATTCAAGTTTGACTTTCTATTTTATCTGAAATGCTTGTCGATCGAGTTTGGTATTCTGTTTTGTGGTTGCATGAAAATAATAAAGTATGTGATGATCCATCCTCAGGAATATATATAGGCGATGAGAAAGTCATCCATTTCATTGGTGGAGGTGGTCAAAAGACAGGAACCCGGACTTTCTTGGACAAGATCACCAGTCGTCGTTCAGTTCCTAATCATGGAAGAGGAGGAGACAAGCCTTGTCCTAATTGTGGAGACCAATCGAATCTCGACGGTGTAATATCTTCTTGCCTTGACTGTTTTCTCGCCGGTGGAAACATCTATCTTTTCGAGTACAGTGTCTCTCCAGCTGTCTTTATCGCCAAACCTCGACGCGGCACATGCACAACAGCACCTTCAGATCCATGTGATGAAGTCATTTCCCGTGCGAAATTCCTCTTATCGCGTAATGGGTTTGGTGCTTACCACGCTTTGGAAAACAACTGTGAAGATTTTGCAATATATTGTAAAACTAGCTTACTGGTTGGTAAAAACGATGTGTTTGGAAGGGGCGGTCAAGCCCATTTGCTAAGTGTAGTTGGCTTCATCTCGCAAGTGCTTATGCCTTCCGTCAGCAAAGTTATTAGTCTCTCAGCAGATATTGGTGTAAGAAAAGATGCTATGAAGGTGTCCGTGGAGAGCCTCGTTGCTCGTGGCAAATGAGGCTGACCCTCGTCAAAGGAGAGCTCACTTGCTTTAATTCTGATTGTTGTGACTTACATTTAATTATGGTCTTCATTGTTTGTTTGTGTTTCATCTTATTTGGTATCTATCTTTTTCTAAATTTAATCCACAACATTTCACATCTCTATTGAAAGTAGACCTGCACATTCATGTCTTTTTTGTTTTTTTTTTTGAAGTATCAAATTAACATCACTATTGTTACAACCAATATGTTTTTGATACGAAACAAATGTTGTATCCATTTTTGGCCGATCGCAACAAATTTAGTTACTCTTACGATGATCTTATCGAGAGAGGCAATCCGGGTTTTAAGTGGATCCGACCCGAAAGTGAATGTGACCTGGTTGTGCTAAATTATACTTCTGGTACGACTTCGGTACCTAAAAGAGTGCTACACTGCCACAAGGGAACTTTCGTTACGTCAATTGATTATAATCCATTTCCATCACAGCGTCCAAGTTATAGATTTGATATGATAAATGTTTGTTATAGATTAACGTGTGAGAGCCTCAAACGACGTTCGTAAATGGCTCAAGTATTAATTTTTTTAAGCACATTGAACTTGCGAACCAATCATACAGTATTTTCTTACTTTTATTACGAAAAAAAAGCTGTCGTATCGAGAATTAATAGAAAAAAAAAAGAAGTTATTATCCCTAGTTCGATTGGTTGAGCATTTGGTCCAATAACTTTTGAAAAGACATTAAACTAGGATTTTATTTTGAGGAAACTAGTGATACAAGAAAAACAAGAAAAATGGGAATATTCTCAAACAAAATCTCAAGAGAAGAAGTGAAGGCTGTGGGGTATCACATCTTCTAGTTTCTATCAATGATCCATCTTTCATCTTAGTTATATTCCTCTGTTTGTTTAATCTTCCTCACATAAACGATGCTTCTCTTGAAGGAATATATGTAGGTGATGGGAAAGTCACACACATTTCACTCGTCGAGATGGTGGAGAACCCGAAACTGAGACTTTTTTGGACAAGATTAGAGCATCATTAATAAATAGTAATATTTAATTGTCTCTTAAAAATTCACATTTGACATTTGAAAAACTTTATCATTTTATTAAAAGATTCTTACAATTAAATGTTACTATTTATTTTTTTTTTATTTTTTATTTTAAGTTAACAAAAACTTGTGAGGAACTCCCACTAATAGGGCTCTTAGTTAATCTGTTTTACATTTTATTTGGTTTTACAACTTTGGGAGAGACCCTTGTCCAATAGAAAAAAAGAAAAAGAAAAACCTTTAGGAGACTAATGCAAACCAATCATCGAGTTAACCAAAATAGCTAACACAAACACCAAATTAATTAAAAAAAAAAAAAAAAAGTAATACGGAGTAGTCAACCGTGTTAACACCGTGTATAAACAGAACGTTAAAATCCGATTTATTATTAAAAGACACATATTTGACAAGTTACGTGTCATTTCACAGTTATTGTTGTTCTCTTTGATGACTCTGTTTTGCAGTTTACGTAGTTTGAAGGTTATCTTATAAATACCTTGACGAAGACGTGGATTGAAATTGAGGAAAATAAAACAGAAAACCCAACTCGTTAAGCAAAATCAGATCTTCATCTCTTCTCTCTGTCCAAAGATGGGATTATTCTCCAACAAGATCTCCAGAGATGAACTCAAGGCAGGAGATCACATCTATTCTTGGCGTCACGCTTATATCTACTCTCATCACGGTTCCTTCTCCTTCTCTTAATCCTCGATCTGATTCATTTCTGGGTTTTTCGAAGATCCCACCGAAATTTCTCTGTTTTCATAACATAACAAGATTTCTCTGTTTTAAAACTCGCAGGAATTTATGTAGGAGATGGGAAAGTCATACATTTCACTCGTGGAGGTGGTTTAGAGTTTGGAACCGGAACAATTTTGGACAAAATCATCGAAATATCAATACCGAATCATGGAGGAAGAGACAACAATTGTCTTAATTGTGGAGATCAATCGAATCTCAATCTCGGTGGTGTAATCTCTTCTTGTCTTGACTGTTTTCTCGCCGGAGGAAGTCTCTATCTTTTCGAGTACAGTGCCTCTCCGTCTATTTTTCTAGCTAAACGAGGTGGTACTTGCACAATAGCACCTTCAGATCCTTCTGATGAAGTCATCTCTCGTGTGAAATTTCTCTTATTGCGAAATGGGTTTGGTGAGTATGATCTTTTAGACAACAACTGTGAAGATTTCGCCATTTATTGCAAAACTGGTTTGTTTGTGTTATCGATGGCTACCAAGTTTGGAAGTAGTGGTCAAGCCAATTCTGTGTCAGCAGCAGGTGGTGTTGTGTCTTTGACACTTAAGGTTTTAGGTGTGAAAAAGAAGACTAGTAGTGGTCAAGAAGATTCTATGGTTAGTGTTGTAAACCAGGTTATTTCTTCCACTGTTAAATTTGTAGTTCCTGGTTTTGGTGGTGTGGCTTTGGCTGAATATGGTAATTACTGTATTGGTCGTTTGTTTTACGACGTTGGTATGAGAAAAGATGCTTGCAAGGTTTCTGTGGAAGAGCTTGTTGCATTTGTAGGAGCCAAGCAAGGCATATTTGAGAGCTCCAATAAGTGTAGTTAGTTAGCATTTTGTTGCTCATTATGGATGTTTGATGAATGACTAATTGTGTTGTGTAAGAAAGGTTTTGCTTTTTCTGCTTTTGTTTGTATTTGTGGAAATTGTTTTTTAACTATTTGTAAAATAAACAAGAACTCAACTCTTCAAGATTTTGGCCGATTCTTAAGTTATCCCCAGACGAAGGTGAGATATTGGTTCCACAGATTACAAATCCCAGCTATTGATTTTGTTTAGTTGATTAAAAATTGTCTCTCACCTTTTTATAAGTTACTAATCACAGCTATTGATACTATTTTTGGTGGAACGCATTTTAAACCAATAGACTTGGTCAATGACTTTGTACATAACTCTTGGTAGATCAAAGAAACATTCGTGACTTGATTGATGGGATGTGTTCCCTACAGAAGGGTTTAATGGTAAAATGGTTTGGGTCTGTTTTCCTTAGTCAAGAAGGAAATACCATTTCACGCGGTTTGGTTCAAATATATATATATACACACACAATATCAAAAGATTCGAAACAATAGTTATCACATTCAAGCTAAAGTTTATTCTAGTGGAGTTAGGCGTGGCATTTTATATTTGATCCGTACTCAAACTTACACTTAAAAGTTATAAAATTCTATTCGGACAACATTCTACCACTTTATTTAAAAATGGTTACCAATTAATTCGCGGGATTGACTTTAGGAAAGTAATATCCATAGTTTGAAGGGTTATTTACAAAATATTGCCACTTAGAAAAAAAAAAAAAAAAAAAAGAGGAAAATTTGCTTTAAATACGGACGAAATGGAGTGAACAAAGCTCAGATCTATAGGAATAGCAGAGAGAAAATTGAGAAAACCCTAATTGTTAAGCAAAACCAAATGGGTTTATTCTCCAACCAAATCTCCAGAGATGAGCTCAAGGCAGGGGATCACATCTACTCATGGCGTAACGCTTATATCTACTCTCATCACGGTTCCTTCTCTTTCTCTCTATATACATTTGTTAGATCTAGATTCATTACACTTTCATAACTCCGATTTCTCTGTTTTGGAATTGGCAGGAATTTATGTAGGCGATGAGAAAGTCATACATTTCACTCGTGGAGGTGGTCTCGAAACCGGAACAGGCACATTCTTGGACAAGTTCATCAGTAGTTCAGTTCCAAATCATGCAGGACCAGACAACCAGTGTCCTAACTGTGGAGATCAATCCAATCTCGATGGTGTAATCTCTTCTTGCCTTGACTGTTTCCTCGCCGGAGGTAACCTCTATCTCTTCGAGTACAATGTCTCTCCAGCTATGTTTCTCGCCAAGCCACGAGGAGGTACCTGCACTATAGCAACTTCGGATCCTTGTGATGACGTCATTTCCCGTGCGAAATTCCTCTTTTTGCGAAATGGGTTTGGTGCTTACCATCTGCTTGAGAACAATTGTGAAGATTTTGCCATCTATTGCAAAACTAGTTTCGTTGTCATGTCAAAAATCAAGCTGGGAAGTAGTGGTCAAGCCACTACGGCGTCTGTAGCAAGCGGTGTTCTTCCTTGGACATTCAGACTTTATGGGGCTGTCAAGAGTGGTGGTAAAGCAGCTTCGCTGGTTACTTCAACACTTGGATATGCATGTACTGGTGTTGGTGGTTTGTTGATGGTAGGGTATGGTAAGTATTGTGTTGATCGTCTGCTTTCCGATGTTGGTAGGAGAAGTGATGCTCGCAAGGTTCCTGTGGAAAGGCTCGTTGCCATTGTCGAAGTTATGGAAGGTAGATCGGACAACAACAAGTAGTCTAGTTTAACATCATTCATTATCCATGTTTGATGAATAATTGTTGTGTAAGAGAGATTTTGTGCTTCTGCTTTGTTTGTTGTAATGTCGAAACTGTAGTTTTAACTATTTGATCAAGTAGTAAATACAGTTTAAATAACATTCTCATATCCAAGAACCCAACTATTCTAGACTTAACGAAGGTGATAAGAACCAAAACGCGAACACCTTTATTGATCAAACAAAGAAGTACAATGTATAAGAGATTTGGCTAATCACACATAATGAGAAGCTCAAATCAACAATGGCACATCACCATTTTCATACATCAAACCACATAAAGCTCTAAACAATTGAGCTCCCTATTTAACTACTTCTCCTGAGCTACGAAAACAATCAGTTACAACAAACGAAACAAACGTAACTAACTAACCTTCCTGAGTCTTCATCTTCCTCGCTCCCTCAGTCTTCACGAAGCTTCCGAAGATAATCCTCAATCTGCTTTACTCTTTGCTTCCCACGTGTCTCTGTTCTCACGTGTCACTCAGTAGAAACTCCCACACGTGACTCCACCTCTGTCTCATTAAACGCCGCACGTGTATTTCTCCTTGTATAAACATTCAAAGGCTTATCAGAAGGTCATCTTGGTTATCAAATAAACCAGCAGCTGTTCTTGGTTTATGCTCCTACCGAGAATAATAAGGTGGGTAGAATTGAGGCGGCAACACAAATCCAGTTTGCGGAGCATAGTAAAGAGATTGAGGATTTGCACCGGAACCAAAGACCCCAGCTAATGGGTTCACAACAACACCAGTAAATCCTGAGGTCATAAGACCAAACGGGTTTAACTGTAACCCATGACGATTAGGCTCAGGCATAAGAACACCTTCTTGTCTAGAAAACTGCTGCTGACTAGAAGAAGCTGGAACTTGTGTCCCATTGCAGTCTCGGGTCCGCTTTTTCCCCTTTTTCTGCGGCTCTTGCTGGGAAGGATTAGTGGTGTTGCGTTTCCTCAGTGCCTTGCATTTCTCAAGCTCTTCTACACGTTCCTCAACTTTCTCCTGAGTAAACTCGGATTCAAGGTTCTGATCTTTGATGATTTTGACCGCTGCTTTCAAAGCACTAACTTCTTTATCAATGGCTTCGTTCTGTGACTTGATAGAGTAGTTATCTTCCACGCAAACTCGTAGAGCAGCTTCTCTCGTATCTTTAATGTAAGATTTCAAAACGGGGATTGGCTCGAATTCATCACTCATCCCACACTCATACATGAACTTAACAGCCAAGATTGATTTGCCAGAATCCAAAAGTTTCTTGACGAGTTTTCTAACTCTTTCGCTACCTAAACCAATCTTGTTACACAACCAAGTAGCTTGCTTGTACTTGGCGATCATGAAAACGCAATCACAAAGCTCCTCCGAGCTGAACTCAGATCCTAATTCAAAAGCTGCGACCAAATGTAGGAACCCTAAAGCCTCGAAAGGTTTGGTAACTTTCTTCGATTTCCAATCGTAAGCCAATCTCTTAGCTCTCTTTCTCATATCAATTGTGACATTCGCATTGATCTCAATCAAAGCTTCCATTAACAAAACGAATATTCTCCTTACATCGAATGATTTTCCCGATGACGACGGAGTGTGGATCCGGTTCGAACCTTCGATTGCGTCAAGCACCATTGACGCCGGATCTGGAGAGTAACGAATCGCTACAGTAACCTCCAGAATGAGAGGCGTTGCATCATCCCAACGACCAATCAAATACTTGCTCAAACCGATTCCGTCCATCTTCTCACACAACGTTCTCAACTCCGAGTCAACAAACGTTTCCTCCTCCTCCGACGATGAAGGATCTGCATCAGAAGTGTCGAGTCTATAAGAATCATCAGTCAGAGGAGCTGTCGATTGGAGGAGCCGGAAACGGTAGGAGAGGGAGGATTGGAGAGAGGAAAAGTGAGAGTCGATCTCAGACCAGGAAAGAGAGAAAGACGGTGAAAGGAGAGAGCGGTGTGCTTGAAGATCGTCGAAAGCTTTCTTCAGCTTCTCCTTCTTCTCATCAATCCCATCTATCGCGGCGGCGATTGTCTCACTCGCTGTCATTGTTTCAAACCCTATAAGATTTATTTTGTTTTGACCACCGATTTCATAAGATTTATATTAAATTATATTTGTTTTTATTTTTATTTTTAATAAATATTTTTATTTTGTTTGTATAATTTTAATTTGATTTTTTATAATGTTTATAAATATTTTTATTTCTGTTAATATTTGTAGTTTTTATTTATTTATTTATTTTATAATATATCTAACGTGTTTTCAACATCAAATTATTTTATTTCCCTGTAACAATAGCAAATTTCTGTTATTTGAATCAAATATACGCCAAATGAATGATGTTCCATACTCTCATTCATACAATTTAGACCAAATCGTACTTAATTAAATATTAAATTATTCTGAACTAAAAAAAAACAATATAATTGTAAATCATATGTAATTGTCAGTCATATCTAAACCCATTTTAATATTTGGTAATTAGTTCTAATATTGAAAATAGTAATTATACTTATTATGTATTTTATGATTAGTTCCACTTGTCTTAAACCTGCTCATTTTGGGACAAAAACCCGTATTGTCCCATATTTGTCGGGAACTTTCCATTCCATTTCGGATTGATTATTTTAGAATTTTTAGTCTATTTATATTTAAAATAACTTTTACTAAATAATTTATTATTATTATAAATAACTAGTTATATATATATTATTGATTAGTCGATATTATATAGTTTTAGTATTAATAGTATTCTAAACTTAACATTTTAATAGAGTTAAACCGAATAAATATTTTAAATTTTAAATATTATTTTAAATTATTTCAATAAGTACCAAATTAAACCGGACATTTTTAAAAACATTTGTATTTAAAATAATTTTGGTCTTTTTTATAATATGACTTTGAACTGTTGCACAAAAAAATTAATCGATATGGGACTTTTAAATTATTTCAACTAATGAACTGGATAAAACTGAATAAGTTTTTTAAAAAAATTTGGACGCATGATAAATCAAGTTTCTTGCTCATTCGCATTTAAAATCATTTTTGTGTGTTTTATAATATTATTCTGAACCATCCACCAAAATTTTAATCAATGTGAAATGTTGAACACATTTTTTTTCTTTAATTGAGTAATATATGTCCGTTTTTTAATTTTTGAATCATAATATATGTAGAAAAAAATTAATTTTTTAGTAATTATATGTATGATATAATAATTTTAAATAATTTGAAAAAAGATTTAAAAATCTGATAGGAGAATTATAATTCATAGTATTAATATTGCAACATTAGATAAGGAAATAAATAATAAAGAGAAGAAAGAAAATGATGGAAATAAAGTGTTTAATTTAATTTTGATGGAATTAATATTTTTTTTATGGGTGTTTGGATATAGGATTAGCCATAAACTTTTTAATTTTATACTTATAGAGTGTTTGGAAACACCCTATAAGATTTGGTCTTTTTTAATAGTTTAGTAGATATATATATATATATATATATACTAGGTAAGGTCCCGTGCTTTACACGGTTTAATCGGATACTCCATCCGTTTCATTTTATACAAATTTAGCTCCGTTCCATTTTATAAAAAATTAGCTAAAAGCGTGAAGTTTAAGAAACTACATTTAAATAAATTTTGTTAGTTGGAATATTTTATATCTTGCAAATACAAATAAATATTTAATTTAAATAATCCAACTAATAAAAAATAGTTCTTTACAATATTAATAACCATAAAAACTAAATATAATTAATTTTTTGCATAGAAATTTACAAAATATCTAATAAAATAAAGTAAAAGAAAAAAACCTTAAATATCTAATAAAATAGAACGGATAGAGTATTATTTAATATTATCACATATATACACAGTTTAATCGGATACTCTCTCCATTCCATTTTAGCCAAGGTATCTGCTAGAACATTATGTCTTCGTGATATCCACTTAAAAGAGATCTCTAAGAATCTTTCCTTCCAACCTTTAATGTCTCGAATCCAATTGAAGATAACAAAATTCTTTTTCTTTCCATTAACCAAATCCATAAAGACTTTTATTATACCCTTCAAAAACCACTTTAGTAAAACCTTTCATCTTGCAATGTTACATTGCCATTAAGAGAGCTTGACACTCTGCTTCAAGAGGCGAGTTAACCCTGAATCCTTCACTATGGAAAGCACCAATATAGACTCCATTCTCATCTTTAGTAATCCATCCAGCCTTTGCCATACTCGCATGATTAATAAAACCTGCATTATAATTGCATTTGATCCAACCTTGTGATGGTCTTTTCCAATAATGATCATCCATATTTCTTCTCATTGGAGTGCATCTTCTTTCAGCATATTGGATTAACTCATTAGCTTGTAGCCAATCAACACCATCCTTCTTCGCGTACTCCACATCCTTGAACCAAAGTGTATTCTTCCTTTGATGTATCAAAAGATTTCTACTTTTCCAGATCCTCCAAAAAAGCTATATTGGAAGTTGATTAAAAAGAGACGGAATACGCTTATTAGGGTTGCAGTCCATGAGAGCTTTCATCATGGTGTCTAGATCAATCAACAGATCAATCAATATCGGATGAGATATACTAGCACCACACCAAATAGATTGTGCACAAAGACACAAAAAAAATTAATGGTGAACTGATTCAATCTCTGTAATTGAGAATGCTTGAATTATTGAATTACTATTGGTTTATAGATATGAAAAGTGTTTGATGTAAAGAAATAATGTATTTATCACTAAATATTTATTGTTTTTAATATGTGTCTAAATATTTTTAATCTTATAATTTAATATTCGGTTTATTTAATTTATTGTGAATTAGATAAGATTGAGTAACATGAAAGAAATTAATTATCATAAAGTGAAAATTTTAGTATTGTTATTCGATATAAATTTGATGTAAAATATGTATGTATACTGAATATTTGATGTAAATTTTAGCTATTTCGAGCTTGATGTAAAGTTTATTTTTGTTATTTTCAAATCTCAAATATGATTATAGCTTTTTGTTTTTCTTTTTTTACTTCGTCATCGCGTTGAAGAGAAGTCATCACTATCATCACTATGAACCACATTAATAAACTCTGATCCAAAGGAACACATAAGCATGAAGTTTAAAGTTTATATGAAAAATGAAAATATATAATTTGAATATGGTTAGAGATAAATTAGAAATAATAATTTTTTTTAATGGACCTCTTATTTTTAAATAGGTTTAATAATTGGGTAATCTTTATTATTATTATTATTATATAATAATAATTATGATTATTTCCTAATTGTATTTCATTCAATTCAGTTTTAATTTCGGTTTAGTACGTTTCTTAAATTTCGGTTTGTTCGATAATATAAAAACTCAAGTGGTCTGGATAAATCCAATTTTGATTTGGGATTCGATTCGGTTTATATGCGAGCGACCTTTATTATTTTATTAAGACAAAAACGAGACCACAGCAGTGTCGAGTCAAAGAGCTACCGGAAGAAAGACGATGAATGCGAAGCGAGATTAGCGAATTTTGACAGAGAAACCCTAAATCCCATCTTCATTTTGTTAGTTTCCGTTTCTAGGTTTCGTGCGCGGTTGAATCAATGTCTTGGCTTCCTGTAGACTCTGATCCTGGTATTATTTCTATCCTTGTATTTGGGGTTTTATTTATTTTGGGTAATATTTCAGTGTTGTTTTTGCCAATACATTTCATGACTTGGTTTCAATTCAAGTTTCTTTGATCAATTGGTTTATAGCAATCCAACCTTTTTTTGTTGATGCTGAAAATTGTTCATAGATTGATTTGGTTTTTTGTAAAGAGATGATGTCGGAAACAGGCTTGGTTTCTCAGTTCTCTGGTCATAGTGAGGTCTAAAATCCAGATA
This sequence comes from Barbarea vulgaris, assembly GCA_963667165.1. NCBI lineage: Eukaryota > Viridiplantae > Streptophyta > Magnoliopsida > Brassicales > Brassicaceae > Barbarea > Barbarea vulgaris. The sequence goes on from OY763891.1 coordinate 21,905,696, forward strand.
ATGTTTTGATTTCAAACCAAAAAAATGTTGAAATGAGTCTTCTTTGCATCTAAACATGGGTAAAAAGGGAAGTTGATACAAGACAAATTACGCTCACTTCTTTTTGTTGTTGTTAATATTTATATGTATGCGTAGGTGTTTTCACTGAGATTATACAACAAATGCAAGTGAAAGGTGTACAGGTTGAGGAATTGTATTCCTTGGACATTAATTCTCTGGATGAAATAAGGTAGTTGGTTCTATTAAAGTTACTCTTTGATCTTGAAACAAATTGAGATATTCATACTATTGGGTTCTTTTCGATTATTCTTTTTCTCGGAGTGTTCTGATCTTGTCTGTCCTCAAACACTTGCAGACCTGTATATGGATTGATATTGCTTTACAAGTGGCGTCCGGATGAGAAGGAGAGTCGTGTTGTAATCACGGAACCAAACCCGAATTTCTTCTTCGCAAACCAGGTTACTCTACTCACTGTCACATTAGATTTCTTACTTACTGAGGATTATATAATCATAATTTCCAAATCTTAACTTTTTTTTTAAAAACTTTGTGTTCTTGTAGATAATCAACAATGCTTGTGCCACCCAAGGCATATTATCAGTCCTCATGAACTCTTCGGGTATCGACATTGGTTCAGAACTATCAGAACTGAAAGAATTCGCCAAAGACTTTCCACCTGAACTGAAAGGTTTAGCCATCAACAACAACGAGGCCATACGTGCAGCTCACAACACATTTGCCAGGCCCGACCCATCTTCAACGGAAGATGAAGAATTAGCTGGGGCGAAAAATGAAGACGAAGATGATGATGTGTATCATTACATCAGCTACTTGCCTGTCGATGGTATCTTGTATGAGCTCGATGGTCTAAAAGAAGGACCCATTAGTCTTGGACAGTGTCTGAGTGACCCAGAAGGAATCGAGTGGCTCAAAATGGTCCAACCTGTGGTACAAGAGCGGATTGACCGGTGTTCGCAGAATGAGATTCGGTTTAGTCTCTTAGCTCTGGTTAAGAATAGAAAAGAGATATATCGAGCTGAACTAAAAGAGTATCAGATGAAGCGAGAGAGGATTTTGCAGCAGGTAGGTGGTTTGCAAGCTGATAAATACGCCGAGAAAAGCAGTTACGAGGCTCTGGATAAATCTCTTTCGGAAGTCAATATCGGGATAGAGGCTATTTCGCAGAAGATTGTGATGGAGGAGGAGAAGTCTAAGAACTGGAAGAAAGAGAACATGAGAAGAAAACACAACTATGTGCCTTTCCTCTTCAATTTCCTCAAGATTCTTGCAGACAAGAGGAAGCTGAAGCCTCTCATTGACAAGGCTAAGCGTAATAATACCTAAATCTGCTTTAGCCGGTATATTAACTCGATGGATAAATCAGACGTTTTAGCAATCTGGAAACTGCAGTTATGTGAAACAAAACTACTTATTTCTCAAAGTATGAAGCATGATTGTAGCCGGTTTGAGGATTTTGTAGAACCAAATCTTTTACTTAATTACATGTTCCTTACAAAAATAGTATATAAGAAACAATAAATCAAAAGCTATTACAAAACCTGTTCTCTTCGTTTATGTAAAGCTTGTATAACAACTCTAGGTTTTTGGTTCATGAATTCAAATCAGCTTCTTCGTTTATCTTCACCTTGAATCATAAACCGACTGCAGAAACTCAGGTTGAAAATGACGGTTCAATCACAAAAGTGGATATCATCACTCAGACCTGGTGGTTGTGAAAGAAGAGAGTAAACCGGCTGCTTGGGCCGGTAATATATCGCCAAATGTCGACATAGCAGCTGCTGATCTATCCTTGAATATTCCCACTTGTCCATCAGTTAGTATTGATCCCAGTTTCAATGTGCTTTCCCCAAATCTACTACCAGCCTGTGAATAACATTTTTTACATGGTCAAACTCATTACAACACATTATCGTCATTAATTAACCAAAGACTAAACCCTTACCTGCATGAAAGACTTTAAGAATGGGGAAGCCACACCGAAACTCGAATTTTCGTCCAAATCACTTGTTTGAGAAAGCTCGCCGTTTGTAAATGCATTCCATGAGTTTCTTGACGAAGCTTCATTTGATGTAACTGGAATTGAGACCTTATTTGCACTTCTAGAAGACAGAGCCGGAGCGCTGCATTGACCCAAATCGAAGACTTCTTTCTTACATCAGAAACTAGTTCCCAAATTCTACAAAGGCTACAACACTTTGTTTGGTTTGGATGAAGAAAAACTAACCTTATGGGAAGGTATTTGAAGCGAGGAGGTTTGGAACATGGCATGATATTTGATTCTGAATTCGTTGGTAGTTTCTGGGCTGTATCTGTGTACATTCGGTTTAATTGCACAAAGAATCCAAAGAGTACAGCGTGGCGTAGGTATGACTGCTTTTCGTTCTCCCAAAGATAAGGCTCGTACCTTTTTTGACATTTAAAATTCTAGAATCAGAGACTTATTGAGCCAAAAAACGATAAGAAGAGACTCCCAGGAACTTCTTAGAGCAGCCAAAATAGTAAAGATGCATGTCATAGACAGGGATAAGGGTCCTTACGTGAGCCAGTCTATGGGATCCAACTGTTGGGTTAGTTGGGAGATCACTCCATCAATGCGACCTCTACTGACTGATTTTGTTTGCTGTTGGTCCTGCTTTCTCCTGAAAGCCGATCTATTCATTGTGCTCTTTGGTATCTCCACATTGGTGCTTGTATCACCCCCAGAAAGAACATCAGATGCAAATCTCAAATCCAGCAAAATTTGTAAAACTCCTTTCTCTGAGATTTGGAGTTCGTTGGCCTCCCTGGCAGATAAGAAATCCTCATAAATAATGATGATCTGCATTGTACAATGGAAGATTGAAATAATCATTTTTATAGACAATCACCAGCTTGGAGTTATTCACTGATGAAAGGGAAAAAGTTTTGAAGAGAACCATTTCTTTGCCAGATAGCAGATAAAAATTTTACATAGGAAAAGAAGTAAATAGAGACAGCACACCTTCTCCAACAGGCTTGAAGCAAATTTTTGCAAAATTGACTTATCCAGTACATGACCTCCAATTCGATGAATTTCTTCTGATGCCCGACAGAGAAATGAAATCATATAGAGCGAAGGCAAGGATGGAAGTGATATCTTCAACTCGGATTGACTCTCGTCCTGCTCTCCCTTGACTATTGTCTCTTCCCAGCCCTATATCATTCTTCAAAGATGAGTAAGCACACTACAAAAGGAACCTTGCATATGATTATCAAAAATGCAAGAGTATATACTATCACATTAGACAGCTAAGCAAAAAGAAAACTAAAAGACAAGGAAATGCAGATGTGTAGGAGCGTAAGCTGAAACTAGCAATATAGCAACAAAGGATAAGGATCGTTTTTAGTTACCCTCAACGGAGTTGTAGCTGACAATCCATCATCACTCCTAAGATCACGCAAGAGAATAGCTGAAAGCTCATCAGATAACCACTGTATCCACAATGTATGAGCCTTGATGCACAGTTCACGCATAGTTCTATTAAGCTCTTCAAATTTTGGACTTGTCTTCTCTTCCGCTCCAAGTAGTGCAGCAACAGCTAACGAACTCTGCTTTCTAAGATCAGTATGCAGCTGCTTTCCAGGGCTGTCAGCAGTGAGTGGAGTATTCGAGCCAAATCTTTGTTGCCTCAACAAGGATGACAACTTATCAGAAACTGAAGTCATTGTTTCTTTACACCACAATCTTGGAGAACCAAGAATCAAAGGAACATGTTTTGAGTGGTTCAACAATGCAAACAAAAGGCGTCCCATAAAAAGGGATTTCTCAATTATTATAGCAGGTGGAATTGCTTCACTGTCCTTGTTCTCTTTCTTCATGGCAGCACACAGAAATACAAGTTCTTTATCTACATCTGAAAGAAGTGTTGAGACACTGTCATAACACTTATTCTGCACATATGGAGCAAGATCCTTTAACCTCGGACCTGCCTTTTCTGACTCAAAGAAGCTTAGGAGGTCTTCCAAAACATTCTGGCAGCGCCTATCAACTGCATCTCTCATTTGGCTAACTTCAGGACCAAAGTATGCGGTTAGACAACTTTGGAAGTCGCTTTCTTCAGGTGATGATTTATTTCCGGCAATAAGACCAAGTTTCTTTGCATTAGGCTCAATGAACCAAACACCACCACCTGTAGAAGGTCTGTTTAAGTATGCTTGGAAATTGATCTTCTCACCAGTGATCTCGCTAAAAGCATGAACAGTCTCTGCCACATTGACAGCTTTGGCCAAATCCTCAAATCTGGAGTCAATAATGGATTTCATTCTTTCCACAAACGCCTTCTCAAATATTTCATCCCATAGGTTCAAATCGTCTGCCAGAACAAGCTCCCGAATTCTATTCCAGGGCTGCTCAATCTCAGACCCAAAAACACTTTTAAGCCAATCTAAACTACCCCTCAAGACATCTTTGCTATCCATGGTCTCCCTTATCAACTTTTCAGCTGATCCAAGCTCTTCGCCAGTAACAATAGCTTCAATCAAATACTTCCCACTAACCTTACCAACAATCTGTCCACCGCATTCCCTCAACCAAGTCAGGCAAGCCTTAGAAACGTCATTTTTATCAAGGATAACCATGACGGATTCCAAATTATCTCTGAATGATTTCCACAATCCAACCTCCTCTTCTGGATTTGGAATTCCACCAAACAGTTGGGAAGCTGGAGGGGTAGTCAAGATTGTTTTATAAAATAGAGGCATATCAGTCAAGGCTTGCAAAAAGAGTTCCCCAACTTGTCCTACTGTAACCTGAATCACACTTAACACATCACAAAATACTGAAACCACATCACCAGCATCCTCACCAAGACAAGCATTCAACTTTTGCAGAATCCAAGTCTTCCTTGAGTCGAGAAACAACTCAAGAACTTGCCTTGGATCAAGCTCATCAACCACAGCGACAGCAGTTAAGGCGTCCACGTAAGCCCCCAGTCCTAAACCCGGATCCAGAAGCCGCTCATGGCTCCTCTGCGAAATCTGAGCCTTAAAACTCTCTACAATCTGCCATTGGTGTTCCAATAGTGGAAAATTCGCCAAAAGCTTACTCTGATCCACATCAGCTGCACCACCACCGCCACATCCTTCCAACTTGATCAGTCTCTGCTGCACATGCTGAGCACGCATGTACCTCCCCGCAGCCTCTAGAAACATGGACTCGTCAAGGCATCCCCATATATTCTCCGGTGTATCAACCAAATACTTAACCCGACAAGCGATCCCATAGACATTGACTCGGACTGGGTTAGGGCTAGCAAGTTTGGGAGTCTCTGCTACAGAAGAGGAAGAAAGCGATCGAATGTTACCATGGATCGAAGAGATATTAGCAGAGATCGACTCACACAGCGACTTCATGTGCACAATCGAGTCAGCTGAGTCGATTAGATCGCGGTACCTAGTCCCGACGAGTTGCCGGAGCTCCTCTTTCTTATCTTCGATGTTCTTCCTAGTCGCCGACTCCACATTTCGAATCTCTGACATTGGTTTCGTGCGAAATAGAGACTCCGCATCTCTTTGACCACCTCCGCTACTGCCAAGGCTCACGGCGGCAGACCGGTATTCCCCGGTGGAAGCTGATGACATTCTCATGGTTTCTGGCGCGTGCTTCGTGTATATTCTCTTCTAGCAATACATCATAGCTTCAACTTACTGATGGAGAAGAGAAACAAAACGGATCTGATCGGATCTGGGAAAGCTTTGCCTCAGATTCAGAAGTAGAATCCCCTGAATTAAGATCTAAAAATGTTTTTAGTTTCTGCCATTGCTGCGAACAAAGACGACGAGAATTAAACGTTTTCCGAAAATTACAACTCTGCCCCCCTCTTTGGGTCGAACCAAAAACAAACCGATCCGGTACTCAATACCTTTAATTGGTTTAAATTGTTTACTTAAGAATTAAGATGAGTGATTATTTAGCGGCATGTCAAACATGTATCATCGATTCGATTATTATTTTATATTTTGCCATTTCTTTGCCACCAAATTTATACAAGTCTTTGAAAGCTACTGATAACTGACTAATAACTAGAAATAGTGGTTTTCCATTTGACAATAGCATCCAAAACTAATCAACGAAACAAACATGATTATTATTTATTTAGTTCTCTAAATAAGTCCTCCTATAACAACTCGGAACGCCATGAGACTCGTGAGGAAGTAATCAAACACATGATGAAACAACGTGAAGTCCTTAGACTAGTTTCCAGGAACAGTGATGCTTCCAGCTCCAGCAAGTCCTCTGCACATGAAGATCATTTAATATATAACTCAAATGACGATGATGCAAAACGACAACAATGCATTATGTATCTTTGATTGTTAAAGAAATTAACCTTTGGAATTACAAAGGAAGAGAATATCCACGAAGATAAGTCGAATCCACTCCAGATTCTCTTACCAATGCCACTCTTCCTGTCCGAGCCACCTTCAATTCTCAAAAACACAAACCATAAGAATCGCACAAATCAGGTTTCAAACGCAATATCTGTGAAAATGAAGAAACTTTGTTTAATTTTTTAACCTCGCAGATTCCATAGACCTCTAACTGTGTTTGTAGTGCAGCCATTTTTCTGAGATCGCCCGTAACCTGCAAATTGACAATTTCATCAGCTACTAGATCTCATCTCTAGCTTGAAAGATTATTTTTCTTTTAAAGTTTAGGGAAATATGATATCAGCACCTCAAGAGTGATAGTATGATCAGAGACATCAATGGCTTTAGCACGGAAAACTTGAGCAATATCAAGAACATCTCTCCTTGAAGCAGTACGAGCAGCGACTTTTATGAGCATCAGTTCTCGCTCCGCAAATGGCATGTGGGTTATATTTTGGACCTAGAAAACCCAATGAAAGGAACGTGTTATTAGACCTGGAAACCAGAATCCCAAGTACTACGGTTTAAAACCATTTGCTCACCTCGTGAAGATCAATCAACTTCTGAAGCTGCCTAACCAATTTGTCTATATTTTCATCAGTTCCAGGGATAACTGTCGTAATGCGAGATAAGCCCTCTTTCTCAGCAGGACCAACAGCTAGACTCTATAGCAATAAAAGCAACAACTTTCACATAATCTTGAGAGAGAAGGAGAGCAGTATGCATGCACATCGGTGAAACTAAAAGCAAGACTGTGTGCATAATAACCTGGATGTTATAACCTCTCCTGGAGATAGCCCCGGTTATTAGATTGAGAACTCCAGGAACGTTTGTCACAAGTATAGATAACGTGTGGGACCGGAGCCCGCTAGACTGCAATAAGTTAAACAGTTTTAATTTTAACGTTCATTTTGACCTCCATCTCCCAAGATTTAAAGGATCAAGAAGAAAATTCTATGAAACAAATGCGGTAACAGAGAAATGTATCTTACATCTTCGTCGTAGACCATTCCCCAGTGAGCATCAAGGACCGGTTGGATATTATAGGGTTCCACTGGATAAACGTCACCCTAAAATAAAGTATTAACTGATCTTGATCAATCCATGTGTGGTGAGATACGCAGAGGGAGGTAACAAAAAGGGTTAAAGCTAATGTTTCCTATACCCCAGATGACGCATTGCCATTTCCAGTTAATGCTAGCTTTGTTTTCTCTGCAACAGTCTCGTGATTGGATGATTCTTTTACGATATGTGGGTATGATGCCGCTGAAAATCTCCAAAACGGAGCAGTTTCTCCCATCTTTTCCCGTCTCAGAGCAATCTAGAGTTAACAGTAGTATACAACAACAGTTAGGAATGAAATAACTGATTCTTGAAATTATTTATTTTAGTCACTGAAACACAGGAACTGACTACATGTAAAATCAATGATTCCACATTTGAGATCAATGAGTTTTCCTGTAAGGTGTGAGCATGTCATTAAAAAGCTAAAGTTGGAGTTTCGTGTGACATTGGCTCTGCTGTTAGAGTGTGCTGAGATGTACCAAAGGAACTCGGGTTAAAGTTTTCCATGTGTGACATAATAGACAAATATAAAATAAAATAAAGGCTACAAGTTGCTACAAGTGGCTACAAGTAATGATACATGTGAGCCTAACCGTCAAACAAGCTTTTAAAAGACAAAAGATGTAATTTTTTAGGACATTTAGTGACAGAAGTTGTTGACAATTAAGAAGGTTGGAGCAAATTACCTTCCCTGTTCTCGCGATTTCTTTTATTCCAAACTTCTCTAAGTTTGTCTCTAGTGCAACCATCTTTCCCGGGTCTCCAGTTACCTAAAGAATGTATAATAGAACTTCTTACCTTCATAAAACCATCGTAACTATTTGATCCGAGAACATATAAATTGAAGAAAAGTTCTGACCTCAATCGTTAGAGAGTGCTCCGAGGTATCCACGATTTTTGCTCTAAAGATATCCACTAACCACATGATCTGTAGTACATGGAAAGTCTTTAAGAAAAAAAAAACCTTTTTTTGTAGTATAACGTCATCTACATTCTTGAGATTTCAATGTGAATCAACTAATCATAAGAAGAAAAAGTCCCTTTACTGTGACTCAATTAATAACAAGGAAGAAAACCTTTTCTCATCTATAACTCGTCAACTATATCCTTGAGATTTTAATGCAATTTGAATAATCATAAGAAAATAAAATAAAAAGACTCCGTACTGTGACTCAATTAAACACAAGGAATAAAAGCTTCCTTTTAACCATATCCTTGATGTTTTTCAATGTGACTGCATTGATCGTAACGAATAAAACCAACTTCAACCATCCACCTAATACTAAACAATTAAGTTCCCTCTTGCAAGATAAACTATTCTTTACCTCTGAACGGGTGCTTGGATCAGCGTTAAGTTTAATGAGCATTAACTCACGTTCTACATGCGGCTCCTTTGAGAGATCTTCCACCTGAACAGACCACAATGAGAGCAAGATTAGAGTCATGATTCATGAAACTATGCATATCTTCTGTTGTGTCCTAAGCTCAAAGAGATGAAAGAAATTGTTAACCAAAGCAGTAAGTTATATAGCAAAGACTAGATTTAATAGAGAACAAGATGAAAACCTTGATGACATTGACCAGTTTGTTAAGCTGTTCTACAACTTGTTGCAAGACTTTGTCTGTCCCAAGAACAACTATAGTAAACAAAGCCTTGTCTTCATTCAATCCCACGGCAAGGGACTCAATATTGTATCCCCTTCTAGCAAACACTCCAGCTATCCGGTTTATTATACCGCTCTCATCACCCACAAACACCGAGATTGTATGCCTCCTTACTCTGCAAATTAATTGGTGAGATTTTCAGTAAGAGAGGCGCAGAAACATATAATCAGAGCTGTATAACTGAAACCACCAATAAAGAACTTGTTGACCAGATAAACAAAGCCTTGGGATTTTGACCAAATCCTCATAGAAGTATAAATTTCATATGATTTAAGTCATATTTTTTAGGATAACTGAGAACAGGACCGGAAGTTGCATATCAAATGAAGAAGAAAAGCATCGAACTCCAAAAAGCTTTAAGAATATTCTTTGATGTCACATTTTCGAGTCCAATACTGGAAAAGGGAAGATCTACACTAATACTGAAAAGCATAGCTTTTTTTTTTTTTTTTGAATTTAACCAATACTCTTCACGCCATGCCAAAAGAAACTGAATAAGCAAAACATTGTTCAGCAAATTATAAACAACAACAAAAAAAAAATAAACAATTTAATTGTACAAATTGGAAGCGAGACAGAGAAAGAGAAAAAGAAGAAGAACCCATTTCAAATTAGAGAAAACCAACGTGAAAAAAGATTCATTTTTCTCGACTCATTCACGAAAATAAAGAAAGCTTTTTGACTTCTGACTGAGACACACCTTTCACATGCCGCCGGAGCTACAGACTGAGCAGCTGTGACGGCTTTATCGGTGGAAGCAGCGGCGAGAACAGTAACATTCCTCATTTTCCTCCCGTCGATGATCTGAGCTACTCGAACGGAGTTAGGGGTTTTCGCCGGAAAGGCATGACCTTTGTTCGGATTCTGGAATTGAACACGTGATAGGTACAGTGAAGCAGCCGTAGCCGTCGCCGCCATTGCTGGAGGAAGTAATAAAGATGGTTTGCTGTGACTGTGAGGCGGAAAAACAGCAGAAGAAGAGAGAGGGGGGAGAGAGGGAAACTTGGGTGAAAAAAAATAAGGGCACTTGTTGGTTGGCTGCGAGTGGAAGAGAAGTGTGAATTATGTGCTCTTTTTATAATTCTGATGAAAATGAAAAAGTTTTTTAATCTTAATTTAAAGCAGTCTTTTGTTTATGCCACAGACCATTTTTGTTTATGCCACACAAAACGTTTTGTTTATGCTACAAACCCGTTTTGTTTATTTACTAGTCTTTGTTTACTGAAAAGTAATCGATCATGTTTAACCATTACATTTTTGGAAATTTGTCTTTTTGAGAAATTAAATAATGATTGAGAGCAAATGAAATAATAAGTTTCTGCTGTTCTTCCTTTTTTTTTATGGGCAGCAACAATTGTCTTTTCTACCTACTTTTGAAGTCAACACATAGTGGTTTCCATGAATCAGAGCTTATATATCTATAACACTAATGTAAACTCCGGTAACAGAAGAAACTATTGCTCGCCATATAAAACTCGTATAGCAAAATTCAAAACTTAACACCTTTATCAAAACAGCCAAAATAACAATTACAAACTCCGGTGAATTAGACAATCTCGGACAAATTTTAATAGTGACCTGACTGCAATGATTTTTTTTTCAAAATAGTTGTGCTTGAATTGTTTGTGACAGCGTTTATACGCTTAGCCAAGCGTGGTGGACATCTAGAATTCAACTTTACCTAAATAAGACCGGTCCGTTGTGGCCATCAGACAATAATTAAAAAAAGAGGACTGTTTGTAAATACTCAAAACGAAACGAAAGTATATTGGTCAAAAAAAAAATAAAAAAAAAAAACACGACAATCATCTTTATTTTCGGCTATGTAAGCCCCACTTTTTCCAATTCCAAATAAACGGGCACGATTGCAATTTTGATCTAAATAAAAGAAGCAGTATCATAAATAAATTAATTAATAGATGGATTTTTTTAATTTTATTTTCGTTCAATTTTGTTCCATGTAGCTCAATTCACCTCCAATCGTCTTTGCCTACATCTCACCCTCTATACGTCGATCTCGATCCCGATCACGATCATCCCTCCATTTTCCGGTGAAATTCGCAGTACACGTTGCTGTCTCCGTTTTTCATACTCCACCATTTACTGAGATCTTCAATTCCATTTACATCAACTCCAGCAGCTGCCGACAACGGCGTCGTAGCTCTGATTGGCTCAGCAGAAGAGATCTAGGTATTGCTTCGCACCGCCGCCAAAATTTGTTCGACCTGACATCGGATTAAGTCGATTAGACAGAACTTTGTCACATAGTGAAGAGATTTGGGAGAGAGTTAGAGGGAAGGAAGAATGGTGGAGCCGGTGAACTCTTCGCTTGGGAAAATGCTATTGGAGGAAGTTAGTCCAGTGGTTATGGTTCTATGTACGCCTCTTGTTGAAGAGACTTTCCTCAAGAATGGGCTATCCTTTGTGGAAACGCTTAAGCCATTTTGCAACTTTAGTAACATCGATGGTGAATTCTGTTTTTTTTATTTGATTTTTTTTTCTGCGTTTTCAAGTGTCTAAACGTCTAATTTGAGGATTCTAATTGTAAAAATCTTTGCGGTGCAGTTCCTGTTCGGACTTCAGGCGATCAGCTCTATCGGCTAAAGAAGTTTACACTGAGATTGTTTTATGCCTCCGATATCAGACAACCAAACGTAGAGGTATGTAAATGTGATTCGGTAGAATATGTTAAAACTTGAATAGTTAAGGTGCTTGATAAATAGTTCTTACTCAGCAACAATGAGGATCACCTTTTAACTGAACACATTGAAATCATTACCTGTTTTTACCAAGAATGCAATGTGAAAAGAGGATGGTTTTGGGTTAGACGTATGGTTGTATTTGTAGTGTTAGAGGTTCATCCATTCTGTATCTTTGGTGTTGAGCTCAAATTTGATTATGTTTACTTAATGGCTAGGTTGCAAAGCAACGGCTTGAACATGTTATTACTCAAGCTGGGGAGAAGGACTTTCAGGATTTGAAATCTGACCCTCCTCAAATTACTGAGATACTCTCTAGTAAGTCTCGACTCAAACTTATGTTTTTTTGAGTAGTGGACGATGCCGTTATTATTTTTATGTCAACATCATGCACTAAACATTTTGAAATAATTGATAAGGCAAGTTCTCTAACTTATTGTTTTTCTTATGCTGACGTCTTTACCTCCCTGCAGATCCAGAGTCTGAAATTGCACCCACGTGGTTTCAGTATTACAATAAGGAACTTATACGCACATTGTCGTTTTCAGACCACGAAGCTTTTGATCATCCTGTGGCTTGTAAGATATTAAATGTGTTTTAGAAAATCGTTGTTGTTGTTTCCTCTCTTTAAACTAGGTTTGCTGATCTATTATGTTTCATAGAATTTTCTGTTGTGTACCAAATAATTCTGAACGTGCTTTCAGGTCTCTTAGTTGTTTCATCAAAAGACGAAGATCCTATAAATAAATTTGTAGATCTTTTCAACACCAATAGATTACCTTCTTTGCTAAATGATGGTGCAATGGACCCAAAGATTTTGAAGCATTTTTTGTTGGTACATGACAATCAGGATGCAACAACAGAGAGGTAGTTGTTCCTTATTCCATCGTATATGATGTATTTCTCATCATAATTATATAGGTATCAAATGTAATGTTTTAGTTGACTGGATGATATTCTTCTGTAGAACGTCTAAAGTTCTGTCTGAGATGAGAAGTACATTTGGAAATAATGAATGCAACTTACTTTGTACTAATTCATCTAAAGAGGGGAACGTGGAACATCAGGCTAATCCCTGGGCTTCTTTTGTAAGTCACTCATCAAAAAATTTATCCAACATATTGTTTAAGGTTCATATATCAATCCATGTCGATTTTGTAACTTCATTATATTGATTACCAATTTTTCTGAAAGAAATCAAGTGTTTCGGCCGACAAGCTTGGATGTGCTCTCACTGGTGACGATATTGTGGAGGTACTTTTAAAGGATTCTTGCTGCTAGCTCTCGTGATACATTCTTGCTCATGATATTCACACCTTTCAACTGTTTAGGAATGTTTTTAACTAACGATATTACTTTTCCTTGCATATTCGAAGCAGATCAAAGATCTGATGCAAGAGTTTGCTTCCAGGCATATAATTCCTTACATGGAGCAGAAAGTTAGAGAACTTAATCAACAGGTTAACCTTAAATTTTCTAACAATTATTTGTGAGAACATATTATACTTTTCTGTATGCTTAACTGAGGCTTCTTTGTTCTCTTTCCTTATCTTTTAGTTTGCATTTTGTTGTGTCACTAGATTTCTGCAACAAGGAAAGGACTTAGAAACCAGATAAAAAACTTGTGGTGGAGAAAAGGAAAAGACGAAGGTCCGGATTCGACCAAAGGTCCTATGTACGCTTTCTTGAACTCCTTGGTCCTTTTATGATTACCTTGACATCATTATAAGCTCTTACGCTTTATACTTCCACTTTTGAAGGTATACCTTTAGCTCCACCGAATCTCAAATTAGGATTTTGGGTGACTACGCCTTCATGTTGCATGATTATGAACTTGCATTGTCAAGCTATCGCTTAATATCAACAGATTACAAGCTCGATAAAGCTTGGAAGCACTATGCTGGTGTTCAGGTAGCTTCACATCTTTGTAATTATGTTTATGTAGAGGTGTTCCTGAGGCATAGTTTTTAATCAGTATTCATCTTATTTAGAAAACTTACGTATAGTATAGGTTTTCCATGTCTTGAAGTTGCTTCTATAAATTCATTGTTGATGGGCCATTGTTTTTTCGCTAAAATTTGGACGGACTACTGACCTTCTCATGTATGTTTGGAAGGAAATGATGGGACTTGCATATTTCATCTCAGACCAGTCAAAAAAGGAAGCTGAGTACTGCATGGAAAATGCATTCAGCACTTACATGGTTTGTCTTTATAAGCAAATCATAAAACTTAATACTTAAACTTAAGCAAGTGGTAGTACATGGTGAAACATGCTTTTAAAATCTCATGCAGAAACTTGGGAAGTCTGGCTTCCAAAATGCTACGAGATGTGGGCTCTGGTGGGCAGAGATGCTAAAGGCTAGAGACCAGCACAAAGAAGCTGCATCTGTTTACTTCCGCATATGTGGAGAGGTGCTTCTTTTATGCCTCCAGACCATATGCAGTTTATACAATTGCTAACTTTTACTCATTCTGCAGGAACCTTTGCACGCTGCAGTCATGTTGGAGCAAGCTTCTTACTGCTTCGTGTTAACTAAGCCAGCGATGCTTCACAAGTATGGATTTCATCTAGTTCTCTCAGGAGACCACTATAAAAACTGTGATCAGGTACATGTCACTTTGCTGTAAGGGCTCAAGCTTCGTACGTGCTTTACATTCTAAAGAATACATTTTGTTTGCCTTTTCCAGGTTAACCATGCAATTCGTACATATAGAAGTGCTATCTCTGTTTATAAATCAACTACATGGAGCCATATCAAAGACCATGTATATTTTCATATTGGACAGTAAGTTTTGAATATGGTGAATGTAGGTCTTGTAAGATGTGATGTTTAGAAATTTGTGATCTAAGACTTTCTGTGAAACTATCTGTTCAGGTGGTATGCGATTGTTGGGATGCATGATGTTGCAGTTAAAAACATGCTGAAAGTACTGGACTGTGGCTACCAATCCAAGGCAACCCAAGAGATTTTTCTCAGGGACTTTTTCGACATTGTTAAGGTGCCTAGGCTATACTTGTGGTTTGATACGCTCTACTGAAGCTGCTCAGAAAATAAGATAGCGCTTCCAGTAGTTACCCCTGGTCTCAATTCTTTGTTTTTTATATATAAAAATCATTTTTATTTTCATTTTCATTTTTTGTCATTTTGAAGAAAACTGGAATGAAGCATGAGGTGGTGGGACTTCAACTACCAGTTATTAGTATCTCCTCTCTTCAAGTGATCTATGAAGACCATCGTACTTATGCGTCTCAAGCTTCTGTAAGTTGCATTTTCACTCTTTGGAAGTATGTACATAATAAATAGTACCTGCATCAGATTCTAAAAGTGCAGAAACACATCTAAGAGTTTTTATACTACATTATGAACAACAGAATTGGCATCAGTATTTCTGTTAAAGATTTTTGGATTACTTGCATATAAAAAGTCTTTGTGCATCATTGAATTGTTTCCTTCTCATTAGTGGTGAATTTGCATCTCTTTTGTACCACGATGATTCACATGTCATGGTCAGGCTCTTGTAGAAGAGAGCATCTGGCAATCACTGGAGGATGATATCATTCCATCATTAAATTCTGGCAAATCAAACTGGCTGGAGTTACAGTCAAAGCTTCTGCCAAAGAAATACAAGGAATCAAATGTTTGTGTCGCTGGAGGTATGCAGGTTGTTGTTAGCTGCATTCGCAGTTTAACTGAATCACACACATTTTTCTTCATGATTATCCTGAATTTAACTTATGCTTGAAGTCTGAAGGCTAAAATAATGAAATCTAGTTCAGATAAATTAGGCCCATTTATATGTAAAATCTGTTTTGCCTTATGGTGCCAGTAGTAGGACATTTCAGTCTGATTTTTGGTCTTGATTTGACTCTGGAAAAATGAATATCTTTGAAATCGACTAGCTGTGATACTTTTTCATTGAGATATGGAAGAGAGAGGAGAGGGAGTATTAGATTTCTTCATTTGTGATATCTTAGTATCTGTAAATATTATCACTTGTGCGTCTGCCAAAGAAGGAGAATTTCTTTTGGTTTGGCAAATACATTCAGGCCGTATTAGGACATGATATTCTGGTATAGCATGTTTGATTTTTTTATTATTTTTGTAATTGTGGATTTTTACTTGTTTGTTCTTATTTTCAGAGTCGGTGAAAGTGGATCTGGAGTTTAGGAATCCATTGCTAATATCTACTTCCATAACAAGCGTTTCTCTCATCTGTGAACTTACAGCAAATTCTGATGACCTAAAATTAGGTAAGCTGTTTCTGTCATTTGATGTTCACTTTATAAATTTTCTACATCCTTCTGTTTGTATATGCAAAACTTATATCCATATTTGGACTTTGTAAAGTAGATAAAGAGCCAAGTAGCTCAAGCTTGGGACCCGAGAGTTCCACAGAACATAATCAGTAAGCAGCTAATCTCCTTAATCAGGTTTCTTTCAACTTTTTTGACCTAGATTTGAATGATTAAGCTGCGTCGTGTATGTCAACAATATTACAGGGGTACAACCTCTGGTTTATCTTCTTTCACTTTGTCTGAAGTGGACTTCACATTAGGTGGAGGTGAGAAAAAAATGGTGAGTCTGCTAAATTGAATACTTAGATTGATTGATATGTTTTTTTTTTTTTTTTTTTTGTCGCCAATTGATTGATATGTTTAAATTTTTAAAATCTTCCTCTATCTGAAATTTTCCTTCTTCTTGTGTATATATAGAGAAAGAGAGTGAGAGAAAATATTTTTTAAGGCAGAGTAAAAATGTCTTTACTCTGCTTTATCAGGATTTTGAATTGCATGTGTTTTCATTTCAGAAGACAAATAAAAAAAAAAATGGTTAATTATAAAGTATTTGCTTGGTCAAATGTGCAAAGAAACTAACAAGTCATACTCTATTGATTGCCAAGTTACTGAAGGTATGAGACGATACCTCATTTCTACTAACCTAAATTGAAGACACAATGTTAAAATTCCTTGGTCCTTTCTAACTTTTGACTGTTATATTTTCCGTTTGCTTACTGTATCTCCTTGGTCTAGTTCTGAGGTTTTAACTAGCTGCTAATTGTTTGTTACGTCTTACTTATTGTCTTGTTTTTTTACTTCTAGGTGAGACTCACTGTCACCCCCAGTGAAGAAGGTATCCTCAAAGTTGTTGGTGTAAGGTGGGAGTTGTCTGGCTCTATCGTTGGTGTGCATTACTTTCAATCTGTGCCTGCTAAGGCAAAAACTGCCAAAGGAAGAAGGAAAAACAAACTTACTCCCACTGATGCCTTGAAATTTTTAGTCATCAAGGTGCAATTTTTTTCTCAATGGTTTAATGCTTTAATTGTTTATTATTTGTTTCCATCTCTAAAGTAAAGAAATTTTGACTGTGCAGAGTCTGCCCAGGCTTGAAGGTACAATTGATCATCTGCCTGAGAAATTGTATGCTGGAGATCTACGTTATCTTGTTTTAGACTTGAAAAATAAGTCAGAATCCCCAATAAAGGTAGTTTTCTTTTTCTGATCAACTCTTATCATTCCTTTTTTTCACCATTTAGCCAATTGATTCATTTTGTTCTGCTTGGCTGTTACTTGTCTATGACTCTAGTTTGTTATGGTCTAGTTAATCAATATTTATTTTTGCTTGATGACTGGATAATGTTATGTGCTAAACCATCCACTGAAATATTCTTGTGCTAACAAAATCTCTCTGTGCTTGTAGAATCTTAAAATGAAGATTAGCCATCCAAGATTTGTAAGTCCTGGAAATAATGAAGAAGAGCTGACAACCGAATTTCCAGATTGCTTAAAGAAGGGCTATGAACAAAATATTGTTCAGCGTGAAACAAATAGAACAAGTAGTGTTTTTGCATTTCCAAAGGTCCGTGACAATCCTTTTTCTTCAAGCCTCGAAGGCAAATGTGCATATCAGGTTATTCTAACATGGTTTTGAATGCTGATCTCTCTCAGGATGTATCACTGCAAGGAGACAGATCTTTAAGGTGGCCTCTTTGGCTTCGAGCTGCCATCCCAGGAACGCTATCTTTGTATTTTACAATATACTATGAGATGGAAACTGTATCAAGCATCATGAAATACCGCACCCTAAGGATACATTATAATTTGCAGGTGATGAATCTTTAGGCTGCATTTCTTTTTGTTTTAAATATTTTACTATGGTATAGGCAGATTTGCAATGTCGAACAAGTCTAACCATTCCTATATTGTACATTTTCGTCTAGGTTTTACCATCTCTACAGACCTCATTCGAAATAACCCCCTCTCCATCAAGATTGCAAGAATTTCTTGTGCGTATGGATATCTTGAACTGTGCAAATTCAGATTGTTTCAAAATTCACCAGTTGTCAACAGTTGGGTCCCGGTGGAGTATCTCATTGCTTCAGCCTGTTGATACAATCTTACCTTCCAAGTCTCTACTCGCTGGGCAAGCTTTATCTTGTTTCTTCATGATAAAGGTAGTTGGAACTTATAAAGTTCATTAATGCACTTGTAGTAGCTACTTGGTCTTTCTATTTTCCAAGTCTGATATTAGAATGTTGTTCAAACTTCAGGATTGCAGAAAATCTGGTACTGAAGACGAGAAAACCATGCCCCTTCCTGCCAGCCAAACCGACGTAAAACTGTTTACTCAGGATGACGATGAAAAGCTTTTCGATATCATTAATTCACCTTTAGCAAGTTTCCATGAAAGCGAAAGGTCATCTCAAGGAGCCTCAACCCGGGTAAGCAAATATCCTTTTTCAGGGACATAAATCTTATGCGGTAGAGATTTTTTTTTTTAAAGTATATGTTAGTCTATCTTAAAAATAACATCACTTCACTGGTAACTTATCATCAGAACTTAGTAAATTCAAATTTGTATGATGAAACAGGCAAGTCCAAATACCGTTGACTTCATTTTAATCTCTTGCCTGGCAAAGAGCAGCCATCCATCAGCAGTTCCTGATTTACCAAAGATTCTGTCTCACCATTCATGTCACAATAGGTAAGAGTATCCACGTATGCACAAAATTATCTTCTTCAGCTTCCAAACCTATTCCCCCACTTCTAACCACATTGTTGTTCAATTACAGTATCAGAAGCTCGAGCCCTCTTTCGTGGTCGCTAGACGGTCCCCAAACCATACACCACGACTTTTCGACCTCCTTGTATGAAATAAAACTAAAGATGATAATCAGAAACACATCTGATGGAGTATCATCTGTGACCATCAACACCAATGATAGTCTACCAGACGCAGCAGTACCAACTTCTTCCTCTGGAAACCAATCCGGGTGGCGCTACATGCCAACCGTAACAGAGGAAATGAAACTAACTTCAGATGTCATGGGAAGCCGTCAGGGAAAACCGCCATCTTCCATGGAAAGCTCACCTCCTTTCATATGGTCAGGTTTAAGTTCCACAAAGGTCCAAATCCAGCCATTATCCACAACAGAAATCCCGCTGCAGATATCGGTTTTCTCTCCAGGTATCTACGATCTCTCTTCGTATAAACTTAACTGGGAGCTATCTGAGCATGAAAATGCATCATCATCAGGGACATGCCAAGGATATCCTTATTACCTTACTGTTCTTCAGTCTGAGTGAGCTTTTATAGCTCTCTCTTATTAGTAAGCATGAGAGAATATTCTATTATGATGCCTTATTGTCCTCTGTGTATTCATTTTGATGGTTTCTGTATGGTTTACGTCTGAATTTTCAAATTTTGATTGTAGCAAGTTGTTGTCAAGAAATGGTTATAGTAGGAAAAATATGAATTTTTATTATACGCTAAAAAGATAAAAAAAGATGGATCTTATTTTTTATTTTTGTGGAATTAGAGATTGCAGAGTCTATCCTGCCCTATTTAAGTCTTATACTTCTTTATCTTCGTTTTTGTTTTAATTAACTGAATCATTAGTTAATCTCTAATTTGTTTCATTTATTTAATTATCAAAAACAGTTCACTATTATCGTGAACTTAACAAAGTATAAATGGTGTTGGACGCTGAATTGATATGTACATATTAATTACTACATAAACATACATATCAACAAAATAAACGAGTTACTAATTACGTGTAAAGAGAAAATAAAGTAGTTCCACTCACATAAACCATCTGAAGGTAAAGTGACTTTAATTATGTAATACACACTAGCAAATGCTTTATTGCCCATATGCCGAGTTCAATCGAGTAGAAACATCTAATAATATTATTAGCTCTACTCTTAATCTATATAATCTCAACACATACTAAAAGTACCTTCATTCTTTTGTTGAAGTATATTTGTACATAACTGAATCGTTCCCAAATATTATGCAAAACATCATTTCTTAACTTGCATACCTATGTGAGTCAAGATATAAACACAACATCTCACATCCACGGATATTTATTTATTAATAATTAATAAACTCTATGTATTTCATGGATTTTAACTCTGAAGTCTTAACATTATTAAATAAATGGGGAAAATGATCATTTACTATAAAACAAATTTGTGAAATAGTTTTCACTTCACAAGAAGCGTAGACTATATATTATAGGATATGAAAAGTATTATTTAATAGATATCACAAACCGGGGGGTACTTCGGTGATCCAAAGAAAATAAAATTAGCATCTCTCAAATTTAAACTGGTGATCATGGTTACACCAATATATTGTATATACACATACAACAACTCATTATATATAATAAAAGATAAACAATGACAAACACCAATCTCCACCTACTTGGAATTGGCCTACAACACCATTGATACTATTTTACTACTACATTGCCTTACAAAGGGGAAATGTATAACTTTAGAGAAGTAGAATCATTTCGGATGAGATTTTCCGATTGGACCAAACTACCTATCTGCAACTATTAGACATCTTCTCCGTCTAGAAGATGGATTTGGTGAGTTTTGGTCGCGGCTTTATGATGATGCTTTCATAGGGCTTAGCTTGTTCAACTTGGATGTAATCTCTTGTTTTCAGAACCTACATTGGCAAAGCAATCAGACAGATTCAACAGAAACCATAAATTGGTCTGGAGTTTATCCATTAGTTTGTTTTTGCTAGAGAAAGATTGGAGTTTTTTTCTGTAAGGGTTGTGTTATGGACATACCAGGGTTTCAAAAAACATTCTTGACGCTTCTTTACGGGTTTTCCCAGTTAAAAGTTTGTCTGCCACAAGAACATTCTTCCCATTCTCAGCTTCTTTATCAAATAACGTCTGGAGATACTTCGCCACAGCCCTATAAGTTAAGAAAAACTGAATCTTTAATAAAGATATCAAAACCATCACGTCTCTCACATGATAGAGACTTAAATCTGCAGAAGCATAGCTTATGGAATGTGGAAAATATTATCTACTGTACAGACCTAGTACGAGAAGACCATCCACTATTCTCTAGAAGACGAGTTTCTTCACCATATTCCATGTCATCGTCCTCATGATCTTCATCTACTTCATCATCATCCACGTTCAAAAAACCTGAAGAAACAGAATGAAATAATTAAAACGCAGTAAAAACATTGAAACATCTTGTCAATAGCTGCATCCCATATCTAAATCATGCTCAAAAGTTTTAAGCTTGTTTAGTCCAGTTTTAACCAAGCTATGATGACCAGAGTATTAGTCCCATTGATCAAATGAAGAGTATATTACAGACCATTTGGATAAAAATTTGAATTGAAATTTGAAAAGGCTAAGAACCTGTGTCATGTGCAACTTCCATGGTATCCATTTCCTACAGCACAAGATAACAAGACAGGAAGAGTCAGAGGCATATCTTACCTGAATATAGATATGAAGCCACAAAGAAACTTACATCATTATCTCCCCTAAGACCATCATGAGAAGTAGGTTCTCCATCTAGTGCATTTTGCATGTAAACCTCCTCATTAGACATCTCATTATACGGTTCGTATTTGTTATAAGACTCTATCTCTGGATTCACCCCATCATTATTTTCTTCCATAAGAGGTTCATTGCAATTTTCCAAAGCCATAGTACCCAAATCACCACCTTCTACGCATCCAGTTTCAGTAGAACCAACTGTGTTATCGCATGGAATCCGGTCGTCTATCACAATCTCACTAGCTTCGGCTGATGCATCTGTTTTCTTATCTTCAAGTGGAAGTTCATCTTCAACTTTGAACTCCGTTTCATTGAGAATGGCGCTGTTATCTATATTGCCTTCAGCAATTTCAATAACGTCAGTGCGACTTTTTTCGTTAAGATCCGCACAAACATCATGACCGGCTTCTCCATCAGGGTGTTCATGGGATCCTTCCACCTGTAAATCCTGTACGCGATCAAGTTTTTCCTCAGATGGCATTTGACTGATCTCGTCACTCACTACAAGATTTACTTCATCAGCAGCTCCATTGCCTTCCTTCAAAACTTCTAAGTCGGATGTTTTCTCAGCAAGCTCGTTATCATCTTTCACTTCTTCCAGTTGGTTTGTGATTTGTTGGTCCTGTGGGTGAGTAAGAGTCTCACCAGGTTGCTCCTCGGAATCATTTGGGCGAGCTTGAGAAGCAGAGTTTTCTTCCGTTTTATTTTCTTCCGAAGCCCTAACAGAACATTCATTATCTTCCATTACTCCCACAGAAGCATGACGGTCATCATTCTCGATTATCATGATTCCTCTTAGATCATATGGCTCATTGTGCAGAGATACTAATTCCACTGACATACCTGAAAATCATTGAAACATATTACCTGTGTATCTGCAGTTTTCAAGAACAATCGACAGAACTTGTATAGAACGGTCAACTTTTTAGAGTCATGAGCTTACCCGAGAATATTGGCTCTTTCAAGAGTCCATCCTCCAAAGCCTGCCTTTGAAGCATTACGATTTCAGGAATGGTGCAAGGTGCCTTCTTTCGCACACGGCGTATACCTTCAGTGTTTGTCAGTTGTTGACGTATCACGCTATAGACAAGTAGGCAACATCAGAAGAAAACATATACAAACCAAGACAACGTAAAGATAAGAAAATCACTCCAAGGTAATTAAAAATGTGAGACCTAAAAAGAAGACCAAACTTCAATTCGTAGAACAGTAAAGAAAAAATCAGTATCCAAAAGGTTTTGGAAGGTATAAGAAAATCAGAGATAAAAAACAGTTAGATACATACTCGCCATGCAAGACCATAGGGTCATCCATTAGAACCTTCCTCTTTGTGGCAGTAGAACGGGGAGCAGATCGTAACCGTTTTGTAGATGCTACTTCAAGCACAGGGGTAGACCTCATCTTCAGAAAAGATGCCTTGCCAACTGGAAAAAAAAAAGTAAATGACAATTGATTAATAGACTTAGGTCAAAGGGGTGAACTTAGTTTAAAACCGCACAAAGCCCTTTCGCCCTCTTAGATCAGCAAGAGCAGTAGAATGTACAAAAATGAACTGATACCTAGGATAGAAGACAACAAATCATCATCATCCGGAACAGAATCTGCAGTTCTCTTAGACTGAATCAGTCCAACGGACTCCACAGAATTCAAACTTTCTGCAGTTAGTGTGCTCTCAGTAAATGTGCGTTTTTTCCCAGTAATATTAGTATTCCCCGCATCCTCGTTACATGTGCCAGGATCTTCTTTATCTGGCGTAGATTCAACCATGATATGGTTTCCATCCCCCATTCCGTTAGGTACAGCTAATACCTTCTCAGGCGCAGGCAAATCAGAATCAGTAAATCCAGTCAAATTTCCCAACTGTTCATCAGCTACATGCGCACTCTTCAGCTGCTCATCTGGTCCACTGTACACTTGCGCATCTCCCTGTAAACTAGAATCTATTTCTTGATTGACCTCAGCGGTAATGGCAAAATGATCTGGCAGAAACAATAACGAATATAAGAATAAGTTAGACACTAAGGTTGCATCCATAATTCAGGTGATTTGCAGTTTATTTGTCAACAAACCTCGGTTCTCTTCTCCAGAATCTTTTGGTTCCTCGGATAAACAATGCTCAGCATTACTCACTGTAGGCCTTTCAGGAGAGTCAACTGCAGGAACAGCATCTGACTTATCAGCGTCGGCATCATTATTAACATTGGTTCCTGCCTCAGTCATTACTTGACCAGGATCCTCCATCTCGGTGGTGATGTGAGAACAGCATGGAGATGTAACATGTACGTGCTCCGCCCTCTCCTCCTCCGGCTCATTTTGTGCATTAACATTTTCATCTATCTGCGACTTATCCACCTCCATGGGAGTAACTGCTGATTCTCTGGCATTATATTCAGAAGACAGGTCTTCCTCACGTCTATGCATCTCATTAGCATCCAGCTCCCCAGAGGCCTTTCTCCCTTCTACATTCAGATCCTCTCCCTCCATGTGATCATCGCATGCCAGCTGTTCTCTGACACTAGACATGTTTGGCACCTCAACTAATCCAGGAGTTTGAGGAGCTTGAGCATCTTCGATTAACTCATTACGCATAGCAATATTTTCAACCTATCAAAAAGAGTGATTCATAAGAAATAACGATACTATACTATCCAAAAGTCTTACCAGATAATCAAACCAATAAGCCTGGAAATAAAATTTAGAAACTTGGTGTCTGTGATTGCAAAGTACATTCAGCCACGGGATAATATATCGAAATAAGCACTGTGACTCAGGTGTAAATTGTTCATCAACTATAAGTATGCCCCTCGTGCATTATATCTCTGATGGTACGCACCTGCTCTTCATCGAAATCCCTGGGCATGGCTTCAGAAACTCCTACCATTGCATCCTTCATCTCGGGTGTTGCCGCATCCAGATATGCATTGTGATCAGTGCTGTCAACAAATAAAATATCTTCCATAAGTGGAAAAAATGTTTGGTAATGTGCACATTCAAATTATACACCAAACGACCACATCCAAAAAGGATAAGACTCACATAAGCGCAGTTCTAATTCACAATCTATGTAGTAAAGAGAGACCATAGGGGAATCAAGAATGCAATGGTGCTATGTAGTAAAGAAAATAGAATAATGAACAAAGACTGACCCTGGAACTCCCTCATCGTCAGATCCAAGAACATCCTTATCCTGGAATACTGCCTGCACAACAATAGAGGGATGAAAAAAAAAGAATAAACAATAGAGGGATGAAAAGGAAAGATAACACCCATAGTGAACAATAAAAGTGAAGTTCTGATTTCAAATAAGCAAAGCTTCACTGGGAAAAGAAAATATCAACTTTATTTTGACCCTACAACATGGCTGCAATCTAACACTTCATTACAAGCTTTTCACGGTCCAGGACTCCGCAACTGGATGCCCATCAGAGCTTCCAGCTGCTGCGTCTACCCAAACCGTGGAGAGAAAGAACCCAAAATTAAGAAGCAAATGAAATCTACAAATAAACCAAAAAAGTCTCTTCATTTTTCATCTTTCCATATGGTTTATCCTATTTCTTGTCCCAAAATGGAAATTTTCTGTTCTATGAACACATACCTCATCAAGATCCAAAGCAGCTTGAGAAGTGTCGCCATCACCAAATCGCTCTGGAAAGGAATCAAAAATGAAATTGCTTATTGAATGCACAACTGTCAATAAACTAAAGACAAGTATCATGAAACAACCACTGACCATCTAATCCAAATTGTGATGTTGAGTATACAACACCATCCATGGTATCCTGAAGGGTGATCTGCTCCCTTGTACTAACATGATGATCAACGTAATTACTGCTAGACCGAAAAAACAAGGAGCAACAAATGAATAAAGCATCTGAAAACCAGGGTATGATTTATAATGCATAATGGCTTAAGAGCAACAAAGGAAAGCAAAATAAAGATGGAGGTCGTTCTTTATGACTACAAATAGCATAGCACAGTTAAAAGGGAAAACAATGAGTGTGAATGTTAAAACATCAAGAAACCAACCCCTGAAAGATCTCATTGTCTGGAAGCTCAAAATCATCAAGATCAAATGTCTCTGGCAATGTAATTGAGTGATATGGCGCTGTGGATTCTTCTGGGGGTAGGTCAACCGCAGCCGAACGAAAAGCTTGCTTTACCTTCAGCAATGCCTCACTGCAATCATCAAAGAGGTAATTCACCTTTCTTGAATATATACGCACCACACCAAGCAGAAGATGACTAGACAGTCGCAATGCAATTGGGGCTTCCGGAAAGAGAATAGAATCTGCTCAGAAAAGAAATTAGTAAGATTAGGACACATTTTGATGGAATGATAGTAGGGCAAAAAGAAAACAACAGCATGGCATGGAACTAACTTAGCATTAGATGGCTGGAATCAAGAAAACAAATCTAAGTAGGCGAAATGCATGTGACATCAATTCTATTCATATATAGAAAATACAGTACTTTGATTTGCGGGTTATAAGAAGAATTCTAACTAATATAGAAAAGACTTTGTACAAGTAAAGGAATTTCCTAATACTAAATGAAGATTTGCATATATATCAAATGGTAACGATCAAGAAACATATAAACAGAAAGAAATAATAATACCCTACACGTTGCCCCCACCAATCAATTTGGACAAAATGTAGATACGTAAGTCTGAACATGCTAAATTTTGCTCAGACCCTAATTTCTTCTTCTTCTCAAAAATTGGTTTCCCTTGTTCCTCAAATACTTGCAGACAACAGTTCATCTAACAGATTTATAAACTTTAAAACTTATGACCATTCCTTTTTAGCCTTTTTTAAACAAAAACACTTTGTTGCAGCAAACTAGAACTATCTAGGGCTACTCCAATAAGTGTATATATGAATAAGTGAAGATAAAGGTGATTCAGTTGCGCATGATCGACAACATACTACTAAAGAAAAAACAGAAAAAGAACAAAAATTTAGCTTCAGCTAACCCTAATTTGCTGAAAGTAATGAGTCCTGAAGCAGAGGGTGGACACAAAAGCAAAAACTCACCAACGGAGACTCCAATATCAGTATCCGCCACCTGATTCTTTCGAAGCTTCCTCTCCAAATGGGCCGCAATCCATATTGTCCCAAGTGGCCCTTTCTTAGCTAATATAAACTGCGAATAAAACATTCCTCGTCCTCGATACCAAAATCAAACCCTAAAATTTTGCAACCAAAAAGGAACCAACTTGTTAGAGTTTCATCGTAACAAATTGAGCTTCAAAAACTAATCTGACAACTAAATCCCTTTCTGACCCACTAAAAATGAATAATTTACAACCCCCAGCATACGTCTATAGAGAAAATAAAAAAAAATCCAAATTCCGACAACAGAACCAAACTAGCTCAACCCGACAACAAAGTCTCGAAATTGCCGGGGAACAGAAGACTCTCGACGGTCCTAAACTACTTTGCGAGCTCCGTAAGTAGAATACAGAGGAAAAGGTAGATCAATTACCGCGGAATTCACCAAACTGAACAAACTCCAACAGCTCGATTGAACTGAAACCCTAATTTGCAGAAACTTCGAAAAGAACACCCAATTCAGGAGAAAGCTGAATCTTCAGACAAAACTCTTTCTTCTTGGAGATCAGACACAACAGCGAAACCGTGAGAAAACAGTAAATTTGTGGCAGAGAGAGCGAAGAATTGCAAATTTGGATCTTTGGATGATTTTTGATTAAAATGAGGGATTTGGTGCGGCAAAGGAACACGAGTTTCGTGACATACGTCGAGCTCCTATTGGATAAGAGATGAGCGGGTCCCGCAATAGCTTTAAGATTTAGATCATTTAGTCCAACAATTGTGTCTTTGTCAACTAGCCCAACAGTATTTAACTTCATTTAATTAGTTGAAATCTTTTTCCATTTTTCAAAACATTTCAGCTCCGCGGCTTCTTTGCTTCATTGCGGGAAATATGAAAAAGTTTCCAACTTTTTAACTCCAAATAAAGAAAAGAAAAAACATTATGTTATTAGAGATCTGACTAGAGTTATTTTATTAGGAATTTAGGCTAAACAAAATCTGGTCCGAATTGAATTGAAATAACTGATCCGAAAATCAAATCATACATATTTTGATATGGTTGAAATGGCTTTACACTTTCTATATCAAAAAAAAAAAAAAACAAATAACTCCAACCGAATAGAGAAACAAAATCTTATATAAATAAACTTTTAATAAAAAGAAATAAAAAATAAAAACTACCGTACATCCATAATATGGAACACACATTTAGATATGATAAAATACTGGAATAGGTAATTAAGCCAATTACTCCTTTTTCTTAATATAAAAAAAATTTGGCAAATGGTAAAAATCATGAAAACTGAAAAATATCATGATTAACAAAAAAAAATACAAACGAGAAAAAATAGTGAAGCCTGATTTTAATTTCGATTTTTTAAATTTCTACAAAAGTCTGTTAAATAGTAATAAAGATTTTAGTCAACGAATATTAAGATACACGCAAGTGCAGTCTTATTCGATAAATTCTTACTAGAGAGTACACAGACATACTACTAAGATTAAAAAGCTGAAATAAACTGTCCTCTGATTTGCCTTGGTCTGATTCGGATGTGTCTGTGTGCTTACTTACATCAGAAACCTGAGTTTCCCAGAATAAATCATCTAAAATCTTCCCGGCTTTTGATTTTACTCAGCTTCGAGTTCAGCTGCAAACTGCTCTAACCGTTCCGCTTCCAAATCAAAATCCCGAACCGTGGCATGGTTCACTAATCCATCGTCGAGGCTCGCATGTATCTGTCTCTTTGCATACCTGCATTCACCCAGAAACAGAACAACGCATAAGGTAAACAAATCAGACCTAAGACCGGTTCTAGTGACTCAGGATAGAGTGTGTACCATCGACCGTGCATTGCATCTATACATTTCTGCGCATCTCTCCGATCCTTGAATCTTATAAGAACAACACCCTGTGGATGTTGCTCACAGACCTGTAAAATAAGAAATCGATTGACACTCCAAAATAATTTCAACTTTCAACAACGCTATACAAATTACAACCACAAGCTTAAGAAAAAAATACACAGCATTTTACCTTCACTGAGTCAAACGGTCCATGCTTCACACTCTCTTCTTTCACATCTTCCTCTAACTCAGCAACCAGATTCTCATCAGCCTGTAAACAGAGTAAACGCTTAAGCTTATATCATGTATACTTAAAAATGGGAATATTTTTCATATTAACATACTGGACAAGAAGACCCTACCCTTATCTCAGCTGGACTGAACATGTAGCGCAGAACAACTGTTGCAGGTATTGAGACCTTAGCATCATCTGTCCCACCTACACCAAGAAGAGAGAAAATGTGATCCCAATAAATATGCTATGAATCCACTAGGTAAAACTCCAACTTTAACAACTAATATGGCCACTTCTTTGTGATTTCTTAAAATGCTTAAAATCAACTAGGAATAATCAGAGATGGATAATATCAACATGCCTAAATGTTCTCTTTTGATCTCATGCTTACGAAATGCACACTGAGCTAAAAGCCCATGATGGCAGGAAAGACTGACTCAATCACAGGAAAAGGCAATTTCATTATTTAGACATCACAAATCATTATCAGAAAGAAGAAGAAAAGAATGATTTCTCTGTAACCCCTATATCGACTTTCCAAACACTTCTTTCATTTTGATAGTCATTGAAAGGTTTCCTTACAAAATTGATTAGGTTAGAGGTTTCTTGTTCAGTCTTTTGCTAAGTACTGGTTATGTTTAGAGATTTCCACAAAGAGTCTGATAAAGCATGGAGAATATATATACATCTTTCCCTGGTAAAAGAACTTCTAACTTTAATAATAAGCTTCCTAAGGTCGTACGGGAATGAATCTCTAGCATCTCCTCCAATAAGCAATAACTTCAACAATTTACGTGTCATTCTAGAGATGAAGGTAAGTTTCTAGTACACAGAAGCGAAAACTTACCCCATCCAAGCAACTTTTGCTCGACCTTTTTAAGCTTCTTTTTCTTTTTGTTGTCGGTTTGCTTAGTTATAAATCTCTCCCCTGAGTGAAAAAAGAAAGAAATTAAAAGCCAATAAGAACCATACCCAAAGTATTGGAGAAATCAAAGCCACGGATGGGAAAACTGGTTTCTTAAACCTTAAACAAAAACAAAAAAGATACAACTAGTGTGCAATTCACCTTTCTGCTCAAACTTAGCCCGAGAAACTGACATGAGGAGTTTGTCAGCGGGACGAAACGGAGCGCCGTCTAAGATTTGAATTGCCAGATCCACAGAGGGCTCCTAAAGAAAACAAATACACATCAAGAGAAAACAGAGACAAGTCCAAGAATCATAACCTTATACATCCCACGAGGGAAGAATTTCAAGTATTGTCATTACCTTCATATACGTGATAAGAGCATCGCCTTTTAATTTTCCTGTCGCCTTGTCACTGTAAAGCTTTATGCGAGGCTTGCCGGAGTCATCCTACAATGTTTATCAGATCCACATTGTTAGGGGAAATTTACACAAGACTCCCGAATAACATGGAAAGAATCCCAGGATGGTGAGATTTACCTCCTTAATTATGCCGCATTTAGAAAAAACTTCAACTACCTGTAATTGGCATCGCTACTATCAGTCCATTTTAAAGCTTAAGACATTCATAATGGCAGAAAAAGTAAGACCAGAACTTACTTCCTCGATAGTGACATCATTGGGCAACCCAGTAACATAAATATGTGGGTTTACTTTTAACTCAAACCAAGAATCTGGAGGCTTGTTTGCTTCCTGAAAATGACTTTGAAACTTAGCAAAGCTTGCAGAAATTTTTTATGAGAAAATACGGCATTATTTCTTTGGTTCATAAGTAAATATCAAAAAATGAAAGTAAAACAAATTCTGCTAGTCCTAATACGATGTCTGAGAATCAGAAATAATTTGGTTTTTCTTTCCCTTTACGATATGCATATGGGTCAAGAAGCAATTTACCCACTACAATTCAGCAGCTGAAGAAAAATCAATACTTCCCCATCAAGAAATCTAGTCCTTATAGCTAAAGGTCGAGAAGAGCGAGAACAAACATGATTTGGCGAAAAATTGTAAAGTAGCATGCATGACCACAAGAAAGAAAAACAATGAACGAAACAGAGATGAAGATAAAAGACAGAAGGAAAAACAAACCTTCTTTTCAGTTTCTGGTTCTGGCAGCTTTCTCTTGCCGTTAGTGTTTATTTCAACGGTCTCATCAGAGACCTCTTCTTCTTTTTTAACAGCTACGTCATCCTTTGAGGCATCCTTCTCATCAACAGAAGTATCAAGAATGTTTATGCTTGGAAATACTTCGTCTTCCTTGGCAAAGGTCATCTCTTCGAGTCCATACGGGTCAACGCTACCCAGTGGTGGATCGTCCTATAATAGACAGCATCAGCACTTGGGATATGAAATGACATTTTAATCATAGCAAATGAACACTTCTCCGGATAAGGTAAAATCATGACCCATAAAACAAGATGACACATGCAAAACCATTTCACTCTATACTTGAAAGTTGAGGTGCAAAACCCGGATTCCCATTAAAATAGTAGAAATCGGGAAAGAATGATCAATTCGTTGGAAAAAACAAAGCCTCACCTGAGGAACCCATGCCCTACGAGCCTTGTGCCATTTATATCTCGTTCCATCATCATCTGTGAACTCATCTTCGCCCTCAGGTGGTGAAGAAGCCCTCTCATGATCATCTTCGACAAGCTCAGTACCAAAGCTACCAGAGACAGAACCATTTTTCAACCTTTCAGCCTCCGCTTCTGCTTCTTTAATCTCTCTCTGCCATTTCTCAAATTCATCCTCAGTACTAGTAGAGGCTGCAGAAATAACATACAGTGGTAAGCGTCGTCCTCACTTTGCAAATTCTAACATTTAGAAGAATTCATCTGTTATCTAAATAACTGACCAGTATTATCTTGCTTCTGTTGCTTGGTTCCAGCATTAGATCCATTTATCAACCCGGTTGCACCTGGTCAGATACCAAATAGTAAGTGCCATTAATCTGGGAAACAAATATACACTATAAAAAATGCCAATAACAAAAATATTCAATTATGTAGGAGTGGGGAAAAAGATACTACCTACAGCTGGATAGCTAGCATCAGCTCCAGAAATCCTTGACATTAACTCGGGGATTGCAGAAAGTGGTTGCCATTCGCTTCTTCCGTCAGCCCAGACAAGGGTAGTTTCTAGTAGGTAACCATTCCTGAAATGATCTGCCCAGTCAAAGCGAACAAGTTTAGTATGGCGCTTGATAGCCTGTTACCTAAAAAGGTTCAGGTCGGACAACTGTCTTGATTGAAACCATAGTACTGAATACTTGTACAGTACATACAAGTTTCAATATTGCTGTTCGTTGCACATAATCAATTTTACATAGAGTCTAGATGTCTTGTAAACATTAATACAGTAAAGAGTTTATTTACATGAAACACTTACCACATAGCTCAGAGAAGGTATAAGGGCCCAGGTTTTGCTGATTTTCACCAAGAATGTACCAACCAACCTCAGTAGCTGCAGCTGTATGCCATAACACATGTTAAAGAACAATGCCTTAGTATATTACAGCTTCAGATCATCTATGCCATTATAGAGAGTATATTACAGTTCTAACGATTATTTGAATCAAGCTACTCACATTGACACACCAAAACAATAAAGAGAAACATAAGCTGGATTATACAACCTATGTAATTTGTTATCCACAACGTTAACATATGTTTGCTCTCTATACCCTTAAGAAAAGTTTCTTCAATACACTCCAAATTATTTACCATTAAATACAATTTTTTTTAACTAAACGACCACAAATCTCCCAAATCCATCTCTTCCAAAGCCTAGGAACTCTCTCACAGTAAAAAAAAAATTCCAAATCCCTTTCAAAAAAAAATCGAACCATGCCTCGCAAAAAAAAACCAAAGAAAATACGTACGTCGGAAATTTAAAAAAAAATAAAATAAAATAAAATAAGCGAAAGAAGAGGGTTTCACCTGCCGATGATTGTGGAAGCTGCAGATTATCGGAGTCGGACATTTTTGTTTCTCCTTAACCTTCGAAAATTACGAATACTGACACGAAGAAAAAAAACCCCGACTAAAAGAGTGTCGCGTTCCAGAGACAAATTAAGGAAAAGTCCGAAGAAAGGCGGAGGCAGGAGGAAGACGGTAGAAGACCCTGACCCTGTTTGGATACAGAGACAACCTTATCCTTGTCTTAGATAAAAATAAACCGAATACACGGCCCATTTGGCCCACCTTATTATTATTTATTTATTATTTTTACACAATCGTTGGGCCCACATTAGTACAGACAAGACAACATTAAAGAACAAATAAAAACTAGCCGTTTCAAAACAAGCCGTTCGTGATCCAACGGTCATATTTAGAAACTTTATCTCTTCTTCGTCTTCTACATAAACAAACTCGTTGTGTTCATCCCAAATCCACAAATCACACTCTTCTCCTTCTTCTTCTGTGAGCATCACTGAGAAAACCCAATTCTCAAAATCAGAAATTTCCAAAAACCCCTAACCGGAAAAACTCAAAATCATCACCATGGGTTTCATTTCTTCGTCATCATCAGTTGAAGAATCTCACTACCATACCCACAAGATCTTCCTTTTCTCCAACTACATCCTCCTTGGTGCTGCTACGAGCTGCATCTTCCTCACACTCTCTCTCCGTCTGATCCCTTCGATCTGCGGATTCCTCCTCATCCTCCTCCACGCCACCACAATCGCCGCCGCTGTCTCAGGCTGCACAGCCGCTTCCTGTGGAAGAAACCGATGGTACGCTGCTCACATGGTCACCACTGTGCTCACAGCTATATTCCAAGGCTCTGTCTCTGTTCTCATCTTCACCAACACATCGAAATTCCTCGGGAGTCTCAAGTCGTATGTGCGTGAGGATGATGCTGCTATGATTTTGAAGCTCGGTGGTGGGCTTTGTATTGTGATCTTTTGTCTTGATTGGGTTGTTCTTGTGTGTGCTTTCTTCTTGAAGTACTATGCTTATGTCGATGGTGGTGATGCTTGTGGAGGTGTTGCGATGAAGAGAAGTGGTAAGGTTCAGAGTGACGAGAATCCTAAGGATTGGCCACGGCCGTTCCAAGTTTGAAATTAGTGTTTTCTTTTTTTGTTGTTGTGGTGAGAAATTGTTGAGTTAGATCAATATCAATTGTTGGTTTTTGATCTGTTTCGGTGGGTATTATTGTGATTTGTTCATTTGTTTTTCTTTTTGAGTGTTTGATGTAATTTGTCAATGATAATATATTACATGTTTGTCAATGATTTATAAGAAAACTTAATCTATTACAGTCTCTAGGGTGAAGAAAAAGAAAACCAAACTCGATTTAGGCGGAAACACAAACATGGGAAGCTTTAATGTAGCTGCAACCCAAAAAAAAAATGAAAACTTTACAAAAATTTTAATCTGAAAAAGTCGACCATTCATGAAGAAAGTGTGGTCTGTGTTTACTTGCTTACATCATATCCTTTTACTGTTAACGACAAAGGAAACAAATTGTGCAAGTAGAAAGAAGGAAACACACAACTTCTGAATCATTAAATCTTATTAGATTTTAGAGAAAATATTACAGAATGGATACAAGACAAACAAATAGATAACTGGATGCAAATGCAATACAACAAATAGAGCAGAAATCAATTAATATAAATAGTCAAAACAAAAGCAAATTCTTTGGAGAAATTCATTTAAGCAATCCAAACAAAGCACAACCTAACACATACTTTATCTACACATGCTCAATTATAACATTCTTCTAGCATCCTCATCATGGTGTTGGTGAAGATCTTTATCGCTTATAATATGGAAGAAATTGCATAACATTACTTCCTTTAAGCCCTGATCTCTCGACCGAAAATCCAGCTGAATGGTATGTTTCTTGCAGCATCTTTGGTTCTCCCTTGAGCCCTCTCTTCAAGTTTGCGGATCCGGGCAGGCAATCCACAGAGATAGTCCTGTTTGAAGCAATTAAAGAAAGCCAACAGTCAGAATAAAGATTACAGAACTCAGATTCTAATTTTGTTCCCAATAACAATCTCCAAGTGCACAGAATAAGTTACAATGCAATCTAGTTAGGATAGGCTTTGTGTTTTAAGTCAAAAAAACTAACTTGGAGGTTTCATTTCAAGTAAAAAACCAACAAAACAAAGATGGTTTCATGGTTTTAATGTTGTTACCTGGGCCTTGTGTCCTTCACTAGAAAGGCCTGACAAGTTCTCTACATTCCACCTTTTCACAAGAAATTCCAATATATCAGCATAGTCCCTGGCAGTGTAGACACCAAGCCTCTGTGCCACGGAAGAGAAGTGATCAAATAGATTATCATCACGACCATCGTACATCAAATGAGCAGGCATCGAGATCTTTTTCTTCATCATGCCAGCAAAGCCCACTATTGTGGTGTCAGGATCAATTTCAAAGAGCTTTTCTACAATCTTGGTGTAGGCAGTTTCATGGCGCTTCTCATCAGCAGCAATGGTGCCACAAATCTGCGCAAGTTTCGAGTCCCCAAGCTTCTTGGCCAGTCTAGCAGTGTTTCCATGGGAGATAAAGGTAGCTCTTTCTTGAAAAGAAGTGTAGATGAAACCCAAGTAAGGATTGTTTTCAGTTTTTGGATCCTACAAAATAAATCAATGCGTAAGATATGATAACATGGCATAGATAACTCTGTTCAGGCTTTATCATACTCGTAAAACTATATACTATATTACAAAAAAGTGACTTAGGAGTTCAGCCTTTATCAGAAAAGCTAGCCATCTATATAATATAGGAGCATACCATTCCAGAACCAATCAGGTATTGAATTGTCCTTTCAATCTGCCTCATGTCAACTCGACCAGACAGATAAAGATACTTGTTAAGAAGATCTCCATGCCTATTCTCTTCCGCAGTCCACGCCCTTGTCCATACTGCCCAAGGAGTAGGACTTGCTCCTGTCTCATCTCTAACCCCGTCCAAGGTATTGATCATGGTCTGATAAGTCGGAAGAGCTTCCTCTGTGATCATATCACCAATAAGCACTACAAAGTAATCATCAGAAAGCTCTTTACACCTTTCTCTTAACTCTTTCACTTGGTCAAAGAATCCTTCTGAGTCAGCTTCAGGGAGAAAATCAGTAGGCTGCCATGATTTCTCAACAGGTTTTAGATAAGCCAACAAGTTCTCATTAGCCCATCCTTCTAAGGACTTAAAGATCTCAAGCTTTTGTGGTGGCATTGAATATTTCACTTGAAGATGCACCTCTCTAGGAGGGATATATGGTTTCCTTCCATTTGTAACCTCTCTGCAATTCCAATAAAGAAGATTCCCAATAGGAGATGGAACTTTTTTTAAAAATATCGTTATTAACACAAGCACCAGAATTAGATGATAGGGTTCCGTGTTCTTTAGTTAACCCAACTTGCCAACAAGTTGTAGTTATTAAGACAACTCCAAAAAGGAGATCCCAACACGAGAAGAAAAATCAGTTTCTTGAAGGGAAAAAAAGTAAAAGACACTAATGCGTGATTTAATGTTCATCATAGATGAAAACAAGAATGGATGCAATTGCAGTACAAGAAGACAAAGCATGCTCTAAATCACAATTCTTCTAACCAAAACAGTATCACCAAAATAACAAGCAACACAAGAAACATTTCAGACCTACCTTGACCAACTACAGTGCATATATAAACACATAGACATAGATTTATGGCATATGCATAAACATAGAGGAAAACCCCCATCTACCAAGGGCAAAGACAATATTAAAAGCACTAACCTTTCTGGTTATTTTTGGTTGAATGTGATTTTATTTAAAAGCCTTACACTTGCAATAAATTAATAAGAAAGGATTGATGAACATTGTAGTCTGATAGGCCAACAACCAAATTAATTGATATTTTATTATAAGAAAACGGAACAATTCATGCATGCATATGGAGGAGAAGTGTCAAATATTTGAAGAATAACAATTGTAAGGGACCTTAATGTTTACAAACTTTCAATTGATTGAGTAAAAGAAAGACAAAGATTGACAATTCCCTATCAACTACTAAAAAAAAAAAATGCAACAATTAAGATTTTTTTTTCTTGTTAAGAGCTTCAGCAGAAAGCAAACTGAAATGAAATCTTTTTACAGGCCAAGTAAATATATATTGCTCTGTTCATAGATACGTGGGAACAGAGCACAGAAGCGTATATATGTATGAAAATTTCATGTTTACATTAGCAATCACAAAATGAAATTAATCAACATTTGAATACAAATTCGATAGAAAAACAGACAAACTTAAACAAACAAACAAAAATCACAAATTAGGCAAAAACAGAAGATTCAAAAGGAAGCGAGAAACTCACGTAGGACGAATAGTGGAAGCCATGAAAAATCTGGAAGATCTGGAGACATGAGAATGAGAAGAACGATGATAAATGGATGAGGAAGAGAAAGAGGCGATCCGATCCATAGCCATAGCCATTGTTATCCTTGTTTCTTTCTTTCTTTCTTTCTTCTTAACAAAAAAAAAGAAATGGAGAAAAACAAAATGAAAAAGAAAAAGAAAAAACAAAAAGGATTGAAAAGACAGAATGAAAGCCGAAATTAGAAGTCTTCGATGATAACAGAGTGAAAGGGAATGTATTTAAGGGAGGAGGGCAAGCAGAAAGCAACAGAGGCGAAAGGTTAAGAAACAAAACGATCAATTTTCAGAAACACTGCTACGTGATTATTATTTTAGCAGGTGACATTAAATGCAACTCTTTTTCATGTCCCCTAATTGTCCCCTCTTAGCTTCCTTTATTACATTATTGCCATTTCTTGTTTCCCTCCGGATCTTTTTCTTCTTCACCTGTTGCATCTAATTTTTCACAGAAATAAAAGTTCAATAGCCCATGGGCCAAGTTATTAGTATAATAATCCTCGGCGCTTGCAAAATTGTTTGGTCCGTTCACAAATACTTGTTACAAATCATATTATGCCACAAAAATCTTTAAGCTTTGATTGGTTTTTGCGGAGTTGGTGGAGTTCAATTTGGTCCAAGCTTATTTCTTTGTAAAAGTGGTTCGCAAATGGTTTTGTCCGCTCCATCCACTATATACATTCGAAGCTGATGACTAAAAACCCAATGGCTAAAAACAAACGAAAACAAAACATTTACACTTTAACCTCATATTTTGGTTACTCAACATAGTCACATTCACAATTCATATTTTGAACAAACATAAATTATTTATTTATGTATTTGGTTATACCATTGTTCCTCTTATTATTTAAACTTTTTTACTATAGTTGCACATCTCTACCAAAAACCCAGCTAAACGAGACAGAGGGTTTTGACCGAAGTTTGATCCTATCATTAGCTCTTTCCTCTAACCTCTTGATCCTCTGCGGCAAGGTGCACAGATACTCCTGTGCTCTCCTTCCTTCCCCTGACAATCCTAAACCCAAACTCTCCACCTTCCACCGCCGCAATAGAAACTCTAGGATCCCAGCATAATCCGCCGCCGAGTAAACCCCGATTCTCTGCGCCACGGCGGCGTAATGATCAAACAGATCGTTATCTATTCCGTCGTGCATAAGATGAGCTGGCATCGTGATCCGTTTCTTCATCATGCTCGCCAGCGCTTGAACCGATCCGTCGGGGTCGATCTCGAATAGCTTCTCCACGATCTTAGTGTACGCCGTCTCGTGACGCTTCTCGTCGGCGGCTATTGTCCCGCAGATTTTTGCGAGGGTTACATCGCCGTAGGTTGTGGCTAGCCTCGCTGTGTTGCCGTGAGAGATGAACGTTGCTCGCTCTTGAAACGAAGTGTAGATGAATCCATTGTAAGGATTGTTCTCAAACTTCGAATCCTAATTTCTCAGCAAACAGTGAATATATTTCATACAATTGAAGCCGTTCAATAATTAAAAACTATCAATAATGTATAACGAAAAACTTATAAATTTCATGCCAAGCTATAACAGTTAAAAAAAAAAAAACATTTATATTAAAAGTTTTGAATGAAAATAAAGCTTTAGTTAGAAACTTTAAAAAAAAAAAAAAAAAAAAAAAATCTAGTAACTTGTAAGGAAATTTCTCAAATTCATAATAAAAAAAAT
This sequence comes from Barbarea vulgaris, assembly GCA_963667165.1. Lineage (NCBI taxonomy): Eukaryota > Viridiplantae > Streptophyta > Magnoliopsida > Brassicales > Brassicaceae > Barbarea > Barbarea vulgaris. The sequence goes on from OY763891.1 coordinate 21,944,513, forward strand.
CCTAACGTACGTGCCTATAGAAACTTTTAAATAAAAATGAATGTAAAATGATGTAAAAAATAGAATACTTACCATACCAGAACCAATAAGATATTGTATAGTCTTCTCAACATGTCGCATATCAACACGACCAGTTAGATAAAGATACTTGTTGAGTAAATCACCGTGACGGTTTTCCTCTGCCGTCCACGCTCTAATCCACACCGCCCACGGCGATAAACTCACACCGGTTTCATCCTTAACGCCGTCAAGTGTGTTTAACGTCGTTTGATATGTTGGAAGTGCTTCTTCTGTGATCATATCTCCCACAAGAACCACAAAGTAATCGTCAGGTATCTCTTTTGTTCGGTCTCTGATCTCTTTTACTTGGTGGTAGAATTCGTCGTCGGTCTCCGGCGCCGGTAGAAAGTCTTGTGGTTGCCATGAATCTTCGACCGGTTTGAGATAAGGCAATAGTTTGTGTTCTGCCCAACTCTCCATTGATTTGAAGATCTCAAGCTTCTCTTGTGGTATTGTGTGTGTTATTTGGTTTTTTACTTCTTTGATGGGTCGAAACTGATTGCATGTTTCATTTTTGTTCCTATCAAAAGAAGAATTTAATATCAACAGAAATGGGTCGTGTGTACGTGTTAAAAGAAAAGATTTGTGATATCTCTTAATACAAAACTATAAAGAGGGTATAAATAGTACAATTAAAGAAGGGAAGACAAAAAACAAACTCTAGTTAACATTTCTCAACATATAGATGTGTATTGATTTGAGTTTTAATGAAATTTGAGATGATTTGGTGAATTTGAAATTTTGTTATTAAATTCTCTGAAAATTCATCTAAATTCATGAAATTTTGATCTTTGTATTTTTAACTAAAAAATCATCAAATCTCACATAAAAATTTTAAATCAAATCCTATTAATGTTTTCAATAAGACAATAACATTGGATTTTATTATACATTTTAAAATCATTAATCCAATATTACTATATATTAAAATTTTATTTTCTTCAAAACTGAAATAGCAATTTCCTCTAGAAAATTTATTTTATTTTGTACTGAAAATTTTATTTTTATTTTGTACCACAAAGTGGTTATATGAGTGGTCCATTAGTCCTATTGTTTTTCCCTTTGTTTTTTATTTCCAGTCACTATATCCAGATTGGAGTTTGGGATATCTAATTATTGCATAAGGTTATACTGTGAGAAGAAAGACTTTTTTAAAAAAATCCAAGAAAATTTGTATTACTAATTTTGATCTTATATGTCAACTAATGTATATTCGGTTACCAAAAGGAAAAGATATAAAAAAAAAACGTTTTTTTTCGATAATTTTGCATGGTGGGGTGAAATTGTGAAAAACAACCCAGCCTTTAAAGTAGAATGGTACCTTGCCTGACAACAAATATTTCACCTAACAAATTTGCGTTCTATATGTTATTTTAAAATCAACCATATTAATTACATTAGAGTACATCTTAAAGTCTATTCTAAATTAATTAAATTTTTACTAAAATATTCGCTTTAAGAGAATCAATCAAACTTATATATACCTCTAGTCTTAAGGCCACCTAATGATGCCATGATCCGTGTGAAACCAGACACCAACTTTTCTTTTATTTATTTTGTTTGGTTTAAATCCAGACACCAACTTATGCATACACACACATAAAGTGGATATATATATATATATATATATATATATATAAAGTATAGTGATTCTGCAATATAAAAAAGTTTCCAGGTGGACCAAAAAAATGTTGATATCATGATACGAAAGAATATCGGGATTAACAGCGATGCATGGAATCCAATGTCCTTTAAACACTATTATAGTCACATTTGACATAGCAATTGATAATAAATATAATTAAAGATGAAGTGTTGTAATAAACATTATTAAGACCTCCGATCGTGAATAACAAAATCTTGAAAAATAAAAATTTCAAACAAATTGTTATAGTCGGTGAATAAACAACTTTAAAGAAACTGCGGAATAGTTTTATTTTTTATTTGCTTGTGTTAAGAAAACGACGGAATGATGTAGATCCGCATGATCATTCACATAGAATAAAATACAAAATAGCGAAAAGAATGATAATCAGGTTACCCGACCCCAAAAAAAAAAAAAAAGGTTCATGTATATCTAAAAATTAATAAATAAATAAAGGAAAAATGAAATCGAAGATCTAAACTTAAAAAAAAAAAACTAAACAAATTGAACGAAGAAATTGTACCTAGCAGGGTTCGTGGTGACACATGAAACTCGAAGAACACGAGAAGGAGAAGATCCAAGGCGAGGAGAAGTTGTCGCCGCCGGCTTCTGCATCATCGCCGGCGAGTTAAAAAGCAAAGCCATCGACATCTTCACTCTCTCTCTCCCCTCCGCGACAGATCTCTTTGATTCTTTCTCTCTCTCTTGTGCTTGTGCGTTACAAGGAGGAATATATCTCTCTATATATACACAAGAAGAGTTGACTTGAGTTGGAGTGTTCTGTCTCTAATTGATTATTTATATCTGTCATTAATTATCGTACGCTCCGTAAGCAACCATAGACATCTGTTAATAGCTTTTAATTTACAGGTTTTTCTCTTTGTTTTGGTCCTGAATTTCATGTTATTAATTCGTTTGTTTTTTGAAGGATTCATCAAAAAAACGTTAGATGTACCTTTTCAAATATATAAGTGAAAATGAGGGTAATCCTGCACTACCTCTATTCCAAATTAATAAAAGTTTTAGACATTTTTTTTTGTTCTATTTTATTAGTTATTTTGTTAATTTTTATGTAAATTTTAAATTTTGATTGGTTAAATAAATTTTAAATAAAACATTAAATGATAATTTTGTAAAGAAATATAGGTTTCTTAATATGTGTAGTTTTAATCAAAACATCTATTAATTTGGAACAGATACGGTATTTGTTTTCTTTTTTTAAGTACTATCGTTGGTGAAGAGAAGACATTTAAAATCACAACCGTCGAAAATCATTTATCGAAGCTAGAAATAGTAGATGTAGACGTAAACTATAAATTAATACTTTCTTAAGAGGAAATGTAATGTTATTGGAATAAAAACCCCATAAGATATAATTATTCGTACAAAGTGAGTGAGTCAAGTACGTTACCGACGGTCTATATGGGATGTTGTTGCTCGAAAATAAAGTTATCTTATAGCAAAATTTGGTTTTTGTAACATTGATTCATTGGATAATGAAAGTAGCCAAAAAAAGACAAGTCACCAAATAACAAAACTTTAAGTAAACGTCACTGACCGATTTAGTATTCCATTACCGGTCCTTATACTCCAATAAGAAAATATACTAGGCCATACAATCATTTGAGATTTCTTGCAGTTTTTTTGGTTGAAGGATATAGATTTCTTGCAGCTGAAAATCGATCCTGGAAGGAAAGTTATTTGAGTTGATCTTCGGAGAAGATATATCACAACATTTTACGTTGCATAATAGAATTTTAAATTGTATATGTTCTCGAACATATATAAAAACAATTTTAGTTTTCTTTTTAGGTAACTGGTGATGTTTTTGGTTAATTTTATCATGATTTTTTCATATAACCGTTACATAGATTTAACTAAATTAAAATTTGGTAAGATTGGTATAAAAAACGTGAAAATTAAAAGCGAAATCTAAAAAATTTTGGACGGTTCAAAAACGTTTGTAACGGAAAAAAAATTAAAATAGTATTTTTCGATATCTGTCCATCATGGATTTTTGTTATTTTGTTTTTAATCACAATTGAAACTAGTCTATAACCTTATTTTTCAACAAATTATTGTAAAGTATAAACTATATATTTTTTCTAATATCAAAATCTTATCAAACAGGATTGGACACTCATAATGAAAATGGAAGCATGTACTCTTGGTGTGATGAGGTAGTGTTGCTAAAAGGTGGAGACCACAAGATCTTTATTGACCGGTCTACGCTGATACAAAAATACTAACTGGACCGGGTAAACTCCGGTTTTGGATTATTGATATCGTTAGCGTCACAGCTAAAGCTAAACAATTTCGATTTTATAAAAAGTTTACCTCTTATTACGGCGTTTGCCCAACAAACTAAAAAAAGAAAGAGCGAGCAAAAGTAAAACCCCAAAGGTGCCACCACCATGACCACCGTCTCCTCCTCTTCCGCCGCCGTAACGGAAGGCGCGAAGGTTGTCACGCCGAGCTGGAAGAAGAATGGAAGAAATGGAAAGTTGCGAGTGATGTGTAGGTATGGTGGTAGAATAGTTTCAATTCCGCAGACGAAATCGCCGCGCTACGTAGGCGGCGATACTCGAATCGTGGCCGTTCCTTCCTCCGCTGAAACGAGCTTCGAGTCGCTTGTTAGCCACCTTAAGTTTACGCTCGGAATCTCTTATCCTTTCAAGGTTAAGTATCAGCTTCCTGATCAGGAACTGGATTCGCTTATCTCCGTTGAGACGGATGAGGATGTTCAGATCATGATGGAAGAATACGGTTATCTCTCCACCGAGTCCTCGATTCCGCAAACGCGCATCCGATTGTTTCTTTTCCCCTCGAAATCACAATTGAGTGAGGGAGATTCGGCTCAGTGTAAATCAGAGACGGATATCGATTGGCTTGGAATCAAAGAGACGAAGCCTATTCGCCACGAGTTGACTCCGCCGGTGCTTCAGCACCCAAAGACGGATACGTGGTTCGTAGACGCGTTGAAGAGCGTGGAAATGATGCAGGCTGGGCAAAATAATAGCGGAAGTAGCGGAAGCGGAGATGGTAACGGCGGGATCTGTGGACAGGAGTCGATGATGCTCGAGACCAGTTCGTCCTTTGGCTCGACATCATCCTCTGTTTCTTCGAGCAATTTACCTCCGATGAAAAGCACGGGTGAGGATAGCACGGTCAAATTTGCGCCTATAGAATCGGTGACAAGGTATTTATACGATCTTATTACTGTTTGACTTCATCATATAAGCGTGCTTTGGGTTGTCTAGGAAGTGCTCTGAGCTTTTGAGTTTTTGAATCGTATAGGCAATAGCAGAAATGAACCCGGTAGTGTTGCAGAACTAATTTACATGTGGTATGATATAAAAGCTAAGCTCATGAAGTAATGTTGAAAAGATAATTGAATTCTTGGAGTGATCCTGTTGTTGAATTAAGTTTGCTTCTATACATGATCTGTTGCTGAGTTCATAGTGCTAAACCACGTTTAGTTCAAATGTGATTTCTTAAGTGATTACCAATCTTCCGTTTGTTTAAACTGTTTAGCAGCGACAATACTGTTGTCACCCCAATCTCGTCTCACCAGCTGCCGATACGCCCACATGTTTTGGAGAACAAATCATCTTCACACTTGTACGAGGCTGAGCTAAACAAACCAGTTCCTATCCCAGTTTCCATGTATCCACCATTTATGAATCAGCAACAACATATCCAGGTCATTTATGCTGGACAACCTTACATTACCGGAAATACACCTATGACATTGCCTGCCACAGCATACCAATACCATCACACAAACCCCATCCATTATCAGCTTCCGCCACAGCCATACCCAGTCTATTACACTCCAGTCGAACAGTACAGTTCGAGGCACGCTCAAGCACCACCTGTGATACCCGGCACTGTTATAAACATGCACCAAGTTGATTCCCCTGTGATCCGCACCACCAGCCCTCTAGCACCAGAGTTGTCCTCTCAGGTTTACCCTCCACCCAAACTCGTTGATTCATCGGAACAAACATCAAGTGAAGCTGCTCCTAGTACTACTTGCGGAGATGCATTCATCTATAACAACGACCTCGATGACGATACAGCTCGTGCTCAGATTTACAAAACTCAGCCTCCAGCTCCTGCAGTACCGTCTGAGTATCAAACCAGGATGCTTACCGAAGCTCTGGGTCAGTTACACACCCACAGTACTTGATAGAACTAAGAATCTGTTCTCATGTTGCTGCATTTTCAGGTATTTGGTTTTACAGTTTTGTTATGGTTCCCATACATATATACATACTTCTGCAGTTCTGCTTTTTGCCTCTTTCAGTCAAAGTGATCCTTGTTTCACCTTAGTTGTTGTAACACTAAATCACAATGATCTTATGTCTTTTTTTCTTTCTGAAGTTTATACAGTGTTTAAATTTCTCCAAAAGCATTTATGAGGAAGTTTGTAATATCATTATTTTTTTTGTCCTGCCGTGAACGTATTGATGCTGATGATTTTATTGGTTACCCACTAAAGAATTGTATGCTCTTTTACGAGTTCTTACCATCAATTATGTAAAATCGTGATTTTGTTTTGCTGTTCTTCAAATTTGCTGAAGTTAAATAACAAAAAAAAACAAAATTTTCAAGTGCCAACATTTTGCAGTAGTTGCAATTTAGCATTTTCTCACATTTGTTTTCAGCATTCAGCAAACAGACTAAACACAATTCGTTAATTTCTTATTATCGCTAGAAAAGGATCGACAAGACAACGTTTGCCGTTGACTTTTTTTGAGCTCGACGAGATCGCCTAGGCACGCACGTGCGCATACACACAGTCGATTGCTCGTTAGATATTGGAATCTGAACCGTCCACGTGTCTCTGATTCAACTGATCCACGCTATGTAGTATGTACCATCATTACATTGTTGCACCTGATTCCTACCACCGTCACTCCCTTCCGGAGAGATTCCTCGGCGAGAAGACACCGACACGAACACGATCTGGTGAGTAGAAACCGATCGCGCATCAGATCGAATCGAGAGAGAAAATTAAAATTTGAATTATCTTAGGGGATGCAAAGTGATATTGGAACAAATGAACGGTTTCCTCTGATTGGGTTTTAGAAATCCCGTGAAGGAAGAAGAAACACAATATGGACGCCGAGAGATCTTCGTTGTGCAACTTTTTCGTGAACTTCCTGATGGAGGAGAACTACCTCTTGACGGCGTTTGAGCTTCTTCACGAGCTCCTCGACGATGGTCGCGATGCTCAAGCAATTCGTCTTAAGGAGTTCTTCTCCGATCCTTCCCGTTTCCCTCCCGATCAGATATCTCGGTATAATTCAATTCGAGGTTGGCCAATTCTTCTCCTTGCGTTTCTATCGTATACTCACTGGTGACTATCAGCCTCACATTGTTAGTTTGTTCTGTTTGTCACCTAAATTGTCCGCTAAATCGTCCATGTCAGTGTGGTTGAGCTACGTAACGTTTTAGAGATCTTTTTGGGGATCTATTGTATAATGTGAAGAAATTAGCTCTCTTGTCTGGAAATGCTTAGTACAGAAAGCAGTTGAAAAGTGTATAGGATTGGATCATAGACATGTTTCGAAGTTGTGAAAAGCACAGGAGTTAACAAAATGATCGAGAATCCTGAGATTAGTGGATTCATGTTTTTGTTCTGCTTGTAATTTGATGTTCTTCTCCATAGTCTAAGTTTGAAAACAATCATAATTGAAGGTTTCTTGAAGGGTGATTGTTCATCAGCTTGTTAAATAGGGTAATATCATACGACCAAGAGCAACCCATGTCGTATCTTGTGTCGCATTCTGAGGGTCTTGATTATGTAGTTTTGTTTTGGTTTAGCTTCAGGATTTCTTAGACAACATGGTTGGTTGCTAGTAATTGTTACCCTGCAATGCAGTTGCGGATCCACAAAGTTTGTTGGAGGAGAAAGAAGGATTAGCTGAGAAGCTAGCTATCAGCGAATATGAATTTCGTCTAGCTCAGGAGGATATTACAAGATTAAAAATTGAAGGACAAAAGAAATCTGATCATTCAGTTGACAAGTTAGAAGGTATTTTATTACTGAAATATTTATTCTGCTCTTTCTCTTTTCGTAGTAAATCTTTTACTTAGATTAACATGTCTGCATAAACACTCACTTCATGCTTTGTGCCATAAAGTTCGTTATCAGGGTTTCAGAAATTTTGGTGATGATTGACCAGTTGAGGAGTTTACCTAGCTTAACTAAAATCTTAGTCTCAAGTGCAGACACTTGAATGTATCTCGAAGTCTTCTTTGCAATTAGTAGGTGCTAGTCTAGCTTTCAGTTCCCGTGCGTTAGACATCGCCTTTTCTCCTTCATTTTTCTCCATGGAGATATTTTCTGTATAAATATACTCTATGCAAGCATCATTAATAATTCATATTAGTTTTTTCCTTTGTTATTTTCATTGGTGCACCAGCATGGCAGAGACTAAACCACCAAAATATGTCCTGATACTGTTCGTTATTTCTCAGAGTTGGACTCAGATGAGTTTGGAGACAACATGCCAGAAATTCAACGGAAAAAGAAAGATTTCTCCTTCACTGATATAGGGCCTTTGAAGAACAATGAACGTCGAGACTTAAACTGTGCAGTGAAAGAATATCTTCTTCTAGCAGGTTACAGGCTTACAGCAATGACTTTTTATGAGGAGGTATCTTAATTTTAAGTCTATATGTTTTTATTTTTTCTTGCTTACTATGACCCACCTAGTTGAACATTGTTTTATCTTTGATCTCACCATTTGGGTATCTTGATTAGCTTTTTGTGTTTGTGCCTATTTTGTGGCCTCATTGCCGCTTCTAGGAAAGTCGTAATGAGGAATAACTAAAAAGTAACTGGAGCTTTTTAGTAGCTTATTTCAATTTTTAGTTTTCCATTTTGGTTACTATTTAGATTTTGTAACTATCTATGGTGAAGCTGTCTAAGGTTTTTTTCTCTTCTGAAGGTTCTTTATTCTACATTTCAAAACCTCAAAAAGAGTAGAAATCGAGGTCTCCTTTTTGTTAAAATAGCTTTTGGCTTGTATATTTTCTCTCAGAAGCTGCTGTCACTGTCTTGTGTTTGGGTTAGAGTTCATATATTTGTTTGGTTTTGAGTTAATCTTTCTATATCCTTAATTCAGTTGATAGTCCAAAACTAAGTTTTAGGTCTGAATTACCTCCAAGTCCAGAAGGAGACAACAGAAGTGTCTGGCCTATTATCTCTGCTGGCATTGTAGTTGAAACAACTTTGTAAGTATTATGTCTGATCTGTTTATCACAGGTGACAGACCAGAACCTGGACGTTTGGCAGGACAGTCCAGCGTGCGTGCCTGACGCCTTGCGCTATTATTACTATCAGTACCTTTCATCAACTTCAGAGGCAGCTGAGGTTATTTCTTGAAAGCTTAATTTGCGTGTTCGTACTCTTATGCCGTCAGAACGATCAATACCTTGAAACTTTGATCTTTGACGTCATTGTCTTATACAGAACCAACTTTCCTCTCATTTCCCCTCTGCAATCTTCCCTTAGTTTTTTTTCTGGAAACTTGATGCTATTCTGATTGTGGGGTGAATCTGTCAAACGGGATCTTGCTTTAAGTGTAACTTTTTGCATTTGAGAATAATACCAACCATTTAAGTTGCACGTTGCGAGAATAAAAGCTTCCAGAATGTTCAGAATGCATTTTGGATTTGAATTCTCATGGTTCACAATTTCTTGAATGCAGGAGAAAATAGCCATGCTTCAGGAGAATGAATCATTGAAAAAGGAGATTGAGAGGCTAAATAAAGAAAAGGATGGACTACTTAAGAGCAAAGAAAAATTCGAAGAGCAAATTAGTGCTTTTACCAAGTCTACGGAATCACTTCAGAAGGATCTTAAGGACAGAGAAAAGCAGGTAGTCTTTTTTTTTTATTGACTGGATTCGTCAAAGAAACTGGCACTTTCATATCTGGAAATGTAAATACCTGAAATGACACTGATAGTTTTCAGGTGCAAAGTTTGAAGCAATCATCGGAGCATCAGAGAAGGAACCTCAATGACTGTAGAGCTGAGATCACTTCTCTTAAAATGCATATTGAAGGATCTCGTGCTGGTCAATATGTGTCAGCTAATGAAGATGATCCTGTACAATTGCAATCCGTGGAAAATGTCGAGGAACAGATAAGCTCTCTGCCAGAGGAAGTTGAGAAACCAATCGTCAAAAAGGATGGTGGTTTGATTTCTGAAAGTTCTATATCTACTGAGAAGGGGCACATACAAACAGAAGACGATCTGGTGGTGGAAGAGGTCAAGAATATAATTGCTGATCAAAGAGAGGTGGCAGCAGAGGCCAACAATGTATCTTATAAAACCTTGAACTTGGAGAACCAGAAAGAAGTCTCAAACTATTTGTTAAGTCCTTCAAACGGTAATTATTCACCCAGAGACCTTGGAAGCATCTTGAAAGTGGATCCTGGAATTGGTCGTGGTTCTAATTTAAAATCGGAAAATGCAAATGATGAAGCTGCTTCTGAGGAAATGGCAAGTCTTGATCATGCTTTGGAGTACTTCCTCTTATATCGTGAATGCTGTGTCTTATATGCTAATGCTAATCTTGTGTTAACAATATGTAATATGGGCTGTTTGAATATTATTTTCTCTATTCCTTTACAGGGTTTAGGAACGATTCAGATACTCGCAGATGCTTTGCCGAAGATTGTTCCGTATGTTCTGATAAACCATCGAGAGGTTTGAGTTCTTTTCAATTTTACCATTCGATACAGTGGGTGGAATTTTAATAATCTCGTTTCTCTGACCAATAGGAACTCCTTCCCCTGATGATGTGTGCAATTGAGCGGCATCCAGTTGGCAATACAAGAGACTCCTTGACTCATACACTGTTCAACCTGATCAAACGTCCAGATGAACAGCAGAGGCGGATTATTATGGATGTAAGTCACTGTATTAACTTACAAGCTTTCATTGTGTATCTCAGGCAAGGTTTTGAGCTTTTGAACCTATTACTGTTTATCTCAGGCATGTGTTAGCCTATCTAGGAATGTTGGGGATATGAGAACAGAAACAGAATTGCTTCCACAGTGCTGGGAACAGGTGAACGCTACTCTCCCTTTTACAAGTTGTCTGCCTCTGCTTTGAACATTTTGTGTTATTTTCTTGATATGTGTAATTGCATGCATATTGTGTCTATATCAGATAAATCATACATATGAAGAACGCAGGCTGCTAGTTGCTCAATCATGTGGGGAGCTTGCAGAATATGTCCGCCCTGAGATACGCGACTCTCTTATTTTGTCTATTGTGCAACAACTTATAGAAGATTCTGCCACCGTTGTGCGAGAGGCTGCGGCTCATAATCTGGCTTTGCTGCTTCCACTTTTTCCGAACACAGACAAATATTTTAAGGTCAGCCTCAATAAATTTGCAGCTCTCAAACTGGCTGATTACAAAATTTCTAGGATCGGGGATGTCTTTGGCATGAGATAATAGTAGAAGTTGGGTTAGCATTAATAAAACCGAAATGCTAAAACACCAGCTTTCTACTTGTTTATTAGGTCGAGGAGATGATGTTTCAGCTGATATGCGATCCATCTGGCCTGGTGGTTGAAACGACATTAAAAGAACTACTTCCTGCAGTGATAAAGTGGGGTAACAGGCTGGATCATATCTTGAGGGTTCTTCTCTCTCACGCATTGAGCTCTGCTCAGGTATAGACTCGATGCGTTGTCCATTTTAAGATTGTAACTGAGAGTGGTTGTTTGGAATAGCTCTTTTAAAGTCATTTTCATTTGCAGCACTGCCCACCCCTTTCTGGAGTTGAAGGGTCATTGGAGTCTCATTTACGAGTCTTAGGTGAACGGGAGCGATGGAACGTTGATGTCCTACTAAGAATGCTCATGGAGTTGCTTCCAGCTATACACCAGAAGGCAATGTCAACATGTCCTTTTTCTTCTATATCAAAGTCAGAGGAATCTGCATTCTCTGTTTCCTTGCTTGAGACCTATGCCGAGTAAGCCTCTTCACCCCCTCAATAACTCTTGATCACAAAATCTTCTTCTAGTTTCTGACATCTTATATATAATCCGAATACGTGTTATCTGACTGGAATTTCTGAACAGGGGACGTTCTGAGTGGCCTATGTTTGAATGGATGCATGTTGATTGTTTTGCTAACTTGTTACAACTGGCATGCATGTTGCCCCAGAAAGAAGACCATTTGAGAAATCGGATAACAAAGGTCTGCATTGTGTTGGTTCCTTTTCTCTTATCTGCTATTGTTTTAGGAGTAATAACACTAAATTTTTAAAATCGCCACACTGGTTTGCAGTTTCTCTTGTCTGTATCCGAGCGTTTTGGAAGTTCCTACCTAACCCATATTGAGTTACCCGTATTCTTGGTGGCTGTCGGAGATGATGAGGCTGATCTTCGTTTCTTACCTTCTGCAATCCATCCAAGGATAAAAGGTTACCTAAATGCTGGATATATATATAGCTACACAGAAATTCCCAATAATTGGATATGACATAGATTCTTGTTTCCTTTCTTCAGGCCTGAAACCAAGAACTGCTGTAGCCAATAGACTTGCCACTCTTTGTATTCTACCACTTCTTTTGGCAGGAGTTCTTGGTGCACCAAGTAAACGCGAAGAATTAACAAACTTCTTGCGACATCTCTTAGTCGAGAGCAGAGCAAAGGAAAACCAGTTATCAAAGCACGATAACGAGGTTTTGGATGCAGTTCGCTTCCTTTGGTGCGTTTTCTTAAGCTTCCTCTGTTTATTATGGTTTCCTGGAGCTGCTTCTTCTTACCAATGAACTCCTCAAACATTACAGCACATTTGAGGAACACCATAACATGATATTCGGCATTTTGTGGGAAATGGTTGTTGATTCCACTGCAGAACTCAAAATCAACGCTGCTAAATTGTTGAAGACTATCGTAAGCTTTTCAACAACACACACACACTTTCACATTTTATCTCAAGTTTTTCAAACAGAAGCTTTGTTATTTACTTGCGCAACAGGTTCCTTATATCGACGCAAAAGGTGCATCTGCCAATGTTTTGCCAGCCTTGATCACTCTTGGCTCGGACCAGAACCTGAATGTGAAGTACGCAAGCATAGATGCATTTGGATCTGTAGCACAGCATTTCAAAGTCGACATGGTAATAATGCATGATACATTTTCGAATTATCTAAAGGTCTATTCTTTTATGCGCTAATCAAATTGTATATGATGCAGATTGTTGATAAAATCCTAGTCCAGATGGATGCTTTTCTCGAAGATGGTTCTCATGAGGCTATAATAGCAGTCGTTCGTGCACTCTTAGTTGCTATTCCACACACAACAGAACGGCTTCGAGATTATCTTTTGTCCAAGATTTTACAACTTTCAGCAAGTCCAAGCTCTATAACAGATGTAATTCGTCGCCGAGAAAGAGCTAATGCTTTCTGTGAAGCCATTCGTGCACTCGATGCAACCGGTAAGTAATATCAAATTCAAACATTCTTATTCTTACATGTTTGAATGTTCCAATCTGGATTCGTATTTGTTCTGAAACATGTTTCTAAAGATCTGTCTCAAACAAGTGTCCGAGAATACCTCCTTCCAGCGATTCAAAACCTACTGAAAGATCCAGACGCGCTCGATCCAGCTCACAAGGAAGCTTTAGAGATCATAATGAAGGAGAGATCAGGTGGGACATTAGAAGCAATCGGTAAAGCCATGGGTGCTCACTTGGGGATTGCATCCTCTGTGACAAGCTTGTTTGGAGAAGGTGGCTTATTGGGGAAGAAAGAAGCAACTGAAACCACGGCGGTTGCACCGTCATCACCGACACTTCAGGGACCTGAGTCACCAAAGGTGGTGGCTGCAGCGACTGAAGACACCAGATTCAGACGTATCATGAGAGGCAACTTCACTGAGATGCTAAGGAGTAAAGCCAAGAACCAGGACGAGACACAGCCACAAAATCACTAAACCATAATATAAATCAGGTTTTTGTTCATTTAATATTTTACTGCATATATTCTTAAGACACAAATAAATCATGCTCTTTTGTTATTTCATTTTTTTTATTTTTTTTTTAAATTGTATTCTCTCTTTTAGCTATTTAGTTTTACTTAGGAGTTTGGAAGAAGAGTGAGATTAATCCCTTCAGAAAATTTATGATTTTTTTTTTTTAAATAGCTAGAGCTAGGGCAATTTTCTATCTCCTTTCCCCTTCGTAAACTGCCCATAAATTATCTCTTTTTTTTGTACATAATGCAGTGTTATTCTTCAAGGATTGTGAAGCATATGAATATGAAAAATGTTGCGATATAAATTTCATTGCAAAATAGAGAAATTCGTAGGGCGTTAAATTTCTTTTTTTAAACATTTGTTTTGGGTCAATGTTGTTCAAAGATTTTTGATAAACTGTGTAATGAGACGATTAAAAACATTCGGAATTATTCTATTTACCAAGTGTGACAAGAAACATGAATGCCAATGCACTTAAAAAAGCGCGTTATGTCTCAAAATAGCTCGATTACCGACAGTAGATTTTGCGTTTTCGTGTATGTAATAAATTAAGTGGGCCACGTACGCGTGGGTAGGCTTTCGCAAAGGTTAAAATAACAAATTGAGAGAGGCTAATCCGGTAAAGATTATGTAACTTTAACGTTCTCAAAATGAAATCTCTATACCAATAAGGGGTTAATGTAACTACTAATCCGGTGGAGATTATGGCTTTATATCCACGTCTTACGTGTCAGTGTCAGTGTCAAGTGTGTTTTCAAACATTGTTTTTTGTTAAGCCGTACAAACATACTCTAATGAACATACAAATCCGAAAAGGCCGAAACCATTAGTAAACAACTCATTATCAATCAACTAGCAAGCAGCGACTCGCGACTAAAACTATTTTTTTTTTTAAATTAGCGACTAACATCTATTTTTTAAATCGCTTTACTAAACGAAAGTTCACTAATAAAATGTTCATATTTGTTTCTGTAATTTGGCGAAATTCTTTTCAATGTTTACCAAATAATTACATAAATCTATTACGTACTATTTAAAAATGATTATATAAATACTTCACCGTTACTAAAAGTTGCTAATTTCTCGCATCTTCTATAAATGCGACAGGAAAAAGTAAAGCCAAGAAAGAGCGATCGGACGGCGAAGGCGAGATCATCACGATACACAGCTGGATCTCACCATGTCATTCTCCGGCCTACACAAATTCAAGCTTTTCGCGGCACATCGTAGCTTGGAGGCTTCCGCCGCCGGGAACCCCGCGATGAGTCCGACGAGTAGTCCTGTGTTTAATCTCCGGCGACGCAAAACCCTGCGAATGTTGTTTGAAAAGAGCTCCGACAATCGCAGACGGAATCTCCGTCAGATCCTTGAGGGTTCGCCGGAATCGGATGTGAATTCCGGGAAAAAGAAGAGGGGAAACCACCGTGCTAGGCGTAAATTGAAAGAGCTCACGCCGTCGCCACCGTTCAAGGGTAGAGAAGAGTCAGACGGCGGTGGAGAAGAGGGAAGCGGACTTTCGTCGGTAACCGCCAGTTCCATTACTCCTAACGGTGACGGCAGAGAGTTAACAGCTCGACGATTCGGTTCTTCCGGTTCGGTTCAATCATTTCGGTTGAGGATTTTGAGAAAACCATGGCGACCAGTCCTGGTTTCTATTCCTGAACAATAATAGACCTTTTTGTTCTTTTGTTTATTTTTCGTTTTATTTTTCTTTTCTTTTTACAAATAGATAAAATGTTTATGAGATAGTTAAAAAATGTCATATTTTCCATGGCCGTTTTTTTGGTTTTTACTGATAGTTACACTATCATAATCTTTACTCTCTAGGATTTAATTATTTTAATTAGAGATTATGAATACGAGCGAAACAAAACAAATGTTCGAGTTACATTATTTAAAAAAAAAAAAAAATCATTGGATCAAGTGAATCTTTTTGAATAGAACTGACAAAATTTTTTTTTTGTTTCTGACATCAATAGAACAAAACAAACTTACCACATGGGTAAAGTAAATTGTAATTTGTAACATATTTATTATATAATTTATTAAAAGAGGTTTCGAAATTTTCGCAACGGCTCTTTATATAGTCAATAAAATGATTTGGAATTTAGCATGTGAAGGGCAAAATGATAAAATAGGTGGCCATGAGGAGGAGACACACAAAATTGCTTCTTCTTAAAGTTTGTCTTTTTTTTTTTATTCTTTTTCTTTTGTTCTCTACTGTGCCATTGTCTTTTTAGCCAAGCCAAGACTACATATTTCCTAATTTGAAAGTAACTCTATAAAATACGTATAGCTTTGCAATTCCTAAAGACGCAATATATAATAATAACCCATGTGTTAATGGGGCATAGTTGTGTTGATGAAAACATAGGCCAGACTCGCTCTAAGCCGATGCGGTAGGTCTTCTTGTCCGGGTTTACATATCTCACTCTCAGACTCAGCCGCGGGTGAATTACACCGCACATAACATTGGAGGTCAGGTCATCTTAAATAGTTGACATTCACCACTTGCTTCTGAAACGGACAAAAGTCAAGTGGGACATTTTCTTCTAGTGCAAAGACTTTTCCAGATCTGACTCTTCATTTCTTGTTTTACATTTATTTATATTATTGGACCTTTCCATTTTCTTTTGTCGTTAATATTATTGGACGTTGTATAATAAAGGCAGTAGTAATACCCTCGTCTTGGAATGCCATTATTGAACGAGCTTTGGATTAAAAAATGGAACATAGAAGTTTGTACCTTTTTCTCTGCATCGTTGTTGTTGTTTTTATATTTCAGTGCAATTACTATATAACAACGAGACGATTCAACGCAAGACAACATTGAAAGATAATCTCTCAAATCAGTCAGTCACTGAGCTGCTTTTAGTTTGAGTTGAGACATAAAAAAAAAAGCATGTTTCCGTTCATAGTATTTGACTCTTCCCTACGTAACAAGTAACAACTATAGGAAATTATATTACGGTTGCCATTTATATTTCAGAGACAGATCATTAAGTGTTGTTGTTCTCAAAACTACAGTATTGTTTATTTTTACATTGGTTCTTTCGATTCAAACTGACTATATCGAGGTTATGGTTACCATTAATGACGAGTTTAATTATTATTTGTGTGATTGTGTCACTTCTTACGCATCAGTGTAATGCATTTATCAAATGAAACGTCTACTCTTTTATTTATTTAATTTCTTACAAAGTTATAAATGTAAATTTGAGACACAAGGAAATACTCATGTAGTTTGGTTTTGAATTTTAAATTTATGAGGAATGTTTAATAAACAAAAAGTTGTTAAATGGAACAGAAGATTATTAGTATTAGTTTGTGATAAATACCCATATAAATACTATTATATTATTAGTAATGGACATAACTCATATCCAAAAACTAGCTCAAGGATGAAAAGTTACTATATATTATATATATTGTCCTAAAAAATTCTCAATCATCAATGTGAGACAATTCTAATAGACCTCCCCCAAGCTCAGGACTAGACATCTGAAACGTGAAGTTTGTAAGATTGGACATCATCGAAGTGACTCCAATCGAAGTTGGACCTTGGCTCTAATACTATATTAGTAATGAGTCTAATTTACACCCAAAAAATAGCTCAAGAATGAAAAGTTGTCATATACTATATATATTATCCAAAAAAATTATCAACCATACATGTGAGACAATTCTAATATATATACTATTTTTTTTAACCACTAAGTTTGGAACTCAAACCAGTAATTTCCGTGAGCCTCGAACCAACATGTGATCCATTTCTTAGGAAAACGATGCTCCTCTCAAACGGGATTCGAACTAAATTACATATGTAACACAATTTGGATAGAACTTAGGTGAATTAACAAAAAAAAAAAAAAAAAAAAAATCTTAGGTGGGCTATTAAATTATCACACACTTGATTAGTTTACCTTGTAAGCATCCGATACCTATGTAATTACAGCTAATAACATGCGTAAAACTATCACGTGAATGTCATGAATAGAAATAGCATACTGAGTTAAACCATTGTTTGGTCATTTTCTCATTTTGTTGTTCCCACTAGCTATATATGATAATGTCCGAGATCTGGTCCACATCGACGAATTAAAAAGAAAAAAGAAAAAACTTAAAGGAAAGATAAATTACTTAATTCAACAAAAAAAACAGAATCTCCGTAGAGTCAGTCACTTATAGACAAAAACAAAATAAACCCATTTCTAAATCCTCTCCTCTTCTACACAATTTTACCTCTCTCCCAACTCTTGAGAAGGATGTTTAAAATTCGTTTGCTAGAGATTGAGGATATGCAGCTGCGACTTTCGGAAAGCTTGAGGCATATAATGGTGTGAAGAGTATAAATATGATAAGCATGGAAACTATGTGGTGGAGACAAATGAGAAGTCTACTTATAGTTCCAATGTTCAAGTGTTTGGTGGCTATATGTTTGGTCATCTCTCTGTTAGTTTTCATAGAAAGTGTATATATGAATATTGTAGTAATGTACGTCAAGTTGTTTAAACGCAAACCAGAAAGGATCTACAAATGGGAGGCAATGGAAGAGGACATGGAGCTCGGAGATCTAAACTACCCCATGGTTCTTGTCCAAATCCCAATGTACAACGAACGAGAGGTATTAAATACTATAGTTTTAATTAAGGATTGATCAATTATTCGAAGATGATGCAGCTTTGTATCTATTTTGAATCCACAGGTCTTTCAACTATCCATAGGTGCTGCTTGCAAACTCATTTGGCCATTGGACCGACTAATCATTCAAGTTTTAGATGATTCCACTGATCCCACCATTATGGTCCGTATATTTTAATTACTTATTAGAATGTTTTATTTACATTTAAAAAGAAACAAACATTTTTTTTTCATTTTTAAATTAATTAATTGTGAATACAAACGGGAAAGACAACAAAAAAATTCTTTTTGTTTCCATTTCGCTTTTGCCTTCACAATTTCCAAATAACATATATTAAAACATGCACATAAATGCTGTATT
This sequence comes from Barbarea vulgaris, assembly GCA_963667165.1. Classification (NCBI taxonomy): domain Eukaryota; kingdom Viridiplantae; phylum Streptophyta; class Magnoliopsida; order Brassicales; family Brassicaceae; genus Barbarea; species Barbarea vulgaris. Next base: position 21,963,238 of record OY763891.1, read on the forward strand.
TTTTTGATAAATTAAAAAGGCTGTGTTTTTCTTATAACCACAATGATTTAATATCATCAAGCATCGAGTGTGTGTGTGTGTGTTTTTTTTTGTTTTTGGCTAAAATCATTAAATGTGTCAAATGCAGGAAATGGTGAGCATGGAGTGTGGAAAATGGGCAAGGAAAGGCATAAACATAAAATGTGAAAGGAGAGACAATAGAAATGGGTATAAAGCAGGAGCTCTTAAACAAGGTATGAGGCATAGCTACGTCAAACAATGCAACTACATTGCCATCTTCGATGCTGATTTCCAGCCAGAGCCCGATTACCTCCAACGAGCTGTCCCATTTCTCATCCACAATTCCGAACTCGCTCTTGTTCAAGCTCGATGGAAGTTTGGTATGGCTACATCTATTTCACATTATTTTTTTAAAAAATAAAACACACCATTATTTTACTGTCAATTTGCTTATAAATTTAAGATAAAGTATATATGCACTTAGTGATAGTGATAATAGTTAATTGAAATTATTCATTGGTGCAGTGAACGCAAACAAGTGCTTGATGACTAGGATGCAGGAGATGTCCCTCAACTATCATTTCATGGCCGAGCAAGAATCCGGTTCCACTAGACATGCCTTCTTTGGTTTCAATGGTACATCCTTATCAACATTTATTTTAATACTATATTCTCTGCTCGGAACACTTCGTATTTTATTTCTTAGATCCTCTCTATTTTTATATTCTCTCTAGTTTAATTTCATTGTTTTCTAACTAATAATCGGTAAAGCAGGCCACTTGTATATAAATTTTTATTTTTATTTGTTTGATACAGTTTTAGAATATTTTAAATATTATTAATAAATAATGAATATTTACAAATTATATATTCAAATCGATCTTGTAGGGTCTAAAATCTCTCAATGTGATTTAAAAAAAAATGTTTTGTTACTCCAAATTAATAGTTTTAAACAGTATAATTGGATTTTTTTTTTGCAGGAACTGCGGGTGTATGGAGAATGGCGGCCATGGAAGAAGCTGGCGGATGGAAAGATCGGACCACAGTAGAAGACATGGACTTGGCCGTTCGTGTTGGTCTACACGGCTGGAAATTTGTCTTCGTCAACGATATTACGGTATTTTTCAGTGTGTCAAAACCTATTTGTAGTTTAAATGAAACTTCACCTCGTATAGAGCAGTCCAAATCTTAATTAGTATTCGTCACATGTCTTGTTCCTTTGCGCACACTTTATGGACAGTTTGCACATGATTTAAATTCACAATATATATATATATATATGCAATAATATAATATGCATTTACGTGTGGATATCAAATTATAAGCTTTTAATCGTTTAAAAAAAAATATGTATTTACAATTGCGGTTGTAGGTGAAAAGTGAGCTACCAAGCCAGTTTAAGGCTTTCAGATTCCAGCAACATCGATGGTCTTGCGGTCCAGCTAATCTCTTCAGAAAAATGACTATGGAAATTATTCATAATAAGGTAGTAATATAATTCTCTCTGACCAGAAAAGGTACTTTATATTATTCTCACCTAACTTTTATATATATAATTTTGATACACACACGTGCCCATAATTGTTGGTAGCACCAATATGCATTTTGTTCGGTCCATTATAGGAATTTATGAGAGCCAACCATCCAATGTGAAGCATGCCAATTTAATTAAGTTTCTTTATGGTATTACTCTTAAACTAATAAATAAAACGTTTTGATAATGAATTTGATTTGATGATTTGAACAGAGAGTGACGATTTGGAAGAAATTATATGTGATCTACAGCTTCTTCTTTGTACGAAAGGTCATAGTCCATTTCTTCACTTTCTTCTTCTATTGCATCGTTCTTCCTACGAGCGTATTCTTTTCCGAAGTCCACATTCCGACTTGGTCAACTGTTTACGTTCCTTTTATGATCACTCTCTTCAACGCCATTGCCACACCAAGGTAATTAATTAGTACTATATTCTATAACCACACAATTAACATTTGTTCAATTATCCATATATATTATATATCTCCACTTCACATTAATTATACAATTTATTATGAGATATTTGTGTGCATGTAGATCATTCTACCTCGTGATTTTTTGGGTCTTGTTCGAGAATGTAATGGCTATGCATCGGACCAAAGGTACTTTCATCGGTTTACTCGAAGGAGGAAGAGTGAACGAATGGGTCGTCACCGAGAAATTAGGAGATGCTCTTGAGACTAAGTTACTTCCCCAAGTAAAGAAACCTCGCAATGGGGTTCTCGAAAGGTAATTAATCAAAGCCCAAATAAATAAATAACAATCCATTGAGGATTCATCTTCGAAATATTCATCTTGGTACAACATACAAACACCTAATTAGTTAATGGCAATAATGAATAAATAAATAAATCAGGAAACTAAATGGTGAAAGAGTTTGTTTTATTGCAGAATAAACTCAAAGGAGATGATGGTGGGGATATACATATTGTGTTGTGCCTTCTACGACCTTGCCTTCGGCAATACATTGTTATATATTTATCTTTTCATGCAGGCTCTTGCATTTATTATTTCCGGAGTTGGTTTTGTAGGAACTTAAATGTCTTATTTAGACATTTTGAGTTTCTAAGAATATATACTTAATTCATATCCATTAAATGGTAAGAAAATATTTCTTCTTCTTCTTCTTGTTCTTCTTTTTATATATCTCAGAATTAGTTTAGAATTCTGTTTATTAAAAAACAAAATAGAATAGGTAGTCATTTTCATGTAAAGTAGGGTACGTGAAATAATTAATTTTTTTGTACAATGTTAGTTCTTCTAAGGTTTATATAGTGTGCATAATAAGATTATGTTCAGTGTAATTGGTTGTATATCATGATGATTTTTAATTCATTAGTTTCATCCACTTTCATGTCGATTAACATTTTCATTTGACTATAAGAAGTCTGAAAATATCAAAATAGTAAAAAATGAAGATGAACGAGCGAATGTTCAGCATGTGACAAGAATCTTTCTTTTAGACAGCAAATGTTAGTGTACAGTACCTTCAGAAACTTTTGAAAAGTACTAAAATTTTTAGATCGACCTATAAAATCCAAAAGTAAATTAGTAGAAGATTGATGTGGATGCCGGATGCCTTTAACACCAATCAAAGAACTCACGGGCCTCTCTATTTTTTACTGCAAAATGTTTTTGGGGCCAATATTGCTTAGCACTTCAGGATGCCGTCATCAATACGTTGTCTATTTCGAATGTAAAAAACATGCTTCTATTTTATTTAGTCGAATGTTATTAGTCTTTTGAAGTGTTAAAACTTAAAAGAGAGAGAATTGTAACACATAAGATCAGGAAATTTCATCATTGCCAAATAGAATAAATTTAGTAATTGTTATATAACCAAAGTTGCATTTATCAGGGTTTTGTATGAAGATTTATTCAGAAAATGTGGCATTAATTACATGATATATACATGATAATTAAGCACTCAATTACAGAATTACTCAATAAAATATTTGAGTAATTAGTCAGTAAATGAAAAAGAATATGTGATCCAACAAGTGAACATACCTGCCTTGTTTATTTTGATTTTCCAGCTCTTTCTTGCAAATCGTTTTGCATCAACCAAACTCAGAAGCAGAGTCTTGAAGATTTACCAAGCTCACCTTCAAATCCTCTATTGCTTTTTCTCTCTGGTAAGCAAAGAACTTCAGTGACTGCAACAATGGAAAAGAAAAAACAGATATAAGATTCATTCAAATAGAGAGTTAACAACATTCTCTGAATCATAAAAAAGAACGGAAAGATTTTTCAATCATTTCACTTACGCCGAGTCGCTGCATCGCAACAGATCTTTGTAACGCTTTTCTCTTTGTCAAAAGATTCTGTGCCATCAGTTTCGATGAAGGACGTGTGTAGTTCTTGCCACGGTATATGAGTATTGCGTGTCCTTCTTTAAGTTTTTCAATTGAGATTAGTACTCCATTGCTCTCTGCTTCAAGAGCTTTTGCTGTGTAAACAACTCTGGAGAATATCTTCTGCATCGTGATCACTTTAGCAACCTCTCTGTGCTTCCAATGCTGATGCAGACCTTCCATTACACCAGCAAAGACTCCTCTTCTACCTAAAAATGAAACAAATACCAAATTGAAATTTGTACGAATCAATCTCATAACCATTGCAATTGGATCAAGAAGAAGCCAAGAATGGATCCAGTGGCTCCTACCAAGAACTAAGCTGCTGTTCATCTTCAGCCCTATTCTTCTCAAGCATTCTCTTTCTTCATTAGTCAATATCTCAATGTCATCATCTCGCTCAAATGGTTTCCACAAAGAATTCAATTTGAACAACTCCATTGTTGATTTCTCTATCTTTGATTTTAGCTGCAAAAAAGAGAGAGCAACACATGGAAGTTATATTACAGTAGGCTAAACTAAAACGATGCAATTCTTTGAAGCTAAAAAGGCTTACAATGAAAAGCTTGTGTTCTTGGCTTTTGCGTTCTTTTTCTAGTCTTGCTTTCTCAGCTTCAGTCTCTAGGTCTCTAGTCTTCATTTCTCCGAATTTTCTTTGAAGTTCTTGAAACTCTAATAAAGTACCAGTTTTGCTTGTTTCCGCCGACTGCTTACCATTTGTTACCACCTCCAAGATTTCTATATCGCTCTCGCGTTTGGTTTCTTCAAAATGTTGGTATCTTCTGAGTAATCTCTCTCTGTCATCAACCAAATCCGCAACTTCATCAGAAAGGAAGTCCTTGCCTCTGTAAAGTATTATCAAGTATCTGTTGCGTAGTATCAGAACTCCTCCAGTGAGATGCTGAAAAAAATTGATAGAGCCCAAAAAATTCAGATCAGCCACATCGATTTCAAATATAATCTGAAACTTGCCCAAAGAAAAAAGGAAATTGCCTTCAATTCATCTGCCATGTCTTCATTGTTTGTATTGACAGCTCCCCATTTGATTGCAATCTTTGCAATAATACATTTCTCCCATAGTTTCAAGATAGCAGAAGCTAATCCTTGAAGCCCTTGGTTCCTCCCTTCACATATTAAGAAGAAAAAAAACAGTTGAGAGCTCGAGAAAGAAAACCGCAGGCAAATGCAAAGAGAGCAGCACTTAGTTAATTACCAACGCACAGAGAATGATGATAAGTAGTATACGCAAATGAAAAGAACAAAGACTGAGAATTTAACCATTACTTGATATATCTTCTCAAATTTCTTAATCTACTCACTAATTGGTTCATTTTTTTGTGAAAAAACGATCTAGTTTGAGCATCAGGAAACATGTGAATAACTCTCCCTGGAGCTTAACTCTATATCACACACACACACACACAAAATGATAAAGACAGCTAAGAAGTGGTGAAGAAAAATTACCAAGGACGAAATGAAATGGTAAAGCTTGAGCAATGTTTCTCAAGTAGGTAAGCTCTTCATCACTTAGCTTTGCTCTAGTATTTGGTGGACAACGTCTAGATGGAGTTCTATATTCATGAACCACTTGAGGAAGCAAGTCAGCATCAACAGGAAACGGTCTTCGCATCCACCAATCCATATACCGAGGTCCTAAACCATCCAATAACCTATCAGCTTCTCTCTCGTACAACGATGAGCTAATCTCATCTTGTCCCGAATTGGTTTTCTCTGCTGAATAACTCGGTCCTCCTCGATAAACAACGATAAATTCCTTCTTGCTTAACACAACCAAGCCTCCAGTCTTCATCTATTCTTGAAAAAATGAAGAAATTATTTCAGAGGAACATCAAGATTTTTTTTTAACAAGTTTCCAACAGTTAAAACTAACCAAACCTCTAAGATCTCTTGAGCTCGCTCCATGTTTCGACAAAGAGGAACATCAAATCTCGCCATAGCAAGCTCATTCGATTTCCAAATCGATCTAATCTCATTCACAACTACCTCTGTGACTCCTGCTTTTCTCACATTCACCCATTTTCTCATCTTCGAAGCTTCGCGTCTCAGTCTATTCAAGAATTCTTTGTCCAGGATAAGCTCAGCCGTCGTTGGAACTCTCTCCTTCTTCGTCCTCCTCAATATAAACCTCTCTTCTTCTCTATCCCAAGGCATTTTCCCGCCAAATCTCTTCTCCGCAATTCGATCTAAATACTCGAATTCGCTCAATTCATCCATCTGAGATTCTTCCAAATCGCTATTTTCGTCGAGCTTTTCAACGTTACGGACGATTTTCTTCATCGCTTTCTTTCCCCTGACACCACTCTCTCTACGGTTCAACGCCTTAAACGTCTTCTCTTCAACATTTTTTTGTTTGATCCTCTTCTTAGTGTCGAGAATCTCATCGGGTCGAAGCAAGAGAGGACCTTTCATCCACGGAGCAGTCGGAACCTTAATCGCAGCATCAGAGAGTCCTCGATTTTCCCTAAATTGATTGATTTTGGCGGCATTTGAAGAAGGGTTTTGATTAGGGTTTGAGGAAGAGTTAGTGATTACAGATGGGTAAGCTCGCGCCGAGAGGAAGAGCGAAGTTAGCATCAGTAAAGTCTGCAACTTTGAGTTTTCAGACTACAGAGGAAGCCTGGATAAGATAATAACTCTCTCTCCATAGTTCGACCAAATTTTAAATATTATAACTTTATTATTACCATAATATAATTATAAACTAATTAAAAAAAATTCTCATAATTTTGGAGTATTTACGGACCAAACCCAAGAACTAAAGGCGAGATTCTCAGCAAAGGCTCTAAAGTCTCAGCTGTAAATTTCCTAGCAAACAGAAAACAATTTGAAGTTACAATCTTTCCATCATCACCATGACCATAATACACACACTCTTCCGTAAACCGGATCCGGTTAAGAAACTCATCAGTCACATCGGGCCAAATAAATCGGCCAGGATGTGGACCGGCTCTCGACCAATCAACCCACGTCAAGGTCCGGTTCGAGCTCATCTCACTATGCAACATGTGAACGAGAGTTGGGATATAATGCTCGTCCATGTAACAAGGAGGTTTGCAATATTTATCGAATATCTTGTAATACTTTGTGTCTGCGATGATATGTAGAGCCAGCTCGCGAGTTGCTTCAAACCATTGTGATCCTTTTCGCCAATACGTGACATTGATATGTGGATACATTTTGGGGTTGTAGCGGCCTCGACCGGATTTTCTTGGATCGTCGAATGAGCCGATAAAGCTGAGACTGGTACCGGTTAAGTAATCGTAGATGGTTGTGAAATTGAAAAGTGGGATGCAAGAATCAGACAATAAGACGAATCTTTGGTTCGATTCGTCAAGGAGAGCATTGGCTAAGAGTCTTTTTTCTGCGTCTATCATTGATGATGTTCCCCAATACACTGCCTGTTTCACAAATTTTCACCAACCATCATTGTTATTACAAAGTTAAAATGATCTAAAATATTTAGTTGAAAATGAATTAGCAAAAACCTTCAATATATATAATTTGTGTTGTTTACTTTATATATTTGGAACTTCTATATATGTCGAGGCTATGCAGTTTTCACTAACATGTCATGATTCAAGAACTGATCTATTTTAGGATTTTATGAACAAAATTTAGATATGTATCTATGTTAGGATAATATCAAAGGAGTTCATGGACCATTATGCGCAAGGGTCGAATCAAGATCTATACACGTGCCACGTGAAAAAGACAACCTGTCAAATCTAAGAGATATATATATATCTTTGGTAAACTAGTGATATATTGCTGATTATATACATCTAGATGTAGTAATCATATATAGAGGTAATTACTAACTATGAGGAGTAATTAATCAAGAAAAAAAGAAAGAAAGAGGTAATTAACTAACAAAAGCTGTTAATTATCACCTGGCTTGGGATTCTTCTTGAATAGAAGACAGAAGTTTCTGGGTAAGAATCTTGAAAAGATGGATTAGTATGAACATATATGGAATAAAACCCTTCATGCCCTTCAAAGAACTTCTCCCACAAGCCAGCTAATGGGAGTCTGCCACCTGTCAAGAACATGAAAGCCACCTTCGCAACCATCTTATCATCATTATTAGGTCTCCTCTCAAACCATGACGATGATGATGATGATGAGGATGATGGTGATGAGACCTTGGTGAAGAGTTCTTGATCACTCATGTTATGTTTAAGTACTTGTAGTTGTAACTCTGGTTTGATCTCCATCATTGTTGTGTGATTGAATAGTAATGTGGACCATAAGGGTTGATGTTGTATGGTCGTCGACGACATGTGGAAAGCTTTCAGTTGCAGACAAAGGAAGAGGCCAATCGAGAAACCAATGATAAAGAAGAGTGAGCTTAAGAGATAGCTACCCTTTTGTAAGAGAATCGATCTCAAGGGCTTTGAGATCATAGGGTATTGTTCCTCTTCTTTCATGCTTTTATGATCAATAATACACATAGTAAGAGAAAGAGAGAAAGAGATGTTGTGATCGTTAAGGATTTTGCAACCAAGAGTAGTTTATAAATGTGTTATTACAAGTTGTAAAAGAATAATAACAAAGGTATTTGTCCTGTATTAGACAAAGTCAGAGGAGATGTGCAAACTAAAACGTACATTAACAGGGTAGACTTTAGAATGAAGACTTGAGTTGTTGACTTTTTAAAAATTGGTTCTCAAGTCAATAATATATATAAAGATCAAGCGTCAAAGACAAAATTTAGGTTATAGATCTTAACATTCATAAGATTTGACGAAGTTTTATTTCCCCATAGAAAGGAGAGAGGAGGCAGAAAAAATTGCAGTTTAAGTAAGGGTATGTAATGTTGTTATAAAATTAAGCCAAGGGTGATGAATCCATGTTAAAACGTCAAAACAACGAAACAAAAAAAAAAACAAAGTCAAATATGGGTATTTGAATCGAACCAAATCTTAAATTAACTGAGTCAAAATTGAACACACTGCAGAGTGGTGATATAACCGGGCGGTTCTGTATATCTAACCTTTTTTTTTTTTTTTTTTTTTTTTGTCATCATCAGTTCTGCATATCTAAACCTGTACGTTGAATTATCTATCTATGTTTGGGTTCAACTTCTGTGTAACCTTTTCAGTTCTGACTCAGTTACTAGCAAATTAAAATATATCAAATCAAATATTGAAGGGAAAAAATAAAAGCAAATTTAAACCAAGACAAGATGTTCTCATCCATACTAATAACTAAAAACTTAAAAGTTAAGGGTTCCCAATTAATACATGGATTATTTAACTAATTTCGCCAAGCTGTTTTAAAATTTCGAAAAAAGCAAAAAAAGAAAAGAAAAGAAGAAGAGTGTGCAGCGTGCAAAATGTTCGGTGCTGACCCACGAACCCAAGGAGGCAAGGACTAAGATTTCACGCCTAACTTTAGGTGCACTTAATGACATTTGTCATTTTGCCACAACTTTCCCTTTGTTTTTTTTTTTTTTGTTTTTTGGCTAGATAATCAAATACTACGAGTTTCGATGTTTTAAAAATCAAATACCAACTTTTGTTTTGAAACTGAAACTATTATTAAAAGAATCCGTAATATTGCGGTCGTGATCTCGGCATACTAGATTAGTGGATCAAAAGAATGTTAATGTCTAATTACTTTGCTTATTAAAGACCCACAAAAGTAATTACAGACCAAGCTTTGATAATTTTACTTGTACTCAACGCTGTTAGACTTGGACCATTAATTTTCCGGACGATCCGTGACACAATACTTAGAATTCTTTAATTAACTAATATGACTAAGGAAGCAATCTCTTAATGGGTATAATTGATAATTCCAGAAAGTATTAGGTTAATTATGCATTAATTCAAAATATTCGGTTAGTTAGTTAGACATGCGTCTTATTTGGAGAGTAAATTCAGTATTTCCCCCAAAATATTAAAAGAAAAACTGAAAAAAGGGAACATTCTTGGAGAAGCAGCAATGGACGCCGACGGAGAAACCATGGCGACGATGACGAGGACAAGAGAGAAAATTGACAGAGAAGCAGAGGAGAATCGGAAAGAAGCTCTATTAGCTTCAACACAATCTCTTCAACCTAATTTCAATCGATCCAACGTCACCCAGAAACAAGTTTCCAAATTACAGGTCGGATTTTCAGATTCTTCGCACCACACTTTTAAGTTTGTTTTTTTTTTTTTTTTTTTTTTTTTTTTTTTTTTTTTTTTTTTTAATTTCTGATATGCATCTATGCGGATTATAAACACGATTTCACATGCAGAACTTTTTTTTGATTGTTTAGTTTCGGTTAGGATTGGTTCAACCGAATTGAATGTACTTAGCAAATCAATATTTGATATGATGATCACAGGAACTACACAAGAGACGTATGCAATTAAAAGCCAATTCAAAGGTCCATAAGAAACCTAAAGGTAAAGCTTGATTAGTATAAAGGTTCAGCTCATCTGTTTAGAGCTTTCATGTTGATTGATGTATAAAAATGGTGATGTGCCATTGTTGATTTGAGCTTCTCATGATGTGTGTTTAGCCAAATCTCTTATACATTGTAATTGTTTGCTTAATCAATAAAGGTGTTCGGGGTTTGGATCTTACCAATTGGTGCGGTGAAGCTGGTAACGAACGGATTCGAGGAATTCAGCGTTCGCGACAATGTCGAAGAAGATGTTGTTGTCGCCGATCGCAGATTCGCCGGCGAGGTTGGAGGAATCTCCGATCAACCGTGTAGAGTTTGCAGACGTCGTCGATCGCGTCACGGCGGTGACATCGCTTTTTCTGAGTCTACGGTTTCTGAGTCTTAGTTCCCAGTAAGAGTTAAAGCTCTAAATTGAAATGTAGCGAGCAAGAATTCTCAGAGTGGAGCAACTAAAGATGACGAAAGCTCTAAGAAGTTGAAAGAGTCAACTTCATCTTCTGCTTCTACCTTAGAACAGCATCATAATAAGACACTAGTCACAGTATCAAAGAAGCCACAAAAGCTATTTTGGGGGTGAGCTTTTTTTTTTTGTTTGTGTGCACTAATTTTCGAATTTTTCCAAGGTATTGGGAAACCGCGCTAATGGGATGCTTGTGCGGTTTTGTTTTGAGACAGGCTAGATACAAGGGAAAGGTGGGAAAGGAAAGCCAACATGTAGTGATGAATCGATATCTCGTTATTGATAAACTACTTTGTTCGTTGTACAAGTTACTGAAGAGCGACAAAGAGTAGCGTAGAGAAATACTCACAAGATCAATGATGAAACATAGTGGTTTTTGTTTTGTTGATTTCTTTGTTTTTAATTTCAAGCTCCGGAAGTAAGAGCAAGCTCTATTTCCTCGAGTGATCGTCCTTTAGTCTCGACTACGTTTCCTGCAATGTAGATGACGGCAAGGACGCAGACTCCGGCAAAACCCAAGTAGACACTGCTGATTCCGAATTTAGTCACAACGCTTAAGAAGTAGAGTCCAATCACAAAGTTTGAGATCTGTTGGGGCAAAACAGAGAAGAAACATTAAGAAAAGGAGAGCAGAAACTCTGTTCTGAAGCATACAACTTATGAATATATATATATACCCAGTGCATGCCAAGAGAAAGAGCGACGGCTTTTGCTCTGATTCGGGATGCGAATATCTCTGGAAGAAGAAGAGCTGGTACCGGGCCAGCACCAAGTGAGAATGACAGGACATATCTGGTTAAACAAGCAAGCATAAGACTCGGTCAACTCCCATACAGAGAGACTAAAACAAAGTTTTAAGAGGTGATTAACTTACAGAACTGTTCCAACAACCGCAAGCGTTCCAGAATATGCAGCGAGAGCCTTCCATGTGAAGGACAAGGAGAGCAACAGCATGGACAAGGCCTTTTCAATACAAAATCACAAATCTAAGTTAGCCTGGTTCGAGATTTTTGAATATGGCTAAAAATGATAATAGAACTTATTATACCATTCCACCAAAGCTTGTGAGTAGAAGACTTTTCCTTCCCATTCTGTCCATCAAGGACGAAGCAACAGCAGTGCCTGCGACAAGATTTTTGTTGGGTTATTTATTTGGTTATGTTGGAACTCAATGAGAACATGAAGGAGAAAACGAACCAAAGACGTTTGATGCTCCAACGAGAGCACTGGCTGCAACATCAGATTGGATACCAGCACTACGGAACACTGATGTAGAGTAGTACACAACTGCGTTTATCCCAGCTAACTGCTGAAACAAGAAGAGAGCCGCACCTACGCTCACAACTACAACAAGAATAGACAAGCAAATGCGTAAATTGATCCCATACGATATGAGGTTTGAGAGGAAGATCTTGGCTAAATCTGTCAGCTTTTAATATAAGCGGAAAAATGCATCTCCAGCAAGTATTGCTGTACCTTTGAAGTAGCGGCTGCTGAATAGATCAAACCATCCTGCCTCTGGCTCAGAAGAACCTTGGCCAGAACTTGATAAGTCACGAACTAATTCCACCACTCTTTCTTTACCATACAGAGTTTTGATCGCCTTTTCAGCTTGAGAGACTTTTCCTTGCTGCGAATAGAATTCTTTGACTAGTCAAAAATTGATCTCAGTAGTCATAAGTGTGGGATACGTCCCTATAGAGTACCTGAACGAGCCACCTTGGGCTTTCTGGAGAAAAAGCCATTCCTATGGCCAATAGAACGGAAGGGATAACGGCGACACCAAACATCGTCCTCCACCTAGAAAATCATGAGAATGAAACAAATATACACAGATAAATATTGTTGGGATGAATAAAAAAAGGACTCCCATACCACAGAGGGTTTGCTGCAAGGGGTAATCCAGCTATCAAGGCTGCAAGTATTCCTATACATATGAACAACTGGTTCACAGATCCAAGTGCTCCACGGATTTCAGTTGGTGATATCTGACACACCCATCATCACACGCTTCAGCAAAGTTACATAATAAAAATTATATCTAACATGTTAAGCTGAGTGTGCAAAAAAAAAAAAAAACCTCAGATATGTAAAGTGGCACAATCGCAGATGAGATTCCAATTCCGATTCCGGCGAGCAGTCTTCCCACAATCATAGTCTGCACACTCTGAGCTGTTGCACTAATGAATCAAACAAGAAGCAATGCGTTAACTTGAAAATCACTTAACTTGTAACTAAATAGGTATGACTTAGTAGTTGAAAAGAATACCATAAGAAAGCTCCAATGGCAAGTGGGATAGCATCCAACTGAAACGTTCTTGTTCGTCCAAATTTGTCAGCTAATGTACCTCCAGTGAATGAACCCACCGTTGCACCAGCAAGCAGTGCACTAACGATCCATCCTGCTCAGAAGCAATCACAGAGAATACCAATTTATGAACTTGGCTACTAATCATAACACATTTCAGTTATGAGAAGTAAGAGAAGTGGATCATAAACTTGCCTTGCAAAACAGTATTATCGGCGATCCCAAGATCCTTAGCAAGGTACTCAAGAGCACCATTGACAACCCTGATTCAATCAAAAGGAACATCATCATCATCATCATCATCATCATCATCTATCAACATCCATAGATTCAAGTGTAGTAGTTTGACTCATACCCAAGATGATAACCAAACAATATAGCACCAAGACAAGCAACACCAACAAATGGCAAAACCGTCCCAGAGCTTTTGCCTTCAGATCTTAGAGGTAAAGCTTCTTCTGCATCTCCACCTACATTTCAATCATCAAATGATTACTCCAAAGCCAACAAATATAGCAACTTAGAAGAAAGATTATTCTCAAACTATACATATTAGAAATAGTAACAAGTTGTAAGCAATGACAGAATGGAAGACTAACCAGAGGAGGCATGAGCTCTGACCGATCGAGCTTTGACAGAAGATAAACTCATAACGTTGTGGATCCCGTTTTCAGCTCGAGCAAGCTTAGCTCCCATGGCTTTCAAACCAGAACAGCAGAGTGGTCCGGTGGCTATGCGAATTCCGGTACTAGTCGATCCGTTCTGGAAGCTAGAAGAGAAGCACCGTTTCCGAAACGCAAACGCGGCGTTTCCTTTAACCGCATACGTTGACGACTGCATTTTGTTTTTTCCTTTTTATCTTTTATAACCCCCCCCGTATATGCGAGGAAAAAGAGAGAGCCAATTAGTCAAAAGACGAGAAAAGATTGCATTTAATCCAATACAGTACTCTAAAAAAGAAAAGTAAGAAGCTACATCACGATATTTGGCTATATTGATGGCGAAAGAGATTGACAGTGATACAGAGAAATACCGATCGCGACTGATTAGCAAATAAATCGAAACTTCAGATTTGAAAAATAAAAACCAAAAACAGAGACTAAACGAGAAAGAGAAACGATTTCGAAATTTACCAGAGAAACTTCGGAGACTCCGCGATTAGAGAAAAGAGAGAGAGAGAGAGAGAGTACTGAGAACTTGTAGCAGATATTGTGATTGCCGAGAAGAACTATTTACTTCAGAGCTTATTGTCGTTATAAGAAAAATATATACTTAAAACGCCAAAAATAATAAAGCAAATTTGGGTTTTTGTGTAATAATAATTCATATTTATCCAAACCAATAACGAAAATCCAATAGTTTTTTTATTTTATTTCTTACTTTATAAAGATCACGAATTTAATGCATCTTTCATTTTTGATTGGCAATACATATACTACTAACATTATGACTTTTAAATTTATATCTAATCAACTGGCAGATTTATTGAGGAAAATATAGTTGTTTTTAAAATATATATATTTCTAAACTTATGAAAGCGTAAAATGAAGTTTTTAAATATGAATTTTTGAGCTGCCGAGTCATATAATTTATATTTCAACATATTATCAATCAAATTTTCTATTTATATTCATTATCTTAATTGTCAAATAATCTTTGACCAATGCCCAAAGTTGCTCATCTGGGAAATCTAATTTCCATGGCTATGATTTGTGCAAAAAAATGTATATTAACACTGAAAGGGTAAAATTTATAAAATGCAAAAAAAGATGGGAAAGAACAAAAGAAGTAAAAGAGGTAGGGAGCCGCAGGATTGGCGATTTGGCAACGGTGGATTTTCTGGATTAGATTTTGGATGACGTAGCCGCACGTGTAATAGAAGACTACTCACGTGCCGTCATAGTCAATAATATGGTGACGTATAAAATCCATTTTATCACCAATAACTTGGGCTACTATATTACTTGACCCCTTAATATTCTTTTGGGCTACAATTAGAAGGCCCATTAACCCAAAATGGTACCAAATTCTAAAGATGTTCGTGTCTCCACTCTCAGAAAACTCACTCAGTTCATCATCGTTCTATCTCATTCCAACGACTCGAGGATAGCAAAAATCTCTTTAATTTTCTTTTAAAATTTGTCAGCCTGAATTATTCCAAATCTATAGAAAAAGAGGTCAGCCATTATCTTTCTAATTTATATATTCTTGTACTGAGTAACACAAATCTATTTTAATCCTTGTAGTTAATTTAGTAATCTCTCTGCAAATCGATTAAACTTTTTTTTTTTTTTTTTTTTTTAATCGATTAAACTTAGAACTCTCTTTTTATTTTTTTATTTTTATTTGCTCTTCCGTTGTCTCTCTGTAAATGGGCTTTGAATTTCACTAGAATCGTGAAAAGATGTTATCTTTATGTCTTGGATGATATATGAAGAAAAGTGTAACGATTCTGAAAGTTTCTCGTCGTTTCACTTTCGATAGGTTGGTTCAGGAAAAAGGTTTTTATTTTCGGTATGTAATCATGATTTTGGTAGCTTAAATGACTAACAATGATAATTGATTTCACTTCTTTTTTTTTTTGAAGCAACCAGCTCGATGTTCTGCTCAACGTATACACCAAGTATTTCCCATTTTCACGTGCTAAAGCCAGTTTTTCGGAAGCCGAGGTTTCGGGTTTGTTCATCTACTTCAAGTGAGAATGACAGATTCAAAGTAGAGTATACTCCTTGGCTTATCGTTGGATTGGGAAATCCAGGAAATAAGTATCATGGAACAAGGCACAATGTAATGGAAAAACATTATCATTTCTCTAGTTGGATTGATTGTGAGATGTTTGGTTTTGATCTCTGCAATGCTAAAATGTTTTATGTTGTTTTCAGATTGGTTTCGAGATGATCGATGTGTTGGCTAGAAAAGAAGGTGTTTTGATGAATACAATACAGTCGAAAGCTCTAATCGGAATAGGTTTTACTTCTCTTGCTCCCCCTTTGTTTTTTTGGTTTGAAGCATTACAAAACTGATGGATTTATGGTTTTATGTATGATCAGTACAGGTGCTATCGAAGAGGTACCTATCTTGTTGGCTAAACCTCAGACTTATATGAACTTCAGCGGCGAAGCGGTTTGTATTTTTGGATCATCAAACTCTTGTATCATAAATTTGGAAAGATCAGTCAGATGCATGATTATATTCTCATACCTGAAACTGTTCTGTTTGTCGTTTAAAGGTTGGATCTTTAGCTTCACACTATCGAGTACCATTGCGTCACATTTTACTGGTATAGTTTCTGACTTTAGCGTCCCTAGAAATCACAACATTGTTTGGAATGCACCCTTTTGTTTAATCTTGTTGTGAGTATCTCCCTCCCTAGATTTACGATGAGATGGCTTTACCAAATGGGGTTTTGAGACTTCAACCTAAAGGAGGTCAAGGCTATCACAACGGGTATGTATGTATGTGCCTTTTAAACATCTGCGTGTGTTCTCTGATCATTTAACTGATGTTACCTTGTACATTTGGTACAGCGTGAAGAGTGTAATGGGGCATTTGGATGGTTGTCGAAACTTTCCTCGTCTAAGCATAGGTACAGTTTTGGTTTTGGTTCGGTTGAAACCCGAGACTATCCTTAGTTTCTTTCTCTTAAGCTTTTTGTTTTGTTTTGTTGATTTTTGTCAGGCATTGGTAATCCACCTGGAAACATGGATATGAAAGCTTTTCTTCTACAGAAGTTTAGTCCATTGGAACGGAAACAGATCGATGAAGCACTCGAGCAAGGAAGTGAAGCAGTGAAAACTCTTGTCCTCCATGGATTCAATCAAGGAATCTCAAGATTTAACCTTGTTCAGAAGTATAAATTCCACAAAGTATAAAATGATGTTACAATGAAATTTAACAGATGAAAGATTTTTGCTTTGATTTCCAAAGAGCCACAGAAAAGGTGTAGAAGATATGCAGATTGGTTTAGCAATTTTGTTTTGTTGTGAATCAATAGACAAGAAGTATATCTCTTACTCTATAAGAATCATAGAACCCTGTAGATGAAACTGTTTCTATCTGAGCAATTTTACGTTTATAAACTAAAGTAAAATCACCTACTTTTTCGTCTCGCCAGCATAGATTCTCTTATCAATGTCTTGCTGTAGAAATTTGAGAATAATTTGAAATTTCTGCATAAAAGGTTTCAAAATTGAAAAGCACAAAAAAGTAGTCTTGGTAAAATAGAACATTAAAGATTGTGAATAAGGAACTGAATCAAGGGAGTTTCCTTCATCCTAAATACCACAAAACATAAACAAAAGCTCTCTTTCTCTATCCTGATGATTAATCATCATCTTCCTTCAAGCTTCAATTGAGTACTCAAATACGACATCTTTGCCAGTAAGTTTACGGTACACACCCACCATGGTATCAAGCTTGTACTCTGTGTCGTTCTTTTCCTTGGCATTCAAAAAGACCTGTGGCATAGTAGTCAAAACAGAGTGTAAAGGCATGGCTCAAAATCATTCAGAGAAAGATACGAGTATATTCAGGTACAAATGATATTATGATTACCTTCATGACCTTGGAACCATCAAGACGGTAACGAGTACGCTTTCCGACAATCTCAGCAGGAAAAGCGACATCTTCAAGCATAGCTTCATGAACAGAGGTTAGAGTTCTGTTACGTGGCCTCTGAACAGCAGCACCCTTCTTGGGAGGACGCATGATCCTTCTTGTGGTAACAAAGACAACATCCTGCAGCAAAAAATGGCAGACTGCTTAAGATAGATTGTACTACTATGTATTCAGACATTTACTAAAGAGATAATTTTATAAAATTACCTTTCCACTAAACTTCTTCTCAAGCTCTCTGACGAGACGGGGATGAATCTTGCGGAAAGCTTTCCTCAATCTGAATGGAACGTAAATCACAACAGCTTTGCGGTTTCCGGAGATGTCCATGTTACTGCGATGAAGATATCAAATTAGTTTCCTTTGAGTTAAGGCTAATGCAACAATGGAAGGAAGAAGATACAGCAACATACACAGCTTGGTTAATGTAGAGATCTTTCAACTCGCTTTTCAACTCCGGGTTAGTGTTCTCCAAATCAAACAAAGCCTGAGGAAGAAAATACGAGGATGAATAATTCAGAGAAGACTTAAGTTACAGACAAAGACATAAAAGGAGTGTTATTAGTACCTGAGCAACTTGCTCCTCGCATTCTGTTGGTTCGGCACCCTTGTCCTTCTTGATCTTGTTCTGAGCGGAGAACATTTTGGCAGATCTTAAATTGAAAAAGAAACAAAACAAGAAAAGGTGATGACTTAGTCACAGGATTACTACAATTAAAATATTAGGATCAACTGAAAGAATAATCTATAAACACAAGCAGTGAAGCAGACAAGTTAAAAAGAAGTTTGGTTTCCAAAACGAAGCTGAAGGCTATTTGGATAAAGCAAGAAAGACACGGAATCTCTCAGTTTCCCTAATTAATGAGTAACATATATATAAGCAAAGCAGTAATAATCAATCATGCTCTGGAACTAGTTTTAAATTCTTAAATTGACATTGCAAAATGAACTATAGAAGCTCAAACTAAACATAAACTAAACCATTGTATCCTTGTCCTAAACACCAAAGCACCAAAGACCAATCACCAAAGCTAAAACCTTCCACCAAATCTAGACTGAAGTTAACTATTAGTACATTTTAGAGAAAACATCAGCATTGCCACTCCAGAAAAAAAAAGAGAACAAAATTCATTCGATAAAATTCGAAGAAAACATAGAGGAAGCTAAAGAGAAACACATTTACGACTTACCGAACAGCAAAAAACTGGGGCGAAATCTGCAGGAACGAAGAAGAGCCCTTAGATTGAGAAAAAAGGTTGCGGCTCAGCTCAGTTTCGTTAAAAATGAGGTTTTAATGTTTGATGATTAGGGTTTCAAGGTAGCCTTCATTGATGTTACCATATATGGGCCGTTAAAAGTTTCTTAAAGCCTATGGGCCGTTAAAAGTTTCTTAAAGCCTATGGGCCCGTTTATGAACCAACCGAAGACACAAACAATACCTTACTAATGTCGTTTACTTAATGCACCTAACAGTAAAAGTGTAAAACATGTAACATATGTAGTAAAAAGATAAATTTGTGTGTTTCCGTCTTTTTCGTTCTTATATATAGTTTCTGTTGCTATCTATTATATAAAGACTGAGTTAGTCTCACAAGAGATTGACAACTCAGCACCTCTCTCCATGACACATCATCATAATTTTTTTTTTAATAATTTATGTTTTATAAGAAATTAATACATCACCACTCTTTTCTATGACACATTTAATGGTTTATTTATTATTTTAAAATTTTTAAAATTTAATTTGTTAAGTATTTCAAGAGTTAAAGTAAAAAGAATTTTTAAAAAAATAATATATATACTTTACCATTCTAAATTTATGTGCTTTATAATTATCGGTTAATAAAAACATATGTACCTTTTTCTAAATACTCTAATCTACTATCGGTTCTCATCTATTAACGATAATTATAATATTTTTTTCGACAAGATGGACATGAGAATGAGAAAGCATACGTAGACTGGGTTATTAGAGTTTTGAAAAAAAAATTATTATTTTTCATAATTGGTGTCATTTTCTAAAGGCATTGTGAATTATGATATTTTTACAATAAAATAACAAAAATCTAGATTTTCATTATATCATGTGTTAAGCCGTTTGTGAATTGTTATATTTTTATAATGATGTTAGAGGATAAATCGATTAATTCACAAGGACCCTATTTTCCAAAGAAACAAAATCAGACTAAAGAAACAAAATCAGACATGTATCATATCTATAATAATAAAAAAAAAACTACAACGAAGTGATCATTTAAAAAAATATTACAGTTCATTTATATTTTCAGGACAAACATGTTAGGATATTTTTTCTAAAAAAATTCTAATTTTTTTTAAACTTAAGTTATTTGAATTTTTGAACACAACATATTAAAATACAACAAAAAAAACTATAAAACTTATAATCAAAATAATATACATGTTATTTAAATTATTATATTAATTATAATTTAAAAATATATAATAAAATACATCTGCGTGTCAACGCGGGTATCACCTAGTCTATAATAATACTACACATTTGTTTCTTTTATTTTTACCAAATTATAGGATTAAAATTTTTTAGTTATTATGTGAATTCAAATGTACATATGTATATGTTTTTTTTGGCCAATACTAAAACTTGAATTTGGAAAAAGATATGCGTCTGACCAAAGTAAAATAGCCCAAAGATGACATTAAAATTAGTAAACTTTGCAAAAGAAATAAATAAATTCTTTGACTCAGAAATACATGTAGTTGCAGATGTAATTGCAAATAGTGACCATATATTGTAAAATTGCAAACAAATGAATCTCGCCTATAATATAAACGAAACAAATGTTCATAATCTACGCAGTAGCAGTAACTGATGATCCCTCAGCTTGTAAGCTATGGTCGTCGAGCCACGAGATAATATCGGACAAGACACGGAGAATCATTTCGTCTGGTTCGCCTTCGAGCAAAGAATGATAGGCATCTTCATACAAAATTATCTTCTTGTCTGAACTTTCGCTTTCTCATAAAGCTCTCTGCTCACTGAAGGATCCGTCACTGTATCAGCTTCTCCGTGTAGAATCAGTATCGGCAAAGACACCTGCAAAGATTTAAATCAAGAAATCCATATTATTTTCTGATTCTGCTTTTCTAGTTTCAGGTTATCTCATACTTGTTACCTTCTGCAACTGTTGTTCAATCTCTTGAGTTGTTCGAAGCATTTCTACTGCAGTCCATAACCGAGGTTTGCCGCTGTAACAAACGATGTTGTATTGTGTCTGCAAAATTTAAAAAACGAGAAGAAGGGTTTAGTAATCTGTAATTAGTAAACAAAACTATATACGGGAAAAAACAAAAAACAAAAAACAAAAAGTTCCTTAATCTGTAATTCATGTTCTTACCATTTCCCTCTTCCTGATATCTCTAAACGCAGCTTCTGCTAAATCCTTTTGGGGAACCAACTTATGTTTCGGTAGAACATTGGCTAGACCGATCAAAATCTGTTTTAATACCGGTGGCGGAACCAAATCATCTGCAATCTAGATCGTATAGATAGTTCATGTTAATGTTATGATTAGTAGTCCACAAGATATGCTTAATAAGGAAAGAGATAAGCAAATATTTACTTTGCACATCGGTGCAACCAAGACTGCACCGGTCCACGCATTTGGTTGTTTGCGATGTATTTTAAGCGATACGGCACCACCCATAGACTGTCCAAAGAGAAAGCTCGGTAGAGAACTAAACTCGGGATTCTCTACAACCAAAAGATTCAGAATCTATCGGTACCTAAATCATGAATCTTAAGTTTATCATTTCGAGTCACTCAGTGTGATTCAAAGTTTTTACCTTTTATGTTGGAGTAATGCTCAATGACATCTTTGACAAGAAGATTAAAGCTAGGGATATAACCATGCAAGCCTTCTGATAAGCCAAATCCCGGATAATCCATAGCGAAAACTCCGTATCCAGACAATGCCAATCTCCTTGCAATTCCTGTAAAAAAACCAAGCTATTTAGCAATCAAAAAAGCCTAATATTCATACACAAACCTCTATTTAAAATATTAGTAAAAAGACATGCCTTGGAAGAAAAAAGTGCAAGTATCTCTATAACCATGGCAGAAACAAACCAAAGCTCTGGGCTTAGGTTATCAAAAAAAAAAGCTCTGGGCTTAGAAGCTTCAGGAAGCCAGCTTCTGGAGAAGATCTCAACTCCTCACGAATTCACCTCATAAGACTACATTAATCATACATCATCATCACAAACAAAATACAACAGTTGGGGTCAAAGCTATAAACAAACATTGATTAATGAAAAACTGAATAAGAAAAAAAACAAATCTTTACTATATTATACCTCCTTTGTCTTAATTCCATTTCCTGGTGTCTGCAACATCACGAAAAACCAACACATTGAATCAAAAAAAGCACACATCTCGGACCAATCTGAAGCCTAAAGTCTCAACCTTTTCTTAAACCCACTTCAACTGGAAATGACGAACCAACACGACCTTAAGAAACAAAAATTCCGATTCAATTAAATTACCTTGAAGAGGATATGATCGAGATTAAGCTGGATATCTTTCAAGGAATCGCGAACATGACGACGCGCCGGAGCTTCATCAATATCAACCTCCTTGTCCTCTAGCTTCGCGTTTGGAGCCATTGATCTCCTCCTTTGCCACACCGATCTTCTTCCTTTAATAATATCAAACCCTAAGGTAACTATATTTTAATTATTTTTAATAGTGAGAGACTCAGTTAGAATCCCACTGTACATGCTCTTAATAATTCCAAAAAGTATTAGTTTAATTATTCATTAATTCAAAATATTCGATTAGTTAGTTAGACATGCGTGTATAATTTGGAGGGTAAATTCAGTATTTCTAACAAAATATTAAAAGAAAAAACTGAAAAAGGGGACATTCTCGGGGAAGCAGCGATGGACGCCGACGGAGGAGGACAAGAGAGGAAATTGACAGAGAAGCAGAAGAGAATCGAAAAGAAGCGTTATTAGCTTCAACACAATCTCTTCAACCTAATTTCAATCGATCCAACGTCACCCAAAAAAAAGTTTCCAAACTACATGCCGGATTTTCAGATTCTTCGCACCACACTTTTAAGAAATTTTTTTTTTTAAAAAAAAATCCTGATAATATCTATGCGGATTATAAACACGATTCCACATGCATAACTTATTTTGAGTGTTTAGTTTCGGTTAAGATTGGTTCAACCGAATTGAATGTACTTAGCAAATCAATATTTGATATGATGATCATAGGAGCTACACAAGAGACGTATGCAATTAAAAACCAGTTCAAAGGTCCATAAGAAACCTAAAGGTAAAGCTAAACTCTTTTTCTGAGTCTGCGGTTAAATATATCAGATACAGTAAGAGTTAAAGCTCTAAACTGAAATGCAGCGAGCAAGAATTCTCAGAGTAGAGCTATTGAAGATGGCGAAAGCTCTAACAAGTTGAAAGAGTCAACTTCATCTTCTGTTTCTACCTTAGAACAGCATTATAATAAGACACTAGTCACAGTATCAAAGAAGCCACAAAAGCTATTTTGGGGGTGAGCTTTTTTTTTTTTTTGGCTGATTTTTCGAATTTTTCCAAGGTATTGGGAAACCGAGCTAATGGGATGCTTGTGCGGTTTTGTTTTGAGACAGGCTAGATACAAGGGAAAGGTGGGAAAGGAAAGCCAACATGTAGTGATGAATCGATATCTCGTTATTGATAAACTACTCTGTTTGTTGTACAAGTTACTGAAGAGCGACAAAGAGTAGCGTAGAGACACTCACAAGATCAATGATGAAACAGAGTGGTTTTTGTTTTGTTGATTTCTTTGTTTTTAATTTCAAGCTCCGGAAGTAAGAGCAAGCTCTATTTCCTCGAGTGATCGTCCTTTAGTCTCGACGACGTTTCCTGCAATGTAAATGACGACAAGGACACAGACTCCGGCAAAACCAAAGTAGATACTGCTGATTCCAAATTTTGTCACAACTGTTAAGAAGTAGAGTCCAATCACAAAGTTTGAGATCTGTTGGGGCAAAACAGAGAAGAAACATTAGAAAAGGAGAGCAGAAACTCTGTTCTGAACCATACAACTTATGAATATATATATATATACCCAGTGCATGCCGAGAGAAAGAGCGACGGCTTTTGCTCTGATTCGGGATGCAAATATCTCAAGAAGAAGAAGAGCTGGTACCGGGCCAGCACCAAGTGAGAATATCTTTCGGACGTGCTCCTACGGAACCAAGGTCGAAAAGATTGAGAAAAATCAGTCATTCACAACCACTGAGAATACCAATTTATTAACTTGGCTACTAATCATAACACATTCCAGACTCGTGCATCCCCAATCATACATACGTCAACCCATACCTTGCTGGCATTTGGACCCAATGGAACGAAGTGGAGTGTGTCTTTCTGCAACCTTTTTTCCTGATCCAAAGCAATCTAAGAGGAAGCATTTCTTCTTAGAAGAGCTGTTATTGTCGCTCTTAAGTAACTCGTACAACGAACAAAGTAGTTTATCAATAACGAGATATCGATTCATCACTACATGTTGGCTTTCCTTTCCCACCTTTCCCTTGTATCTAGCCTGTCTCAAAACAAAACCTCACAAACATCTCATTAGCTCGGTTTCCCAACACCTTGGAAAAATTCGAAAAATCAGCACAAAAAAAAAAAAAAACTCACCCCCAAAATAGCTTTTGTGGCTTCTTTGATACTGTGACTAGTGTCTTATTATGATGCTGTTCTAAGGTAGAAGCAGAAGATGAAGTTGACTCTTTCAATTTGTTAGAGCTTTCGCCATCTTCAATAGCTCTACTCTTAGAATTCTTGCTCGCTGCATTTCAGTTTAGAGCTTTAACTCTTACTGGATTTGATATTATTAACCGCAAACTCAGAAAAAGAGTTTACCTTTACCTTTAGGTTTCTTATGGACCTTTGAACTGACTTTTAATTGCATACGTCTTTTGTGTAGCTCCTGTGATCATCATATCAAATATTGGTTTGCTAAGTACATTCAATTCGGTTGAACCAATCCTAACCGAAACTAAACACTCAAAAAAAGTTCTGCATGTGAAATCGTGTTTATAATCCGCATAGATGAATATCAGGAATATAAAAATAAAAAAAAATTCTTAAAAGTGTGGTACGAAGAATCTAAAAATCCGACCTGTAATTTGGAAACTTGTTTCTGGGTGACGTTGGATCGATTGAAATTAGGTTGAAGAGATTGTGTTGAAGCTAATAACGCTTCTTTTCGATTCTCTTCTGCTTCTCTGTCAATTTCCTCTCTAGTCCTCGTCGTCGTCGCCATGGTTTCTCCGTCGGCGTCCATCGCTGCTTCCCCTAGAATGTCCCCTTTTTCAGTTTTTTCTTTTAATATTTTTGAAGAAATACTGAATTTACCCTTCAAATTATACGCATGTCTAACTAACTTACCGAATATTTTGAATTAATGCATAATTAACCTAATACTTTTTGGAAATGTTAAGAGCATGTACTGTGGGATTCTAGCTGAGTCTCTCACTATTAAAAATAATTAAAAAATATTAAAATATAATTACCTAAATGCACGTGATGAAGACTTAAGTTACAGACAAAGACATAAAAGGAGTGTTATTAGTACCTGAGCAACTTGCTCCTCTCATTCTGTTGGTTCGGCACCCTTGTCCTTCTTGATCT
Source organism: Barbarea vulgaris (assembly GCA_963667165.1). Lineage (NCBI taxonomy): Eukaryota > Viridiplantae > Streptophyta > Magnoliopsida > Brassicales > Brassicaceae > Barbarea > Barbarea vulgaris. The sequence continues at coordinate 21,988,606 of OY763891.1, forward strand.
TGTGCTGAGCGGAGAACATTTTGGCAGATCTTGAATTGAAAAAGAAACAAAACAAGAAAAAAGTGATGACTTAGTCACAAGATTACTACAATTAAAATAGGGAAATTTATAAAAACAGCCACTTTGGAAGAGAGAGATTCGAAAAAGACCATTTGGTACAGTACCGTGTCTACAGTGTCGCTATTCATGAAAGGAAATGTTGCTTTTATCCTTGGGTGAGACTGAAAAAACAGGAGATGGTAAAAATGTTGACTTACGCTCTGACGTGTTCGTGTGAAGTCCACAGTAAATATAGAGGAAAATTTGAAATTATTAAGGCAATTGGTGGGATTAGCAAACAGTTTAAAACAATAATCCATGACTAGTTTATGGACAAAATTCAAGACATGGGTTTTTGTTTCTCATTATAACATAAATAGTTCAGCAAAAGAATATGAACATATTTCAGCAATTCGAATGCCATGTACGAAATCAGACTTCATGGACTGAATAAAACATAATCCATCAATCCATGTACAGAGAAAGAAAAACAAGTAGGAGTATAATGGTGAAATACTAAACCCTATGATAATGCTAAGGAACCCAAACAAAACAAATGGCCATACAAAAAAAAATTGAAAAAGATGAACATAGATAATGAATCTTATGTGATACCGATTAAATGACAAATGTGGAAAAAAAAACTTTAATGTGAGAAAGCAGATACAAAAGCTAAAACCTTCCACCAAATCTAGACTGAAGTTAACTATTAGTACATTTTAGAGAAAACATCAGCATTGCCACTCCAGAAAAAAAAAAGAGAACAAAATTCATTCGATAAAATTCGAAGAAAACATAGAGGAAGCTAAAGAGAAACACATTTACGACTTACCGAACAGCAAAAAACTGGGGCGAAATCTGCAGGAACGAAGAAGAGCCCTTAGATTGAGAAAAAAGGTTGCGGCTCAGCTCAGTTTCGTTAAAAATGAGGTTTTAATGTTTGATGATTAGGGTTTCAAGGTAGCCTTCATTGATGTTACCATATATGGGCCGTTAAAAGTTTCTTAAAGCCTATGGGCCGTTAAAAGTTTCTTAAAGCCTATGGGCCCGTTTATGAACCAACCGAAGACACAAACAATACCTTACTAATGTCGTTTACTTAATGCACCTAACAGTAAAAGTGTAAAACATGTATCATATCATATGTAGTAAAAAGATAAATTTGTGTGTTTCCGTCTTTTTCGTTCTTATATATAGTTTCCGTTGCTATCTACAATAATACTACACATTTGTTTCTTTTATTTTTACCAAATTATAGGATTAAAATTTTTTAGTTATTATGTGAATTCAAATATACATATGTATATGTTTTTTTTGGCCAATACTAAAACTTGAATTTGGAAAAAGATATGCGTCTGACCAAAGTAAAATAGCCCAAAGATGACATTAAAATTAGTAAACTTTGCAAAAGAAATAAATAAATTCTTTGACTCAGAAATACATGTAGTTGCAGATGTAATTGCAAATAGTGACCATATATTGTAAAATTGCAAACAAATGAATCTCGCCTATAATATAAACGAAACAAATGTTCATAATCTACGCAGTAGCAGTAACTGATGATCCCTCAGCTTGTAAGCTATGGTCGTCGAGCCACGAGATAATATCGGACAAGACACGGAGAATCATTTCGTCTGGTTCGCCTTCGAGCAAAGAATGATAGGCATCTTCATACAAAATTATCTTCTTGTCTGAACTTTTCGCTTTCTCATAAAGCTCTCTGCTCACTGAAGGATCCGTCACTGTATCAGCTTCTCCGTGTAGAATCAGTATCGGCAAAGACACCTGCAAAGATTTAAATCAAGAAATCCATATTATTTTCTGATTCTGCTTTTCTAGTTTCAGGTTATCTCATACTTGTTACCTTCTGCAACTGTTGTTCAATCTCTTGAGTTGTTCGAAGCATTTCTACTGCTGTCCGTAACCGAGGTTTGCCGCTGTAACAAACGATGTTGTATTGTGTCTGCAAAATTTAAAAAACGAGAAGAAGGGTTTAGTAATCTGTAATTAGTAAACAAAACTATATACGGGAAAAAACAAAAAACAAAAAACAAAAAGTTCCTTAATCTGTAATTCATGTTCTTACCATTTCCCTCTTCCTGATATCTCTAAACGCAGCTTCTGCTAAATCCTTTTGGGGAACCAACTTATGTTTCGGTAGAACATTGGCTAGACCGATCAAAATCTGTTTTAATACCGGTGGCGGAACCAAATCATCTGCAATCTAGATCGTATAGATAGTTCATGTTAATGTTATGATTAGTAATCCCAAGATATGCTTAATAAGGAAAGAGATAAGCAAATATTTACTTTGCACATCGGTGCAACCAAGACTGCACCGGTCCACGCATTTGGTTGTTTGAGATGTATTTTAAGCGATACGGCTCCACCCATAGACTGTCCAAAGAGAAAGCTCGGTAGAGAACTAAACTCGGGATTCTCTACAACCAAAAGATTCAGAATCTATCGGTACCTAAATCATGAATCTTAAGTTTATCATTTCGAGTCACTCAGTGTGATTCAAAGTTTTTACCTTTTATGTTGGAGTAATGCTCAATGACATCTTTGACAAGAAGATCAAAGCTAGGGATATAACCATGCAAGCCTTCCGATAAGCCAAATCCCGGATAATCCATAGCGAAAACTCCGTATCCAGACAATGCCAATCTCCTTGCAATTCCTGTAAAAAAACCAAGCTATTTAGCAATCAAAAAAGCCTAATATTCATACACAAACCTCTATTTAAAATATTAGTAAAAAAACATGCCTTCGAAGAAGAAAGTGCAAGTATCTCCATAACCATGGCAGAAACAAACCAAAGCTCTGGGCTTAGAAGCTTCAGGAAGCCAGCTTTTGGAGAAGATCTCAACTCCTCTCGAATTCACCTCATAAGACTACATAATTCATACATCATCATCAGACACAAAATACAACAGTTGGGGTCAAAGCTATAAACAAACATTGATTAATGAAAAACTGAATAAGAAAAAAACAAATCTTTACTATATTTTACCTCCTTTGTCTTAATTCCATTTCCTGGTGTCTGCAACATCACCAAAAAACCAACACATTGAATCAAAAAAAGCACACATCTCGGACCAATCTGAAGCCTAAAGTCTCAACCTTTTCTTAAACCCACTTCAACTGGAAATGAGGAACCAACAAGACCTTAAGAAACAAAAATTCCGATTCAATTAAATTACCTTGAAGAGGATATGATCGAGATTAAGCTGGATATCTTTCAAGGAATCGCGAACATGACGACGCGCCGGAGCTTCATCAATATCAACCTCCTTGAGTCGCCGGAGCTCCTCGTTCTCTAGCTTCGCCTTTGGAGCCATTGATCTCCTCCTTTGCCACACCGATCTTCTTCCTTTATCTACAAACCCTAAGATCCCTTTTGCAGAATCAATCAAAATTAATCCAGGCAATGATAAGATTTTATCTTCTGAAAAATCTCAACTGGTAAATACCCCACCAAGTAAAAAAAAAAAAAAAAAAACTTTTTATTCTTGAAGATAAACAATTTTTACTTTTCCACAGAAAAATAAATCTCAAGCTTGGCAACTGAATGGGATAACTATGAATAATATTAGTGATTAATGCTACCGTGTAAAGGAATGAAAAGCGAGAGCTTTGCTGATCTCAGAGCCATAAATCGAGATTTCCAAAAAGAAAAATAATAATAATATATATATATATTTAAAAAAAAAATTGTAAAAATAAAAACCATCAAAAATGTTATTTCCAACCTTTTTTTTTTAAGGATAAGATAACACGAAATGAGGAATAAAAATGTGTAGTAGTATTAGAAATCATAAGAATTACGCAATTATGATTCCATCAAAGAGTTATACGGTTCTTGTCTTGTTTTTGTCTGTAGTAATGCTTTTCAATTTCATCGTGCGAACAATACTGTCGGGACTATTGGTTTTAAGCATGAGACTGGATCCTCAAAAGATTCTGTGACGATATGCTAACGGGTCTGTGTCGTTGGATAGACGATAATCCATTGATGCGATGCCACGTGTAGATGATGAGTCACCATCACGTGCATTTAGGTGAGGAGGAGTTAGCATAATTTTGTCACAGAAGTTGGAAGGAAACCTCCTCATCATCTTTTTTTTTTATATGGCTAGATCTTAACAAACTAGATTTCTTAGTTTTTTTTTATAGTCTCGTGAAATTATGCAAAATAATAGCAAAATCATGTTGTATTGAGAAATCATCGGGGAGATTTTAAGTTTTGTATTTTATGAATTCTATATCGAAACGACGGGACATGGTGTTGTGTTGTGTATAAAAAAGTTTAAATCTTTATTGCTAGTTGGTAGTTGTTTACGGACAGTGTTGGTACATTAGTAGTTAACGAAACTCCTGACTCATAATCAAACGTATTTAAGATTCAACTACTGATTAAATTTATTTTTATAAGCTAACCCCACCACACGGTATAAGTCCTTATCTTTATTTTTGAAAAAAAGAAGTATAAATCAATAATATATACAGATTTTAATAAAATGCAATTGGCTTTATTCTTCCTTTGTTCAATGCGTAAATGGCTCGCATGTCTCTCTTCCCACTGTCCCTTCTTTTCCTAAAACACACTACAAAACACACAGCTATTTCTCTCTCTTCTTAATTTTCTCCACAATTTTTTTTTTTTTTGTTTCTCTATTCGTTTGGCATTATATTATTTGCGACTTGTTTACTTTACTTTTGTATTTAGGGTTTTATTTTATACGTCTTTCTCATTAGACATCTATACGGAAAACGTTAGATAATAGAATTAAACGTTAGATATTTAACACTGTATATAGAGCACTTGGCATGGACGATTCATATATATATATTTAGAATTTAAAATGTTTCACCGTTCATTTATAATACTTTCATACTAGCTATCTAAAATAGCCATATCTTATACTATATAAGATCATCGTTACCCATCAAATTATTAAAAAAAAAAATTATTTCCAAACACATCTAACATCGAACCAGAGAATCCTAACTTTACTATTCGTTAAGTTAACCTAACCTACATAAGATGTTAAGATATTTATTTTAATAAATTAATTTTACCTGGCGTTAATTAAATGGTTTGCTAAAGAGTTGGCGATTAATGTTTTCGTTTTCATTTTTGTAGTACTCTAAATTTATATACCTCAAACTACATATAGATTCATAAATGTCTACTCTATTTTTGTTTTAACAAGAAACTAATTCACAACTACCTCAAAATAATCTAAATTATGGTTTCTCATATTATGTCTGGTGCTTGTGTGTTTACTGTTTACTGATAAAAGGATGTAAAGCAAAAAAATGACATGTAAATACACTGTTAAATCAAGTCTTGCTTGGAATATATATATATATATATATAGCTTTAGCAAAAAAAATCAGATCTTTAATATTATCGAGCAAATTAGCATTCACTGAACCAGGTAAATGTTTTGTTAATTAAAAAAAAAAAGCATCACATTCCCATATAAAAAGAAATATAAAGAAAATACTAGTCAACTGTGACAGTATTACTGTCTGCTGACGCGGACACGTTTCCTATGGGAAGCCAGCAAATTTTTTTATAAAAAAGTTAAAGAAAAAAAAAAAGATATATCGGACGGACCCGATAACAGTTTCTGGTCAAAATGTCAAACTTCACAATTGAGAGCGCCACACAGGCATGCGTTAACATACTTAAACAAATAGAAGACAAACAAAAAAAATTGAGAATCTACAAAAAAAAATATCGTAAGATCTATAAAAAATGTAATAAAGTAAACTCTAGATACCCATTTGATTGTAGCTTTGTCATATACACCATGTCTGTTACATTACAATTTAAATTGGAAATATCACTCGTATATATGCAGAATCAGTATTATTATTAAAAATTGATATAGTTATACTTATACAATATTATATTTTTTAAAGACTAATATATGAAATGGTTAAGAATTAATATTACTATTTTTTTAACTTATTCGATTTTGTATATTAATTAAATATCTATGATATTTCTGTTAATAATATATTGAATGAATCATGAATCTTGATTTTCAGATTTTCTGCAGAATTTTTGATTGATCTAGATTTATAAATAATTTAATTTATTAACTAAATATATAAATTATAATGTTTAGATGATTTACTTTAATGTCAGTTTTATCCTTAATGAATTCAAATATTTTAGTCATATTTTCTATGGTATTTTTTGTAATATTTTACACTTTAAGTTTACTTTTTTTGAATGTAGTTACATAATAATAGTAATTAGGAATTTAGGATGTTTCCATTGATCCGATCAAAATTATATAAATTATAATGTTTAGATGATTTACTTTAATGTCAGTTTTATCCTTAATGAATTCAAATATTTTAGTCATATTTTCTATGGTATTTTTTGTAATATTTTACACTTTAAGTTTACTTTTTTGAATGTAGTTACATAATAATAGTAATTAGGAATTTAGGATGTTTCCATTGATCCGATCAAAATTATAGAAATATTGTTTTTAATGTATGCTATATCATTAATCAGACTATAACTTATAGAATTATTGTGGACATTACATCACTTCATCATCTACAAGCACATAATACAGAACAAAATTAAAAAATTGGAGTTATACAATACTCTTTATCAGTAAGATTTATTCGCTAACAATGTACATATGTACCACTTATAGTTTTTTACAGCAAACCGTTTATTTTCCTTTTGGTAAATGTATTTCTGTTTACATTTTAAATTTGTTAGTTATTTTTTTTTTACCAAAATCAAAGTCATTAATTATGTTAAACTTCAATAAAAGAATGATATCCGATGTTGTTAAAAAAAAGATAAAAATAATGATATATGGTGTTAAAAAGAGAAAACAAAATCATTAACTATGTTGACCAATGAAAATAATTAGTTACAAAAAAATTGATAAATGCATGGAAATTGTAATATCAAGCTGTCCACAAATATCACTATTACGACGGCGAGAAAAAGCAAATTTCCAGTTTGATGTTAAAAAAAAGAAGCAAAAATTCCAAAACACGAAAACGTCATCGTTTCAAGTTGTCTTCAACCTCACCCACACTTTAGCCTCTCATCCCTATTATAAAATCCCTATTTCCTCAGACGATTTTTCGCCTCTCTCCCTTTCTCCTATCTTCTCCGGCATCGTGCTCTCTCTTTCCTCTCCCGGGGATTTCACTCAGGTAACCCTCTCTCTCTCTCTCTATATGTATCTCCTTCTTCTTCTTTTTTCTCAAGTTCCTTTCATGGCGGATTTTACTGATCGCTGTGTTTTTCATTCACAACAATTGTTATAGATAATAGATCTGTGTGTGTGTGTTTTTTTGTTTGTTAATTCCCTTCGTTTTCATGCTTTAGTCTTGGATTTTTGGTTAAATTCGAGTCAAAACTTCTGGGTTCTTCTGATTTTTCTTAATATGTTCTGGTGAATTTTGATTTTTTTTTTTTTTTTGGATCTGGGTTTCGTCTTAGCGATTTGGTCAAACGTCATGGTTGGCTTTATCCGAAATTGGTTTCTGTTTTTAAAAAAATTCCTTTTTTTAGCCCTTCTCTCTGAATTCTCAATGATCTATTATCTTCACCCTAAAAACATTTCATTTGATCTGCGTAATAATAAAGTAAAGACAAAAGCTTTGATGCAGATCCGTTGTTTTTTTTTAGATTCATATATATTGAAGATAGATCTGATCTGATCCGATTTGATTTCAGGCGTTCTTCTGTGGATCAAGGTGAAAAGATGAATCATTGCAACCTTCAGCAGAACGCCTTCATGTCTCGTGAGGAAATGATGGGATTTGATCGAAAGGATCTTGTCGTTTGTCCTAAGCCCCGTCGTGTTGGTTTACTCGCCAACAACGTTATTCGTCCTCTCAGATTACATATGAGGTAATCAAAGCTTCCTCCTTTTCTTTTCTTTTTCTGCCATCAAACATCTACCAAAGTGTTTTTATACAACTCTGTTTTCGATTTTGTAGTCAAGCTGCGGCCGATTTGTGTGATTCTAAAGCTGGTGCTGAGCTTATGGACATTATTCGTAGAAAGGTATGCTTCTGATTACAATCGAAAAGATATGATCTTTACAATCGAATTGGTACAAGTTATCATCTTTGTAACGAAAATGTCATAATCCTTTGTTGTTGTTATCTCTACAGGAAGATAATGGAACAATAGGGCAGATACTGTCATCATCATCTGTATCTTCATCGCCACCATATTTTCCCGGTTCACCACCAAGCAGAGCAGCTAACCCATTAGCCCAAGATGCTCGCTTTCGAGATCAGAAACTCAATCCAAGCTCACCTAACTCTCCTTTCCTTCAGCCCAATTCGGCAACCGGTTTTCCGTCTCCATCATCCTCGTCATCCTCTCGTGGTTGTGTTAGGATGAAATTCGGACTTAAACCGCCTGCAGTTAGAGTAGAAGGATTCGATTGTTTGAACCGTGATCGCCAAAACTCGAGCATCCCTGCCATGGCTTAGTAGACAAAAGAACCAAGTGTACATAGAGATTCTGGAATCGTTCACCAATGCCTAACAGAGGAGGATTTGATTACAAGTGTTGCTGCTGCTGCTACCACTACTACTAGTACTACCATTTTTGAAGTAAATGAATTATGTTTTTGTGTTTTTCATCTTTTCCTGAGAGCGAGAGAAGAGGAGGAGAAGTAAGGAGGAAGATGAAGATCAGTTACCGTCGCCGGTCACCGTTATTTTAACAGTTTTTTATTCAGGTTAGTGTTTGTATATAAATATGCAGTATGAGGTCGAATCGATGTATTCGTTGGGTGTTTTTCTGGGTCGGGCGGATCTTTATTTAATGTTATATAGTATTAACTTTAAGGAGAAGATTAGAAGAAATATGTAAAATTTTTCTCGGGAGAAAAACTCTGGTTTTCTATCTTCTCTTTTGGTGGGTATCGTTGTAATATATAAGATATAAATCAATTTGGATTTTATCTTGTTTCTGAGAATATCACCATTGTGTATAGTAATGTTTCTTTAACCTCATGGTGATTCTAAGTACTATATGTGTGTATGTATTTTTGTGATTCGATAAATATGTATAGTAATGTTTCTTATTGTTAAATCTTAGTTGTGTCTTTAAATTTTATTAATAACTCAAACAAAGAAAGTGTTGTGAAGATTAGAACATATGTCGTTGATTTAAAAACTAAAAAATCAGTTTCTTTGAAACGCTCTTCAATCAACCTACAAGAAGCTAAGTTTTCCAAAATAGAAAATGTGGCCCTTGCCCTTCAAAATAACACCATATGTTGTAGCCAGGTAGTCATATCTTGTTGCATTTTGAAGAGCTTAACCTTGAGAATTTGGTTTGCCTAGTTTCATCGATAAACGAACACAAAGAGAATCCCTTATTAACCATCCACCATTCACATTTCGTTGCATTTGAGACAAGCCCAAGATTCTTGCAATGATTTGAAGTCGGGGTAGCTCTTACCATATTCCTCTGATGTGGCCTCTACTTGCTTTGTCAATGTCAATGTCTAAATGTGGATCAAATTATTTCTTTTGGAACATAAGCTCGATTTCCAGATGCCCCCCAAAGCACCCAAAACGAAAGTAACTGCTGCATGATCCCTAATTATAGTCTTCTAGGTCCTCAGTCTGGCAAAGTAACCTACATAAGAATCCCTCTAGTTTATGTATAACCATGTTCTTGTACAGATCTGTACCAAATACACCTAGAAACACATATTCAAAGTCCCAGATAACTATAAATACTTCAAATATATGGTATTTAGTAATTTTGTAGTTAGAATATAGACAAAAACGTAGTGAAAGCCATTACATATTGTATCATATTTCTCTATAGAAGGAGATGCATGATCCAGAACAACCATGCATTATATTTATCTTTCAACAAACTTAAAGATGACACTGAAATTGAAAACTAAAAGATTGAACCAAATCCTTTGTATTAAATCAAAAGACGACTTACTCAGGTTATGAATTTTGATATTAGGAATTTTCTCACTAATGCATCATAACCCTGAAACGAAATTTAGAATTAAACTATTTAGTCAGAAAAAAACAATGAAATTCGAAAAATTTCAAATTTTTATACCTAAGGGTTGTCTCTCTGTGGCGATTAGGTTTGCCGCTCAGCCGCCGCCACCCCATGTTGTCGCTCCGATCTCACTCATTTACCGGATTTCAAAAATTTCAACTAAACAAACATTACATTTTATCTATAATTAATAAAATAATATTAGCGGTCCGTTTAATAACCAGACAGTTATTGTTCGCGCCAAGACAATTAACCGAACAGACACATCTGTTGAATCAAAAATCCATAACTTACTACAACGACCATTAACCGCCATAATTTCCCTCTCTCTCTCTTTGTCTCTTTGTCTCTCAATTACAAAACCTTTCTGAGATCGTCACGAAAAAACTCTTTTCCCTCACTCCTTGTTCTTCAACTCTCAAGCATCATAACAGTGCTCGAGAGAGATTTTCTCCCTTTTTTTCGGAGAAAGCAATTAGAAGAAGAGTGAAAAAAGCAGAAATGGCGGGTGATGATGAACCAAAATCACCCGCTCTTAAAGACGACGACGATGAAGAAGAAGATGTGTTCTATGATCCATTTGATGAGTTCGGGTTTACGGACGAAGATCTCCGAAATGTTTTGGCAAGTCCTGATCCCAACCTCATGGACATTAATCTCCCTCCTCTTGATCCTCCTCCTACTCCATTCATGGAGATTAACCAAACTCAATTAATGAACGAACTTTCACTTTCAATCACTGAATACGACGACGACAACGACGACTTTATCATTAATTGGGACATGTATGAACCATCAAATGATGATCTCGACAATTTTATTGTCCCAGCAGAGATTGGTAATGATAATAATGGTGAAATCACACCAAGACTTGAATTGAGTACTAGAGTTTTAACCAACTTTGAAACCGGTGGTCCATCGACGGTTCATGTACAAGTTACACCGTTAATCTCCGATGGGAGTTTCGTATGCACTTGTTGCACTCTACTTCGAGAATTAATCCATACCAATGGTATAGTACTATTCTATCATTACTATTTACGTTAATTGAATTATTTTGGTTGCAATAATTGATTTTATGATTTTATATAGGTCCGGATGTGAATAGACTTACTATTTATGGAGGGATTGGTTTCTTCTGCCATGCGGTTCTTGAGACTCAACGATATGTTGGTTATATAGAACGTCAATATCAAACATTTCATTTGAAAGATTTAACCATGGAAGCTGTTAAGAACTTTATAGAAGATTATTGTTCGCAGACTCAAAATGGGGGTTTATTACTTGTGGAAGACTCTAATTCTGCTTTCTATCAAGCAATGAATGTCAACTCCATCTCTAACCAGTCGCTTATGGTGCCAGTGCCATCTCACAGTGATGTTCCAATGCCTTTGACTTTGCCTATGCCAGATGAAGCGCTCAATGTTCCACCTGTGCCGGTACAAGATGAACCCACCACCAGTTCGCGGAAAGGAAAGGGAAAGAGGAAAACCCCACTGGCTTTACAGGTTTGTCTCTAATTATAACCACTTTTAACTTCAAATGGTATATTAGGGTTACCTTCTTTTGTTATGTAGGACTAAGTATATATAGATGTTGAGTTGAAAACATGTTAATTGCGCTACAAGAAATCCTTCTCGGAATCTGATTGCATAGAGATGAGTGATTGAACTTGTAGTTTCTCTTCATAGAGCAAAGAGGGCAGTGAATTTGTTAGGGTTAGCATTTGTATTGTATCTTTATTGTGCTACAAGAAAACTGATTTGGTTGTTGGTTTTATTAAAGAATAGCGAAGTTACTGATCTATGGTTTTGTGATTCATTTTCTTGTAATAGAGGGAAAGAACTGCAAAAATGACAGTGAAGGATCTGAGAATGCATTTTCATGTTCCAATCGAAAGGGCTGCTCGAACGTTGAGTCTTTGTCCCACAGTTTTGAAGAAGATCTGTAGGAAGGGAGGCTTAATGCGATGGCCTCACCGTAAAGTAATCGAAACGAACCACTTTAATTAATGCGCATTTTTAAGATTGGTTTTAGCTTTCCTTTTTTCATTTAACAGTTTATCTGTTAAACTGTGTTGTAGATAAAAAGCATGGAGGATAAAATATCGAGATTGGAGAACGTGGTACGCACGGCAAAGAATAGTGAAAGTAGGGCTCGTGCTCAAGAACAGATCGAAAATCTGCGGAAGAAAATTGCCGAAATTTGTAGTGACATACTCAAGAAATTTGATAAGTAATTTGTTTTTCCATTAACAGTTAGGGATTTTTTATTTATAGACATTTGAAGAATTTTTGCTAATAGTAGCTGCCTTGCATTAGTAATGTCACTAATCTGACATTACTAAGTCACAAACAGTTATCGATCAATGAAAATAAAACCCGAGACATTTGATCGTTTAAATAGTTGACTTAAAATGTTTAGTACTGAGTACTGTATATTTGTTTAGTACATTTGCCCAAAAAAAAAATCAATTCGTTTTCGTAACAATTTATACAAAAAAGGATACTTGTCAAGAGATTTAGAATGAACGATTGGCAGCAAAAGAATATTAATTAAAATAAAAATACGGTTTTAGTTTTTTTCTAAATCGGCAGCGAACAGAGCCGCCCACAGCACAAGAGAGATTGAAAACCAGAAACCGGTTTTAGTTTTGGATAGAACAATCGGGTTTAATACTTTCCCAAAAACTAGGAGTTTCTATCTCTGTTTGGAAATCTTATTATTTTCAATTTTCATATTAAAAATTTACTAAAGACCAATCAATGAATGATCGATGAAAACTGATATACGAAAAACCGCGAAGCTAAAATAACAGGCAAGTTTTCAGACATTTGACTAATGGTAAGAGCTTATTAAGTGATGTTGCTCAAGCGGATCAGACCGATTAAATGAGATTAAGTGTAGATGCAAGTGTAGACACACACACACCTACTTAAAATAACAGACGATTTCAAACACACTTACCTATAATGCGGCGAGACGACCAAATGTTTACTTGTGTGAAAATCACGTATCTTACCCCCCCCCAATTTTAATATTTTTTTCGATAATTTAGATTTATTGAATGGTGATACTATTTTAAATGATTTTCTCTATCAGAAAGATTAATTTTTATGAGGTTTGATTTTTGTATTAAATAGATTGATTTCATGTAATAGATTTAATGCATTTTAGTTTTAAAATCAATTAATTACTTAATGATTTTAGTATTTAGTGTAATTATAGTTACTAGGGTAGTAACCCGCGCGTTGCGCGGGATTCTAATAAATATTATAAAAAATTTAAATTATTTATAAATATAAATAAATCATTAATTATAAATAGAATTATAAAGCCAATTCATTATTTTTAACAAAATTTAACATACCTTAAAGTTAAAACCATTCGATTCAAAAATATCCTCAAACATGTATTTTTTTATCACAAAATAAACAAAACTACATTTCCACTCATGATAAACTACAGAGGTCATGTATCACCCCTAATTAGATTCTTTATTGTTTTATTGTGCAACATTTGAGTTTGTATTTACCGATTCTATACTTGTTATTTTTAGTGTAAAATTTTGCAATCTTTTACTTAAAATAAAAAGACTATAACACTTTCAATTTTTTAAAAAAGGTTAGATGTTTTCAAAAAAATCTAACTCTAACTTTTATGTTCATATACAATATTCTAAAAAATATCGATGTAGATATTTTTATTCTTTGGAGAAAGTTAACTATCATTGATCTATAGTTTTTTTACACTCAATTTGTTAAAAAAATTCAACACTTTGAGTACTAACATTATTTTTAAGTTTTTTTTTTTAATTCTTACCCATTTTATTTATTTTTTTATAAATATTTTTAGATTTATTCAATAAAAAAACATGTATTTAATGAATATTTTAAATTATCTTTAATTCAAAAAAAAAGTTGCTTACATATATTATAAGTATATTACATTTGTGTTATTATTATTTTTAATTTACATTATATATTGAATTATTTACTTGTAGTAGTTGTGACTTGTGCCTATCTATAATTTTTTATTAATTAGTCTTTCAATTCTTTATATTGTAATATCGTTTATATAAATTTTAATTTATTTTATCTTATCTTTATGTGCATCCCCTTCTATTAATAAAAAATATAGTTATAAAGTGTGTTTTTTTATAATACTCTTTTTTTACTTTCACTTCTTTTATTATTAAATATCTTAATACTCATTAACTACTATATTTAAATATTGCTAATAAATGTAATTATTTCTTAATAAAAAATATATATATATAAATAAAAAATACTATTTGATGACATGTTTTATTTTCATTGGATGACTAAGATGATGATGTGGATAGCCTCAATGGAGAGAAAACTCTCCCATTATATATACTAGGTTTTGGATCCACGCTACGCGTGGATATTTTAATATATTTTTCACAAAAATATATGCATTTATAATATTTAAATACCAGATGATAATAATATATATTAACTATTTGAAAACAAATTTTAGTGACTTAATAATGTAAATTTACAAAATAAATTGATCATAAATAGTCAATTATTACTATTTGGTATATTTGAATTTTTTTAATTTTTTTGATAGTTTATGATACGTTTTTAATGTGTAACTTTTAAAAGAATAATTCATTTTTGGTAAGATTATATATAGTAAGATCTTTTTTTCGATTAGAAACATAATTTTGAGCATAGATATTATGCCATACTTTTAACAATTTTTTTCATATTTTTTTAACTAATCTCTTCTCTAAATTTTATCATAAGTATGTATATGATATTTTATGCATTCAATATATTTAATCATGCAATATTTTGTTCTTCTTCTTGTTTTCCATTTAGTAGGGTACTGTTTTTTTTTCGTTTTTTTGAGTTTACTTTCCTTATTTTTTATTATTTTAAAATGTTTAATTTATTTACATATGATTTTGATTTTTTTTTATTTGAATATATTTACATACAAATATATTTACATATGCGAGATTTTCTACTTCATGTATGTGGTTTTCAAAGTTTACAAATAGCATGTACAATAAATTTTTTTCTTTTCTCCATTCTCAACTACAAATAGACATATACATAATATATTTTATTATTTCTTTTGTTAGTGATGATCTTTTTCTTAAGCATCAATTATTCCTCTAATATTTTTATTATCTCTTTCTTTTATTTGTAAATGACCATTCCGCGTTTTATACATTTTTTTTTTAAATAAGTGTTATTTACTTTTTCAATATACATGTACGTAAAATAAGCTGACATTTCTTTTGTTGGTGATGAAATTTTTTCTTAAGCTATCACTTATTCTTCTATTTTTTTCCAAATTAATTTAGTACATTATTCTTTTTTCAATATTAATTAACATATGAAACTTTTTAACAATTACAACTGTTTTCTTCCTATTTTTAGTAAGATTTACTGTAGGATTTATTCTTGCTATCACTTATTCTTCTATTTTTTTTTCCAAATTAATTTAGTACATTATTCTTTTTTCAATATTAATTGACATATGAAACTTTTTAACAATTACAACTGTTTTCTTCCTATTTTTAGTAAGATTTACTGTAGGATTTATTCTTCTTTATTTTTCTCCTCCATCTATATACAATATACTATCTAAGATTAAATAGAATTTTAAAACTATTATGCGAGCAGTGACATATATATTTTTATATAATATTTTAATATTAAATAATTTCTTAATTAATTATCAGGAAATATGATGTGATAAGAAACAAAATATAGTTTTAATAATTCATTAACAAAAAATTAAGACATAATTTCCTTAGATACGAAACTTATTATTTTGAGTAGTTTCTATTATTTTGTTTCTTTATAAGAAATTAACGCTCAATTTCTTTATATGTTAAATTTATTATTTTGACTAACTTCTATTAGTTTTTTTTTGCCTATGTTGGTTATGATTTCCTTTTTAAGTTTTTGGCAGATATCGATTTTTCTTTTTTAGTTTTTGGAAAGTTATCGTGAGAATTTATGTTAAACATAACATGGACATTGACGTGGACCAATAACATCGACGTGGACCAATAGCATCAGGTTTTTTAAATCCTATGTGGACGCCTTAATAACGCTATAGCTTCAACTTTTATATAGTATAGATGATTTAGAAAAGATAAAATAGAGTATAAATCAATTTGAGATTAACTTTTTACTATGTTTTACTAACATTTATTATTTTTCTTAATCTTGGTGAAAATCTCAGAAAATCAAATATTTTTTGAATACAGAAGTAGTACCGTTGAAGCGGATCAGACGATTAAACAAAACACATGTAGATCAAGTGGAATAAACTTTCATATAACTTGCTCTATTTACTATTCAATATATATTTTGAATCATCTAACCACCTTGATTTATGGTTATTCCACTTCGGCTATACAAAATATTAAGTTTCAAATAAATTTATTAACATAAATTTATTTTAAAAAGTTCTGAAAAACCGCACTTTATAAGCATTATACATGGTGCGTACCATAGTTTATAGGCGTTTCATTAACTTTCTTTTATTTAATGAATACGCAAATGGTTTATTACTTTTTATTATTTTAAAAGAAAAAACGCATCGTTGTAATAATATCCATGCGGATTATGTCGTAAAAAGTACATGTTCACGAGTTTTTTGTTTCTTCTATGTAAATTCTAGATTTCCAGTTTGGTTTCGTAATGAGGAAGATTATTTCCGCAAGCTTAATGGATAAGGTGTTTCGTTGCAAAGAAAAAAAACGATTGAATTAAACTGTTAAATAGTGACTAAAAATTTCGGACCACAATTTGAATGTATTATTATTTTAAACCGCTTTTCCAATCATTACCTTAAATCTAAGTACATGTAAACATTAAATGTAATTACACAAAATACCAATGAATTAAAAAATCTATAATCATATTTCATCATCAGATTTAAATGTAGTTAACTTATTTTACATTAATCTCATTAGTCTACAAATTGGGTCAAGCTAATGATAAGTTTTTATTTAAATTACTGTGAGAAGATTAAAATTGTGTTGAAGAGTGTGACTACACGCACCAAGAGTGAGGATGGGATTCACCATTGATATTAGCTCAATCCTTTGTGCAAAATAAAATAAAATAAAAGTTAAAGTAAAACACAAAACCACTCTTCTTCTCTTAAATATTTGTTTTCCTAATATTTCTTTTCTGTTTCCCTCTGTTTATAACTTTATATACTATGTGTCCCAAAAATCCAGGGGCTTTCTCTTACCTCCTCTCTTCCTCTGTCACGCATGCAAACTCTCCAACCCAAAATAAAAGCTTCACAAAACCTTTCTCCTAACTATTAAACCCAAAAAAAAAAAAAAAAAAAACATTCTCCTAACTTATTTGGTTTTTGGGGTCAGTTGAAAGGAATCAAGATGAGATCGAGCTGTAATGGATGCAGAGTTTTAAGAAAAGGGTGTGGCGAGAATTGCAGTATAAGGCCATGTTTAGCTTGGATCGAGTCTCCTGAATCTCAAGCAAACGCAACCATGTTTCTTGCTAAGTTCTATGGTCGTACAGGTCTGATCAACCTCATCGACGCTGGTCCTAGTCATCTTCGTCCTGGTTAGCATTCTTTCTTCACCGTCTGGTTCAGCATTTTAATGATGTTAAAAAAAAAAAAAAACATTTATTGATGGGTATTTATTATAAACTCTTTGCAGCGATATTTATATCACTGTTGCAGGAAGCCTGTGGAAGACTTGTGAACCCGATCTACGGTTCGGTTGGTTTATATTGTTCGGGAAGGTGGCAGCTTTGTCTATCTGCCGTCGATGCGGTTTTAAAAGGTGAAGCCATCACCAAGGACACTGTGACGAACGCCCAAAGTCCGCCGACAAAATTTTATGACATCCGCCATATCTCCAAGGAAGAGAACACTGCCGCAAATGGCTCGAGCCATCGGAAACGATACAAGACTCGACGGTCTAAACGTGGCCCATCCAGTTCGATGGAACCGGAGGAGGAGGAGAAATGTAATGAGCAGGCTAGTCACGACTCGTCTTTGAGCCATCAGTCTGAAGGGGAGAGCAATGGAAAAGAGGCGGCGAATTCCCCGGTCGAGCTGGAGTTGAAGCTTGGAATTGAACCGGTGTTGTCACGTGCGGATCCTTTTGTTGTACCGGTTAAGAAGAGGAAGATGGGTGTGTTTCGCACGTGCCAGGTGGATGATGATACGTGTAAAGAAGATGATTGAGAGCTTTATGCGCTATCAGAGAGCCTATTGAGTCATTGACATCTTTTTATTATAGTTTGTTTTGTTTTTCTTTTCTTTTCTTTTTTGAATTTTGGTACTCAAATAAATATCTGAAGCGAGCAGTATATGTAGAAACTTATTTACATGAAATAATGAATAGAAGAGGCGTAAACTCTTGCATGTATAAGTTACATACTTACATTGGTTACTTTAAAACAAAAAAAGTTCAATCACACAAAGAAAACCACAGAAATAGACCGGAACAAAAAAAATTATTAAGAAGGGAACGGTGTCATGGGCTTTTAACATAATGGATATGTAGGCCCAATTATAGACAACTTGGTTATCTAAGTTTTCTGCATGTGTTAATTATAATGCTTTTGGATTCACGATTCTCTTGTGTATTGTTTCTCTATTGGCAAATAATCTTTGCTTGCAGTAGAAACCACACTCTATGTCGACATTATAATGAGTATGAGCTTATGGTTTCCTGGTCTTGTTCTGTTTTGTTATGTAGAGGATGACACTAATACGCTATGATTCATATTTTTGCAGAACTTTTCTTAGTGAATCTGCAGACTATTGTAAAACTTCATTGACTAATTCTTTAATAATGATCGCCTGTGAGATTGCTAGTTTATTGTTTGAAAACTATGCAGTTTCCATAAAGAAGTGAAACGAGTTTTAATTTGTTGAGTTTTTGGCATGAGGACTTGTATTGTTGCAACTCAAAGTCACAGCTGTGGAGAGTGAAACAATCAAACAGAGTTTCTTTTATTCATAGAAGCTTTAAACGTTGCTGCAAATTATCTTCTCGATCACGTCAACAAGTTTTAATAATTACACCGGCGCTCAACCACACTTTGAGGGGTCGTAAAGTGGTTACATATATATATATATATATATATATTTTTTTTTCCTAAACGAGGATAAAATGTCTTGTTATTGTTACTACTTTTTGCTGTTTTAAACAGTTGGACTGATTGATGTTTACTTACCTTTCGTTACAAAAATGAGTATAGAACTCACTATAATTAATCGCTTCCATAAACACTACGAATTCAAGATTTTTTCTGATGCTTGCAGCTTTCATATGAACCTAAGAAAAGCACAATTGTTTTTTTTTTTTTTCTTTTTTTTGGCCATACAAACAAAGCATTTTCAAAATATAGATTTTTCTCCACGAAACTACGTTCTGTGTTACTCTACAGTTTCACGCGCCTTTTGTGTGATTATTTGGGCGACTTGTTCTCTACCACGGTTAAGACAGGGGGGGGGAAGAATAAGAGAAGTAAATATTCTTTGATATCGAATGAAGATTCCATTTGATGCCTTCAAAGAGAATATAAGAAAAGCTCGAATATTACAAAGATTAACTATATATAGACAAAATCACTTCTCAAAAGATTTTTCACACGGTTAATTTACGCGTTTAGTAAGGAAAACATTATCAAAGTTAAAAAGCCAACACTCATTTTGCACTTGAGCTGTATACGCAAATATTAGGATAAGTGAGTGTAGCAATTTCACTTCTCGTAAGTTGTGAAATGAACCTTAACATTTGTTTTCTATGTTGAACAATAACAATTTACAATGAGAAAATAAAAAATTAAAAAAAAATGTAATAGAATATTCGAGGGGGAATATATATATCATCAGAATTTCAGAAGATTTGTGAATTGTACTTGCCCATAAGAATCTTTGCCGACTTTATGTTCTTTTGACTTCTCTACTTCTGTTATATATTATGCACGCCTATAACTATATATTTAATTTTTGATTAAAATATAAAGGATGAGCCGAATATATATGCATCTCCGAATAGTCAAAAGCCATAATTATCCCTCGAGAAAACTTGATATTTGATATGTACTTAATTTATATATAGACGTTTCAAATGGATATGTTAAGAAGAAATATATAACTCCAGAATGATAAATTTCTGTTTTACGTACATCCATTTGTCTTTTGGTATTGGATAAACTTATGTGGATGAATATATTAAAATCCAAAACAGTGTTGTTCGAATATGACAAACAACAATAGTCTGCGTTCCACTTTGTAATGATACAAATAAGAAGTGATGGAACAACACGAATTGCTTGGGATCAAATCAACTGAAACTCAACTTACAATCATTTAACTGTTCATAATACCACGGCTGCCAAATGCCAATACTATTATTCTTTTAGGATAACTCTTCTTGTGTTTTCATGTTAGCATAGCTTTCCCACGCAAATTTCGATAAGGTCAGTTTTTTTTCTTTTTCTTTTTGTTTTTTTAAACTGAAAGAATAAAAAGAAAAAAAAAATTTTACCGTTTTGCGGCACCGATCGAATAACTGAATCAAAAACTTATACAGTGTATCTTGAATGATTTGCTACGATTCTATTACAACTGGGGTATTATTTCAAATATACTTTTTAGTCTTTATTCATAATAACATAATTGCATTCTGATATCAATATATATTTGTATATATAGTTTACATTTTTAAAAGAAGAAAAAGAACAAGAGAATCGAAGAAAAAAAAAAACAAAAACAAAAAGCTAGCTAGAGAGTCGTGATGTAATATGACGGATTATAAGTGGTAAAGATTCACCCACTTGATATAGAATTATAGACCATGGATCTTTTTATTCTCATTTATGCTATAGATGACAATAAAATCCGGTATTTTACAAGTCGTATTAGAGATTTCCAATCGAAATTCCATGATAAAAAGGTTACTTCTTTTTCATATTTTCCTTGATAGAAGTATCTCTTACATAAAAAATACAAACTTCTTTTTCTTTTCTTTTTTTTTTTTTTTTTTTTTTTTGTCATAAAAAAAATACAAACTTCTCTATATAAAGAAGTTGAATGAATCTCACATCTCACAACAATCACTACACTTCATTGTTAAAGGAAAGATATATAGAGAACCCCAATGGCAACCATATCCTTCTCTCACAACCACCAATCCTCCAACAACCGCCGCGGTGGATCCCACCACCACCGTCACGGCCCCGTCGTGGAAGAAATTGAAGGACTCATCAAAGTTTTCAACGACGGCTGCGTCGAAAGACCTCCCATAGTCCCCACCGTCTCACCCACCCTTCATCCATCTACTAAAGCCACAGCCTTTGACATCAAACTCTCCAACGACACGTCAACACGTGTCTACATCCCCGACGCCGCAGCTTCACCGTCCGTTACTCTCCCTCTCCTCGTTTACTTCCATGGCGGTGGATTCTGCGTTGGCTCCGCCGCTTGGAGTTGCTACCACGACTTCTTGACCAGCCTCGCCGTTAAAGCTCGTTGCGTCGTCGTTTCGGTTAACTACCGTTTAGCCCCTGAACACCGTCTCCCGGCCGCCTACGACGACGGCGTTAACGTCGTCTCGTGGTTAGTTAACCAAAAAATATCTAACGGAGGATATTCTTGGGTGAGTAAATGTAATCTTTCAAACGTTTTCTTGGCCGGAGATAGCGCCGGAGCCAACATAGCTTACCAAGTCGCCGTTAGAATCACCGGAAGTGGAAAAGTCGTGAATTCTTTAAACCTCAAGGGCATTATTCTGATTCACCCTTTCTTCGGCGGCGAATCAAGAACGTCCTCGGAGAAGCAACAACATCATTCCAAGTCGTCCTCGGCTTTGACTCTTTCTGCTTCCGACACGTATTGGCGTCTGGCTCTGCCACGTGGCGAGAATAGAGACCATCCTTGGTGTAACCCTCTGGTCAGCTCGACGGGTTGTCTCCGGGAAGCGAAGTTACCGACGACGATGGTGTTTATTGCGGATTTTGATATATTAAAAGATAGAAACTTGGAGATGTGTAAAGTGATGAGAAGCCATGGGAAGAGAGTTGAAGGTATTGTTCATGGAGGTGTTGGTCACGCTTTTCATATTCTCGACAACTCGTCGGTGTCACGTGATCGAATCCACGACATGTTGTGTCGTCTTCACAACTTCATACATCCATTATAATTCTCGGAGACTTTTGCAACCTTTAAATTAATCTTAAACGTTGTAAGTCAATATAATAATAAATTTAAATGTTGTGGTTTTATTATGAATTACTATTAAGTAAGACATAAACTAAAGTAAGTTGCTTTTGTAGTGTTTTTCAATGGATGTGATTAAATTAGCACGAGCCCCCCCCCCTCTGTTGTATTTGGATAAATTATGTAGATGTGTAATGATATAAGCATTTTGGTTTGTGTCATAATTAATGGACTTGCATTTTTAAATGAAGTATCCAATGTTTGAATTTTTTTGCTGTCATGATATCAGAATAGCTTGTTTATTGTAGTTTTGTTTTCTATTTTATTTATGAGGAAGATATTTTTTAACTGAAAAATTATTATTTTGCAAAAGATAGAGAAAAAAAATGAGAGAGTTAGAATCTACCTTTTGTTTTCTAGCACTTAGATAATTTTCCTTATAGTTGACTTTGACAACTTTACCTCCGTGATAGAGACCCATACAACTATAAATGTTGTAATGCATACAAATTGTTTACTCTTTCATTACATTTTAAAAAAATTCATAAAGGCAAATCATTAAAATTCCTAAATGATGCACTATTTTGAGTGTTAGTTATCTTTCATTGTATTAGTTACATAATTTGTTAGTTTCCAACATTGTACTAGTTACATATAAGTAGATATATTTTCGTTTAAGATATATGTAGATATTGTATAAATTGAATCTAGGTAACACGAGGTATGAGATGTTTATCCACCAAGGTTAGGTTTATGTAAATTTCACACGAAAATATATTGGAATCGAGTCAAAAAATGAGTTGACTCAATTAATGGATGGTCCAAATGCAAAAAAGAAGATGATATTTATTCTTTTTTTTTTTTTCACTTTTTGACTTGTACATATGGACTATGTAGTGTTTGCTGTTTGGTACGAATTACTATTGATAAAAAGAAAAAAAGTTAGGTATCATCTCAATCCAAGATTCCCTAGATGCATACTAATAAAATATTATGTGAGTTTATTAAATAATGGAGAAAATCATGATATAGAAAAACTTTGTTGTGGAAGATATAGAAAATTTTGAAGAGGAACTATTTTATTAAGTGTATAATAAAAAAAACTAATATAAGATAAAAAATATTTTTTTCAAATGATAATCACAATAATAACTGGTGTTTTTTTGTCAACTAATAACTGGTGTTTAAAACATTTAGCAATTACATTGTAAATTGTTGGAGGGGGGGGGGAATGTATAGATTTATTTAGTTTGAAAGAATCAACGAATATTTGGGTAAAAGCCTAAACCATAAGATAAGATGGGTAAAATTTGTAATTTGTAATTTACTATATTCAAAGTCTCTATATCAGCCAGAGACTCTACTACAATCAGCGTCTCTTTCATCATTTCTCTTCACCAAAATTTTAAAACCCAGAAAGCCCTAAAAGCTCTCTTGCGCTCTCACTCTCCAGTTCTTCTCTTCGTGCTCTGTATCTGTACTGTACGAGCTCCTCAAGGTTATCGAAAATGTCTGTTCGAGTTCTGAATCCTAATGCCGAGGTTCTCAACAAATCGGCGGCACTTCATATGACCATCAACGCCGCCAAGGGTTTGCAGGATGTGCTCAAGTCCAATCTCGGACCTAAAGGAACAATCAAGATGTATTTATCTCTTTTGATCTAATCTGATCTATTTGTGTGTATTGTTCATTATCTTCATTTTCCCGATGTTGTTTCTTTGTTGTTTAATCTCCGATTTGTTTGCTCACTTCGATGCAGGCTTGTTGGTGGTTCGGGTGACATTAAGCTTACCAAGGATGGGAACACGCTATTGAAGGAGATGGTGAGTCTGAGAAAATTAACATAGATCCTTGTGATCTGTTTGAATCGAGCTTTGTCTTGCTTTTTAGTGGTGAATGGTGCTCATAAGCCTGTCACCTGTTGTTAACCTTGGAGGATTGGTTTTAAATTGAATATGTTATGGTTGAGAGACTAAGTATGATTTGGTTGAGTACAGTGTAGTCATCTATCTGGAGGATAAATTAAATTAGGTTGAAAAAAACGAAGATTAGTGTTGTTCACATGATCAATGTAGGTTTCTGATTAGGTTAAATTGTTTGTCAGTATTGGTGATAGAGAAGAAAGATGAAAGTCTTAAGATAGTGCTGGATACTACTCTATGGTGTTGAATATATGGGTTACTGGTATTGCTCTTAATAAGTTTTCCTGATTCGATGATGCTTACACGCTTAGTGCCTCATTTTGCAGCAAATTCAGAATCCAACTGCCATTATGATTGCGAGGACAGCTGTTGCACAGGATGACATAAGTGGTGATGGTACTACTTCCACTGTCATCTTCATTGGTGAGCTTATGAAACAGTCTGAACGCTGCATTGATGAAGGTAAGTCGCTATGTTAGCTGAAATTATGTACCTTATCTTATGTTAATTTGTATGAGTTCGTTAGTTTTATGCTTGTTTTCAGTTACATGTTATGGTTAACATATAAGTTTCTACCAACAATTTATCTTCAGCGACATTGATTTGCCAAGTTTTTTTTTGGATTGGATACTGAAAAATCACATCTTCTGTCAGTTTAAATTTGTATCTATTTTTGTATCCAGAATCCTAATGAAGTTTTATACCACATGTATCAGGAATGCATCCACGTGTCCTAGTTGATGGTTTTGAGATTGCTAAGAGAGCTACTCTTCAATTTCTTGAGAACTTCAAGACCCCTGTGGTTATGGGTGATGAAGCTGATAAAGAGATCCTAAAAATGGTTGCAAGAACAACACTAAGAACAAAGGTATTCTTCATTTAATAATTTATCTCTTTTTCATTTGATTCTTCTTTGCGCTTTCTAATTTCAATTTACTCTTGTGGTTTGTGTAGTTGTACGAAGGCTTGGCTGATCAACTGACTGACATTGTCGTTAATTCAGTGAGTTATTTGATCTTTACTGGATTATCATTAATGCTTTTCATTTTTTTCCACACCGCTAATATTAATTTGCAAGCTTGTTTGTCTTCTAATTATCTACTTTCCGCACATAACAGGTTCTCTGCATCCGGAAGCCTGAGGAAGCTATTGATCTGTTTATGGTGGAGATAATGCACATGCGTCACAAATTCGATGTTGACACACGATTGGTATGTCTTCACGTGTGTGGTTTACTGTAAAATTGTTCCTTTGAAACCTTATAGGTTTGTATTTTCAGTTACTTGCATGTATGGGATTATATACTTTTGCTGATTATGATTAAGCGCTTTCATAGTTTTGGACCTGTTGCAAATACTGATTCATTCATGAATTAGGTTGAGGGGCTTGTTCTGGATCATGGTTCGAGACACCCTGACATGAAACGACGCGCAGAAAATTGCCACATCCTAACTTGCAATGTGTCACTGGAGTATGAGAAGAGGTGTGTAATATAATTTTTTGGCCAATTCGGTGAAGAGAAGATAAGAGCCTATATGTTTCTGGTAATGTAGACTAATATTTCTTTTTATCTATCAGCGAAATTAATGCAGGATTTTTCTATTCTAATGCGGAGCAGAGGGAAGCCATGGTTACAGCGGAGAGGCGATCTGTTGATGAAAGAGTTAAGAAAATTATCGACCTGAAGAAAAAGGTGGGACTGAGACCACTTTTCCCTGCTGTTTTTGAACTTTTGTGAAAATTAATAACACATGCTTTATTTCTTGTGCAGGTGTGTGCTGATAATGATAACAACTTTGTTATCATTAATCAAAAGGGAATTGACCCACCGTCATTGGATCTACTTGCTAGAGAAGGGGTGAGCTACTTCTGTGATTTCTTGCATCCGCACTATGTGTTACAAATAGCTGAAATTGTGTTCATCTGATGTTAAAAAAAGAAGAGAAGATGCCAAGGAAGAATGTCTTACTAAGTTAATTGAAATTGACAAGACAGTTCAAAAAGTACTTCATTCGATACATAATAATGGAGATGATAGGCAGAAATAGTTTTTAGTTCGGGGCTTCTGACTGAGCTTGTCTCTTCCTTCATACCTGATTTCTCTTGTTTAGAGGCTGTTTAATCTAATTAACTTTCCTCACGTCTCCAGATTATTGCCCTTCGAAGAGCAAAGAGGAGGAACATGGAACGTTTAGTCTTGGCCTGTGGTGGAGAAGCTGTGAATTCTGTTGATGACTTGACCCCTGAGTCTCTTGGATGGGCTGGACTTGTCTATGAGCACGTTCTTGGGGAGGAAAAGTACACCTTTGTGGAGCAAGTGAAGAATCCTTATTCATGTACCATCCTCATTAAAGGTATCAGGCGGACTTCTATGTATTCATTAAGTTCTGAGGGTTCATTTATACTTGTATTAATTTTGGTGGTCATTCATGATTTCTTGGTTGTTCCAGGGCCTAATGACCACACCATTGCTCAAATTAAGGACGCTGTTCGTGATGGTCTTAGATCGGTCAAAAACACCTTAGAAGACGAGTGTGTCGTGTTAGTAAGTACCTTACTATCTCTTTTAAGTAATTTTGTGAACCTTACTATCTTTTTCTCGGCAATGTCAAATAGATTGTTAATTCGTGAATAAGACCACAGGTAAATTCAGCATATAGACCCTATTGTATATATTTGTGCGTTATGCTGATGTGCGGTTGCATCTTTATGTAGGGAGCAGGAGCTTTTGAAGTTGCAGCAAGACAACACTTAATCAATGAAGTCAAGAAAACCGTTCAAGGGGTACGTTGATATCACGCAGAGTCTAATTCTCGCAACTTTATTAAATGCATCTCAAATATTCTACATCCCTAATACTATCATCAACATTGCAGCGTGCCCAACTTGGTGTTGAAGCTTTTGCTAATGCCCTTCTCGTGGTGCCTAAGACACTTGCAGAAAATGCAGGTCTTGATACCCAAGACGTGATCATTTCACTTACGGTATGCACATCTCTCTTATCATCTACCGCAAACTGAAATCAGTGGTGGAAAGAACAAATAGATAATTGCTATTTGTGATGGTCTTGTGCAGAGTGAGCATGACAAAGGAAACGTCGTGGGACTGAACCTTCAGGACGGTGAACCAATTGACCCGCAGCTCGCTGGTATTTTTGACAATTACTCAGTGAAACGCCAACTTATCAATTCAGGGTAATGTGGAACCAACCAGCCAATTTTAGTTGCAGTTTTTGGGTTTTGGTTCAGCCATTTTACTAACGGATATTATTTGTGTTGCAGGCCTGTGATTGCGTCGCAGTTGCTTTTGGTGGACGAAGTGATTCGTGCAGGAAGAAATATGAGGAAGCCTACTTGAATTCCTCTGCCTTTTTGCTTGCTTTCTTCCTGTTTTTTTTTTTTAGCATCTCAAGTTTTTCTTATTTTTGACCTAATCATCATCATATAGATACTCTCGTGAAACCTTTGTTGTCTTTTTTTTTTTTTTTCTTGTATCAGAAACATCTTTGACTCGGATCTCTAGAATTTGTTGACAGCTTATTGAAAGTTCACAGTCTATTACTTATTGAAGGAAATGCCAAAGTTGGTTATAAAAGGATCTACTTTGTCCACTCGGAACATATAACAAAGGATTCAAATCTTTTGTTTTGTCCAACTAAAAATTTATATGGCCGACGCTGAGACTTTACCCTCTTCTTGAAGCATGTACTGTCTCTTCATTTCTTCCAAGACATTGTCATTGGTGCTGCAGAATCAACAAAAACTTTTCAAGATTAGCGACATTTAAGCATCAGCACAATTCCAGAGATTTTCATTAGGGAGTTGCAAAGAAAGAACTTGTGCACCAAGAACAAACTTGATAAATAGACTGCTTACACCATTAGCGAACATAATTTTTTCCATCTCTTTTCTAACTCCAAACACGAATACAGTTATCGTCGCAGTTACATAGAATCATCATCCCCTTTCATAAGTTTATTATATTGGCTTACCAACATCGGTAGTTCACGACCACATTACACATCTCCTTAAAACTTTAGCAAATCCATATATCTAAGAGGGTGAACTTACAATTGATGGAGACAAGTGTTGAGCTCTTTAGCTTGTTTACGACAAGTCCAGACCACAGAAAACGTTCTCCCTGTAGCGCATTGAGCATACTTTGAGACGTACTGATCACATTCCATTAATGCCTTTGCCTTCATCTTGCTTCGCAGTGCTATTAACAAATGTACATAATCAAATCAACATTATATAACAAAAACCATTACCATTAAAGCTCAATTCAGATATATATATATATATAGAAGCAATTAAACAGAGTCTATGAGAGCTGCTAGATCAAACCAGTTCAGACGCAAAATGGATCAGTGAGATGCATTAGTCTAAAAATCCATAAACTTTTGGAGGATTAGTAAGCTCAATTCAAAGTAGATCAAGAAGAATAAACCAGGTTTTATCCCATTTTCGAGGCAATCAAAGAGACTATTTAGGGGTTTAGGGTTTAAAACATAGCAGGATGAAAAACTCGCGACATTTTTAAATTTACCTTCTTCGACCTTCTTCTTCACGTGATTCTCACGTGCTTGCTCCACATAGCTCCCCATTGACAGACCTTCGAGCTTTTCCGGCCTTCTCCGATAAAATCGATCAAGCGGGGTAAAGAAAGGGGACTAAACGAGTTCAGGGCAAAGGGTAAATCCGTCAAATTACTGGAGAAAAAAACTTACCACTTATTCACATTATGCCCCCTAGTATTTTGATTTCTTTTTTATTATACACCTGACCTTATGTTTCGTTAAATTACACCCACATAAATTAAAAGAATTAGGAAAGAAAAAAAAGTCATATGACGGGTCAACACAGGTAACACGTGTCATATTTTCAATGGGTCATCTCTTTACTCTCTTCCAATATATATAACTCACATCCGTCTCCCCAATTTCTTACTCCCCCTCATCTCGCGTCTCTCTCACTTTGAAATTCAAAATCCCTAAATCCGGAAATCCCTAATTCAAGGTACGGTTCCGATCTCTCTTCCTCATACTTCGACGATGTTTCTTCCTCTTTCAATCTTCGTTTCTTCTTCTTCTTTAAATTTGTTTTCGTATACTGCGTTTACTGTATATTATCTTTTATCTTCGCGTTTTTGGTTTGTACACTTGAAGATCTGTTTGGATTCATAGTTATCTTTCTTGATAGATCTAAAATCGTTTTTGTTAGAAATGCAAGAGTGTTGCGGTTACATCGTTAACGAGCTTGGGTTTTGGAACAGGTTTTTTTTCTTCTATAAGAGTATTCCAAAGATGTCTTCTGATTCGTCTCGGGAAGAGAATGTGTACATGGCTAAGTTAGCCGAGCAAGCTGAGCGTTATGAGGAAATGGTTGAGTTCATGGAGAAAGTTGCAAAGACTGTTGACAACGAGGAGCTTACTGTTGAAGAGAGGAATCTCTTGTCTGTTGCTTACAAGAACGTGATTGGTGCTAGGAGGGCTTCTTGGAGGATTATATCTTCCATTGAGCAGAAGGAAGAGAGTAGAGGAAACACCGATCATGTTTCGATTATTAAAGATTACAGAGGCAAGATTGAAACTGAGCTCACCAAGATTTGCGATGGCATTTTGAACCTTCTTGAGGCTCATCTCATTCCTGCTGCTTCTTTGGCTGAGTCTAAAGTTTTCTACCTCAAAATGAAGGGAGATTATCATAGGTATCTAGCCGAATTCAAGACTGGTGCTGAGAGGAAAGAAGCTGCTGAGAGCACTCTTTTGGCCTACAAGTCAGCTCAGGTTATTATTATCCTAATAGATTTCTAAGAAAACATGTTGACTCTCTTGCCTCTGCTGTTTGACTCTTTTTTTTTTTTTTTTTTTTTTTTTTGGATGTAGGATATTGCTCTTGCTGATTTGGCTCCCACTCACCCTATCAGACTCGGGCTTGCTCTTAACTTCTCTGTTTTCTACTATGAGATTCTCAACTCATCTGATCGTGCGTGTAATCTCGCAAAGCAGGTCTGGGTTGCTTTCTCATTTGGTATATGGGTTATGATGCTATGGCTTTTATTTTCTATTATTAGCTACCAAACCTATTCTTTCAACTCTTCATGCTTTTTTGATAAAACTTAGCACATAAGAGGTTCTTTTCTTTTCTGTCAATCGTATTTATTTTGTTAACTTGTTTTACTGACCGATAGGATTGTAGTTAATTGTGATGATTGGGAAAGTAGAGCCTGTGAATGTTCTCATACACAGATGAAATTTTGAACATCCTTCACATTCTAATACTAGTTGATTCAAGTACAATTTGTTCAAGTTACATATATGATTTGTCATGATTATAGGCTTTTGATGAGGCAATCTCTGAGCTAGACACATTGGGAGAGGAATCATACAAGGACAGTACATTGATCATGCAGCTTCTCCGCGACAATCTCACCCTCTGGACTTCTGACCTCAATGTACTTTGTCCCTCCTCCTTACGCTCTTCACGGCTACCAATCTTTTAGTGAATGCATCAAGCAAATATGATTGTTGTAGATGTTTGCATAACACTAGTGTCTGATCTTATCTGCAGGACGAAGCTGGTGATGATATCAAGGAAGCCCCAAAAGAGGTGCAGAAAGATGAGGAACAAGCTCAACCACCGCCGCAGTGATGAAACCACCAGACCCATGGAATGATTTACAAAAAAAGCATGTATGGTTTGGTTCTGTGTTCTTCGCATAAACAGTAAAAAAAAAAAAACATTGTAGTTTCCTTAAACATGGGTTTGTAGTAGTAGTAGCTGCAGGATTTGATTCCATCCATGGAAACTATTGTTCATTTTGTTGTTGTTTTGGGTTTCACTATTAGACTGCATTGCACTACATGGTTGGGTCTAAAGATCGACCAAAGAAAAAAAGAAAAAAAAACTTGAGTCCTCGTCTCTGATTGGATTTAAGTTTATGCTTCTTTTAGCAAATGTTTAACTTTGATATCTGTCATAAAAAGAATTGGGTAAGAGGGTAAATTCAATCCTGGATAGTGTATGTATACACATTTACAAACAATATCAACTATCATGAAACGAAAGATTAATGAAGTCAGCATAAATCCCAATGTAATTTCACAAGTTTAAGCGGAAGATAAATGGCCTTGAAAGTTGTGTAGGTACAAATAATGGAGTTACAAATTATAGATATAATAATTAGATGGCAGGTTATGATTAATCGGTTCCAAATAAATTAAAATTAATTACCTAATGACACATCCCTGGAAATGAAATAGAAGAATCCCATCATGACCAAGTGCATTGCTTTTTGTTGTCATTCCACTCACTTTCTTTCTTTATATAATCTCTCTCATTGTCTCTCTTGCTTTCGTCTCTATGGCTTCTTCAGCTACTTCCGTCATAGCCTGGTCCTTACTCGTTCTCTGACCTTCTTTTTACCTCTCTGTTTTCTCCATTACTGTTTCTCACTTGTGCTCTCTCTCTCTATTGCTCTTTTGTTTCATATAGGGGCTCTGGAGAAGATGGGCAACTAGGACTTGGAAACTATGAAGAACAAGAATTGGCTTGCGTCCTCGAAGCTCTTCAGCCTTTCACTGTTCGCTTTGTTGTCGGAGGTAGCCGTAATTCACTCGCCATTTGCGATGATGGCAAGGTAAACTTATCGATTCGCTCTCTTTTCCTTGTTTGGTGGATTTTGTTTTATAACACATTCGAAAGTTCTCTGCTTTTGGGTTTGATTTGCTCTTTGATTCTAACTTGTCTTTGGAGATTTTTCTTAGGTATAGCTTACAAAAGGGTTTTTGAGATCTGAATGACTAATCAAACAAGCTTTAAAGTTCGTATTTTTATGCTTCTCAAAATCAAACTAAGATGTTTGACTAACTCTTGAACTGATCATCAGACTCTGCTTCTGTATCCATGGAGTAGTTTATGATTGGTTTGGATTCTTATGTCACCTGCATATTGAAACAATATGATCTTCTGCCAGTCTCTGAAAGATGTTTGATTTTGATCCTCATTTTGAAGGAGAAGCTTATGTTTTTTGCAATCTCTTAACTGCTTTCCCAGCTGTTTACATGGGGTTGGAATCAAAGGGGCACATTGGGACACCCACCAGAGACAAAAACAGAAAGCATCCCTAGTCCTGTTAAGTCTCTTGCCAATGTCAAGATTGTTCAGGTTAAAAAGATTTCTATTAGTCATTATATATTTTTTTTACTGTAATGCTACTTCCTCGTTGTGATTTACTCGGAATGCGGTTTCTACTATGGACCATAGGCAGCTATTGGTGGTTGGCATTGTTTAGCTGTTGATGATCAAGGCCGAGCATATGCTTGGGGTATGCATTTTTCTCGCAGCTTCTCTCTATTGATTGTGACCTTATAGATTTTAGAAGTGACAATTAAGCACCTTTTTGTTATGGAACCTACTTAGGGGGAAATGAATATGGACAGTGTGGTGAAGAGCCTTCCAAAGATGAGACAGGTAGGCCTGTGCGGAGGGACATTGTAATCCCTAAGCGTTGTGCCCCGCAACTTACAGTTCGACAGGTAATTTATGCAGTTAACATCTCTGCATTTACCTCAAGTTTTAATGCTTTACTTTCAGTCTAAACCATATTTTTTTTGGGTTTTTATGGTCAAAACAACAGGTAGCTGCAGGGGGTACTCACTCTGTGGTTCTAACTCGTGAAGGTTATGTATGGACTTGGGGTCAACCGTGGCCTCCTGGTGACATGTATTAAATCAATTTTCCTTTCATTTATGGATATGTCATTTGCATTTTCTTGCCTCCTGTTAGTAAATGTGGGGTTCCTTTAATTCGTTCAATCGCAGAAAACAGATATCTGTTCCTGTTAGAGTTCAAGGTCTTGAAAATGTTCGTCTGATTGCTGTTGGAGCATTTCATAATTTGGCTCTGAAAGAAGATGGGACTTTGTGGGCTTGGGGTAATAATGAATATGGACAACTTGGAACCGGAGATACCCAACCGAGATCTCATCCTATTCCAGTCCAAGGCCTCGATGATCTCACCTTAGTATGTGGTCTAACATCTTTGGTCTTAAGCAGTCATTGAAACCAATGCCTTCTGATGATTAATCTATAAAGGCCTATGTTAAAGCCGAGTGTCTACAATAGAAGCTTATTTTTCCCCCTTGTTAAACACATGTGTTAGGTTGATATTGCTGTGGGTGGATGGCATTCAACAGCTTTAACTGATAAAGGAGAGGTATTAGAACTCATATAGTCTCCTGTTATTCAAAATTCTCACTTTATTATTTCATCTTCAGCTGGTTCTAGGTGAAGCCATTGCTGGGATTTTTCTAAGCTTGATGTAGATCTTGACTGTAATTGTTGTGACTTGGTTTATCTATTATTAGGTATATGGTTGGGGAAGAGGAGAACATGGAAGGCTTGGGCTTGGTGACAATGACAAGAGCAGTAAAATGCTTCCACAGAAAGTTAATCTCTTAGCTGGAGAAGACATCATTCAGGTAAAAATTAGCAACCACCGGTTTCTCTACTCTTCTCATAAATTTGAAAGCTCTTATCGATATTATTTTCTCAGGTCTCTTGTGGGGGAACTCATTCAGTCGCTTTGACAAGAGACGGTAGGATCTTCTCGGTAAGTTTTCTTACAAAGAAAATCATTTGTTAGGTTATAAACCAAAAGTCGATCTCTAACCCTGTCTTTTACATTGATACTTGTGGTCAGTTTGGTCGGGGAGACCACGGTAGACTCGGGTATGGAAGAAAAGTAACGACGGGACAACCAGTGGAGCTTCCTATAAACATTCCACCACCAGAAGGACGGTTTAACCACGCTGATGAAGAAGAAGATGGAAAATGGATAGCTAAGTATGTGGCTTGTGGTGGCCGACACACTCTAGCTATTGTGGAGTGGAAGTTTGATCAGGAGGAAACAGAGTAACTATGAAGAAGAAAGAGCAAGCAAAAGAACCAAAAACACCAAAGGAACTCGAGAGAGAAACCTTTGTTATAGAGAAAAGGGGAACAAAAGAATGGTTAAGCTTTTGACATTCCCATGAATGACGAATCGATATGAAGAGGAAGAACTAATATATAAACTTTTATAATGATTTTGTTTTTGATTAATATAAAAAGAGGTAGAGAAAAAGAAAACAAAAGAAGAAAATGGAGAATATTGCAAACATTTTAAGCTCTTTTCTTGTTGTTTGCTTGATTCTCTTGGTTTTGAAATTTTTCAACAACCTTTGACAAGATGAGGAACACAAACAGGGAAGATGTACTTTGATTTCCTTGCTTGTCTTTGTCTTGATCTCACCCATGAGAAGCATCCACTTCCTCGCTTCTTCTTCTTCTTGTTCGTCTTCTCTTCCTCTTCTTCTTCTTCTTCACTCATCTCTTGCTTCTCTTCTTCTTCTTCTTCTCCTCCTTTACTCACATCTTGCTTCTCCTCTTCTTTCTCTTTCTCTTCTAACTTCACATCCTTCAAAACCCAAGTAACTCTTCATTAACATATAATATCTTAAGAAGAACTAGACTTAGATTTATAGTTTGGACCAATGAGACATTTTTCTTACAGTCGAGAAGTTATTGGTCTGTTGGACAATAATTTACAGTTCCAAGTCCAAAACCAGCAAATAATAAAGTTGTAATAACGTAAATCATTCTCTTTTCAAAAGTAAAACCACATGTAAACTTTGGGGATTGGTAAGACTTAATGAAACAAACTTCTTAGAACTAATCGAGTTTGAATAAAATGAGATTGTTATATTATAATACTAGTACCTTACCGAGTTACAGAAACATATATATCATGTTATGTACAAGAAATTATTAATCATTTAGAGTGACTATACATGTATAGATACATAGATACATACTATATGTTTTATAAACCTGCACGCATGACGCATGTATGTATATATAATAGTGTATATAAAGATAATATGGATGGTAGTCACGTGAGTTGGAGACAAAATATAATGAAAGATTTTTCAAGAAATAGTAATAGCATATGATACGGTTTTGTGTTTCTATGATTAATACCTCACATATATACGGTCATGTGAGTACTATGTTTCATATATTATGAAAGAATCTAAATCTTAAAATGAATCATATAACAGATATGCAAACAACAATAATAGAAGGGTTTAATCATTGTCTCTTTCAGTGAAAACATTGGTACTATCATTTGTTTGGTGCTTTTCTTATCTTGCGAAAGAATCTAATTATTGATACACGACCAATTCAAAATTTTATGCAATTATTAAGTTTCCGTACCTCTACATGGACCTCATGCTAGCGAATAAATATTTCGATTATTTTAGCAAATTTTACTTTTAGAATTTTACAAATTAATAGATTTTAGTTTCGATTTAGTTCTGTTTTTTCCTTAAATATTTAGTTTCAATTCTATTCAGCTCATATCAATTAGGCTGGAATAAGTTTAGTTTAAGTTCGTATATATTTGTAGAACCGATCAGTTTACAGAAACTGTAGTATATATATATATATATATATATATATATATATGTGGTTCAGTTTACATATATATATTTGAACATATATATATATATATATATATATATATGTACCTCTTGTTGACCTTCCAGTTCGAGACTGAAATCCACTGGCGAATCGTTGGCTTCCACGTGTCGTTTCAACGACCGTTCCATGATGGGAGGCGTCTTTGCCGGACTAGGGCTACCGGAGCTAAGATCCACCGTCGTACTCTGAATGCCCACATCTCGCTTCAGCCCCACAACTTTCTTCTCTGCTTAAAAAAGCATCCCCAAAATCCCCTTTTTCAGAAAAGCCCAATCAAGAAACTAATTACAGCAAAAAAAAGGTGATTTTTACCTCGAAGAATAATAGGATCAGGAGCATAAAGATCCTCGTGAATGACTCTAACGTTAGGATTATTATTTGGTTTGTTTTGAGCAATATTCATCAATGGATTGGGACTAGGGAAGTGAAGAGGAGCAGACATGGTGGTTAAGTTTCTGAAGGATCTTGCGCTTAATGTTTTAGAAGACAAACACTCCATTGGAACTTCTCCAGACAATGGATTACAGATATATTTCTCTGCTTCGTTCCACTTCGAGTTCAACGCAAACCCTTCTTGTGCTAACCATTCTCTGTTATTATTGTACATTGTCTTTGCTTGTAATGCTGCTACACACAAAAGAAACAAAAAAAAAACAAAATATGAATTGAACATTCTTTTTGTTCTGTTCTTTGATTTGAGATAGTTTCGAGTTTTCTCTATTGAGAAAAAGCTTAAGATTGTTGGGTGAAAACTTACCTTTAAGTGCATTGGTGAAGGAATATGTTGATGGGTCAATCTCTTCTGTAATAAAAGATTTGAAATTTCAAAAATATTTTCAGAAGAAATAACAATCATTAACTTATAAAGATAGAGAAGATAGTGGTAAAGTTTTAACCTTTGAGAGTGTAGCCAGGAGAAGAGGCAGTGCTAGAGATGTTGTTGAAGTTTGTTCTAGAAGAAGACTTGTGATGATCTTCTCGGAAGCTTCCAATGTATGAAGCAGAGAACCTTCTCGAAGTTGGGTTTTCGCGGATTAAACGAGCTCTTCGATCCCACTCTCTTAGGTTCATAATCTCAGGCTCACCTCCGCGCAAAGCCATGGAAACGAAATGTTTCTTCTTCTTTTTTTTTTTTTTTTGAAAAAGCAAAAACTTTTGAGCTAAGGAGGGAGAATGAAGCAATCATGCAGCACCTATAAAAAGATTGTTCTTTTTTATTTCCTTCTGAAAAATGAATTATTTTAGTACCTTATCTTTAAAATAAAATAAAAAATCATATTGGGTAATAATATTTAAATTCTTTTGTAAGATTGAAAATATATATTAAAAAAGTAGAATATAGAGAGATGTGTAGGAGGTAGGTTGTTAAACAAATTGACTGCGTGCCCTGTATTTTAAAAATACAGTATAGCAGTTTTGTTTTTTCTTGGGTGTAATCCATTTATAGGGTTTGAAGTTTGAACTCACTTGGCATTTTCTGCTATTTTGTAGTAGTTTTTAAAAATATGGTCCTTCTTTCTTTTCAGATTATTAGTTCAACTTTCTTTCCTTTTTATAATTCTACTTTTAATTGCTATATATATATATATATATATACAGAGTAATTTTTGTAAGCTTAAAACAAGAATTTATTGTTGTTCGAAATATGTTGTGTTTTCATTAATTATTTAACTTGAGCTCGTTTTATACGACAGTGGTATTACTGGTACCCACTATTTATGAGTTGAAAAAATTGGAACAGATTTTGGAAAGGTGGACACAAGATCTTTTATGAGTGGTTGGTTAATAACCACATGCTATTTCACCAAATATAATAATAATGTTCACATCAAGTGAAATGTTGAAATTATGAGTGAATAATAAGATTTAAATAGTTTCATAGAAAGCGACTTAATACTCACTTTATTTCGTTGATATATAAAGGAAAACTAATGCAAACTACTTTGAGTTGTCGTAATTGGAAGTGTTTGTTACTCTGACCGTACACTCAAAATTTCTTACGGGGTTCAATTAAAACATCTTACGTAAATTTCCTATCGCATTAGACTATTTTATATGAATTACGGCTTATTTGTTGTTGGTGGTGGTTTAACAAAAATATGAACGATCAGAAGTTACGAT
Organism: Barbarea vulgaris; assembly: GCA_963667165.1. Taxonomy (NCBI): domain Eukaryota; kingdom Viridiplantae; phylum Streptophyta; class Magnoliopsida; order Brassicales; family Brassicaceae; genus Barbarea; species Barbarea vulgaris. The sequence continues at coordinate 22,026,476 of OY763891.1, forward strand.
AATCCTAGGCTCCTAGCTAACCTTTGATACTAACCAACAAAAATATGAACGATCAGAAGTTTTATAAAAAAAGAACTACAATTTTTTCTAGTGAAGTGAATTAAAAATGTATAACAATATAAATGTTTGCAAAGTGCCACTACTAGCTAATTAATATACAGTATTCCGATAGTAACAAATAATTATTAATGCTGTTGTGATATGTGTGTTTGGACCAACGAAAAATGTTGTTGGCCAATGTCTGAAATTGAGATGGACCATGATGGCACATGGTAAAGGAGTTGGCAGAATGTGAAGAACGGATAGGATGATATAGAGTTATGGCCTATTTTGATTTTAGAATATGTAAAATGGTGTATGTATATAGAGAGTACAGTTGTTTTCAATAACATGGTCTTCTTTTGTTTGGTAATAGTGAGGCAAATTGATTTTGAGGTGTGAGCGAGTGGACTCTATATCCAGAGAATCTACATATAGTGAGTGGTTTTGTGGTCTTACTTACACATATCAATATCCACATCCATGTGAATGTCACATTCATCATTGTTGCACATGTGGTGAAGATGACTAACTATGACATTTATCTATCCTCTTTTGAAAATAAGCGAATTTCCTCGATTCTAAAAGTGTGGATGTCAAACAATCCAACTCGAATTAGCTTAATCTAACATTCATTTTTTGCATTTAATTCGTCAGAGATATATATATATATATATATATATATATATATATCTATTTGTAATTTTAAAATGATCTTTTTATGTCATCACCTATGCTATATAGTCTAGTGGTAGACACAACTCTTAAAAACATAGTTGTGCGCTTTCTAATTGAAGTCTCGTTTAAGGATGATTACATTGTACAGAAAGAAAAATCGAAAGATTAGTTCCGAACCTATAAAACTAGGGGCCTAAGATTTTTGTTTTTTTAAATTTTCTAAAAATCTATTGTCCCGCAAAAGGAAAGAAACAAATAACTAAACAAAAGACTTTAATTTTATTTGAAAATATAGGAAACCATAATATACCAAATCTAAACTATATATGATACAAATTCAACTACTCTATTTCATTGGATAGATTCAAACCAAAACCAATCATCAAACGTTCCAAGAAATGGGCATATCGCAGATATGTATATCAATCCGTGGTTGATATATAGTTCAAACTTTTGGTTTAAGGAATATATATTAAAAACCGGGTAGAGGAACCGGTTAAGCAACTTAACGTGGGATCCACAATAGAAACTAATGATTGTGGTGGGAGCAGAATAGGCATGCAAATGTAAGCATCACTTGTGACAGGTGAAATAAGGAAATGATTCATTATATAATCTTTTCCTCTTCTTTGCAGATTTTTTTTTTTTTTACTTTTACTAACATGTACTATTTTCTTATTAATTTTGTCGCAGTTTCTTCCTATTATAATATCACTAGATCTGTACCCGCGCGATGCGCGGATTTTATTATTATAATTGGTGTTGAATCTAATACTACAATTTTGGCTAGAATATGATAAAATTTGAAAGGATCCATCCCTCAAGGTTTTGACATTGGTGCTATAAATTTATTAAAAATTGTATTTGTTTCTATAACTGTTCATTTTGCTATAGTGAAAAGATTTTAAAATATGATATCTCAAATCCATTATCAATAAGGGACTGGACAACAGCTCAGATTTTCCCTTCAAACTTGGCTTGGTCTCGTGGTGTATAAGAAGCCGTGTAAAAAATTGGCCTCAAGATCCTCTCTATGGACATACATACCGGGATATCACATCTTGACCTCAAAACCGGTTTTACGCCTTTAGAATTTGTTACCACAACATCAACTTGCTTACATGTGACACGGTGGTTGAGCGATGCTTAAACACAAGCTATCTTGAGATAAAGATATCGAGAGTGAACGACTCCATGTATGCGACTGTCAGTTGCTTGACCGACACCTGTTTGTCTGGATTCTTCGACTTTTTCTCTTTTCCGGTATGTGTATGGTCTGCTTGTGTCATCGTCCATGTAGTTTGCTACACCAAAGAAGCTTCTCGGTGGGAAAAAGTTCTGTCAAAAACGGCAAATCCAACTATCTAAGTCAAATTATAAACATATGCATAGAAGACTCAGAATCAGTAAATTGCTTCAATGAAAGAGCCAATATTAACAACATTTAGAAAAGAGCAAAAACTTAATGATTGTAAATTAAACTTGATTAACCTCATTAAAATCCATGTAGCTATTGCATATTGACTCAACTAAATGGCCATACTACAATTCTTGCATTACCAAAGAATGAGAAAGCACTAACGAATAGAACAGTCCAGTCAGTTACATTTATGAGCTACATTTCATATAACTTCGCTTGCAACGAATTTGTGTTCTGCTCATAATCCTCAAAGCTTTATTTAGCAAACATCACTAAAGTCTAAAGCTAAAGAGCGTATTTAGATGTTGGATAAAACACATTTAACATCGTTTCCAAGCTGATCTAGGGGTGAAGTTCATCGTTGTATGGAAACTTACATACAAATTTCATAGCTTTCTATTTGGTTATTTCGTCAAAATTTCCCCACTAAAATGCAACTGTGCCCTGCAAACATTTATATATATTCGAGGAATTATACAGTTCATTATCTATACGCTATAACGTTGATTGAATCAAAATAATTATATATAGTATATTTCTGCAGGCTTCCTACCAGTTGATAAAAGTGGGACATTTGTTTTTATTAAGCATTCTGAAATCTTAAAATTTTATAAACAAAATACACGAACCTGCATCTTCGGAAAAGCTTTGAAGAGACATGGTATAAAGGAATGAATTTGCAACCTGATTTAGCTTTCTAATAACTCAGGGCCAAGTTTCCTTCTTGGATTGCGCACAAAGACCCCCCAGAATCCACAATCTCTACTAATGTAGATGCAAAAAAATAAATAAGTTTCCAAAACCAGAGGAAAACAAAGAGGAACCTACTATGTATCTCAAGAACACAGAGGGCATTATTAACTAACAGAACAAATAACATACCTTGTGCCTTGATCTACAGAATTTATTGAATTCTTTAAGTCTTTTCCTTTCACCTCCCTGTATGAACCAGACGAGATTTTCGTCTTCCACACATTTAAGAAACCCATATGCATTCTGCAATTCTTCGTTTCTCATAATGTAAGCACCAATTGAGATTCATAAAAGGATGAAGATTGGTGTATGCTATGGACAGTCTACCAAACTCGAGCATCAGCACTAAGCTATTAATCCTACGTGCATCAAAGAGGAAAACTCTAATAACAACTAAAAACCTCTTGCAGAGAAACTGATTTGGCTCTGAAAGATGCCTCTAAAAATTCAGCCTCTTTCTTAAGCTTCCTTATTTTTTCTAGGCCAGAGCAAGAATCTACAACTAATAGAAAGCCCTCCTGCCATTAGTCGTATATGATGCTATGACTGTAATGGTGAAGACAGTCACATCATCATAGTGTAAGTGTGTAACAAAAGCTTTGGAAACTTACACTGAAAAAGTTGACGAATGCAGGATCATCAGAGGCATTCCTAGCAGTTGAAGATGGCTCAAGCGGGCCATCCATAACTGCCATTGTCGGCACAACTTTCAGTTCCTCAAACTCGCTGCAGTACATAGGAAACTTTAACTCAATTTAACATACAAGAAAGATACATGCTAAAAAGATGATGTAGATGATCAAGTTTCCACATCAAAAAGATACATCTAAAAACAACTTATGGCACAATGTCTAAATCTAAACATAAAGATCTTACCTTTTTGAAGATGACGTCTTTGGCTTTGGGTTTACCTTGGAATATGCATTTAGTATTCTGTCATTCCAAAGAACCATTAGGAGAGATACAACGCCCATGGAAATAAATATATAGCATGCTGAGCAATTTAGTCATAAAATGGTATTAAGACATCTGCAAGAAATGCCTTGATGAAAGCACTATGTTTGCCAACAAGAATCTGTCTCACAATAGGCAGGACGAATCTGTCCAATCATAGAAACATTTTCTAAGTGATATGCAGTGAATTATATATACCTGTTGAAAAGACTTGCTACCTCCTCGCATTCACGTTTATTGTATAACCAAATGGCGCCATTTACTTCTTGAGAAGCATTACGGTAAAGTAAATATGGACCTTGAACTTCATACTCTAAAATCACCCATGAGATTTTTCACCAGATTATCTGCCCAGAAAAATTTAAAAACACTCTGATGATTACTAATACTGACTCCAAAATAAGGAACTCGCAATAAAAATCTAGAGTTGCAGAATAAGCTACATCAATATATATTACAGAGGATTTAAACCTTCTCTACCCCTGTCTCTAAGTTTTAGATGAACTAACACTGACTTCTCTCTCCTAACAAATCAAAGATCAATGTTACATATCAGTAATTCTGCTAGTTATTCTAAATGGGATTAATTTAATATAACCATAAAATCAATGACAAACTATGTACTCCACTACTTAGATGTTGTCTTTTTAGCTTAAATACTTAAAGAGGAACATAAACCAAAACTGAGAATAAAATTCTGACCTGTATTCCGACGATTCATCACAATAAACTGAAATCGAGGTTGTGTGCTTCTGCAACAAATTTTAAAAGGATCCATCAGATTTCAAGACGATTAAAGTTAACATAGCTAACATCACACATAGTTAAAAAGATCGAAAGTACTTGCCTTTTGACAACGAACAAAGATCCTTCAACATCTTTACGACTCTGACTTCTTCAATTGATTTAATTTTGATTTAATTTCAACCGTAGATGGATCGGGAGGAATTAGAAAAAGGGTTTCTTTAATTGATTAAATTTTGAGGGAGTTACCAAACTAAGCAATCAAAAGGAAAACGATTTGACGCCGCGAATGAAAGGGTGAGTTTGGTTTCGGGAAGGCTGGGATCGTAACGAAGAGAGTAAGGGAGAAGAATAGATTTAAAATTATACGGTGGAAGATTAAAAGATCAAAGTTTAAGAAGATATTTTAAGGAAAAAAGGGACAGGTGTCACTCCCTAAAGTGATGAGAGCAAACTCATCTTTTATATGTACTAGTGAATTATCCCGGGCTACGCCCGGGTATATTGTATATTATTTATAGATTATTTTTTACTATTTTGATTCAAAAAAAATAGTGTCATGAAAATGTTTGTGATTTTATAGATTTAAAAGCAACTACATATGTTCACTCTTTAACTTAATAGTTTGGTTTTAAAAAAAAATTAGAAACTATTTATTCTTGTGGCTGAAATTATCTAACCTAAGTATAAATTTTAATTTTTGACGACATGTTATTAAATTTTACAATTTTAAGTATTCAACATAGTTATCATTTAGCTAATGTATCGCCATTTATCTTAAAATAATTTGAAAATAACTGTTTGCATATGTTTCTGCATATAATTTTGTCCTAAAAAACTCTTTGATTCATCAATATCTTGTTTTGTTAAACTCGTTTATTGAATTCAATGTTTATGTATGTATTGAGTTGTATCTCAGTGGCCCTGTGTAATTTCTTTGTAAACTCCTTTGGAATCAATATATTAAGTTAGAGGTTTGAAACAAAACAAAAAACTCTTTGTTCATCGACTTCTTTGCTTCAAATCGAGCTAAAAGTTCTGTGGTACCAATGGTAAAAGCAAAAATACAATGGTTCTTGCATATTATGTTGCCTTTGTCTCGTAAAGTCTAAATATCTCTGCTCAATTCTATTTTACTCTATGTGATTATCCTATCCATCTTTAATAAAGCTATTTGAGAATCTGAATATATACTGTTTCTTTGGTTAATGTTGGATTTCTACAGTTGATGCTCCTTCCCATTAGTGTTCTTAGTTTTGCACAAGAGAATCTAATAGAAATTGATGGAACCAATATTAGTAACCATCTTCCAAATCTAATATAATTGTAGAGTAATCGCTTTATGAAATTATCTCTTTTTCTCCCACCATGCCACCATATATGAAAATATGAAAGTATCTTTTCCCTTTATGGCTGCTGGTGTTTGTTAGTTTGTGAAACAGCTAATGACACAAACTTAGAAGAATGTACACCCAACATCAATCGTGCAATATGTAGACTTTTCTTTATATATATTGTAAATACATGTAGAAAAGCAAGGTCGTACTCTGGTGCTAAAAGAAGCAAGCTAAGTGGTCACACCTCCTGTCCAAGAGCTCTTCGACTAATCTTTTACCTATAAAAATAAAAAGAAGGAAAAAAAATTTACTAAAAAAAAAAGAGAAGAAAAACAGAGATAAAAAAAAGTACATATATATTTTATAATTATATTAATGTAGAAAGAGTTAAACATAGAAAACGTTAAAGGATCATAGGTAAAATTTTAAAGTATGCAATATATTGTGGCTCTAATTCCTTTCTAATATGTACTTGGGAGATCTCCTAAATAGTAGCAACAGCTCTACTTGCTCTTTTGTATTTAACGTTTCTAGTCGAGAATAACCTATGGTTGCAAGTGTCCTCTCTAGCACATTGAAAGTTCAACGCTCCAGCTGCCAATCGCCTAAAGATAAATGTGGAAAAGAGTATTTCCCTGCAAAGTGAAAACTATTTCAATACTTTTACCTTAACGGTTATGTCATCGTACATGATCCACCGATCGTGTCCATGACTATATGCAAAGCAATGATAATGTTATCCATAATAGGCTAATATATAGCAAACCTGGCGTAGCAGAAATAGCTCAAGACAACATTAGATTATGACTATATGCAAAGCAATGATAATGATGTCCATAATAGCTAAAGTAAAGTCGGTTCGAGTTCCAAACCATCATTTTGGTAATGTCACATGGTCAGAGAAAAACATGTACTGCAGAAACTAAGCTACATGTGCTCTTAGGATAAGGAATTATATTCAATTGTTGTTACCCATGGAAAATATTATGCAGAAGAGTGAGCTGAAATAATATTTTTGGTGGAGCCGTGAGGGTAATAGCTTACCTTTTTCTTTCTCATATTCTGACTACAATCTCAAATCGATTTAGCACTCAAGTTGAGATAATGAAATTGAATATGTAAGACTGTAACTATGTTACCTGTTGGGGGTTAAAAATCAGAGACATGGAAGCCTTAGGAAACGGGAAGAGCTTGAAACCATAGGGATCTTCGTGGCCATATGGGAGACAGGGGAAGAGACGCTTTCTCATATATTTTGCAAAACGTAGCTTCCTTTGCTGTTTCTGCGTGACTTATTTAAATGGATGGTTACAATGTTTAACCTATTTACTAATTAATAAAGAAGATGTAAAGTTTTTAATTAACTTATTGATGATGTGGCAATTTTATAGAAAACATTCAAAAAGCTGACATGGCATGCTTAGAAGAAAGGTTAAAAGAGCTGATGTGGACACCTTAAGGAGCCTCAAAACTCTATTTTTATTAGTGATAGATGATTTAATAATATTCTCCCTTCTTGTCTTTTCTTTTGTCTATTTTGTTGTTCATCTCTAACAAATGTTACCCACGAAATTCAAATTTGAGCCAATTCCTTCTCTTTTTGGGGGGTTTTCAGTACTAATCATGACAATTTCCCCTTTTACACATATAGAGTAAGGTATTTATGAATCGCTTTTCCAATGTGATCAATCTTGATTTATTGCAGGAGGTAAGTACATACCCATGTGAAGACTTTTTTTTTTTTTTTTGTTTCCTGGCTCCATGAGATTTTGAAGTTATTCAAAAAATATGCAGATGATAGAGTATTTATAGGCTGACTGAAAATATATTTCGAACTATATGACCTAAAAAGTAGTGGAATTTGTACTTTCGTGCCACATGGGCTAATTAAGATGTCTTGAGCCCAATAAAGAAAGAGTTCAATAACCCATGTAGATGCCTAATTGGGAGGTTAGACTTTGGCTATAAGTATTGACTAGGGAAACCAATGGGCCAATGGCTTAACATTTTTACCTACACATGTTTAGTTAGTTAATTTCTCAGTATATTTGTGAAATTAATCGGGTCGCTGAAAGCTTTAAATGACTCTGGTTTTCTGAAGAGCCCTCGAAAAATAGGAAGATCTTACAAATACAAGTACTGTACTGTATAATTTGGATGGAAAAAGCCCTAAACAAAAGCTTCCCTTTAAAATTTCATACAAAATTGTAAATAAACTCTCTGTAAACTGATTTTACTTAGAAATTAAGTCCTATGATTAATAACTGCAGAGAAATATATGACTTATATGTATCAATACCTATATATATGTATATATATAGGAGGGGCCCAAATTAAAAACTTCTCAATGCTTAAAAAATCCTAAGAACCTCAAGCATATGTTTTATAAATATTTTATATGCATGTTTGGAAAGAAAACAAAAATGGTAAGCAAAACTTAAAAAAAAAATATATTGTATTGTGATTGATAGTGTGTCATAATTCACAATGCCTTTAGAAAATGACACCAACCATAAAAAATAATAATTTTTTTTTCAAAACTCTAATAACCCAGTTTACGTATGCTTTCTCATTTCCATGTCCATCTTGTCGAAACAAATATTATAATTATCGTTAATAGATGAGAACCGATAGTAGATTAGAGTATTTAGAAAAAGGTACATATGTTTTTATTAACCGATAATTATAAAGCACATAAATTTAGAATGGTAGAGTATATATATTATTTAAAAAAAATTCTTTTTACTTTAACTCTTGAAATACTTAACAAATTAAATTTTGAAAATTTTAAAATAATAAATAAATGATTAAATGTGTCATAGAAAAGAGTGATAATGTATTAATCTTTTATAAAACATAAATTATTAAAAAAAAAAATCATGATGATGTGTCATGGAGAAGGATGCTGAGGTGTCAAACTCTTGTGAGACTAACTCAGTCTTTATATAATAAATAATCAATGATTAGTTAAGCAAACTTGTACTATTACAAAGCGGAAACCAGTACTTGATGCGTTGAACCGTACAGTACTGTTTTTTAATTACGGACACAATCTTTGATTAATCCAAGGCCAAGATATGGCTTAGTGATACTAACTTAAACGATGTTCAAGTTCATTGTTACATATAATCAATAATTACTGAGCAACAAAATATCATTAAGAAAATACATCACATCACATCAATATTAGTAAGGGGACAACATAAACAAGGTTGTCTGGATTATGCCAAACAGTAAGCATATGTAGTCACGCGCGGCTGGCTCCACGTCATCTTCATTTGCTACTATTTTCTCTCTTTTTTTTTCCCAGTTTTGATTTTTGATTTTTTTTTTTTTAAGTAGCCACAATCATTTGGAAATTTGTAAAATTACAAGTGGGTTGGAAAATGAGGGAACATGAACTTTGGAGACGACACAATTTCAAAACTTGTCTCTGGTTAATCACTTTTATTTTGTTTGCTTCAAAAACATAGCCTTAATAATTATTTATAGTAACTTATTACTATTATTGTTATTTTTGATACCATCTAGTAACTTATTGGAATTGAAATATGTTTGCTTGTTTTTTTCCTGACATTTGAAGACTCCATCGAATAAAAAATCTTTGAGATATTCTCAACAAAAATCTCGAAAAAGAAAAACGACCCCGCGACGTAACAACTAGTTGAGATATGTCCACATAATTTTGACTGGAGTATAGTAGTATATTAATAGAAAAATATATCTGGCATATATATATATATATATATATATGCATATATAAGAAATTAAATCTATATGTTTTTTCGTCCGTAAATCATAAAGTTCTGTCTTGAAACATGATATAGGGAAAATAGAGCTATTGTGGTGACCACTGATTTGAACAATTCCCCGTATTCTATATATGCTTTGGTATTTGAAATGTGATTAATTAAATTAATTAACAAACGATATACGTATAATAAATTAAAGATGTGAAGTTGTATGCTTTAGTGGAGATTTTGAAGCAGGGCCAGGTTCAAGTTATGTTTGATTGCATGGTGGAACACGAGAAGAGACATGTGGGATTGTGTTTTACATACACTTGGTTTGATTGACAAAACTTAAAGTAATAATCACTAATTTTTCCAAGTTCCGATTTTGTTTGGTTAGATGAAGTCATTGATATATAAGTGTCATTTGAGGTTTTACACATATTACAAAAAACAATTGAAATTTGTATTTTATGTTAATACACTAGATTCTTTTCTTATTAACATGATATATTAGAGAAATAAAACTGATATTTTAATTTTTAAAATGGCATAAAAATGAAATAATTTTCTTTGCTATAACCATACATATAGTTACTGTATACTGTATATATAGTTTGTCACAGTCTCATAATTAATCGTAATATATATAGTTCTACATAGTAAATGCAAATATACACACCTTCTCTATGTAGAAATCTGTATTGTAATTTAGGTGATGGATATATATATATATATATAATAATTAATTGATATGTAACCATGCATATGCATGCCAAAAGTCCTCTATATATACACACCTCCACAAGTACATTCTTCCTCAAATCAGTTCTCTTCTATTCAAAGCTTATTTTTATCTCAGTCTAAAACTACCAAAACAGTTCTGCTTTTTAACTTACTCTTAAAAAGACCAAAATTAACAAGTCTCTCTTTTTACGCATAAACTATAAACTTTCCCACCTTGCAAATTCTGTTCAACCATTGTTATATCAAATTGGTTACTGAATCTTGAAATGGAAATGAAGAGGGTCATGATGAGCTCATCAGAGAGATCAAAGCAGAAAAAGAGATCGATAAGTAGAAGACTGGGGAAGTATATGAAGGAACAAAAGGGAAGAATCTACATCATCAGAAGATGTGTTGTCATGCTCCTTTGTTGGCATGATTGATTAATTTTGTTTTTTTTTTTTTCTGACAATACCAAGTACAAATGTTTGCATACACTTGTGTGTGTGTGCATGTGGATGTGGTTTAACTAAGTGAGGGAATGAAAGAGTAGTGCTAGCTAAGGGGGAAATCCGGTTTTGCTTGGTTTTATGTTGTGATCTTCTACCGAATTGTATATATAATGACCTCAACCGATCGATGGTTTTTTCTACTTAATATTGATGCGTCAGTGGTTAAGAGTTATAAACGTATTAATCAGTTATGATTCTTCACCAAATTATCTAGAGATGTTAAATAATCACATATATATATATGGATTCAAGTTTCATTGATCATTACAACTTACAAGGTGAATTATAAATCCAAAATGATAAAATCCAATTCAAAATGGTTTCCAAGACTACAGACATACGCAATACAAATCTTCAGTCTCTATAAATCGCTTACGATATAAATACTTGTTAAAGATTTAACTACAAATATACACAATACAAATTTTTAATCCCTTAATTAACTAGTCGTCAAAGATAATGATCTCTTCTTCAAATATATGCTTCTTCTACTACTTGCAACACCGCATGATTCATCATCATCACTGGAAGAACCATCCGAATGAGCAAGAATCGTTCCCTTTTGCTTACGGTCCAAGTCATCTTCATCATCATGTTCATCATCAGCGACGCTATTATCATCATCATATTGTTGGTCCCTATTATAGCTCTCTTCTGAGGATGGTTCATCGTGTGGTGTTTGAAAAATCGTGATACTCTCGTTTTCCCTATTTCGGAAAGAGAAACTTCTAGAACCTTCTCCATACAAGGGAAGAACGGAATCTTTTGATTTTGATTTTGACGCATCTATGTCCCTTCCAAGACTATAGGTCGAATAGAGTTTCCTCTTCACGTTTTCCCTCTCTTGAACCAAATCACCGATTGCATCAACCGTGAATTCATCGGCCGTTGATTCATTTTGAAGTTTTGTTATCGTTCTATCGATTTCTCTCCTCTTCCTATGCAGCAAACGCTGGAAAAAAAGAGAGAGGCAATTCTCTTAAATAGCACAAAAAAACAGAGTATTCTTGGGTTGCAAGTAACAAAATGAAGATAGGGTTTCTTACTCGTTTGTCCAAGAAAGCACTGAAGGGACGACCTTGTAGCTTTTTCTTCTTCCAGAATATAAAACAGAACCTCACAAGAGCCGCAAAGAGGACCATGACCACAAACTCGAACAGTAAAAACCAAATTATCGCTCTTTCGTTACCTAAACGTAAAAATATAGAGACATAGATTTCCAAGTAAATTATTTGAAAGAAATTGGGATTTTATGGTTTGCGAATTCTAATTAAGTTTACCAATGTAGATATCAAGATGCTCTGGTTCTGAAAATGAACAGCTAGATGATAGCTTCTCGTATTTAGGACGACATCGAAATGGATTTCCAGTATTAGAGGCTGCAATGAACGCAAGAACAATCCTCTCGTCCAACACAAAATGTTGTAGATCTTCGTCTAATAGCAAACTCGGAATTTGATCTGATACAACATTTTCAAATCATAAAGATCTAAATCCTTTCTAAGAGAATGAAAGTATTCTTAGTTAAGATTTGGGTTTTACCAGAAAAACTCTGAGACCAGTAGATAGATCTTGTCTCTGGAACTACAAGTGAAAAAACCGCGGTTTCTGGTTTCTTAGCCGACACATAAGTATAATCTTCAATGACACGATCGATCTTTCCTTCTAGTTTCGTCTGAGAAACATAAACCACTCTGCCTGAGCAATCGAGTAATGGCTCTATCTGGATCACTGAATCTGTTTCTGCATTTTTTGGTATCTTACGAAGCTCCCCTGTTCTTGAGAACGAGTACAATGTCCCATCTAGTGAACCAATCGATACCCAACCTTTGAAAACAAAAACCAGTGGGTTAGATAAAGATCGATCTTACAGGTGAAAACATCTGAATAGACTCGTTAATGACACTCACTATTTGTGTCTATGACAGGGTCTGAACCAGAAGTTTCTGCTAATGGACCCACGGTTTTTTGCCACAGAATGTCACCGGAAAAAGAATCTAATGCGAAAACAAGCGATTTTGCCGGGAAAACGACGTAGACCAGACCGTTATTTCCCGGTGTAACGGTGAAAAATCGATCCACTAGACTAAAATCTTGAATCCATTGGTAGTAAAAGCCACGGAGAGATAACGAGTAGAGTTCTCCTTCATTGTTTGAAATCTGAAATACATTGAAAGAACAGAGCAAGAATCAAAAACTCACCATTGATGAAAAGAGAATGAAAAAGAAAGAGAGATCTTACATAGATACTTGCTTCGCAAGAATCAACCACAGGTCTAGAATCAAATTTACAATTATTGTAATCTTTTCGACATCCTAATCGGTATCCGAATAGTTCGGTTTTAGGCTCTGCAATCCAGAGTTGCTGCCGAAGCATATTATAAGCATAGAGACCATGATTCTTAACCGTGATGTATACCGAAGAACTCGATATGCTAACCGCGAAACCAAGGATCGTTTCGCCAGGATCGAAGAACAATTCTGGATCAGATTTGGTTCCATTTCTTGGGAAATTAACTCTCAAAATCCTATTCTCTGCGAGAACAAGCATCTGCAAACAAAGCATCACTTTGAGAAACAGAGGAAATGAAAAACAGAGTAATCGTTATGGTTTAGAAGATAGGAAGGTAATGCATTACCTGGTTTAAAGCAGAGTAAACCGGGGCTAAATCGGTGTTACATTTGAAATTCATGTGTACCGACCAAGCGATTGAACCGTTGGACTCGAAGGAGAAGAAGTCGTTGTCGGAGCAAGCGTAGACTCTGCCGTCATCGCCAATGAGTGTCCTTGAGAGAATTCGCACAGATTTATTCTTCACGATTTGGTCTACAACATTTTAAATAAAGCTATTTATTTCCGGAAATTTTTAATATTATCAAATGCGGCGGGAGAAAGAATCTACCATGTAATTGAGAAACTGCGGAGAAGAAGAAGAGTACGGAGACGAAAAGGAATCTGAAAGTAACCATTGTTGTAGACTTTTGCAGAGAGGATGTGCCAATGAAATTAGGGTTTCTACATCACAGCGAGATTATTTCATTGCAATGGAGAAGGAACAATTATGGGTTTATCAGTCTCTGTAATTTTGAGATCGAAGCAAACATCAGAATAGGTACTGATTATGACAGTTTACTACAGAGTCACACGCTGTGCCGTTTATTAATTTGGGACAAGAACTGCAGGCCGTTTAGTTTTTTTTAAAAAATATCACATGCTTAGAGAAGTGGCGTGTAGAGGTTACTACTCGGATTAACCGTGAGCCGATTTAATTGTGAGTCACACAGGTCCGTGTAATAAATTTTTATTTCAGCAATTCGAATGTCACTAATCTCTACCAATCAAATCATTTAAGACACTAGAAACAACAACAAAAATACATTGGTCGAAGATGTTTAAACAAAAACAAAGAAAAAAAACATTGGTCATTTGTGATTGATTATCTAGAAAACAAATGGAATGAGAGCCTTGATATGTCTGGGGAAGTCATCGAACTTAGAAAGATACCAACTTCGTGTAGCGTAACTCCGACCGAGGAGGTAGAAAGTTGTTGCCATGGCGAATGAAAATGAATAAATGGTCTGAGAAATCAGGAAGAAGCTCCAAAACACAAGGATCTCAAATAGATAGTGAGGGCATATGATTATATCAAATAGACCTCCTTTTGGTATCTTGTACTCTTTCTTCCCATCTTCTTTCCTTAGCTTGGCTAACAAACAATGGTGATACAGATTCCCAATAATTCCCACCACAAACATCACAATCCCGAAGAATTTCAGATCGAAACTTGGCTCCGTGAGTCCAAGAGTGAAATTCTGACTGTATAACATCAATGCGGTCGATGAGAAATAGCTGCTACTTATGACCAAAGCCGAGTCTACAGCCATCCCTCCACTGTACTTATGTATGAACATAACCTGTTTGATCATTAAGTGAAATGTGTCAAAGTTAGGATGCCAACTCAAAGCTCATCATATATAGTGATATAATCATAGCTCCAACTCAAACTGGCTAGGCTCTACTTAGCGAACACTCGCAAAACTTATTAATCTCCTCGTGGAAAAAGATATAAAAAAAACAAGTTAATTCCCAAGTCTAAAAGTCTTCAAAACACAACATGAAAATGTAACATTAGAAAGAGTTTTTACTTTTTACATAAGAATGGTCAAATGAAAAATTTAAGTTGAGAATATACTCATCTAGTTATGATAATAAATCAAAAGTACGTGAGCTAATGAAATTACTTATGAATGAACGCCTAGTTCACTAAGGTATTACCTCGAAGACCCTCTTGAAGAAATGGAGGGCAAGTGCGGATTTGAGAAGAAGAAACCTGAGATCATCAGAAGGTAAGACAAAGAAAGAAGCAGAAGCGGCTAGAAACGCAGGTGTATATAGCCAAAGCATTCCGGTTCGGCTAGAGATGCTGCCGAATCGCTCTTTCTGTGGTGATGATGATGATGATGATGATGATGCTGTGGCGAATTTGGAGTATTTCAGATGATTTCCTCTCGTTTCAGACCAACCGATCTTGGCCAGAGCGGCTAAACCTACGACGCTCATACAATTGAGTAATATCGACGGAGGCGATGGATATAGAAAACTTGTCGCCATTTCCATTTTTGTTTTATTTTTCTCTTTGGGATGAACGAAGCTGCTTCTACAAATTTGAGATATTGTGTGTCCTCTCCATGTCTCTTCTATTAATAGCCACACGTTTTTTTTTTTTTTTTTTTAATGAAAAAATACTTAACTATTAAGAACAAACCGACACGAGATATGCATTAGGTGTCGTCCCTTTTCTTTCGTATAACACGTAGAAATGTATAAATTGTTTGTGTAATTCTAACTTCGAATATATCGTGTGAACGAACCTTCATCTGTGGGTCTAAGTTTGACTTTGAATCTATGTGAACTAAGCTATATGACCATGTAGATAGATAGATTCGTGCCGTTTTTTTCTTCTCTTTTAATGGACGGACCACATGGTGTTTCCTTTTAAGCCTAAACACGTCGTTTCTCTGACGAACAAAAGGACTGCACGCCGTTTTTATTGAAAGTTACATTCATATGATATCACCGTTTCATAATTTTATCGATTGATTTAAGAAAACTAAATTACGTTTTTAGACTTTTACTTTTTTACAGCCTTTTTGTGTTGTATCTCGAAGGCTCGAAGCAACATGTGAACTACTTTTTATCAAAACAATTGAAAAAAAACCATGTGAACTACGTGTTGTCTATATGCGACGACATTGATGTCTTTTCGCTTCAATCGTTTCGGTTCGGTCGGTAGTGTGCACACAAAGTTACAATGTAACTTTAGTAATATTTTCGGTAAAAAATGACACCCAACTTTATATACGTGAGCCCTTCAAGGCAGAACAAATAGCAACTAATCTGGGAAAAAAAAAACTAACCCCAAAACATTCACCAAATGTAAGTAGGAAAAAAAAAACAATAGAAAGAAGCACTCACCAGATCCAACTTTATATAATAAGATAAACTGCATTTTCAAACTTGAAATCCAAAATTCCAAACATGAAATCCAAGAACCTACACTGTATCCAAAGTTTTCCTCTGCTCTACATAATTGATATTTCTTATATAAATGCTATGAATTACCTAAGTACAGTAAATAACTTCTTACATAACAAGCCTATACAGTTACAGAGACACACCATTCCCCAAAAAGGAGAAACTCTCTATGATACAAAAAAAAACAAGAATCCCTTCAGATTCAAGAAACATAAACATATTTTTCTTCTTCAGATTCAAGAAACAGAAACATATTCTTCTTCTTCAGATTCATGTATATATTTCATCTAGGACCAGAGAGCTCCATTGCTTGCGCAAGTAAAGTAGAGTCATCAGTAAGATCAGAGTATCTGTCTGAAGATGACATCAATTCATTTATCCTGTTGCTACATTTTGAAGTACTGTCTGATCTTTGAGAAGCTTCCCATCTCTCTGCAAGTCCATCTCCTTCGAGCATTCGAACAACTTCAGACATTTTCGGTCTATGTCCAGGCAAATACTGTGTGCATAACAAAGCTACTCTTACCATTTCATCTAACTCAATCTCATCATAGCTATTCTTCTTCAGCAACTCTTTATCCACAAGTACCTCTAGTTTCTTCTCTTGATGAATCTTTTTAACCCAATCAAGCATTGCGCCTTTCTGGTTAGCCGCTTTACCAAACTCAAGAGCTCTTTGTCCGGTTACAAGCTCAAGAAGAAGAATCCCAAACCCAAAAACATCTGTTTTCTCAGAGGATTGACCAGTTGAGAGATACTCTGGAGCAATGTGACCCACCGTGCCTCTAACCGCGGTTGTGACATGAGAATCTTGATGATCCAAGAGTTTAGCTAATCCGAAATCACCAACCACAGCTTCACAGTAGTCATCAAGAAGTATATTCGCGGCTTTGACATCGCGGTGGATAATCTTCGGATCACATTGCTCATGGAGATACACAAGCCCTCTAGCCGCTCCTATAGCTATCCTCTTCCTAATGCTCCAATCAAGAACCGGTTTTGCTTTCATTCGAGATGCAACACTTCCATTAGACATGTAAGGATAAACCAGAAGCTTCTCAGCTTGCGTGATGCAGAAACCATAGAGTCTTAAAAGGTTTCGATGAACAGCTAAACTGATCATTTCGACCTCTGTCTGAAACTGAATCTCTCCTCCTAATGCATTTCCATCTTTAAGCCTTTTCACTGCAACCACAGTGCCGTCTCCAAGTATTCCTTTGTATACATTTCCATAGCCACCTTTCCCCAATAAGTTCTTACTGCTGAAGTTATTCGTCGCGATTTGAAGCTCCCTGAAACCAAATCTCCTCAAGTTTCCAAGTGAAACCTCCTCATGATGATGCCCATCTAATGAAAAAAATAGTAAAGGAACTTTCATTCAAATGGATTACTTTAAGAACTGTTCTATGCAAGAAAGAAACTGACAAATATCAAACCTTTAACATCAAAGAATGTGTTTTGGTGATGTCTTTGTCTCCACCAGAGAAACAACCCAACAGCAATGAAGATCAATGATACAATCCCAACGCTGAATCCAACAGCAATTGCCATTTTGTGATTCTTCGATCTACCGGTGTATAAAGGAGCTTAAAAAGGGAAGAAATGGTTAGTTAGGTATAATCATAATACCAAGATCGAAGTTTTTGCAAGTAGTTAGTTAGTTACCTCCAGTTTGATTCAAGTTCATAGACATTGGTATCAATGTAGTTCCATTGCAGTCTGGTTCAGTACCCGTCGGACAGATCAGCGGGTTCCCAACAATGCTGTAATTAAAAAGGTAACTATATAAGTTTATCAAAGAGATAAAAAGAGAGAATGAGAGATATTGAGAAGAATCAATCACCTAAAAGTCTTTCCAGCAAATCTTGGAACAGGACCACTAAGATTGTTGTATGATAAATCACTGTGAATAATAAAAAAAAAGAAAAACAGATCAAATCTCAACGTTACATGTCTCTGTATATGAATTGCTTACTGGTTAATGGAAAATGAGGACTAGTTAGCTTACAGAAGTGCAAGTTGAGTCATATTGGATAGTGACAGAGGAAATACTCCAGAGAGAGAATTGTTGTTAAGCCTCCTGATGATGATGATACACAATAAGACAATTCAAGAACTCAAATTCTTTTATTAAAAAAAAAAACACACAAATCAAGAGATCCATAACAACTTTTACTATTCTTCTTACAGATATTGCAGGCTTCGTAGATAACCTACTGAAAAAGGAATTTCACCACGGAAGAAGTTATCAGAGAGATCAAGAGTCTCAAGCCTTGTAAGCCGACCAATCTCAGAAGGAATTTTTCCTGTTATGTTGTTGTTTTGCAACAGCCTGTAAGAGACAAATCACCAAGAACACACACATAAAAAACATAGAGTCTAATCAAAGTTAAAAAAAAAAAGTGATTAAGTGAACAGTAAGTACTCACACAATCCGAAGATTTGTTAAGTTGGTAATGCTTGGAGATAATGTACCAGATAAATTCTGACTAGGTGTGCCCCTGTAATAATATTAAAGCATATTTTTGTTTTCTTGACATGAAGTCATCAATATAACATATGAATTTTATTAATAATGTAAATGAAACTTACAAGCCAATGACAAAGTTATCTGAAGAACAAGTGACCATTGGCCAGCTACAAGGATCAACGGCATCTCTATCCCAGTTTTCAAGAACACCATGAGGATCATGTAATGAAGCTTTTATGTCCATCAAAGCTTGCACTGAATAAAAAATTTTAAACTCCCACATTAGTTTGGATCAAGCATCCATATATATATATATATATATAATAGACCCATGTAGCACAAACTGAAATACTTTATTTGAATTCCCATCAGCTAAGGTTCCAGAAAGACCAAATATAAAACATTTTATCTACAAAAGTGATGATGTAAAAATATAAAAATTCTAAAGAGTGAGACTGAAAATGGAATGAGTTACCTTCGAAGTTAACTCCTTTAGGAGAAAGCAATCCATTAACAGAGCTGAGAAGGAATAAAAATGCAAAGAAATAAAGTAAAGATCTTGTTATCGTCATCATAACTGTAGTACTCTCCATTGTTGAAACACAGAGAAAAGAATGAGCAGAAAACAAGATGAGTCCAGTTTCCAGATAATTTGGTATTTGATGGTGAGAGAGAGAGAGAGAGAGAGAAGAATCAAAAAACCAAATCTTTATCCTTTTAAATTTGGATTAAAGTATAAAACATTTCAACATCAAGAAAAATTGCTTTCTATGGCAGAAGAACCCACTTCACCAAAAGCATAAATCTTTTATTAAAAAAGTTATTTTTTTTTGTATGTCAGAAAAAATAAAAATCAGATTCATTGGTAGTCTAAAGTGAAGTTCGTAGCATGCTTGTCGATAAAGCTTGTGTGTGGGGAGACCGTTAAAAAAGTAATAAATTTAAATTAAACAAATGTAAAAAATATATTAATATATGCCCATATTCTCGTAATGGACAAGGATAGTCAGTAAAGCAAATCTAATTTGTATTTCAAATATATAAAAAGGGTAAAACAGGAAATTATAATACTGTTCTTTTGCTAGCTGCCACCCTGTCATGTTTTTGTCTTTAGTTTTTAGTTCTACATATATAATTTTTCTTTTAGTTTTTACATTTTTCCTTTTTAATTGATTTCACATAGACTGACAATATATTATTTCTTAGTGTAGAATTTGGATGAACATAAGTTATCAAATTTAAAGGGAATATTTTTTAATAAGGGATGATTAAAACTGAAATATTTGTGTTTCCAATCGAAAAAAAAAAACACTTCGATGACTGACTGCATAGTAAAAAGGGAATTCAACATTCCGTTGCTTGGCCATGCAGACCTAAATTGTTTTAGTTCCTCAATCCTCAGTATATAAAAGAGTTTACATAAAATCAAATTTTAGGGTTAATATATGTTTTGAGAATGTGAGAACTTCGATGAGAAGACGAAACTAAGCTCGATATTTTGTGTTTATTGATTCTTTGTTGCCCACTCAATTTTCAGCATCTTTGTCTTCTCGATGTTTGGATTGTAGGTTTATTTTCTTATAAAAATTGTTGTAGGTTAATTATTTTAAATTCTACACTATAAGAAACAATCTATTGTAAGACGTATGTATAATTCAAAGGTAAACCAGACTAACTGATGAATTTTTTTAATTTATTTCATAAAACCCACCACAGGTAAACCGTTTTGACTAAAGCATGATCCATGATCAA
The DNA here is from genome assembly GCA_963667165.1 of Barbarea vulgaris. NCBI lineage: Eukaryota > Viridiplantae > Streptophyta > Magnoliopsida > Brassicales > Brassicaceae > Barbarea > Barbarea vulgaris. The sequence goes on from OY763891.1 coordinate 22,047,128, forward strand.
ATCAAAATCAAACGAGTTAAAAGTATAAAATTTTAATTCTACGTAGAGTGTATATATATATATATATTGGGGGGGGGGGGTGGTGGGGGAGGGGTTACAAACAAAAGATTTATTTTATTTTTCACTCTTTTATTAATATTTATTTTATTTATGTGGAACTTTGTCGTTTAGCATGGAAAGATATAGATTCGATCAATCCCACTAAGAGGTCGACTAACTTTCATCAGGAAAAAAACAACTATTTAGAAGACCCTCAAATTCCAAAATACAACCCTTTTTCTTAACATTCAAAATAGAAAAACTGAACCCACTTCTTTTCTTTTTCTTTTTTTTCCAACTACAAATCTAATTTCACTATACGAGATTCGATATCGTGTAAATGTAATGTACTATATATATAATAATTAATAAGATAACCTCCAAGTTCAAGACATTAAAATTTGAACATTACAATTTTTCCAAACCGTGCGTCGTTGTCACTTGGGTTTGTCTTTTTTTTTTTTTTTTTTTTTTCCAACACTGGGGTTTGTCTATATGTGAGTTGGCAGTTATATTATGACTAGCATTTGGATTTGTTCAAAGTATATACTACATTTATAAGGGTATACACATGGTTTAAAGTTTTAACTATCTTTTCCCAATTTTTTTAAAAATTAACTTTGGTTATCCGGTGATTCCGGTTGCCGGTTGGCATCTAAATGGCGCAATACACATTGGATATACTTAAAGCCCTCCAACTAATTTCATAGATAAACCAACCTTTTTTTTTTCTTCCAGATTTTAATTATCTGAAAATTAGAAAAAACTGTTTTTATGATTAATAAAAGTTAAACGGTTGATATATATTTGTTGTTGACAATACTCAACACCTGAATAAATCGATTATGCGAAGAAATAACGATTGCAGTGAAAATTCAACTGTGATTTAGGGTCAAATATATTAGGGTGCTTTCAAACTCTGGAGCTAGCCTACTAACTTACAGTTGAATAACAAATTATCTATGTTTAAAGCTTACTTCAAACTATTCTAATAAATATATTTCTCATGGATGAAACAATTACACAATTATAAGATTTTTACATTCCGACTTGGATCAACAAAACAATGTTGTTTACTTTATAAAAAAATAAAATGTTGCTACAGTAATGAAGTACCTGTAAATCATTATCATTGCAACGTTCTTATTTAAATATATTCATATTCGTAGTCGCACATCCTCGTTATCTTCATCGATATGTACCGACCTGTAAACCAAAATTAAAGAAACAAACAAAAAAAAAGAAATTCTAAATTTGTGGTGAACAGTTTTATAATGTTCTTGTTCAAGAACTACATTCCCAAACGTCATTCCTAGTCAAGTTTTTAATGCTTTGTTCCACGTGAACACGGTTTCTTAAAGCTCGATTTATGAGAAACAATCATTAATATTTAATGCTTTTCTCGTAGATTTGACGTTTGATGGAAAATGGGTTCTGTGAATTTCAGAGGCAATAAAAAAAAATCATAAACTTAATAACAAAACATGACATGCAAGATTGTGCAGAATGCAGATAGAGAAAGATGGTTCCCCACTTGAATCATATCACATTTGCCTAAGTTGGTGAAGCTAAATTGTCTCAACTTCAATAATGTTAGCGATAGGGACAATACCTGATGATGATATTATTTAAGATTATTGGCCACCGTTTTATTCACGATTTATATATTACTATACGTTTTTTTTTTTGTGATTACTACAGTCTTGCAAATTTTGTAAATTAATTTAATATGTTCGTCACAACAAATAAACAAGACATAAACAATTTGTCATGGTTAGTATTTAGTAACTTTAATTAAACTGTAAAATATTATATATATATATATATATATATATATATATATATATATATTACTATAGTTTACACATGGTTATTTAAAATACCACATATGGCGATTGCAAACTTTATCACTAAAAAATAATCAGAACATTTAGTTTAGTGTATTGTGTTAGTGTTATTGATGTGTTAATATCCGATTTTAAACTCCTATAATGTATATCGCTGGGGAAAAAAAAGTCAAAAATCCATATTAAGCAAAGGATAGCATAAAATGTAAGTACGTATAATAAAGATGGAATATATAAAAGGAGCTATAGCGATCATTTGTATATAGGAATAAAAAAACAAATTGGTTTTTAAGTGATCTAATTAATTCTCTTATAACGATTCAAACGATTTCCGCCATTTTTGCATTTTATATGCGCTTGGCAATGAATACAATACAATACTACACCCAATTGTCCAAGACTCTGTTTTGTTGTCACTTAGAGTTTTGTATTTGTCTTTTTAACTCACCTAAATGTCATCAAGTTCCTGGTAAAATAAATGATATTTTACAAATACTGTAATGTTTATAGACTTGAGTTTTTGTGTGTTGACATCCAAAGACAACGAAAAAAAAAAAAGACATCCAAAGACAGTTTATAGAGTTGGTTTAAGGTAGCTAATTAAAAATACTACTTTGCTTAGACCAAAATATTAATACCAAACGTGGGTTAATCGAAAAAAATAGATTTCAAATGAGTTGGAAAAAAAAAGCCGAGTGAAAATAATAATAATGGAAAACGTAAGCGGATTCTAATAATTCTTTCAATTCTAAAACTAAAATTTGTATTACTAATGAATGGCGTTGCAAACTGAATAGTTAAACTTAAGAGCAAAAAGGTGATGATAATAGTATAAGTATTAAGTCCAATGGCATACTATTTATAAGGAGTTTTTAAAAGCGTATCGAAGCTCTCCTTTAAGTTCCGAAATTATAAGTGAACTGTTCACTGCGAGTCATCAAGTAGACAATAACAAACAAGTTATAATCATATTGTACCCTAGAATCTGTTGAAATCATGAAATTTTTGAAATTAACGTTGGGTTCCATTTGGATAAAATTCTCCAATAATTGTATTTTGCATGGTTTATTGGGAAATATAATGATCAGAACCATGTCCTGTCGGTCCATGAAAATGAATCGTCGAAGCAACTTGCCATCATTTCCTCATCTATGTGATTATTACGTCAAAGCGTGACATTATTAGTTTTTTTTTTTTTTTTTTTTAACAACAAACTCTTATATTAAGATCATCTTGTGGATACAAGGGGAAGGGGGCTCAAAGCCATACAGTACAAAACTCTTACAATAATAAGTAGACAAAGTAGAGACAAGATAGAATAACAGTTTGCATCAAAAATGAAAGCCGGAAGCTTTTCCAAAAAGGCTCCAAAAAGAATCGATATGAAATCGATTTCAAGTTCATCTATCGATAAAGGTAATCGAACAAACATGATAGCTCGTGAAGTCATCAAAAACCTTTGAGCGTTTAATAAATTTCTCCGGCACGGAGAAAGATGTGAACAGATAACCTGAAGAAGGGTTCTCTCCTTAGACAAGGAAAATACATACCACAAACTCTCCGCGGAAAGAAGCACTAGTGGAGACAAAGGATCCAGCAGCGTACCGCTTGATTGAGAACTTGTATTAGTTTCAGAACCAATAGAAAACGGCGAAGAGATTCGGAGCTGAAAGAGCAAGCCACGTGACATTATTAGTTAGCTTTAACCTTTTATAACTAAAAAGGTAATACAATTGTTCAAAATACTCGTGGCATTTGAAACGATGACATTAGCATTGTCATTGTACCTGCATGTGTACAAATGTAATTGCTGCTATAAATTCAAAACTACAAATCATCACCGAAGTTGATGTAACGAGACTAATAATACTATTAAGGTTCTGATCGAGACTAGTAACAACATTAAAACTTAAAAGTGTGCGGTCCTGTTTCGTTTGTGGTGCTGGTGCAATGCAGAACAGTGAGATACGGTTTAAATATGATCTTAAGTGCGGTTTCATTTGTAAGTTACATTTTAATCATGCATCAACTATCCAAATTAGAGCAGTTCAAAAGTGGTTTGTATAATTTTTTGTTTCTTTCACTCAAAATATTTGGATAATTTTGAAAAATTATAAATAATTTTATATATCAATACAATTTAATTTAGTCGAAAAGGAAGTGTTTCAAACACTCAAGTTGTAACAAAAATTGGATAACTATTATATTAGAACCATATTTATTACATCACCACTTTTTTTTTGTTTTTATCAAATCTACTTAAATCCATACTAAGTATACTTATCCACTTGTTTTGTCCTATCCAATAATTGCATCGCTTATTTCACCATTCAAACCCTAAACGATGAATTAAATTTTTATAGTAGTTTCAACTAATTTTTCATAAAAATTTATTGGATTAGCTCTATATATATTTTTCTAAAATTTTTAGTTGTAAATCATGACGATTTCTCTGAATGTCTGGGACAAATGTGTCCTCACCATCTCATTTCTTTTTGAAATAGTAAAACCATGAGTTTTATGCTTTTGGATTCACCTAACACACCAAATGCTACTCCCTTTTTTTTTTTTTTTTTTTTTTTTTTTTTGGTGTCAAGAACATCTGTCATGGATTTGGTACAAACAAACACATCAACATTTCATTTTTCAATTTTTGTTGTTGTAATTTTCAAAAAACAAAAAAAAACATTTCATTTTCCGATCACACGTTTTAACAAATATACTTTCAACAGAAAACCTAACAAATAAATATCTGTATATCATTGCGTATTTTATTGTTACCATATATAATTTTATTACAACCACTTAATTACATGTCTCAACACTGATAGCCATATTCTATTTCATTCCATTTGTATTGTTTAAATGATTATCTTTTCTCAAGCTAAAAAAACTATACACGAATCTTAGGATCATCACTATCAAACGTGTAAAGAACTGAAGCAATAATATTGAACTTTGATACATGCGTAAATATTAGATTTACATAATCGGTCCCCAGCAAGCAGGTAACTAACACAGCTCATTTCTTTTCTCTATTATTTTAGCTTTTCCCGGAAAAGTGATAGAAACTTTGTCTCCTTGTTCAAAGTTGAAACCTTTAACCTCTCTTTCACTTTCTTCTAACCCAACAAAAAAAAAAAAAAAAAAAAAAAAAAGTGATGGAAACATTAACCTCTGTGAACTGATGAATATATAAAACCCAAAAAAAAAAAGAAAAACATCTCAGGGTTGCTTGGAAAACTAGAAACCCGCCGGACGAGTCCAAGGGTTTGAACCGGTCCCCTTTGGTAAATAGCAACTAATCATAGTGATATGATGACACATCCCTCTCTTTCTTTCTTTCTTTCACTCTTTTGTCTCATCTCTTGTAAGAACATGAATCAAAGCTTGTCCTTATACGTTGCTATGTCACTCTCTCACCGATCTGTTTCTCCTCGTTCAGTCCTTTTATCTCCACACTCTCTGCAGAAAACATCAAAAGACTTTGCAGAGATTATGCTATTGACAATGAGAATGAAAACGGTGCAAGGTAAGAAACATTCACACACAGAATTACAAGTCTAGATTCAACAAAACAGATAGATATAGATGGCGACAAAGACCACCTCACTGCAAAGCATGACGCAATTACAAACGGATTGTGGTTGTGGTCCTGTTTCTCTATCAATAATCAGAAACGAACAAAGACTTTATGGATACCAAACTTGAGTCCTCTCTGTGTTGGATTAGTTTTTGTGTCTAAATCTCTCAGGCCCATGAATAGTTTGTTACAAATGGCTTGGTTGACTTGATTCTCTTCAACAAAAGTGAAGCTTCTTTTCGGTTTTAATTCGCACATCATTTATTTTTCAATTTCCAACTTAAGTAAATAGAGGCAATAAGACTTTCATTAACTAATATCCATCGTCAAAGATCTTCCAATTTGATAAACACAAGTATCTGATCAATAGGCAATACTTTGGAACAGAGAAAAAGTAAAAAAAAAAAAAAAAAAAATGGAGTTACAGACAGATCTTGTTTATAATACTCAGAACATTCCATGGAAGCAGAAGATGATGAAGCAAGTGCAAAAATAAAAGAACAGAGTACCTTGAAATTATTTTACCAGTGCACTAAGTTGATGAAGACACTTAACTGGTGAATGGTGATACATGTAAACAAAACGGAACAGCGAGAAAATTTTCAGGCTACATTGTTTGAATTTAATGCCCAGAAACAAAAAAAAAGACTTGCAAGGAGTGTAAACTAAAACTGGAGCTAAGCAGAAGCAGCCAAAGGTTTTTCTACAGCAGATTCATTAGGTTTCATGGAATTGAAGAGTTCTAGGACATCTGGATTGTTACGGATATAGTTCGGGCACAGAGCAAGTAAATCCTGTGCCTCACTGTGCCTTGCAGACTTCATCATAGTTTCAAATACACGCAGAACCACTGACATGGATGGGAAGTTGTTTGAGGTCATAGCCTTCAGAAAACCGAGAGCTTCAGTGCTTTTTCCAGTTGTTGAGAAGTAATTCATGAAAGGCTCCAGGAAAGGAGGGAACCCGTGATCTTTCATTATCTGTAGTAGACTCAAAGCTTCTTCAAACCCACCATCTCTTGCAGTCTTCTTTTTCAATAGATTCTGCACCAAAATTTTGTATGTGATATGGTGAGGTTCCAGATGATTTTTCTTTACTTGTGCACTCAAAAGCTTGTATGCATCTCTTGCCTGATTTCTGTTGCAGTAAGCAAGAACCACCTTCTGAAATGCATAACCAGCATATGAGACACCAGCTTTTCCAACCATTTTCTCGAAACACACTAAAGCTTCATCAAGTTCCCCGGAATCACAATACCCTTCAACAAGAGACGCCATTGCCTTGTCATCTAGATTATTTCCAGATGCTTCCATAAAGTCTACAAATTTATCGGCTTCATCTTTCTTTCCCTTACGACTAAGATCTAATGCAATCATGCTCTGTAGATCACCACTAGGAACATAGCCTCCTTTCTTCATTTCTTTCAACACCTTATTACTCTGTTCAACTCTATCCACGCTTCTTAAGGACTTTAAGACAGATTTTAGCAAGTAATCCGTCAAAACGTTACCATGTCTGGTATAAGCTTTCACAGCTCTTGAAAACAAATCCATATCTAGAATCTTGGCAGTGACAATTTTCTTGAGCAACAAACAGAAGCAGTCTGGGGTGGGTTTGTTACTACTACTACCCGCCATTGCAATCTCGAACAAATCAACAGCTTCCTTGATCAATTTAGTCTGGCAGAACCTCGTCGAAACTGTAACATAAGTCTCTATTTCCACTTCAAAACCAGCACTCCTCATTTCTTCAACGATGTTCTCAAATCTATCGAGAGATTTCTCTTTTCCCAAAACCCTAGCCATAGCATTATAGGTTTTCTCATCATGCTTAAATAGACAAGACTCATCAATCCACCGGAAGAACAACAAAGCTTTCCTGGGTTCAACATCAAGACTTTCCACAATCATCTTCACTAAATCACTTTGAAACTCAACATTTAAATCCCTTACCCGTTTCTCCACATCATCACCCCATTCTTCCTTCATCACAATCTTACACACCCTATCGCAAACCTTCTCTGCCGAAGTATCTAAGCACTCTGAAGCAAAAAGCTTTCTCAGCCTAACTAAATCACTCTCTAGCCCATCTTTCAGAAATTTCTCACCCACTTTATCTCTAACATTAGCCGATAAACCATGTCCTTTCTTCTTCATAGCATCAACCAAACCCCAAAACTCATCAACAAGTCCATTACCACCCAGAATACGCAGCATCATGTTATAGTTTTTCGAGCTAAGTTCCCCAGGAAAAGCCTCCGTAATCCACTGGAAAAACCTTTTCGCAACATCAGGGTTTGATTCAAGTTTTCTCAAAACCTTCAAAGCTAAATCTTGATTAATCACGATATCACTCGACTCCAGTTCTTTCCTAATCTCATCCTCACCACTCAATCTGCTAAAGATATCAATCACGGTGGCCTCAGAAGAAGATTTCTCTTCAATCGCAGGCTCTGACGAGAAGCTTCGAGATACTGATTTCACCATGGAGGCAGAGCTCGTCATTGGAGATCGTAAGGAACAAAGATTTCCGCTTTGTCGCAAAGCTCCGATCTCAGAACGTAGGTGAAGTAAAGAAGAGAAAGATCGGGTTGAAATGGAGGATACCTGAAACTGAGAACAAGGAGAAGGATAAGGAAGATGAGACCGATGGTAGCTTCGAAGAAGCAGCAATCGCCATTGTTGATATCTCATATCTGATTTGATCTGAATCAAAAAGCTTGATCCTTTTTCAAAGAAACGAGACGGAGGAATAGCGAAGGTCTGGGAAATGTTAGGGTTTTACTGAGGATTTTGATTTTTGGGGGTAAGGAAACCATCTATCTCAGAGAGAAGGTTCCAATTGCAAATGACGCACACTCGCAGATGAAAAAAAAAAAAAAACTTAGGATAATTTGATTTTGGCCCCTAGTTTCCTTGTTGTTACCAGATTTTGCCGTATAGTTTTAATTTGATCATGGCCTTGATGCATTGAATTATTATATTCTTAGGAAGTTCTTCTTTTGTTCGTATTGTCATTTAATTTTAAGTATTTTTTTTCTAAAATGATCATTTCCTTGTTTTTTTTTCGTCGTCGTCAAGCCTTGGGAAGTTCTTATTTTGGGTATTTTTAAAAATAGTTTTCTTTGTTTATGAAATGATTAATCCAACTACGTTTCTGTAAATATGAGCTTAAATTTCAATTTAAACCAAGTAAGAAACTCAATAAATATATGAAGCATCAAGTAGATGAGTAATATAATAAAGATGTTGGGACTTAAACCAGATGTTCATTAATTAACTGGAAGCTAAATACAATAATTAAACATCCATACACCTAATTAAAGGGATGAAGATTAAAGCACTAACAACAACAACAACAACAACAACAACAACAACAACAATTACGAAGAAGTTGAGAATTCAGTCACAACTCCCAAATTTATTTAAAATCCCAAACAATTAATTAGAAAAAGGGAAATTAAAGTCCCAATTTGATTCAAATCATATCGCTACTTGTTCATGCCGGTCTTCTCCTTCACAAGGTTAACAGCTCCCCCTGCTGCATCGGATATGCTCTTTCCCGCCTATACGTATACATAAACCATATAAAATATCAGAGATCTACACATTGACAAAATATTATAAGTGTAAAGTGTGTATTGATCAAATACCGATTGAGCTGAAACTTGAGCTGCAGAAGCAGCATCCTTGACCTTGTCCATCATCACATTACTCTTCTCCTATACGTACAAAACCATAGTCCACACAATATCAATTCTAAATTCATTTATTTAATTATTACAAAATAAATTAATTAATTAAACTGTTAACCAAAATAATAAATCAATTGGTAGACTAGAAAATAATATGAAATAGGCAAAGACTATAATACTTACAAAAACTAATGTTGAATGGTGTGATAAAATGTATAAAAATGATCGAACTTCAACTATTTTCCAAAGAAAGATTTTTCAATGATATATATGAGGTTCGGTGCGTCTAAATAGAAAGGTTTTGTTCAAAAATATTATGTTTTAACTCAGTGCCTTTGTTTCAAAAAAATTCATAAATGGTTAATCGATTATATCTGCAACCGCATTTGATTAAGGTTGTGTCAAAGAGAGAAAGAGACCTCAGCTTTGCCAGCTGTCTGACCGGCTTGGAAGGCTTGCTTGTTGTCTGCCATTTCTTCTCAGATATTTTTCTTATAAATTTCTTAAATGATATTTTGATTTGTGTTTAGATGATGTGAAGAGATGTGGGCTTAGGGTTTGTATTTATAGGCCAAATGGAGACACTTGTGTGGTGCCACATGTACTTTGAAACCCACGTGGGCGATGCTTAATGGTACGATCAGCTTTGCCTTATGTCGGTAGCTTTTTATCGGTTATTCAAGACTCCACGTGTCGCTTTTGGGTATGAAACTCTTTGTGTGTGGTTCTCTCGCCTCCATGTTTTCTTTTTCATTTATTTATTAAGGTGAAGTCTTTGAAAATATCTAGATATATGTTATTGTAATTTTGGTTTATAGATATTTTTAGTTTTAAACTATATATCGTCTACTCTATGGCTGTAAATAGAAATATGTAACGTGTGTCTGTTTCATATGCGTTCGGCAAACATTTCGTGTTATTTATTCCGGAGATCTTTCTTTTACAACTTTTATCAAAAACCTACTTTATTATATATTGCAAAAGGAAAAACTTGTGCCGTTCACGGCATATGAATCAAAGGCGAAAAACAGAAAAAGTGTTGGACGCACGAGCTGTATTAAGCATGTTAAATGTTGCATATTCTAATTTTGAAAATAAAATTTAGTTTTTATAAATTATTATAGGCTTTTTTTTTCTCTTTCAAATCCAGTTAACTAATGAATCGGTACAGTGTATGATAGTACTTAGTAATGTGAAATTCTACCAACATATCATCAAAGTTAAACTAGAATAGCGGTTAGCCTACTGGCTTAACATGTCATGTCACCAACCCAGTAATCTGGGTTCAAATCCCCTTCTGTGAGAGTTAAAAATTCCTCTTCTAATGAGGATTTGGGCTAAATGGGCCGGCCCGTTGTGGCCCACATAGACAAAAAAAAACTAGAATAGAGAACTGGAATCGAACAAGCTCAAATTGGGTTGATAGATTGATGTACAATCTCGGTTACTACGTCATTTGCCTTGTGTGTCATGTGTGTAGGCAGAGTCGGCTCTTGATATAAGTTGACTAAGCTTGGGATGTGTTGGACCTAGGTTTCACCTCTTTAAGTTTTGCTTCAACCCATCAAGAAGGGGATCTTTCCTGAATCATCTAAAGGCTCATGAGCCGTGAAACCTAGGACGAGAGGCTGACTTAAGTGGAGTCCGGGAGGATGCGTCCAACGTCAAAAGACAGAACATCGAGACCGAGTCAAAAGAAATCAAGCAATTGGACAATATTTCGGAGGAGGTTACCAAAATCTCGAAAAGGTAGATATCAAGAGGAGGTTGATGCAGATGAATTATAAAAGCAGGCGAAGTCAAGAGAAGGGGATGATCTTCTTCATTCGGAATTCACCCTAGGACCTTATAATTATTACTATGACCTTTTGCCGAGAGATCATACTTTGTATTTTCTCATTCATTCTCTTCTTGTAAAAGCTCCGATTAATCTCAATAAATTTCTTTTGATTCGTTAAGCTATTAAGAATTTATTGCTTCACACGAGAGTGTAGCCCTTAGATATTTTTCTTAACCATAAAATTCCTATTGCGAGTTTTAGCACTCACATAATGGTAATCTCTACTGTGTCATATTTAAAAGAAAGTACACTAGCTGAGTTACTTGTGGATCCTTTGCTTGGAGCCATCGAGTTTTCAAAATCCGGCTATGTGTCTAACTGTATAAGCTTGGCTCATTTCTCCTTTTTTTTTTTTAATTAATAATAGCAATTTTGTATTATTTTTTTGTAAACTTTTAAGTATAATGAATTATTGTAAAAACCGAAAATACTATCTCTTTCGGGTAATTCTCAAAAATAGCACAATATATAGTTTTTGTGACATATTTAGCACACATTCTCATTTATGACAAATAATATTTTTATTATTAAAGGATAGTCATAACTTCATATTTTTAGGGTTTAGGGTTTAGAAAACCCTTAACCCTAAACCCTAAATCTTACCCCCTACCCCCTAAAAACTAAACCCTAAATACTAATATAGTTAACCCAAAAAAAAAAAAATTATAAACTTTATAAAATGTTATCTTTGTCCTAAATAAAAATGTATGCTGATTATGGAAAAAATATCATTTAGTGCTATTTGAGAGAATTTCTCATCTTTTTAAAATAAGTATGTCATTGAGAAAAACAAGTTATAAAAACACGTAACAAAAGAGGGAGAACAAAACAGACGAATTACACCAAACATCTACCTACATATTGATAGGCCACAAGGTCCACAACAATATCATGAAATAAGTTAAAGTAGACAAATATTGATACTCACAATGGAAAACACGCTTATTGTGTTCAGTTTGTTTGGTTAGAATAAAACGTAGATGATGATGTTACTTTACGAAAACTATATCGTTTCACTAGCATGAAGACTGCTCAACGAAACGTTGCCGTCTCTTTCACATCTTTTGTCGACGAAGACAGCTCAAATAAGAACTAGGTTTTAGTGATTTACCGTATCGGGAAACTATGTGGATTAACTAATTCCATCTTTAATAATGATTTTCAGCAAGGTCTTGTAGAAGTAAAAGTCTTGAGATTAAACTAAATTCACTGATAAGCAATATGCTCTTTTTTTTTGGGATAAAATACTGCAAATCACCAAAATGATCATAATAATAGATTATTTCATAATATTCAATCATCCGAATTTCACATAGACCAGACACAATCACTGGTTTAAGGAAAAAGAAAGAGAAGACATTATTTAAAAAAAACACAAAAACCAAAATGAAAAAAAAAACTACTGTTGCTTAGATTCCCTCTTCCTTCTCGTCCTCGCTAGTGCAGCTACTGTTGCTGCTCCACTCACATTTCAAAGTAGATCTCGGAGAACCACAATACATTCCCAGCTTCTCAAACCTCTGATACATCACTGTTCCTCTCTCTTCTCCTAGAGACTCCATTGTTGACTCTTTGCATCCGTAATCGTACAAGTCCACACAGAGACCCGAGTCGTAGTCCTTTTGTGCCATGCTCGAGTGGACAGCTACAGAGAATTGCTTTGGCTCAAAGCAAGTTAGTACCTTTGAAACCAGATGGCTCAAGTCCATAGTTGTGAAATCGTATCCCACTGCTTCAAAGCTAGCGTAGCTGAATCCATCCTCTGGAGTCACATGGATAGTGGAGATAGCGTCACCTTCGACGCTGTTCATCGAGTAGCCACAGGGCTCAAACTCAAAGTCACAGATTTGGGATTGAGGAAGTATCTTTCTGATGCCAGAGTTATCAGTCATAGAACCAGCCGAGCTTGAGTCGTTCTTGAAGAACACAGACGCCTTCTCTTTGTCCAGACCAGTCATACACATCTCGAGAGTGTAGACATTGTTGTTGTTGTTGCTGTTGGGGTTCTTGGCAGAAGCAGAGTAAACATGCCATTTCTTGGTTTCATCATCATTGCCCATCAAGTACGCAACACTGCTCAAACCCAGCTTAGCAAAGTGACCATCAAGAACAGAGACTTCTTCAGAGAAGTTGCGGTGTGGGAAAGGTTGACCTCCAGGACAGAGGAAGCTTCCACGAGTGTACCTCACAGACTTGACATCTAGAGAGAGCTCACTAGCCAACCTCAAGAGTGGCTCGATAGAGAGAAGGAGCTTAGTAGTACCGCAAGTCTTGATGATGATCTTGTAAGGGAAGATAAAGAGACTGGACTCAGAGAGGACATAAGAGTCGAGCTGATCGTTGGAGAGAGATGAAACGATCGTGCACTCAGCTGGCTGAAGGATCTCATCGATCTGTGACTTAGTCAAGGCACGTAGACCTTTACCTTGAGTGTCAAGAAAGAGACCAGGCTCAAAGAAAGTAACTTCAAGCCGCTTCTCGTAGCCTTCGAACCCGATTGCAGACATGGCCATGGCGTTTTAGTTGTTGTTTCGAGGAGAGAACGAGAGGGTTTGGGAACCAAAGAGGTTTGAAGAAAGGAAATAATAACTGGAGAAAGCAAAGTTGAAACTAAAATGAGAAGAGTCGGAAAATGACTAGTACTCAGGATGGCCTCTTAGCGCAGTTGGAGTAGACAGAAGATTTGAATTTCTTGATTCCACCGAAAGGACGAACGTCTTCAATGCTGTAACCGAGTGGTGCTTCGTAAAATAAGGAACTACTACTGCTAGACTTCTTTTTACCAGCTTTCGATTCCATCATAATCTCATTCACGCTTTGCTGTATACAGATTAACAAATAACCAAAGTTAAAAGATGATCATCACAAATTGCAAAAAGATCATGAGAAAGACCATTAAACACACACATCAACATTCAATGGTTCAAACATAATAAACAACACCAGAAAAAAAAAAACAAAAAAGCCAATGGATGATTCAAACTATACGACAACTATTAAGATCTGATAATTATTACCAACAAATCCAGATATCACATTATCACCCTATTTCATCAGATCGATGTAACTATGGATCAATTTGCTAATACTCAAATACAATTGAGATCAAACCAGAATCACGATCTAATTAAAGAGACTTACATGTAGAGGAATATTGATCTCGATCTGGAGCTTTTTTTTCTAATCTCTTCTTAATCCAAGATATCAAATCAACGAAACCTGAAAATCAAACGTCAAAATTAATCAAATTGATCAAAAACAAGATGATCTCAGAGCAAGGAGATCAAAGAAACAGATCTATAAAAGCTAAGAAACAAACCTAATTCAGAAAACACGAGACTCTAAATTTCAGGAGCGGCTTTTGATTATTTTGGTGATGATGATAAGAGAAACGAGTTTGTGATATTGAAGAATTTAGATGGTAGAGAGACTTGTTTATATAGTGTGTCCAGCCCAGATGCGTTGTGAGGTTATTAGGGCTCGGGGCCAATTACGTATTTACCCTTATTAGCTTTTGACTAAAATACCCCATTTACTCCTCCTTTATGTGGAAAGATTGTTGGTGCGAGATTCGCGACGATTCTTGGCCACAAACTAATAACAGCAATAAATCTTTTTTTGTTAATTAGCTATTTTTTGTCAACAATAATTAATTGATTTAAACGAATCGTAAGTTGACACGTGTACATTCTAAGTAGCCACATTGAAGGCTTTGATATTCACGACGATTCCTGGCCACGAAAAATATAACAGCCATAAATCTCGTTTCTTTTATTTAAGTAAAATTGATTGTTTTTGGCAAATGTATATTTTATACGTTTAGATCTCCGAGATTGGCTAAGCCACAGAAACTCTGCAAAAAGAAAAAAGAGAAACAATCAGATGATGACACGTGTATTGTAGGAGACCACACGTTCAGGTTTCGATACTCACAAGAAAGAGACAGGTGCGGAGTACGTGAGCTGTTTGTGTTAGAGTGGGGCCCAGAGAATCAAATTCTGTTTTATTATGCTCTCTTTTAGTCGTCTACAATGACCAAAATGACCCTGTCACCATCCCTCTTGACTCATCCGCTGGTCAAAAGTCTTGTGTAAAAGTAAAAAGAGTAACCAACCAACATACACTTTTCAATCAGAGAGAACTCATCAACAAAAGATAAAACAAATATTCAAGTAATGTGGCAAGCTCACACTTCTCAAAAATTTAATTTGTAAACCAAATTTTTTTAACAAAGAGCTAACATTTTTTTTGAGAAATAATTAGAAAATATTGATTTAGCACATGTACATGTCATGGTCTCGTGTGGTACGACTTTACGAGATGAGATATCCGTGTGTGATTTTGCATTATCTTAGAATGGTTGGTCATATTTTGTAATCGTATAGCAATATCTATATCTAAACGAATAACGGTGTACCAAATTAAACAAAATACAATATATCATCTATCAGAATTCATTACATTTCTTTCATATAGTTTCACATATCCATGAAGATTGACTAGATTCTTAGAATTTTTTTTTTAAAAATATATATAAATTCAAACGAGTCTGTAATTAGTTATTTGTGTTGAAGAAGCTGCAACTCATTGAACAAATCACAAGAGGTTTCCCAGAGTTGTTTAGCAAGTTTTGGGTCTCTAGAAACTTGTGATGATTCAATGGTCCTTCCCTTTCCTCCAAAATAGTAAGCACCTGATGTTTCCTGCACATGTTTTAGAGAATATGTAAGCAGATCATGGATGAAGAGGAGAGAATCAACAATCTACTATATTCATGTTAAAGCTCTTTACAGGTGTGGATAAAGCGGCATCGATGATAGATTCAGCTCCTTCATTTGGGGATTGCAGGAGGCCAACAATTCTGAAACCAAGAATCACCAGCCAAGTTATGTAACAAGGAAGCTCTCGCATTATATTCGTTTGAGCATATCCAGGATCTGCAGCTCTGCATTCAACAACAACCCAAAACTCACTAGTCAAAACATAGTCTTTAATAAAGTGAGAGAGCAACGAGTCTTATGAAGCATACATTACAGAGACATGGTTTGAGTCGTCTAAGAGCCGAAGCTGTCTGTGCAATTCATATGAGAAAAGTACAAGACATACTGTAGAACAAGGAATCCAAAATTAAGTTTTTTTTTTTTTTTTTTATATAAAGGAAGAAGAAAACTATATATGTATTGTAAGTGACTGTGAGAGGTTTTGGCTTACATTTAGAATACTCATAGATCAGAGCGCAAGGGTATCGGTTTGATGTCGAAAAACACACTCCAGTAACAGAATCCTTGTCAAACTTTTGATGAAAAGCTACAGAAAAAAAGAAGAAGAGATATCAGGTCACTTGAGCTAAATCTTTCATGGTTTTTGCTAAAGCATATTACTATGTTTTTAAACCATATTGATGTGTGAAAGATGCAACGTTCACGACCCGTGAAGGAACAGAGCTGTTTTTCAGAAGTGGCAGAAGAAGTTTTGTCAAAGAGAATGGACCAATGTAGTTTGTAGCAATCATCCTGACAAAGAAGAAGACAAACAAACAAAAGTTTCTATAGTCCAAATTCATGAATACATGAGCTAATTTAATGAAACATAAGTACATCCTTTCAATGTCATAGTGATGAAACCAGACTTACCTGTCATAACCTTCAATGGTTGGTCGACTAGAAGTTGCCATAATCCCAGCATTGTTCACCAAAAGCTGAATCGAAGGATGTAACTCTGATTCTGAGAGCCATTGCTCTAGAGAGTTTTTAAACTTCAAGATTGATTGAAAAGAAGACATGTCAGCTTCAAAAGACTTGAGTTTGGCATCTTTGTTCTTGCTCTTTATTTCCTTCAATGTCTGTCAAGAGCCAAGGAAATGATATTTCGGATCAAAGAACATGTTTATTTCAACAAAGCGGATACAAAAGGATTCGTTAATAACCTCTGAAAGAAGCTGAGAGGACCGTCCAACTGAAAAAATATCAAGAAAAGATTTTCATCCCATTAGTGTACAGAGAACTAAAATGAATAATGGTAAGTTTGATGAAACCAATGCGAAATTGTAATGTTCATCTTTGTGATGGAAGCAATTATGGAAGCAATGCATCATAGACTCTTTTCTTTATTACCAAGAACGACGTAGAAACCCTTGTCTGCAAGAGCAAATGCAGTGACCTTACCAAGCCCAGAAGTAGCCTGAAATGAAAATCCATAGACACAAAATGATAAACATAAGAAGTCTACATTTAAAACTGGAGGCACTACTTAACATCATAACATGACATGATTTACACAACCAGTGATAACACAAGTACGAACTTTTGAGCCAAAGATTTTGTTCTAAGCAAATTGCAAGTAAAGAGCACAACATTTACTTGCACTTACACCAGTGATAACACAAATGGGTCTTGAAGATCCATTCTGTAAACTGATGGAGCTAGAAGTGGAAGTAGATTTTGAGCCAAAGATCCTTGCTTT
This sequence comes from Barbarea vulgaris, assembly GCA_963667165.1. Taxonomy (NCBI): domain Eukaryota; kingdom Viridiplantae; phylum Streptophyta; class Magnoliopsida; order Brassicales; family Brassicaceae; genus Barbarea; species Barbarea vulgaris. The sequence goes on from OY763891.1 coordinate 22,064,593, forward strand.
AAGCAATTGAATGTAAGAAGAAACAAGAGCGAAACTCCAAAACAGACCCATCCTCCAGACATCAGATGAACATACAAAACAAAACGCCTCCTTCATCTCTTTCATCATCTTCTGAAAACAAAAAAAAATATCTTTAAAATTGTCTCTCTGTTATCAGAATTCACTTGAGCAATGATCATCAAATGGATACTACTAACATATATATATATATATATATCAGACGAAACTCAACACACTTCAAAAATGAATCAGGGAATCGCAAAGAGTTGAAACAAAAATCTTGAAACCTTGAATGAAGTAGAGATTTTTGAGGGAAGTTGCTGCATTTTTAAAGAGGTATTAGAAAGGTTTGTTCTTGATGGAAACGATAACTTCGTCTCGATCAAATCAGCCAGACTGGATAATTTTATTTGTCGGGCCATCTCAACTTCTCAACTAGCCCGAATTTAAGAGGGGCTGCCAAAAGAGTAGAATATTATCGGATTTGAACTCCAAGTCAACATGGCACATGTCAAATTCAAGGTTTTTTTTTTTATTTGTTTCCTTCCGGATTACGATTTATGTTATATGCCGTAACAAGAAAGAACCAAGGTTGATTTATTTGGAGTCGAACTTATTTTATACAAAAGACAAAAAATAAAAGTGAGAGAGAATGATAGAATTTGCACAAAAGAATGAGAAGAATGTTTGAGAATCTGGTTTCTGGTTTGAACTGGTTCAAGAATACCAAACTCTATAGTTGAACCGGGTTGGTCGGTTTAGCCGGTTTAGCTACGGCCCTCTCACTATCCTGTTTCATTTCTTCCAAACGCTTTGATACCTGGAGGCAGGAGATTCATAACAAAAAATAGACAATGGACTCAATTTCAACTATCCAAAGGAGAGATTAGCTTTTTAGTCTTTGAGTAAGAAAGAGAGGAAGAACCTTGATGGAGTAAGCCAATGGAAGCAAAGTATCAGGATCCATGGCATCTTCAGGGAAATTCCTCAGAGCATGCATGAGTTCCTCAAATGGCAGTTTCACCAAATCATCATGGCAATACTTCAACAATGCTAAACCCACTTTGAACACGATTTTAACACCCTGTACCGAGGGAATAAGATACACAAATTTGAGAAAAGAAAAAGACCTTTTAGATTATAAAATGTTTGTTTAATTTGATTTACCTCAGCTAGAAACACATCCCAGATTCGTAGAGCCGTAGGGAAAGGAAATGAATACGAAAAGACCGTTATGAACCATTGGCTTGCATACATACTCGGATTGATCATTTCTTGAGTGAAATGTTCTCCTAGTTTTGGCATTAGCTCTCTTACCAACTGATCTAACTGTAACAGATATCGTTGTACAAGAGGAAGCCCTGCCTACATTTACAAAATCCATCTTAAATCATTAAAATTGCCGAGGAATTTAAAATTCTGTTTTCAAGCATAACGTTCCAAAATGAACCACTAATCTTGATCAGAATAAACGAATAAAAAGTCTCTACAGGATAGTTGACAGAGAATTTGAAAAAAGCAGTCAAAAGCTAACTAATTCATCAAGGAAAGGATCTTTTTTACCTATTTGACTTTAAGTCATTTTCTTACTATTCCTCAATCAACTAAAGCAGCTCTATCGTTTTCAAACTACCGTAATTATAGAGGCAAGTAGCTACAATATCGGTATCTCCTAGAGTAAAGAAAGCCCTTACCTGATACAATCCTTCCATTGGGGAGTGAACAGCTCCTTTGAGTAATGCAACTAATAACCAGAAGGCATCTTCTTCGCTCATATAAAGAAGCAACAAACCGGCTACGAAACCCATTCCCTGCAAATTATATTTTTAGAGCCATGAGTCTTTAGTGCCAACTTGGGGAATCAAAAAGAAAGGAAAAATATCTTTGGACAGACCTGAACATATCCTACATCTCTGTCATAGACAGAGTATGCTTTAAGAACATTGTATAATGATCTTTGGCCTGGTCCATGTCTCTTCTGGAAGAAAACATGTGATGGGAAAGTACGAGATATATCCCGAATGATATCGAGTTCTGATGCAGACGTCTCATAAATCACCAGTTGCTATAATGAAATCAAGATAAATATCTTTTTACAGCAATGAAGCCAAGGAAAACAAAATGTATCAAAAATAAGGAGATTATGAATGGATACCTCATAAACACCGGGATTCATAAGCAAAAGGTCTCGACTTCCAGAGATCAGTTGCCAAACAAGACCCCTTAAGCAATCAGGGATCCCTTTTCGAATTCGCCTCTTGACGACATGAGGTTTTCTCCTAACGTAATGCTTCCAATCACTACCTCCAGTTCCAATCATCTTCCTCCATTTTGTCACTCTTCTCTCCTCCCTAGATAGTTTAGCATCCAAGGTTAAAATAACAAAGCACCATATAGTGGTTCTCAACAACAACAAAAGTTTTTCACTGAGACATACTTGTCATAGTTACTAGATGATCTAGTCTTGGTGAAACGATGAGGAGAAGAATTGCCATGTTCCTGCTTCAGAAACCCAAATCTATCAACTGGTACAAGCAGAGGGACAGGTCCTGGTTCACTATCATCTGTTGTTTTTCTTTCCATTTAACTAACCTGAAAAGACCACCACCATGACCATACTCAAAATTCTTAATATCCTCAACATTGTAATCAAGCCACTAATGTCGCAATCAAATGAATCAGAACCTAAAAGTTTTATTCAAAGCTCCTGGAGCTTTGATCTCAATATGACTTAAAAAGGGTATTTGCAGAAAAACGCAATCAGCAAGTAAAATTCGATAAAAATGCTGAAGAAGAGACAAATATATATTTAGTCATGGTGATCAGTTCTCCTACTAGAAGAGGACAAGTACGATTCAGGAAAAAAAAAAGACAAAAGATTGTCGGGGAAAAAACAAAACCCACCAACATTCCGCAGTCAGATCAGGAGGGTCGTATAAAAACCTTGGATGTTCGAAATGAAATAAGGCGATCAAAGGAGTTGCAGAGAAATTGAAATCTGAAGAAGAACAATGGAGCGATGAGTTGAAGAAGAAGGAAACCGGAAAATAGAAAGAAGACGTTGGAGATCACATCGATCACTCATACGCGTATGTATTATCACGTTCCAGATTTATCAAAGCTTCTTCATTTATCCAATGCAACTTTTTACTTTTTTTCTTCTTTTTTTTCCCGAGAAAATGTAAACCAAAACACGAATCCGGTTAAAGTTCAATCTGGTCTGACCGGTTGGTTTAATAGCATAAATCCTAAATAAATACACATTGCTTTTCCAAAACTCAAAATAGAAAGATGATCAAGTCAAGACTCAAGAACATTGACTAGCTCCGGTTCGTCTCATGAGATTGCCCCAACTATCACCAAAGCTCCAAACTTTCGAAGGCTGCTCGATCCAAGGACCGTTCATGATGTTCAGAATGCTACAGGCTTCACTGTATTCTAGCTCCGGCAAGAGCTTTGGGGTCAGTAAGAAGCACCTACAAGAGATAAAGACAACACATTGATTCGTACTTTTACTTGAGTGCTGCAGTTTCCAGAGTTTCTAAGATGAATTCAATAAGGACAACTTACTGTGGTGTGTTTGGTTGACTAGCAGCTCTAACCAATTGTTGAAACATCTTCCTTTCGTTTATAGGATCCATACCTGCAGAAGCCAATTACAGATTTCAGATTTTAGAGACTTGATTGATGATGTATTTTTATAAAAGCATTACACTTTTTACCTTGATTGATCTCATCAACAACCCTGAAAGGACAGTTTGTGAGATCTTGAAGAGAGACAAGGTAAAGGATAGTTGACACTGAACGCTCTCCTCCAGATTGGTGGTGAGAACTTAGGACCTGAAGTTGCCCTGATTCCCTGAATTTCACTTTGATATGTATTCCGTATTGATCAAAGTCTGTGTCACGCTCATCCAGTGAAACTTCTCCTGCAACAGCCATTTCTTGGAAGTTGTGGCTGAACGTTTCATTTATCTTACCAACAAGCTGTCTCAACGTTGGAAGCCATTTCTCCTTTAGCGAATCAATTTCTTTCAAGCATCTACTCAGATCTCTTTTATCAGCTTCGAGCTTTGTAGCAATAGTTGCTATCTGACTTTGGCGATGTTCATACTCTTGGAGTATGTTCTCGTTTACAAAAAGGATCGAATTGGCTTGAGACAAATTGTCTTTTATAGCTGCTTCCAATTCTTCGATTGTGGTAGGCATCTCCATAAACTCCTTTTTAAGTTCAGGCGTAATGATTGCAATAGATTCTGCATCCCTCTTGGCAGCTGCTAGCTGCAGTTGCTTCCCTTCTACCTCTTTCTTACAGTACTCAGCGGTGACAGATGCCTGATGTGCCGTTTTCTCATATTGTTTGATATTGATTTCCGACTCTCTGATTCTTCTTTCCAATTCGATGGAAGCCATATGCTTCTCGGCATAACTCCACCTATGAGAAGCAGCCTCCATGAGCAATTTCTTGAGATTGATTGCATATTTATAGCGGTCAGCGTTAGCTCTGGAAGCCTGATCAATCAGCTTAGCAACTGAAGCATCCATGTCCTCCTCTTGCTCCAAGGATTCTAGTTTCGTCTTTCTTTGTTGGTAACGGGATTCCAACTCACGGCGCTTTTTCTTCTCCAGATTTGAAACATTAACAATTTCCTCCCTCTCTTTATGAAGTTTAGCTGCTTCTTCTTCCAAAAGTCTTTGCTCTGTTTGAAGACTCTTGCAAGTTTCCTCTATGGATAAGACAGAGTCTTCTAATTCCTCCTTTCTTGATCTCAGTTTCTCAAGCTCTCCAACGTCCACCCCACATAATAGAAGACGTGATGGATATACAGAATCTACACTTGCAGAGGAATGACCACCATACCTTGAAGAAGACCACCGGTAGTGATTGTCCGGTGTCCAAAAATCTGTTACACCCAACTTGGAGACTTCTTCAGCTCTCTGATCTGTAATCTTTGATCCAATGTACGAGTCATCCAGACCAAACTGGGAAGTTAAAACCTCCTTGATGGCGTCAGGAGCATCAAATATTTGATCAAGCCGAGTATAGATCCCAAGAGAACGCATCTGATCAGAAATATGAAAGGGAGTCTTTCGATTTCCGCCATCGTTCACAAAGTTTAGAATAGGAACATCAAATCGTTTTAGATTTCTAACCAACAAATCACGGTCCTCAGGATCCTGAGTGACAAAAGACTTCCAGACATAATAAGGAACATGACCCTCCAAATAGCAAGCATTCTCTCGACTTGGAACGTTAACCTCTACCAAAACAGGACCATATACTTCCTTTTTAAACTCATGACGATGCTGTTGCACCCATTCATATGCATCAAATATCTTTTCAGCTCCAGAGTTGCTTAGCGCATTCAAGAGTTTGTTATTTGCATTCTCCATGTCCTTCAACTTATCAACGCATTGCCTCAGGGTGTGTCTCTTCTGAGACAAGAGCCTCTCATTGTCAGTCTTCTGATTCTTCTTCCAGTTTATGCTCTGACGCAGCTCTGTGACCTGAGAGCTCAATTCTTCAAGTTTGGCTACAGGACGTTCATATACAGGCAGGTTTTGTAGTTCTCGTTCCGCAGCAACCAGATCCTCTCTAGCTTTCAGAATCCTTTCTTGACGATGCTCTTCTTGTTTCTTCAATTCCTCCAGTTCTTTGTATGTTGCCACTACACGTGCTTCTGCCTCATCTTCTCTCTCGAGCAAGTCACAACGATTTCTTCCATTAGCATCCAGGAGATTCTTAACCTTTTTGCATTTTGAATCCATCTCTCCTTTTTCCCTTTTTTGCTTTTCGATAGGTTCCTTCATGCTGTTCAAATTCTTTGCAGCTTCCTCCACTTTTTTCACGGCTTCCTTCATTTTCTTCTTCGCATCCACGTACTCAGCCTTTTTCATATCATACTTCAGCCATGGCAGTTTCTTCCTCATGGAATCAACCTTAGTCAAATACAACTCTCTCTGCCTAACACGCTCCACATCCTTCTCTTGCTCATCAACAAGAGCTTTAAGCTGATTCAGTGTATCTCCATTTTTCTGCACAGCTCTCTCAAGCTGCTTCAGTTCATGGCTTTTCTCAACAAGCGCGCGATGATGAACAGGCAGTTGAGGATCACCAACAGCTTTTTCTGTCTCCTCCAGGAGCTGCACAGGGGTCAGCTTGGCAAACTCGCAAACCCTATCTTGCGGCAGGAATTGCGTGAGATTGTTAACTTGGATATTGAATTTCTGGATGATCTCAACTACATCTCTTTTGCAAGACGAGCTTCCGTTGAACATCCACTCAGACTTATTACGTGTATCGATCTTACGGAAAATGGTAAGTTGCTCTTCCCTGGTGTTCCCTCTGAGAGTGATCTTGACGTAGCCAGAATCTTCGCCACGCTTAACATAAGCACCAACACTAGTAGCTCTGCCAAGAAGCTGAGGCTCACCACCAAGACAAAGTGCAATGGCACACACAAGAGAACTCTTACCTGATCCATTAGGTCCAATAACAAGGTTCAAGCGTGATCCAGGTTTGCACACCAAGTGATTGAATGTCATGAAGTTGTGAAGCTCGATTTCGATTATATTCCCAGGCAAAAAGTCATCTTCCCCTCTGGAGATTTTGGGACGCTTAGCACGACGTTCAGACATGGTCGTTCAGTAATCAAAGCTTCAAAAACTGGTTTGGGGGAAACAATGAAGAATCGTTAGAAAATAGAATCTGGACAATGCAAAAGCTAACCCTAAAACCAAAACCAAAATTGAAGAATCGAACAAAAAAAACTAGAATCTGATCAAATAGAAACTTTTTAATTCTAATCTCAAATCATAAGCAATCATCAGTTTCACACTATCTCTTCTCTTCAACATAGCCCCGTGACTAAAAATGAACAGTGAAACCAAAATCTAAAGGATTCAACTTACGAAGAAAACAAAAACGAAAAATTAAACGCAACGCTGAAAAAAGGCAAACCTAAAAAAGAAGAAAAGCGAATTCGATTTTTTCCACATTCCAATCAAGAGTAGAAGCTGACCTGAACAAGTGAAAACTAGCCGAAACTGAAGATTCTCGAGTCGAAAATTGAACCATACGAAAAAACCCTAGACACCTCTCTTTGAATCGTAATTTCACAACTTTTCAATTAGTTTGGAGAGCTAATAGTGAAACGCCCGGGAAACGAAATCAATGGAAACTATCTAGGTTAGCCTTTAAATCCGGTTCGACTGGTTTCAAAATTAAAATCGGGTCAAGGATTACACACGGTTATGGTTCAGTCCGATTAATTAAATAAAACCGGGTTAATCAACCCAAAAAAGGCTACAACTTCATGCTCTTTATGATTGATGATAATGGCTTATTGTTTGTGTACTTCAAGCCAAGCAGCTTCCTTTTTTAAAAAAATTTCCTCCGCAAAAGTAAAAGTTTATTTATGCCTTTAATGGTAGCAGAACCAGAGAAGATGGTTACATTTTATTTGGACAGTAAGAACCTATCTTTAGGAAACTTTGTTAAGATGGTGTCATTTCCAGTCACTTGTGTTGAAGAATCCGGTACACGTCGATGATTCCAGAACCGAACTCGGGATCGACTGCAGCTTTTACCGCGGTTCCTGCAACGGATTTAACATTGACCGGAGGTATTAAAAGTGGCCCGATCAGAGGAATTTTCGTCACCTCTTTTGGGAACAGCTTCAAAACCTGCAATGAGAGAGACAAAAGATTCATACTTTTTTTTTCAAAACAAAAAAAAGGAAGATTGATGCAAAAAATCAATCTTTACCATTTCGAGAGGAGCTCCAATGAGACTTAGTGGCAGCTTTATGCTACCGACCTGACGTGTCCCATGTATGAATCCTGGCCTTAAAACCGTTCCTAATAAAGCAGAGGAAAAAACAATAACTTATCAATGAAAATGCATATATAGCAATGAGTTTTCGATTAAAATTTATAATTGAGAGTTTACACACCTCTGTTTCCGAATTTATCCAAAATCTCAGCTTCAGTTGCTCTCTGTAAATAGATTGACATAATGTATCAAAGAGATATGTAAATAACTAAGAACAAAAGCCAAGAAGACTAAGAATAACAACTAGTACCTTCCCTTCGAAATATCCTCGAATCAAGCTATTTATGACACCAAAATCCGCAGCTGATATATACACAAATCTTTTCACACCTGAACATAATTTATATTGTAAGTTTCTTCTATGTCAGTTTGCAAAATAATCAACTGAAAAATTTATACATATTTGCAGATAACATAACATTTCGAGGGTTTTTTATTTCTCATTCCCATACAAACAGAGAATGGCTTACAATGCATCAAATCTATGAAAATTTACCTTGTTCTGCTGCAGCTTTAACAGCATTGATGTTTGCAGTACCGTTAATTCTGACCATATGTGAGTTGGAACCGAAACCACCAACGCATGAAATCTACACAAGTTTCCATATGAGATGTAATTGAAAGAAACCATATGATACAGTAATTTTTCAGAAGATTTCTTCTTAAATACCACAGATGTAATTCCTTCTAGTGCAGGCTTCAGAGAATCAGGTGAAAGCAAATCACCTAATTATTGTTTTAGTAGAAAAACAGAAACCGAGTCATTCATCCAAGTCTTTTGTTTCTTAAACGATGAACAAAGTGAAATGTGTTTTCAAATCTTGAAACTACCTTGGTGCCAGGTTACATCATCAACCCATGAATCATGTAGAGAAGATCTTCCAGACCTAATAAAAGTGCAAAAGAGTAGTTAAGCTATGTAAAGATGGCCTACGAGCACCAATCGTACTGAAAACAACAAAAGGATTGAAATCCAAAAGCCGGTAATGATACGAGTACCTGCTAAGACTAGATACAGATAAACCTTGTCTCAGTGCCTCCTTGCAAATGTGTGAACCTACATAACCATTTCCTCCCAAAACCAATATCTGCATTCAAGAAAAGAACAATCTTATAACCAATGTCATAGATTCAGAGAGCGAAAGAGACACTTTGTAAGCAAACTTCTTTGTATTGCACTTGTGATAAACGTCAACAACCAGTAAAACCAATGAATCAGCCAAAGAATGAATATTGAGTAACAAACACAAGTACAGAGTTTATCAAAGAGCACTCTCAGCTCCCCATAAGCCCAGAGGCTTTCCAATAACTACACGCATGATCTAACTCTTGTTTCAACTGATTCATTAACTAAATTGCTGATTAGGGCAACCAGATTTTGATAAACTCTAATCACAATGTTTCATCAAACTTATGAGTGATGAAAAGGTCTGATCTTCTATTACCTTATCCCTTGAATGTGAACCAGCAGTTTCAGACAAAAGCCTTTCATTTCCTCTCTTAGTGATTGAACTGCCAAAGAGATTAAAACAAGACCATTATAAAATCAATAAGTATCTATGATTTAACGAAGAAATCTCACAATACAGCTCTTAAGATCAACAACTGCTCTCAGAAAAATGATTAGTCAGTCTCTGGTAAGCATTTTTCTCGACAGAATTAATAAAAAACCGCAAAGATCAATGCTTTATTCGAACGACATTATATAGAATTCGGAAATCAAAGAAGAACTCACGACATTGTGACGAGTGAAGATGACGCCTGTGATCCTGTCCGAACCAGAGACCTAAACATCGTACACACTTTAGCCTATTACAGCTGAGAAATCCGAGTGTCGATTTTTATATGCCGTAAAACGATGTTTCTCAGGGAATTAAGATGAAACTGAAACTTGGGTAAGCGATTAAAATTTAGAAACTGCCGAAATCTCGAACCTTTGTGGAATCTTTGCCGTGATCTCTCAAGTAAAACCAAATCACAGAAGGGAATAAAATTAAGAACCTTTCACAATCATCACAACTGAAAATTATTGTGGCGTTCTAGCTTCCACGTAGATGATCCACGTGTCTTCATCTTACCATATCTGAAACAAAATACATTCTGCTAAATACTTTGGAGAAAAGATTGGCATAAGATATGATGGCATAATTACTTTTTCTAATACAATTATGCACATATTTTACCAATAGTAAACAATTAGCTAATGATAGAAAATTAGACAAAAATACAAAATTTGTTTTTTGCCTAAAAAATATAAATGAAAATTTATTATGCAAATAAGCATGTTTTTAATAGTTTATTTGCACAAAATTTTTATTATGCACTTATGCCGCTTTTATTATGCAAAATTCTATTATACGATTATGCTATTAAGCAATTATACATGGTTATCAATCAGAGCCATATACTATTATATAATATAACCATGATATTATTATACTAGCCCCAAAATCTGACTCGACATATGATCCATTCAATTTTTTTTTTTTAATATAGTTGGAGTGTTAGGATTTCGATCCATTAAATATATATACTGGTTAAAAAAAAATTCACTTAATATGTGATTTTTATTTATAAAACTTTGTAATAATTAATTTTAGTTATTTTCTTATAGTATATGTTAAAACTTTCAGCAAAAATATAAAATATTTAATTTTATAAATGTTAGTTGGTATTAACGAATTTATATGATTTTAGCAAAAAAAAGTTATCCAAATTGGACAAAATATTTGAAATCCGGATAAGCAATTTAAGGGTTAAAAATCCTATTAGAATTTGGACATTAATAGGAGGGTTAATATAAGGCTACATCTAGTTAAAAGTTGGTTATTGGCCACCATGAAAAAAAAAACGAGATAGTCATTAGTATCATAGTAAGTCTTACGTAGTTCAAATAATCCAATTTCTTTAAGGTATCGTATTGTTATTCTCATTACAACAACAATTCGTAATATCCTCCAAACCTTATAAATAGAGAACTATTGGCAGTTGGCACAAACAATTAAACACATCAAAAGCCATAGCTAATTGTAGATTTAGTTTGCAGTTATGGAAAATCTCGCAGGAGCCAAACCGGAATCAGAAAAGCTAGTTCGTTCCAACTCAACTGAGGGGCCAAATGATCGAGTCAATGGCAACAACATTGTTGACCTAGTGTCCAAAAATTTATTGCCTGATTTGGACCAAAACAGCCAACTTCATCAGATTTTGCAAGAAACTGATAGCAATAGACAACAATGCGATCCTTCGTGTAAGTATTGTATGTTAGCAGCTACCGAGTCATATGAAGATTCAGTGATGCAACGGCATATTGAGAAGACTGCTTTATGTGTTTTATTACTTAATAAGAAATAGGTTTTCTCTTTTGACGTCAATATATAGTTTATAGACTCATATAGTGTATAGACGTATATAGTACTTGTTTGTGAATCTAATACTAACTTGATTTAATGAAAAAGACATTTAAAAGCATACAATTAAGTTTTCTTACCATATGGCTAGATTAGTAAACGACTAGCCAAAATGAATCCACATGGATGGATGAAACAACTCATATATATGTCCTAACTCCTAATTATACTTAACTTGTTTGTAACAGTTGGAAAGTGCATAATAAGTAACTAGAAAATTATCCGCGCTACGCCGCGGGGCTTTTGCGGGTTTTTTTTTTTGTTTTTTTTGTCTTTTGTTTTTTTTAAAAAACTTATTTTGTATTTTCTATTTTATATGTAAATTGACTTTATATATGTTTTGATGAATTGGTGTTTCAATTATTTTGAATAGAAGATATTTTTTTTCTTTTAATATCTCTTAATTTTCTTTAATTCAGAAACCAAATTGAGGAAACTTAGATTTATTTTATTTTTATATATTTAATGAATTTTGTATCATCATATTAAATAATTATGAAACAATGTATTTTTATATTGTTGATGTTAAAATAAATGGTTTTTGTTTTTTGTTTTTTTTTGTTTCAGTTGTAGGTGGGCCTTATATGTTAGCCCAATTAATTTTTCTCGTAGGTTTTTGTTAATTGTTGGATTGATTTTTTTTTTGTTTTCATCTGAAGCTTCACACTCGCCGCCTTCTGTACTTTTCTTCTCTCCTTCGCCGCTTCACTCTCACCATCTCCTCTCTGCTTCTTCAGTTTTAAAGGAGGGATGCATCTTGTATTTTATTTGGATCCTCATATTTTCATTACATTACCATACGAATTTCACACCGCACAATACATATTGTAAGAAAAAATGAAAGCTAACTATCTTGTCACATTTACATATATAACAACCAAATCAGCAAAGAGAAAAAAATGAAACAAATTATTGAAAGGATAGAATAAAAACCGAGGGACTAATTACATGTGTTATACTGTTTTAGTATCAAATATTATCATTTACACGTCCAAATTGCCGACAAAAAACGTCTAAATTAGTGAATAGTCGTCATCACATTGTTTGATTGATTACTTTAAAATTTTCTGCGAGCTATTTTGCAATAATCATAACTCATAATTTAGATGTGACACCTACTCTTTTTTTTTTTGTGGCACAAAAATAAACAAAATCTTTATGATTAAAAATAATTCACAACTTATAAACAAATTAGTCCCAACTCTGAGAGAATCTTAATGTTTGTTTTTCCTCAAAATCTCTCTCTATTCTTTCCTTCAATGGAGCTTCTTCATTCTGCAACATTTCCAAGTAAACAAAAGCTACTCATTGTAGTGACTATTGCCATAGCTCTATTCACCATCATCCCTCTTCTCTACCCTTTTGTTGAAGACCCTAACTTCTTCCTCAAACAACAACCTCCAAGCCAAACCAGCATCGTCAAGCTCCAAAACAGCGTCATAACAACACATGAGAGCTGCGACATATTCTCGGGAGAGTGGGTTCCTAACCCTGAGGCACCTTACTACACCAACACCACTTGTTGGGCGATACACGAACACCAAAACTGCATGAAGTTTGGAAGACCCGACACGGATTTCATCAAATGGAAATGGAAACCCGATGGGTGCGAAGATGGCTTGCCGGTTTTTGACCCGTTTCGGTTTCTTGAGATCGTGAGAGGGAAAACCATGGCGTTTGTTGGTGACTCCGTTAGCAGAAACCACATGCAGTCTTTGATCTGCCTTCTCTCTCAGGTAACAACACCTTTTCTTCTATTTTTTTTTCTAGTTTTTTCTTTTCTTTCTTTCTTTTCTTTTCCTTTTTTTGAATAACTAATATGATAACCCTCAACAACAACAACAACAACTATTCGTCCTTTGCTAATATTGCTTAATTTATGATTTAATCTTTCATTTTTGTTTTAAAACTTAATTTTGTACTTTAGCTAATAGCTATTGTGAGGTAAATAGAATGGAGTATTATCTTTGTCGTTATAAAGTTATAAACCCTGTTTAGACAGTTGATGTTTTTTTCTTGGTCTAAGACAGTTCTAAGTTTTAACTACCAAAAAAATTGCATTAAAATCAGTAAATCATATTTTAGTACTCATGCGTATTATATATAACCATTCTTGACTTCGAAGTAACATTCTAATCGATGTGCTTTTCACTCGAATCATTAGTTCAATTCATCATTTAATTATTAGTTTCAGTTACACTTTTGATAAGTAGTAGTATAAATGAAGTTGGATGTGCATCATTACTTTTAGTTGGATCATATTAAGAAATGTGCACATTCATATTAAAGAGTATAATACCTAAATTTGGTAAAATCGAATAACTACTCAGTTATTTATATTTAAATAAGTGGTTGGTACGTGCATAAAGGTGATTTTGGTTCACCGGTGCCACAATTATTGAAATAATGTTTTATTATACAACAAAAAAAGTACTCCCTCTGTTCCAAATTAATAGATGTTTTGCCTAAAAGCACACATATTAAAAAACCTACTTTTCTTTACAAAATTATCATTTAATGTTTTATTTAAAATTTATTTAGCCAATCAAAATGTAAAGTTTGCATAAAAACTAACAAAACATCTAATAAAATGGAACAAGAAAAATGACTCAAAACTTCTATTAATTTGGAACGGAGGGAGTAATTATGAAACAAAAATGTGCAGTCCGTCCAATATTTTATATGTTTTAATTTAATTAATTTACTTATGTATAAAGATTGTATTCTGAAAAGAATAGAACACATGCACATTGACATTTCCAGAGAGTCTCATGGGTCATTTTAGCTGATTAAGTAACTAATTGTATAATCAAATTGCATAAACAATATCAAACATGGATGCTATTAATACAATAACTTTGTTATTTTCTAGACTAAACTGAATTTAACATTTCAGGTTGAATATCCGGTGGATGCTTCGGTTAAGGCTGACGATTATTTCAGCCGATGGACATACGAGACATACAATTTCACCATTGCCACATTTTGGACAACACACTTAGTAAAGTCCACAGAACCGGACCATGCCAAACCCGAACATACCAATCTTTTCGATCTACATCTCGATGAGGCGGACCAGAGTTGGACAGCAGAGATAGGAGACTTTGACTACGTGATCATCTCCTCTGGCCATTGGCATTACCGGCCATCGGTCTACTACGAAAACCGAACAATCATCGGCTGCCATTTTTGCCAGTTACCGAACATAACCGATCTCACAATGTTTTACGGATATAGAAAAGCTTTTAGAACCGCGTTTAAGGCGATCTTGGACTCGGAAAACTTCAATGGGGTGATGTACTTTCGGACTTTTGCGCCGTCGCATTTCGAAGGCGGGTTATGGAACGAAGGAGGAGATTGTTTGAGGAAACAACCTTACAAGAGCAACAAGACTCAAGATGAAACGACAATGAAGCTACACAAGATTCAGGTGGAAGAGTTTTGGAGAGCTGAAGAAGATGCAAAGAAGAAAGGGAAGAGGTTAAGACTACTAGATACGACCCAAGCGATGTGGCTTAGACCCGACGGTCACCCGAGCCGCTATGGCCACATGCCTGAGGCCAATGTCACGTTGAACAACGACTGTGTTCACTGGTGCTTGCCAGGTCCTATCGATAACCTCAATGACTTCTTGCTCGCTATGCTAAAGAGAGAAGAAAACAAAGGAGTATTGGCTCAAGTTCGGAAAATGTTGTCCTAATGACCATTGACCAAAACCAAGTCACGTTTTCTGCGTTTCCTCTCTCTGGTTTATTTAATTGAATTTAAAGAAATGGTCAAATGTTGTGCCTAGTTATTGGATGACCACTAGCTCACCATTAAACATCATATAGACATAAACATATATATATATATACATACATATTTAAGATAGGACCGCACACCATTGTCTTGAAGCAGACAATGGAGTTTCCTTTGTTTGCAGTTATTCAAAGAACACCAAGAGTTGCAGTTACATTAGCATTTGTTCTATTTCTTCTCACAATAGTTCCTGCTTTATATTCTATCCTTTCCAATCCAATCTTACCTCTATCAATCTCATTATCCGATACTTTTAGTCCCATTCCACTCGATCATACCCGTCTCAGCCATTTGAATTCTTCATCAAATCATATTCCTTCACCTGTGAATGGTCCCATTCCTGCTCCACCTTCAAGACATCGGAAATCTTCTTTCCATCGGGTTCCTAATCCCGAGAATGGTCCCATTCTCTCTCCAACCAATCATAAACCTTTAAGACAACGAAGTTCTTCATCCCATCCAATTCCTTCACCCAAGAATGGTCCAATTCCCGCTCCACCCCATCATACGCTTTCAAGACATCATGACTCTTCATCTGATGAGAGTCATCCACCCATGAACAGCCCTATTCCCACTCCACTCTATAAAACGTCTTTAAGAGATTGGAATTATTTATCCTATCATAGTATTTCACCCGTGAATGGTCCCACTTCCGCTCCACTCAATCATACATCTTTAAGATATCAAAATCCTTCATCCGTTCAGAGTCCTTCACCTATAGACAGTCCCATTCCCGCTCCACTCAATCATACGTCTTTAAGACATCACAATTTTTCATCAGATCTGGTATCATCATCTGATGATCATTCATCCTCAGTCACCACTTCAAGATCTAGGACGCAGATCAGAAATGATGAGCAAAGGTGTGATCTTTTTACAGGGGAATGGGTAACGAACAAAGAAGCTCCATACTACACCAACACGACATGCTGGGCGATACATGAGCACCAGAACTGCATGAAGTACGGGAGACCAGACACAGAGTTCATGAGATGGAAATGGAAGCCGGACGGCTGCGACCTCCCCATCTTTGATCCTCAAGAGTTCTTGGAAATGGTTAGAGGGAAAGCCATGGGGTTTGTTGGTGATTCCATTAGCAGAAACCAAGTCCAATCGCTCTTGTGCCTTCTCTCCAGGGTAAAAATCCAATCATTGTCAATGCTCACTAACTAACAACATCTCTCTACGTGTTGACTTATTTTGTTTTTAATATTCTTATAGGTAGAATATCCTGAAGACATTTCTTCTTCACCAGATACAGATTTCAAAGTATGGAACTACACATCCTATAACTTCACTCTTCATGCCATGTGGTCACCATTTCTAGTCAAGTCTACTAAACCTGACCCAACAGATCCGGAGTCCAACCTCTTCAGTCTATATCTTGACGAGTATGACACTGAGTGGACGAATCAGATTGACAAGCTCGACTACCTGGTTATTTCTTCCGGCCACTGGTATTACAGGCCGGTTATTTTCTATGAGAACCAACAAATCTCTGGGTGCCAATACTGTACGTTACCAAACACGACTGAGTTGCCTTTGTACTATGGATACAGGAAGGCTTTAAAGATATCTCTTAGAGCTATACTCGAAAATTTCAAGGGTCTGGCATTTTTGAGGAGTTTTTCTCCTCAACATTTCGAAGGTGGGTCATGGAACGAAGGAGGGGACTGTGTAAGGACACGACCTTATAGAAGAAATGAGACTATACCAGAAGGTCCAGATCTCAAGCTTCACGATAT
Source organism: Barbarea vulgaris (assembly GCA_963667165.1). Classification (NCBI taxonomy): domain Eukaryota; kingdom Viridiplantae; phylum Streptophyta; class Magnoliopsida; order Brassicales; family Brassicaceae; genus Barbarea; species Barbarea vulgaris. The sequence goes on from OY763891.1 coordinate 22,081,383, forward strand.
TCAACTAGAGGAATTTAGAGTTGCAGAAGAAGAAGGGAGGAAAAGGAAGGGTTTTAGACTGAGGTTAATGGACACGACACAGGCAATGCTATTGCGACCAGATGGGCATCCTGGGAGATACGGCCATATGCAGAATGCAGAGGTGACAAGAAATGACTGTATTCATTGGTGCCTGCCTGGACCTATCGACACTTGGAATGATATTTTGCTACAAATGATGAAGAACGAGAATGAGTAGAGGAGGCTAAAATCTAAAATCAAGAAAATTGTAAAGAAAGATTGTTGTAGGAGTCTTAAGTATTCGATTGCCGTGTATTCATATGAAAGGATGAAAACCCATATGAGAACAATTATTGTATTCCTATCAATTATATATGCAGTATTTTGACCCCCTTTGCGCAAACTAAAAGCACAACAGAGTACTCGTGTACACAATTTCTCAAAAGGAAATCTTGATGAAAACCAAGACGTTCAAAGCCAAAATGTATACGACAAAAGCTGACCTGAGATACATAAGCCTCATTTGGGTCTCATTTCTTGTAGCAGATGAATATGGAAGGTAGGATTGAGCATCAACTTCATGGTCTGATCCAAATCCTCTATCTGAATTTGTTCTCTTGAATCTGTTCCTTGCAGGTTTCCCCTCAACGTTAAAGCTTTCATATCTTCTCCACAAACTGTTTAGTCTCTCTAACTCCATTTCATTCGAATGAATCTCACCAACAATCCCCTCAGCTTGTGCCTGATAAGCATATCAAAAGTTTCTGTTAAGAAACAGTCTATAGAGAAACTGTGTAGGTTAATTGGCTTGAGATGGACCTGCTTTGCAGCTAATTGCTCGATTAGACTATGAAGTTGTTTATCCAGTGTCTTCTCTCTCTGAGCTGTGAAAGCAAAACCTTTCCAGTCAGATAATGCGAGTGAAACTTTTCACGCTATCAACATATCTAACGGAACCCAAAACAGATCTCTATTGGAATCTTACTGAAAATAAGCTATCTACCAAAGGTTTTTGGTTTCATATATGTTGAAGATGTGATGGTTCGGAATGGTGATAAACTAGTAAGTTAATAACTAATCAGATTGAAGTTTCTTGTGTGAGAACTTGAAGAAAGTCGAGAAATACAATCAGAATTGATGACAAGAAGTACCTGGAGAAGGCTGCTTCAGTGCTCTTTCCTGTATAACAGCCCACTTCCTCTCTAAATCATGAACTTTTTCTTCCATTGAACTCTACATAAATAAAACAATTTACACTTGTGTCAGATATACAGGATTAGAGAGCTCCATACCCATGAAAGGTAAAATGAAAACTAACCAAATCGTTCTTTTTGCTCTCCAACTTCTCTAGCATAATAGACTTCATAGCCTCTGTATCTGCTCCCTCTTTTCCATTCGCATCAGGCTGAATAACAGATTCAGGAGCGCTTTTGAGCTGCCTTGCATCTAGAGAAGTTTGTGCATCTTCCTGCTCAGTTTTCAATTCTTCCTCCACATCTTCTAGCTCCTGCAAACCATATGATATCACACATAGCCCAAGTGGTAACAGGACCAAGGTTCATATCTAAAACAAGATCACAGACACGAAAAGAATATGCTTCATTCCTTTTCAATCATCTGATACCTCACCAATCTGCTTCTAGCTTCTAGCAACTATCTATCATTGAAGAAGAAAATGTCAATCATCTGATAACTCACCTTCAACTTTCTAAGAAGAGAATCTGCTTCATTCCTTTTCTCTTCTAATTTAGTCTCACAGATTGATATTGCATTCTCATATGCACTATTTTCTTCCAGCAGCGTCTGCTCTCTCATTTGTGCCTAATTGCAAAATACCAAAAGAAGAATCATGACGATCATAAATTTTTCCCTCTGTAAGATGGATCACTACAAAAAAATATCAGCCAAGACTCATCCTATAATGCAAACACAAGATTCCCGAATCAGCTTCACTCGAATCGGGAAAAGAACCTGTTCACGAGTAGCGGAATGCGAATCAAGCTGAAGAGTGAGAGCGGCATTGGAGGCGAGGGAGTGAGCAAGAAGGTGAGGAAGACGCTGGGAGATGTCAGGTGGAGGCAATCTGACTCGTAGATCCTGGATCGAACGGCTGAGAGTTGTCGCTTTCCGGCCAAGCTCATCGACGTATTTCTGCTGCTCTTCTGTGAAAACCAGAGGGATCTGATCTTTCTCATCGTCTCCTTCTTTTCCATTTTTACCGACGACATCGGCGGCCCAAGCTAGAAGTCCGGCCATAGCTTCTCTTCTTCTTCTTCTTCTTCTTCTTCTTCTCCGTCTCCGTCTCTTTGGTAACTAGCGGGATGATCGCAGAACTAAACCGAATCGGTTGGTGATTCAACCGGCACGATTCGGTTATGTTAGTTTAATTCTATTGCTGGTTCGGGTTGGAATAAGTTGGGTTTAAACGAAGCGAAGCGCTCAAAATGGCTTCTAGTAATGGGCCTTGGAAAACAGAAAATTTAAACGAAACTAAAAGAGAGTCAGATAAATTGTTGACCAAAAAAAGGTCACTTCACGATTGGATTTAAACGTGATAATAAACAAAGGTTAATGAAATTACACGTTTCTCATTTCCCATCTAAACAAAATTTTACAAAAAACAATTTCCATAATTAAATTTTATATTAGGAAAATAATTTTAAATTCTTAAATAGATTTTATAGAAAAATAAATTTACTAACTTTTTAATTGCCAAGAAATAAATGTGATACTTTTTATATAAATTTAGGATATATGTGCATTGAAATTTGAAGGCAACATTTATAAAAGGGAATCAAATGGTTAAAAAAAAAATTCATGTCCTTTTCCCATCCAATAGGAGCCTAAAAAATTAAGATGCATTACCGCGTGTTTGCAATTTACATTGCTTGCAATCAACATCTTCATCCTTAGCTAAGCAAAACATCAAATCACAAACCTCAAGCATCTTCCAAAACTATCTACAAAATAAGGAATTTTTTAAAAATAACCTATTCAAACCAAGCATTATAACATTCGATCACACATACGACTTAAGTTGTTAATAACATCTCTAGAAAATTATTGTAGGCAAAACAATACTCGTATATTGATTTTATTTTATTTTCTCAACTGGGCATATATCAATATCTTGTCTAAAGTTTAGCATCTAGCAAGTCTCCTGCACGTTCCCAAAACCTTAGCTTTTAAACCAAACTTCTATTATAAATTTTTAAATTTTCCCTTATATGCTTTGGCCGACAAAAAAAAATAAAAAAATAAAAAAATAATCAATTAAAATTTAAAACCGACCCCTTTGTTTTTTAGGAAGCCAATTTCCAAATCCGTTCTTATCTGTTTCTCCTCTTGACTAAGCAAAATGTTAAAGAAAGTAAGGCGAAAAGTCAAAGTCTTGATCACAAAACCCTTTAAAAAGCCCAAGAACAGACCTCTAAGACCTCCATCACCATCACCAGAGCCACCTCCTCCTCCAACATCTCCGCCAGCTCAAGAAATGTCTTCATCGAGACAAAGAAACACTCCCTTCCTCTTCCCGAGATCCGATTCCTCTGTTTTACCCGACCCGTCTCGTTTCTTCAGCCACGATCTCCTCTCAGCTCCTCTCCCAACAAACTCCTTCTTCCAAAACTTCACCCTCAAAAATGGCGACCAAGCTGAGTACTTTCACCCTTACATAATCAAACCCTCGGTGTCATCTCTCTCGATCTCATACCCTACTCTGTCTCACAACTCTGCTTTCATCTACGAAGCTTTCAACGCCGACATCATTATCACCGGGTCAGATGGACCCGACCCACATTCCCGGAAAACTCATCTGATCTCTTCCTTCAGCGATCTTGGCGTCACTCTCGATTTCCCTTCCTCTAATCTCAGATTCTTCCTCGTCAGAGGAAGTCCTTTCATCACCTGCTCCGTCTCTGGTAACTCCTCAATCACAATCTCAACGATCCACGCGGTTTTATCGCTAACCGTGAATAGCTCATCTACCAAATACACCGTGAAGCTCAACAACAACCAAACATGGCTGATTTACGCTTCTTCTCAGATTAATCTGACCAAAGACGGCGTTTCTTCGATCAATTGCGGTGGTGGGTTTTCGGGTATAATCCGAATCGTCGTGTTACCGAGTTCAAGTCCAGATTTTGAATCAATCCTCGACCGATTCAGTTGCTGTTACCCAGTTTCCGGTGACGCTGATTTCAAAAAGCCTTTTACTTTGGAGTATAAATGGGAGAAAAGAGGCTATGGAGATCTCTTAATGCTTGCTCATCCTCTTCATCTCAAGCTTTTAGAAACCGACGATTGTTCAATCACAGTTCTAGACAATTTCCGATTCAACAGCATCGACGGAGATTTAGTAGGAGTCGTCGGAGATTCATGGGTTTTGAAACCAGACCCTGTTTCGGTGACGTGGCACTCTATCAAAGGAGTTCAAGAAGATTCTCACGAACAGATCATCTCAGCTCTCATCAAAGACGTTCAAGCCTTAGATTCCTCAGCTCCGGTTACAAATTCGTCTTATTTCTACGCGAAATTGATCGCGAGAGCAGCGAGGTTAGCTTTAATCGCAGAAGAAGTTTGTCATCTCGATGTGATTCCAGCGATTAGAAACTACTTGAAGAACATGATCGAGCCATGGTTAAACGGAAGTTTCGAACCAAACGGGTTTTTATATGATCCTAAATGGGGAGGTGTGATCACGAAGCAAGGTTCGAGAGATTCAGGAGCTGATTTTGGGTTTGGGATTTACAATGATCATCATTATCATATAGGTTATTTTCTCTATGCGATTGCTGTGCTTGCTAAGATTGATCCTTTGTGGGGGAGGAGATACAAACCTCAGGCGTATACTTTAATGGCGGATTACATGACATTGGGGAAAAAAGGAGCTAATTCGAATTACCCGCGTTTGAGATGCTTTGATCTTTTCAAGCTTCATTCTTGGGCTGGAGGGTTAACGGAGTTTGCTGACGGGAGGAATCAAGAGAGCACGAGCGAGGCTGTGAATGCGTATTACTCCGCTGCTTTGTTAGGGCTAGCTTACGGTGATACTCATCTCGTGGCGGTGGCTTCGACGGTTTTGACGCTAGAGATTCACGCCGCGAAGATGTGGTGGCAGGTAACGCGATATTTTATTTATCTGACATAACGAACCGAATCATTTGAATTGAACCGTAGAAAGCTCGATCTTAAACCCGGAATATGGTCCTAGTGTCTTAGGTTTGGTTCGGTTTTATTTCATATTTTTTGGCATATAAATAATAGAAACCAAATGGTAATTGAATACTATTTAGTTTAGTTTCGTTTTTTTTTTTTTTTTTGAAACATATATAACTTGAAGAATTTTAAACAATTTAAAATTTTTAAACGGTTTATTTTGAGTTTGATTTGTTTCAATTTTAGTTGAGTTAAGTTTGGACTTTGGATATGAAAAAGACATACTGTAATAGTTAATTTTCCCTTGACTGATCGATTGTTAGATTGGTTTTATGACGTTAGTTTTAAATAATTTGATTACTAAATTTTCTTGTTGTTGGTGGTGGCAGGTGAAAGAAGACGACATCATAATATACCCAAAAGATTTCACGGCGGAGAATCGTGTGGTTGGAGTTTTATGGTCAACAAAGAGAGACAGTGGCTTATGGTTCGCGCCAAAAGAGTGGAAAGAATGTCGCCTTGGAATACAGTTATTACCGTTACTTCCTGTGTCGGAAGTTCTGTTCTCCGACGTGAAATTCGTGAAGCAGCTCGTGAATTGGACTTTGCCGGCGTTGGCGAGAGACGGCGTAGGAGAAGGGTGGAAAGGGTTTGTGTATGCTTTGGAAAGTATATACGACAAAGATGGAGCGATGCAGAAGATTGGAGGATTAAATGGGTTTGATGACGGGAACTCTCTGACTAATCTATTGTGGTGGATTCACAGTAGAAACAGTGATGATGATAAGAATGATGATGACGATGAAGGTGGATACGGTGGTCATGGCGGTGGCGGGAAGTATTGCTCGTTTGGTCACTATTGTAATTAATTAAGCTTCAAAGTTGTTCGCTTAAAAAAAAAAAAAAAAAAAAAAAAAAAAAAAAAAAAGGTTGTTCGCTTTTTGGGTTGGTCAAGTCTATGTTTAATACAACTTGATTTATAAAATAAACTTGGTTACATCCAATCAATCATTGATCTTTCATATTTAAATAATAATAACCACCGCAGAATTTTCATATAATTTGTATTAAAGAATTTACAAACCCTGTGTTTAACCGTCTAAGAAAAAAATAATAATACAAATCCTGTGTCCAAATCCTACATTCTATTTTAAAATGTTTGACTAAAATTTGAGGTGTTTCTTTTCTTATGAAAAATTAATTGTGCGTGTGTTGATTGTTGTAAAAGAAAAACCATAATATTGTGTCTTCCAAAACGATGGGGGAGACGTGGCTACAAGTTTGGATAAGGACTTTATCGTTTGGTTATCCAAAAAATTTATATAACTTTTGTTTTTGCTTTGAAAAGAAAGTAGTTTCGATACGTTTATGATACTCGTATAGAATTTGCCATCAGTTACCATACGCTAGACCTATTATATTAAAAAAAAAATATGATTTATTGGGATATAATATTATTGTAAACAAGAAAATTATGTTATTAATGTAGACTACCAATATTTGGCCCAAAAAAATACCATAGTGTGTTGATTGCAAAAGGAAAAGAAAAACAAAAAAATATTACCAATTTAGTGCATTAAATTTTCTCTCTTTAAAAGAGTTTTGTCTTATTAATAAGGGGGCAAAAGCGACGTCGTATTGTAGAAAGTTCGGCTTATAACTACATTTCCTCGTGGAGAAGGGAAGAGAGAGCGCACAAAAGTGAAGATACAGAGAAGTTTAAAATCAAAAACAAACATAGGCGAAAGAGACGAAGAATCTTAAAAGTGAGATCCATTACTATTTCACTCCCAAGATGAATTCGCCTCTTCAGACTCAGCTACCGGAGCGTGGCCGGCCGATGACCTCGACAGTATCGGAGATCGAAGAGGTTATATCCGAGGACTCCGATAGAGCCACTCTGCTTAACTGCTCTAACAGTGAACCGGTTCGCCGTAGAGTTTCCGGGAAATTTCCGGTGCACGGAGGACCTCGTAGAATTTTCCGGCAGCAATCGTTCGGCCGCGATATCGGCCACGCTGCAGCTGAGACGTACTTAATTACTGGACTTAGCTTCAAGCTTCTTCGTTATCTCGGGTACTGATCTCGATTTTCCCGGTTTAGGATTAGCTTTATAGATAATTACGTTTACGGGATTGGTAAAATTTTCGTATAGACATTATTAGCTGGCTTTGATCATTGTGTAAGAGGTATTGTTAAATCATATAATTAGATATATATATATATATATATATATGAGAATATCTTGTTGCATGTGATTTGGTCACTTGACTCTTCATCTATTGGAACATGTGATACATTATTACTGTGTTAAATCATGTTCAGGGTAGGCTATCGATGGATTACAAGATTACTTGCCCTTACATTTTATGCTATGCTGCTTATGCCTGGCTTTCTTCAAGGTTTGATTTATTTATTCAAGATTCTGCTTTTTAATTGGAAAGTTTTAGTCTTTGGTTCCTTCCTCCTCATCCCAAGTTTGTACTATTTTCCTACAGTTGCATATATTTATTTTTTCTCATCACAAGTCCGGAGGAGTATAGTGTATGGAGATCAACCAAGGAACAGGTTTGTGTGTGTTGAATGCCTGCTCTTGTTACTTACATTACCTATGTCTTAGACTGTTGATGTATTGCTTGTATGAATCGTGATTACGGTAGGCTGGATCTCTACTTACCAAGCAACAACCACGATGGCTTGAAGCCGGTTGTGGTTTTTGTGACCGGTGGAGCTTGGATTATTGGGTGAGTAACACATCGGGGTTACAACATTCTCCTTTACATAAGATAAAAGTTGGTTCGTTTTACAATATTCATGTTTGCTGATATTTAGGTACAAGGCTTGGGGCTCATTGTTGGGAATGCAGCTAGCAGAAAGGGATGTCATTGTAGCATGCGTTGACTACAGGTAATCAAAGTACACAATTCAGAACTAGTCTTCTTTTACATATATTCCTTTAACTCTGTATTCTACTTATGTCCACACAGAATCCAAAAGTATTTTAGCTCTGTTTGGAATTTGAAAATGATTGAAGCTCTGGATATGTTTCAATTTTCATGCATTTGCCTTCCTTTTGGTCTAGGAACTTTCCTCAGGGAACAATTAGTGATATGGTGACGGATACTTCTCAAGGAATCTCATTTGTTTGCAATAACATCTCTGCATTTGGAGGTGACCCCAACAGGTTTCAACTCCTTTGGCTTATTGTTTTATTTACCGTTTGATCTTCCAATTGGTCTCTCTTGTGATTTAACTGCATCTACTTGTCTCTGTAGGATCTACCTGATGGGACAATCAGCTGGTGCGCATATATCTGCTTGTGCTCTATTGGAACAAGCCACTAAAGAATCAAAAGGAGAGAACATCTCCTGGAGGGTTTCCCAGATAAAAGCTTATTTCGGATTATCTGGAGGGTAGTTTACTAAACTTATTTCTATCTTCTTTTTGGTATACAGCAATTGATCTGCTTTCCATTTTTGACTTGAACAGGTACAACCTATACAATTTGGTCGATCACTTCCATAACCGGGGACTGTACCGCACGATTTTCGTAAGGTACGTGCTCGGTTAATCAAGTGATAAACTTAGTTTGATCAGTTCTAATTTTCAACTCCAACTTGTAGCATAATGGAAGGAGAAGAGTCATTTGAGAAATTCTCTCCGGAAGTAAGATTGAAAGACCCAATTGTTGGAAAAGCCGCGTCCCTATTGCCTCCTATTATACTTTACCACGGATCCTCAGATTATTCCATACCATCTGATGAAAGGTATATTATGATCATCCTATTGAAGTCATAAATTGCTGATTACTCTCTTGCCTCACTACAAACTCCTCTTTTTTTGTAGCAAAACTTTTGCAGATGCTCTCCAAGCTGTTGGAGCGAAAGCCGAGCTTATTTTATACAGCGGGAAGACACATACCGACTTATTTCTTCAGGTAAGCCACAGAAACTACCTTACATTGTGTCACACACACACACACACACTTAGCTCAGTGTGGGTAGAATAAATTCATGAGAGTGTTTGTTTTAGGATCCCTTAAGAGGCGGTAAAGACGAACTCTTTGATGATATAGTCTCTGTGATACACGCCGAGGACAATGATGCGCTGACCAAAGACTCATTGGCTCCTCCCAGAAAGCGTCTAGTCCCAGAGTTTTTGCTGAAACTGGCTCGTGAGGTTAGCCCTTTCTGACCGCCAAAAAAAGAAACGTTTGTTGATCCCTTATGTTTGTTACTTGCTCTGTGATTTTATTCTTTCTGTTATTAGATTTGTTTCTTAGATGCAAATATAGTCTCTCTCACCTGTTAATGTGCTTGAAGCTGAAAGCTCCCTTTTTACTCAGAATCTTAATCAACAAGAGTTTCAAAAGCTAAACTGTGGATCCACCAACTTTATTTGACCCATGTAGATTTAAACACATCAATATGATTACTTCCACAAGTTTGAACTCTAATAAAGCTAAAATTGATAATATCGAGTTTTATCATATTCTCAAAAGGTGATAGAGATGTGACGATACTCGTGGGCTCATGCATGTTTTGTTACTATGAATATTATGGTGATCATATGCAAATTGGATTAGTATAAACAGACCACTGGTGATGTCGGTTTCACTAACCTTTGGACCCACCATTTTGCTTCAACATGTGGCTTATGTTCTTCCTAATGTTTGGACCCGAAGCCACTTGGCTGATTCCAATTGGCTCCTCTGGATCTCCACCATTTGCCACGTCAGTGTGACCGACCTGATGTGGAAGCAAACAAATTTAGGACAGGCCATATTATCTTCTACAATAATATCAGGCAAAGACAGCTACATCATACGAAGATAACAAATGGTTAAAGAGTCATCACTTCCTTAACGATGTTAAACACTTTCCATCAGAATAAAAATCATTCACAAAATTTATTTGAAATCATTCTAAAATGGTCACCTGTGGAAACTATGATCGTTACGCGATAACTTTGAGACTCAAGGCCTTGCTCTGGAGAGAAACCTGTACAGTTAAAACATGACAAAATATAGGAATCAAGATAAATTCAACTAGAAAGGCTAATGTTTAAGCCAAAGAGCTTTACCAAAATAGTAGTAGACAAAACGAAAATAGTTAAAAGTTGCAACCTTGGTGCTTTATATCTGTAACATCACCTTGGCAACATGTAGATGGGTCCCCATAGAAGAGTACATGGGATATAACAAGACTAATAGTTTTTTTCACTTTTTCCTGATGGTTGATGATTCCAAAAGCCAATGTAAGGATACGTGGACTGGACCCCATACATAACCCTTCTCAGAAACTCAGCCAGCCACAAGATGATCAGACAAATTATCAAGGCCACTAACTTCTCACCACGTGTCAGCGCTCGGGATTCTATCCTTCCTTTGCTTTACCATTTCACAGCTGTTATAGCTTTATTAGTTCCTGCCTTCTGATACAATCTTCCTCACCATCAAACTTGGGTTAATATGTTGAAAGAAGAGAGTAATTGGGCACAAGCCTGTGATACATGCCTATCAGCTGCCTGCACCGTGTACTGCCGAGCTGATTCTGCTTACTTGTGCACCAGCTGTGATGCTCAAGTTCATGCTGCCAATCGTCTTGCTTCCCGCCATGAACGTGTTCGAGTCTGTGAATCATGTGAACGAGCCCCGGCTGCCTTTTTTTGCAAGGCAGATGCAGCATCTCTATGCACAGCCTGTGATTCAGAGATTCATTCCGCAAATCCACTTGCTAGACGCCATCAAAGAGTTCCAATTCTGCCAATTTCTCAAAGCTCTTACAGTTCCATGGCAACTAGTGAGGCAGCAGTGACAGATCCAGAGAACAGACTGGTGGTGTCTCAAGAAGAAGAGGATGAAGATGAAGCAGAGGCGGCTTTGTGGTTGTTGCCTAACTCAGGGAAAAACGGTGGTAACAACAACAATAGTCAGAACAATGGGTTCTCCATTGGTGACGAGTACCTGGACCTTGTCGATTACAGTTCAAGTGTTGGTAAGCAATTCGCAGATCAACCCAGTCAGTATCAAATAGACTGCAACGTACCTCAGAGGAGCTATGGAGGAGATGGAGTTGTTCCACTTCAAGTTGAAGAATCAAAGGGTCACATGCACCACGAGCAACAGAACTTTCAGTTGAGTGTCACTCATGGCTCCTCAGGAGCTTATCAAAGCTCCAATAGTTCCCTAAGTCATATGGTAAGCTTTTCTATATTTGGTAGCCTCTTAATTTACAATGACCATCATGCTGCTTCCTACATCATACACAGTTATCCATGAACTAACTGACTTAGAATGTCTTTGTTTCTGTCATTAGGTACACGTTTCATTAATGGACCTCGGAGTTGTGCCAGAGCCAACAACGAGTGACACAACTGTATCACACCCAAGATCGCCCAAAGCGGTAACAGACCAACTACCTGAGCCTCCAATTCAGATGCTCAGTCCAATGGACAGAGAGGCTAGAGTCCTGAGATACAGAGAGAAGAAGAAGATGAGGAAATTTGAGAAGACAATAAGATATGCTTCAAGGAAAGCGTATGCAGAGACAAGACCACGGATCAAGGGCCGATTTGCAAAGAGGAAAGAAGTTGATGCAGAGGCAGACCAAGCTTTCTCCACAATGATAATGTTCGACACCGGATATGGAATTGTTCCTTCATTCTGATGCGCCTATGGCAAAACTAGATTGCATGCTTAGTTATTATCACCACTGTAATCCATATATGTTTGCAGTTTTGTCTAACTAGTACGAATTAATTAGATATGTTCTTATTTTGCTGCTGTAGTTTAGAACAAAATTTTCCCACTTGGTAGGAAATCGGCTAACTTTTGAAATATTACCACCGTAAATACTGCTCTTCAGCCTAAACTCAAATTCATGCTATGAACAGTTAAACACGGAACTAACCTGCCTTCAAAAGCGAATAACTATCGATTCCTTTCGTGGTGACACTTTCCACTCGAATAAGATTAAATGATTCCACTTATGCCGCCCTGAGAAGAGAAGATTTTTACACTATATGATATTCTACTCGTAAGTAAATAACATAGACTAACTGTAAAACTTTAGAAATCAATGAAAACTCAACATAAAATCATACAATGAATTGTCATTTTCAGTAATGTACTCAGATAGCAAACAATCAAGAACTCTGAGTGCACAATACTAATAGGTTCTAGGTATAGTTACATCGACGCATATTCTTGTTCCTGATTAACATTGGTGCCAAAATCATTCCCACGTGGTTCTTCTTGATAAGAAGATTTCTATCACTCACAACCAAGTAGTAGCAGAATATAATAACAATCCCTATGGACCATCCAAATAAACAAAGATATTCAGTTTGAGAAATCTATAATTTGTTCTATCTTTTAGAATAATAATTCACTTTTCCAAGGTATATGCTGGCATTAACGAATAGCAAGGCAAGGAAAGAAAAGGGGTGACACTGTAGCTAAAGCCTTCACTTTTTGCCACCTGGAAAGGGCCATAGAGCTAGCTTAACTTATTTACCTCTCTACGATAGCTTCCTGCTTCCATGGTTAGGCTGATGAATTCCTGTACCAATCAAAAGATTCGTTCAGCCATAATTGAGTGAGTGTCAAAATATATGTTCTTTTTGGATTACTTAAAATGGATCTCATTCATCCACTGAAGCCAGAAGTGTCCACAGCAACAAAGTTCTCAGACCACTAGAAAATCTAGTCAGTGATCCGGTTGGATCACGCAACACAAACTTATAAACCACGCAAGATAATCAAAGATATCCCTGGTTGCATATATCCACCAACAAGGAAACTTGAAACGGTTGAGTTTCTACTAAATTTCTTATCAGGAACATTTAACATGCAATGATAACCAGTTGAAGCATGAACGAATTTTTTTAAGAGCCAATATAATGTTAATATTTAGTGATGGATTCGAGAGATAACGTGAAAATGCATAAAAGTTGTTACCTTTTTGCCAAAGGTGACTGCACTTTCGTTAATATTTCTCTCACAGCCGTAGAAAGTGGAGAATCCGCACAAAACTATTACAAGCTTTATATGGTCCCTGGACTCTTGTTCTCTTCTCAGTATTTGCAAGAAAATAGACTTTTCTCCTTAAACCTGATGGAAGTAGAGTATTTGCAATCACGGAAAACTGGGAAATAATGAAAACAAATTAGCAATATAGTTTTGTTTCCTCAATCTCTAGAATTGAGTCACACTAGATTAAAAATGCATTTAACTCCACATAATCTCGATGCAACTTTTATGTTATATGGAGGCCTACACATGGGAAAGAAGTTACAAACCGCTACAACAAAATAAACTCACAGATTGTCAAAAAGCAATAATAACCGAAATACTTATTTCTTGAACTACAAGTGAAAAAAGGCCAATACACAATTTACTCTTCATGCACTTCAAAATCTTCATATTTCATCATTAAACCAGTAAAAGCCAAGATGCCTCAAATTATCCAATTACTTCTGTGGTATAGACATCAGACTTTGGCGGGATAAAGATCTCCAAATATGCTTACTAATGTAAGGAACCTAGGATCTTTTTCCTTAAGAGTTCAGTGATCATGAAACCATTTCATAACATTTCTCCATGCCATTAAATTTCTAATAAAACCAGTAAATAACAAGACGAACTTATAAGTTAAGTTCCAATTACCAAGCAAAAAAGAACCTGTTAAAAGTTTTAAATTTTCCCTTGTAGGAAAAGAGAAGTGTGGTGTAAGAAAAAAAGAAAGAGGAAGAGATGCGAAAAGTGTATCCTAGGACCAGCATTTTATACAAAAAAAAAATCACTTTTCAGCGGTAGAGTCATAGAGAGAAGGAAGCCACATGAATTTGGCCACTAGAGTGTCCATTAAGTCTCCTTCTTTTTGGACCACAAAATGGGTATCATACATCCACTGAACCCAAAAGCGTCCTTGGAACCAAGTCCTCAACCTAGAGAGTATCATATTTTGTAGCTTCCACATAGTAAATTATTATAAGCATATCAGTAACAAAGCAACTCGAAGTAGTGGTGGTTACTAGTACAAGCAAACCCAAGATGCTGAACACATATGAATGACAGAATGAGTCACCAAATAGCTTGCATTTACTAACCAAGAAACTAGCAAGCTAAGGTGTTTCAACAATTTGTATCCACTAATTAGTAAATTACCTCTCTGAACTGTGATCCTCAAGACAAGTCTAAGTTTTCCATGTCAGCTTCCCTACTCATTTCCATTACTTTATCAACCAGACTAAACACTAGAACACTTCTCATCAGAAAATCATTTGGAACTTTCAATTGCAAATCTTTCTAAATGATGCAGATGCAATTATAAATAATTGAACAACAACTTTACCATTTTCACGAGTATTTCTAACCTTTGATAGGTAGTAGACCCGTCAGAGTTGGTGATGGCTCTGAGACTCAAACCATTACTCGGAGATATACCTGGATATCACAAGGTTTCAAGATGAATATTCAACTACATAAACTTTGTGCGAAGCCAAAGAGATAAAAAAATAATCTAGCTTTACTTAAAATAAATTCATATGAAAATTAGTAAAAGGTGTTACGAAAAATAGTAACAAAGTGTGTGCAACACCAAGGCTTTATCCGGACCATTTCCTCTTGATAATCTCGGTATGGCAAGTGTCTAAACCTAAGCAGCAACTTGTGGTAACGGGTCCCAACGGAGAAGTGCATAGGAGGAGGTGTTTACACTTTCCACTTTACACTTTACACTTTACACTTTACACTTTACACTTTACACATAAGCCTTCCCAAAAATGCTCAGCCAGCCGCAAGATAATCCAATCACTAAGAACCACTGTCTCTGTGCCACATGTAGGCACTCAGGATTCGATATCCCCTCTGCTTATTCTTTCACAGCAGATACAGCTTTATTAGCCCCTTCTTCCAGACACAATTTCCCACACCATCAAACTCACTGCATTTCTGAGTTATTATGTTGAAACAAGAGAGTAACGAAATTGGTAGTGGAGAGAACGTCAGGGCACGAGCCTGTGACACATGCCGGTCAGCCCCCTGCACCGTGTACTGCCATGCTGACTCTGCCTACTTGTGCACAAGCTGTGATACTCAAGTTCACTCTGCCAATCGCGTAGCTTCCCGCCATAAACGGGTTCGGGTCTGCGAGTCATGCGAGCGTGCTCCGGCTGCTTTTCTGTGTGAGGCAGATGATGCATCTCTATGCACAGCCTGTGACTCAGAGGTTCATGCTGCAAACCCACTTGCTAGACGCCATCAGCGAGTTCCAATCCTGCCAATTTCTGGAAACTCTTTCAGCTTCATGGCCACTCACCACCAAAGCGAGACAACAATGACCAATCCAGAGAAGAGACTGGTGGTGGAACAAGAGAGACGTGAAGAAGGTGATGAGGATCCCAAGGAGGTGGCTTCGTGGTTGTTCCCTGACTCTGCCAAAAATAGTGGCAATCGCAATAACAATAACCAGAACAATGAGTTATTGTTTAGTGATGAGTATCTAGACCTTGTGGATTACAACTCGAGTATGGACTACAAATTCACAGGTCAATACAATCAACACCAGCAAAACTGCAGCGTACCACAGACAAGCTACGGATCAGATAGAGTTGTTCCGCTTCAACTTGAAGAATCAAGGGGCCACCTGCACCACAGCCAACAGAATTTTCAGTTCGATGTCAAATATGACTCCTTAGGAAGTCACTACAACAACAACTGTTCCCTTAATCATAACGTAAGGCTTTTGTATATTTGTTACCCCTTCAATTCAGAATCTTCACAATTATAAGCAGCAGGACACAAATCCATGGACCAATTGCCAACAGTTGATCTAAATTACATATATAGATATTCACCAGGAGTCTATAATAAAAAAAAAAAAAGAGTGTGCTTCTTTATGCATTGGCTCTCTTTAGTCCTCTTACAAGGGGGATTGAGAATGTCTTTGTTTCTGTCATTAGGCACACAATTTATCAATGGAAACTGCCGTTGTGCCGGAGTCAACAGCACGTGACACAACAGATTCACACCCAATAGACCAAGTACCAGACCCTCCAGTTCAGGTGATAACCCAACTCAGTCCAATGGACAGAGAAGCCAGGGTCCTGAGATACAGAGAGAAGAAAAAGACAAGGAAATTTGAGAAGACAATAAGGTATGCTTCAAGAAAGGCATATGCAGAAAGAAGACCACGGGTCAATGGCCGGTTCGCAAAGAGTAGAGAAGTCGAAGCCGAGGACCAAGGGTGCAACACAATGCTAATGTATGACACAAGATATGGCATTGTTCCTTCATTCTGATACTCCTATGGCAAAAAATAAAGACTAGATTGCAAGCTGTAAATTACTTTTAGTTTGAGATTCTGTAAGGTTTGGTGAAAAATTCTTAGCTTCAAGGATTATTACAACTGTTATGCAAATGAGTCTGTAGTTTTGGCTAGTATTACTTAGTATTTCCTCTTTCTCTGCATTAGTTAAACAAAACCTGTCTACTTGGTACAAATCCCTATTTGTGAAATATGCATTCATCAAGAATTGTAAACGCAGATTTCCCCTTGCTAACTCCTAAGAGGGAAGCCAAGGTTCAAAGCCAATAATTTTCCAGATCACCTAGACATGTGCAAGCTAAGTGAGTCCTCTTAAGCCATCCCAGAACATTTTCAGGCTTCCCTGAGAAGAAGAAGAAGGCTCTACATAAGATTTTATGATACAAGTTGATAACACTGACAGTTATTTCCACACAACATTTGAACTCCCATTAATCAACATGAAATCAAATATGGATTGGTCATTTCCAGAATCGTACTCAGACAAGTGGGACTACATTAGCAGAGAACCAGAATCCCTGAGTGAACCATGCTATTGTGAATGATTCCATCAAAGCAAATTGTTGTGCTCAATTGAAATTGGAGATGGTTAAAGCACCGAATATATATACCAACGTGCATTTTAGTGTATATCACTCACAACTACTAAGAATACCGAAATGGTCTATGGGTATGGGGCATCCACTATACTAGCTCACTTTCCAAGGAATATGCTGTAAAAAAGAATGACAAGTGACAGAGGAAAGAATATAAGAATTGACACTGTAACTAAGGATTCCATTTTTGCCATCTGAACTTATCTACGGTTCACAATTCAATGATTAAGCTGCCGCTGAGGTCTTCATGTACCATACAAAATCAAAGCAATCAAAAGACTCGGTTCTACGCATATATGTTATCAGCTAAAGGTCTGAGACCGGTGTTAACTTGCCTTACCAAAAATATTGTGCATAACCTATAGAAGAAATCTTATAATACATCATCAAAATTGTACGAAGCTGTGTAATCAGAACTTCTAACTAGACTGAGTCATAATCCCAGCATTAATTATAGAAGCCATCAGCCATATGTGTAGTATCTGCTTGGAGAACTTTAAGAAGAAACAACAACCAAGTGTATAGCTGACTGATAAGTGATGGATTCGAGACTTCACGTGAAAAGTGCATAAAGTAAGTAAAGGTAGCTGCACTTTTGAACTTTTTTGCACTTTTCCAGAAATCTAAGGATACTTGCCTACTTGGGATCGTTTCTCACAGCCATAAAAACTGAAAACCAAACCCCAAAGTTACAATCCCAAGCTTTACATGGTCCTCAAAGATTCTCTCACTCTTCTTGCTAGAAAACAAAACATAAAAAAAGTCTCCTAAAATCTGAAGTAGGAAAAAGTCTGCAACTACAGCATGAGTCAGATTCTTCTTATCTTGCTGAAGTGACCGACCATAGAGTAAAATAGCAGTTTCCTCCACCACATAAACCAGAAAACAAAAAAAAACTCAAGTGTCATTCATTATGTGAGTGCCTATAGATGTGAGAGGAGTTCCCTAACGAATATCACAATAAATTCAAGGAAATCCACAAAATGCCAGAGAACAAGCAAAAGACTTTATTTTTTTCTAATTCTAATTTGAAACAGAAATGAAAAAATGGCAAAACAGAACAACAAGCACAGCTCTATATCTGAACCTATGATCATCATCTCTATCCTTTTTCAGAGAATAAGAGACCATTTAAAACCTTAACATTCATACAAATTGGAATCAAACACCATCTATTACAAGAAGCTACTTTCAAACCCGTCACAATAGATTTGGGATCAAATTGAGAATAAAAATGAGAAATTGATTATTCCACTTTATTGACTATGGGATGAGGGTTTAAGGAGAATTTAGAATTTGAAATTCACAAATGTTTTTTGCTTAATAAAATCCAAATGATACCAAATATATTGCGACGGGTTGAGATTAAAGACTCGGAAAAAAGATTCCGACAATGACGCGTCTAATATTAATGGGCCAAAGTAAAAGACTAGGCTCAGATATTGAAACCAATAATTATATTTACAAGGCCCAGATAGTCTTAGGCGCTTTAACTTTTCTATCAGGACAAGTACCAGTCCACCACCACATTGATGCAAAATGATTTTCTATTAGAATGCAAAATGATGCAAGTGATTTTTTTTTTTTTTTTTTTTTTTTTTCTTTTGTTAGAATGTAGTATAATTCACATTAAAACCGGGGAAAAAATATCAGTAGATTATATATTTTTGTATGCAAAGATTGTTATAAGCTTTTTCTTTTGTTAGAATGTAGTATAATTAACATTAAAACCGGAAAAAACAAAATCATTTAGTTGTAGTTAAGGTATAGATCAGAAATCAGTTTCATTGATTTCCATGTCAGACGAAAAGAGTTTCAGAAAGGTCCTCCTCGAACTATTCTCATGAAGAATATAATGTAGAATCATCACAAGACAACCCTTTTTGAAATTTTTTAATTTTATTCAACTATATCAAAATTGGCTACTCTATTGGGTGAGGAGGGTTGGTGGTATTTGTTTCTCTACTTTTCTTTCTATATGTCTAAAATATAAAAAAAAAAAAAAAAATTAAAATATGCTCTTCTTTTCAAAATTTATTTAGAAAATAATAGTTCCTCGTTACAACATTAAAATTATATTATAAGATATATATTATCATCTTCAAATGGAAGAACATATATATAGCCATAATTTCATTACCTTCATATCTGTTTATACAAATAAAACAGATAGAAGAAATCTTATAATTCATGACAAACAACAGAAAACTCAAACTTTGGTACGTAGTTAAACCATAATAAAAAGAGATTCTTCGCGGATACCAAAAAAAGAAGATAGATTATAGAGGCAGAAACTTGAGGTAGTGTTCTTCGATCACAACAAATCATGATGGATGATGAGTTCTTGGATCATCTGTAATAGAAGAGAAGTCTTGATCCAATTCATCCATGGAAGAAGAGGAATATTTGTCATGGATTCCTCCTCCAAGCTTCTTCATGGATTCGATAACTTGTCGAAGCTCCAAATTTTCCTCTTTGAGACTCATGTTCTCTTGAATAACATGATCATTGTTGTCTGTTACTTGGTTAAGCTTATCCAAAAGCTGGTGGTTCTCGCTTCGAAGCCAAGCAACCTGTGAGAGAAGCTCGTCTAAGTGTCTTTGCTTTCTCATTCTTGACCTTCTTGCTGACTCTCTGTTAGATACCATACGTCTTTGCTTTCTCTCGTTTAGGACGAAGATTTCTTCAGTTGCTTCGTCGGAAGTCGTAGAGTTGTAGCTTACCGGAGATTGTATATTGAGTTCTTGAATCTGAGGATATTGGATGAGGTTGAGATTTGAAGGGTTTAAGTTGTTGCAGTAGTTGTTTAAGTGGAAGTAGTCTTGTTGTTGTTGCATGTTGTTAAGACTTGAGCTATCATAATTTGGCTGCATGGTCAATTTCTCTCTCTCTCTCTCTCTCTCTCTCTCTCTCTCTCTTTAGTGCTCAAAGAGGGTGTGAGTTAATGGTGGAGGTTGGAGGAGAAGGAGTGTTTATACAGCAGAGAAAGGCATTAAAGTGGACAACACACCTTTTTTTGCAAATTGGTTGCTTTCGTGACACATGCTTAATATATAAGGGTTTTAATTTGCTTTTCATAAAATAATTTAGATTATGTCTTCGACATAACCAATTATTGAATTTAGCCATGGTCATCTGTTTTTACAATTATTGAGACTAGTTGTCAAAACTTAAGCGATATTTTTTTGAATTTACAGGTTACCATATAAATCTACGATATCTACTAAAGAGAATGATTTTTTTGTTGTTGTTGTAAATATCGATCAATGCATTGACATAGTGTTTATGCATCGGTTGATGCAATCATTTATCAGGTACATGTATACGAGAGGGCGGCACCATGGCCATATAGTGGCATAAAACAGGTGCACATATACATGGACATGATCATGATGTTCATGCACGATTATACTGAAAAAAGATTTATATATTATGCTCATGCATTATGATGACAATGACATATGAGGAGGACTCGGGTACAATATGTATATATTGTGGATAAAATCAAGTTTTTATCGACTTTATGTGCTTACATCAGAGAGAGAGAGAAGAAAACTGTAGTTTCAAGTTGTGGGGTTTCAAAATTATTTTAGTTTGGAAACAGTGCTTTTGCTAGCCAGTATATAAAGTGGTATGATGCCAAATAAGTCAATTTATAAAGCTTATATAATATGTATGGATATATTATTTATTAATTCGATTTTGTTTTTTTTTTTGTTAAAGGGTTTCCATATTTTATTCTAGGTCTTACAAAAACTTACTCACCAGTTTATCTTCTTTCTTTTTCTCTTGAAAAATAAGAAGCTCATGTACCTCTTAGACCTTTGGGATTTTCTTCTCTTCTTTAACTAACATCAGTTATTATATGGTTTTCAGCGTAGACTTTAGAGGTCCTAGATAAAATCTTTGAAAATGTGGTCTTTTCTTATATAAAAGCGCGCGCATACACACACACATACCAAAAAAAAAAAAAAAAAAAAAAAAATTGTTGTAATTTGCTAAAGTTAATTAAAGACTTAAAACAGATAGTTGAACTTTTTGTTTAGTAATATTATAATTATTTAATTAAAAGTTGACATCCAAAAAAATTTATCCATATTTTTAGGTTTTAAACGTTTCTTTAACACAATCATGGCATACTGGCATTTCAACCATGCATACACGTAAAACCCAAATACGCTTAGTTTTCCATTGATCCGCTAAATTTCAAGATCTATATATAAAATAAGCGATCGTTCTTGTTATTTTAAACATAATGACCAATCATAGTTAGAATTACAACTGATGATGAAATTTTCAACCATGATACGACCATATACAATGGTTTTACTTTTTTTCAAGTGTTATTTAATCTCATTAAATTAAATCATATAGAGAAGATGATCATGTTGATAGAAGAACCTATTTATTACTTCAACTCTTCTCTTATTTATTATATGTATATGCTCAAAAGACCACTATGAACGAAAACCAAACCAAATAAACTCCTTACTTGCACTAAGAAAGCAAGATGAGTTAGGCAGGCTTTGCTTGTCGTTTTATGATGTTTACAAAGGCTAAGGCAAAGCCTATAATACGTTTGGGGAGCTGATGACTCAACAACCACTTAAAACCACACACACTTGCGTTATGAGTAATAAACTAAAGCCAATATTTTTTTAGCTAATTAACTAACAAAGTCATGTTTTTTTTTTTTTTTTTTTTGGTAAGGGGTTTAAACTTTAAAGTCATGTTAATTAGACGAATGTTTTCCTTACTTGGTCAGAATACGAAGATTGACTATTACCATATCTGCTTATTTCGATGCAAAACTGTCTGAATTTGTAATATAGCGACATCAAATTTTAGAAAATCATTGGAGTTTTGTCCTGTACGTAGTTTCCTTACTTAGATTCATTAAACTGAAAAAGAATAAAATACGCAATTGATAATTTTTAGGAGAACCATTTAATAATTGAAGAAATCGTCTTTGGTCCCCTTTTTTCTCTTTCTTGCCACCATTAGTCTATAATAATATGAAAACGTATCTTTCTTTAAAATGCATATAACCAAAAATCTTAGGCATGCAGAATTTATTATAATCCATTTGTAAAAAAAAAAAGCAGAGTAAACTAAAATATGTGCATATTTGATATTGGTCCTCTTTAGGTAGACTTTTTGGGTGTTGACTGAAAGTTATCTAATAATGGAGCGCATTTTTTATTTTATTTTTAAAGTCAGTTTCGGGTTTTACTGTTTTAGTGATGCAATACCTTACTATTTGAGGAAACACCATATTCAAGAGACCATTAATTTCTGTGAACATATGTATAGTGTAACTTTTGGATTTTGGGTTGAGTTAAATAAGATATATCTAATGCTATATATATAGATTTTCATCTCAAACCAACTTATAATGAATTAAAAGTAGTTTATATACATCAATACCATTTTTAGTGTGAGATTTATAGCAGCACAATTTGTTGTTATAGTGTGACTTTAACCCTCAAATTGTATAATTTGAACTGACTTAAACTTTCAAATTGCATAATTTGGTAGATTCAATGACTTTTGAGTGTTGAATGAAAGAGAGTGTGACTGTGTTGGTCAAAGAAACCGCAAATACACACCCATCAACTCATATCATTCAGACAAAGTGTATTTCTTCTTTCTTTCAGTTTCATGTCCTTTGCACGGTTTGTTCTTCTCGCACAGCCTCAAAAAATTTCCCTATTTTATCTCTTTTACTTTTTTTTTTTTTTCCAATTTGCTTTTTCATAGTGTTTCCTTTATCTAATATTCTTTTAACAATACTTTTCATTGGATCATAAACTATAAAAGTGTTTTTGAATGTCTCATTGTTTTGGTCCCATCAATGTACACTACCACCTGATATTGGCCTACCTTGATTTTTCAATTCTTTACCAAAGAAATTCCTTAGATCTGGATTAAAGTTAAGAAAATTAAAGTTTATAAACCCAAATTGAAGGTGATTAGTAATTAAGATTTGGATTTTGTAGTTCCTTAAGGGATGTATTAAACTGAACATTTGGAGATATTTGAATTTAATGAATTTTGAGTTGATTTGGTGTGATTTTAGTAAATTAGAAATTTTGTTATTAAAACCATGAGACTTTCAAATTCAATTCTTAAAATATTTTCACTAACAATGAATTTGATTGTACATTTTTAAAATCATTAATCCAATAATACTGGATTTTAAAATTCATATTTTAATAACACATGTTTTATCATTTTAACTCAAATCTCTTCTAACTGAACTAAAACCACATATGAAATCTTCAAAAAAAATATATATTATTATTAAATTAAAACTACATATGAAATTATCTTTATCTACATTTGTTACACACAAAAAAAATCGCATTAAATCTGCTTGACTCTGATAAAAAATATAGTTTCTTGCATTCTTGTGCCTTAGGTGCAGGCTGCTTAGATAGTTAGATACTTAGATTCATTGATCTTATTCCTTAAGCAAACTCCGAAAATTATCAACATAATAATTTATTGTTAAACTGTTTTAATGAAAAATAGTTGATGTCATAATGGTCCAACTGATTGGTGGATTAAGGATAAGCCAATCACTTGTACCATCACACCTTTACGATATTTTTTTTTATTCCACAACTTTTAAATCTATGAAAACTTTATAATTATATACCAGTATTTCATTTTTATACTTCATTCGTACCTTTAAGATCCTTCTATCCATTTTACCAAATTAATGGAATAAATATGTACATGCCTAAGTTTTTATTAATCTCTGCGTTCAGTTGCTGTAAAATTGATTTCACGTATAACTACTCTCTTCACGAATAGTCGAAAACTACACTTTTAAGAAAAATACTTACTTTTTAGTTACTAATTTATTTGTTTAATCAAGAGTACGTAGTCTAGTTTTCTTCTATTAAAAAAATTCAATAGAAAGGTAGTGATAAAAGGATTCTGCTATTAATTTTACTATGACCAGCAAAATTTTCAATTTTTCAAATAAGCCACTTGTCATTGCCTGATCTTTTTGTCCGTAGTTTATTTAAGTTTTTGAGATTCAAAAAAAATAAAATATTATGGTGTTTAGGTTTTGTATCAAATCAAGTAAATTATTATTAGAGTATGAAGACAAACTAAGGTAACAACTTTTCACCATGCAAATTTAAATTTAAATACCTAACACAATTAAAAAAAAAAAACCTAATTGGAATGCGGTAATCAAGTGCAAAGATACATGCATGCAGACAGTTCACATGATGTATAATTGTGGTTAACTAATCAGTTTGGATTTTAATTTAAGTTGTGTATCCTAATTAACTATATTGAAGTTATTGTTTTGCTGTTACATGAGTTATATAATGATCAGTACGAGTTTTATTTTTGGTACAATTTCTGGTCTTTCTTAATATAGTAACTTACAAAAGGATTTAATTAACAATCACGATTTTCAGTCTAATTTATAACTAGGTTGTATTCTTGGCTGTTGGAATTTTTCATATGATTGTTGTCTAGGTTATATTTTTGTGTTATATGAATACGAGTTCCGTTGTTGACTTCTGTTTAGTGTTTACGATGATTAGTTAGTATGAATTCGTAATTACGTTATATTTTCTATTCTACTGCAATCTTGTCTGTTATTGCTTGAGAGTAGTTGATGTGCATTGTGGTTTAGAAAGCAATGTCCCTTAAGGAGAGAAGAGAGGGAGAGAATCCTAAGAGACAAGAAAACAAAGTGGGAGAACGTCACCCAAAGACTTGAGCTCAAATTTCAATCCCAAAATGATTGAGGTAATAATTATCAAATGAAACTTTCAAATGGTGTGATGAATTTATTTTGATGTGATGTTATTCACCCACTCCAACTACAATGCGTTTTATTTTATTCTTTTTTTTTTTTTTTTTTTTTTGCAGTTCACTTATTTAAACCGTTTAGTCGAAACATATCCACACAAATAAAGTTTGAAACGTCACAAATGTTTAGTCTTTTAAAGATATCTTTGCGTATTTGAGCTGTCTAAATGAGTGTAATTAATTAATAGTATTCAAACACTCATTTAGACTAATCATAATTGCACATGATTTTAAACAATCCATTTTCCGTAAGTCTCCTTAGATTATCTGCACACAGATATAATGAAATTCTACTAGATTCCAAATGTAATAGAAGTTTTTGACAAATTCCAAATACATTAATTAATTGCAACAATGGTTGATGTGAGCAACTGATGCACATGGTTTTTACTTACGATTTCAAAGAGGATCGACCTTATATTTTATGGAAAGCTTCGAAAAAATTTATGTGGAGTAATTTTTTTTTTTTTTTTTTTTTGTGGTGTATTTGTTACATGGAACGAGACAAGAAACATGATTATTGCAAATGAGGATAAGCAAATAGTGTTGAGCCAAATGGGTGTCCAAGAGCCAGAAAAAAAGATTTGCCACGATCGTGAAAATAATTATTAAAAAAAAAAAAAAAGATCGACACTCAATGTTTGCAAGTTTGGCTCTTTAGAAATGTAAAGTCGCTATAGAGAAAGGAGCCAGCCACTCCCATGTGAAAATGACTATTAACTTTAGTTTTTTTTTTCTCTAACAATCTTACTTTTAGTGGGCTTCGTTTCAAAGTTGAAGAAGAAATTATATTTGGACTAAACTCTAAAGCACCAATGCTTTACGTCCTAATCTTCCCAGTTTTAAAACTACAAGTTAAATGTTTGAGAAAATGCACATCATCCCCTCCTCATGTAAAGATTGAAACCAAAGGGAATGAATTGTATATACCATGTCTTACCACTCCTACTTGGATGTATTTATAGTAGTTAATTGAAATGAAAAATTAAAAAAATATTACATAGAGCATATATGTTTAAAAATTATAGTGGAGATCAGTTATTCATTTCAAGCGGAATTATCTATATATTCAACTTTAGTTTACCTGATTCAGTTTGGCTGTAGTAATTTATTCATTTACAGTAGGTGTATTTTAACGGATTCAGAAAGAATGTTAGTATAGATAGGTGAATATCCAAATTACATGTTATTTATGTATTGAACTTATCTGTCAAGAAAATATTGGCTTTGATTGGTAACTTGCATAATGGCGGAATTGCTTTTTTCTAATGCAATTATGCAAGTATTCTACCAATCACAAAAATTGCATAATGATAGACAATTAGGCAAAATCACAAGATTTGCTTTTTGTCTAAAAATATACAAGTAAAAATGTCATTATGCAAATAAGCATGTCTTTAATGGTTTATTTCATTATGCATGATATCCAATCACACAAAATTTTGATTATGCAAATTTTTATTCTGTAACTTTTCAATCTGCAAAATTTTACTCTGCAATTATACAATTAAGCAGTTATGCGTTGTTACCGATCAGAACCATAATCTGAAATTACTTGAAGCATCCTTTTTTTTTTTGGTGAACGACGGGGAGACGTGTCTCCCGTGATTTATTGAATAAAGAAAAAAATTACATCCGGATTCGTCTTGGGCGCATAGCCCCCGTAACATCCTCCCTCATAATCGTATCAACAGCAAGCGGAATAGAAATAAAAGCATGAAAACCTAAAGGTAAAGAGAACGCATAGCTCGCTAACCCATCTGCTAGACGGTTAGCTTCCCTATACACGTGTGAGATACGGACTGTCCAGTCCTTTGAAAGAAAGCCATGGCACAGGCGTACCAGGAAAGACAGAGGGTGTGAAGCACCGATCCCTGTCTTAAGAAAACCAACCACTATCTCCGAATCCACTTCCAATTCCAGCCTTGTCACTCTTCGTTCCCAAGCCGTGTAGAGGCCATAATAAACTCCCCACAATTCCGCCAAGGGTGCTGAGCATCGACCTATGTTGAGTGCAAACCCTCCACACCATTCACCGTGCTCATTCCGCAACACTCCACCTGCAGTAGCCAACCCCGGGTTACCTAAAGATGCGCCATCCGTATTCATTTTAAACCAGCCTGTACCCGGTTTCTCCCAGCCAATCATCCTCTCCACGCGAGGGCCCGATGCTACCTGTGCTGAGTTTCTTGAGTTCGCCAAGCTCACTTCCTTAGATAAATCTTTGATGAACCGAACTCGATCTCTGCATTTCCTATTTTCTCCAAATACATTTCCGCATCTCCACTTCCAACCCCACCACACAGCCATAGCAAAGGTTGTAGACCATGGACCCTCCTCCGTCACCATCCCTTCCCCCAAGTTTCCGTAGATCCATTCGAGCAAGGAACACGCGAAAAACGCTTGTCTCCGCCTTGTGGGGACTAGTCTGTTCCAAACTCCCTCCATAGCTGGGCAATCTCTTAGAACATGAATAATTGTCTCAATATCCCCCTTACAAACCGGACAGATACTGGACTCACAGAGATGTCGTCTATATCTTTCAGAATTAGTCATAATAGCTTGATTCCCAACTAGCCAAAGGAATAGTCTAACCCGCTCCGGTACCGCCACTTTCCATACTCGAGCATAGAAACCTTCATGTTTTGCCTAGGAGAGGAGTCTCGTGTTAACAAAGCATAGGCAGATTTCACCGTGAACTCTCCATTTTGATTCTCCCCCCAAGACAGTCTATCATTGGCCCCCGTAATATTGTCTAGTACTACAGCCGCTAATTCAAGCCTTGTGGTTACAGACACGTACTGTACAATCTGAGCCAGATCCCAACCTAAACCTTCTCTCCATAAATCTCTAGCTCTGAGCGTTTCAAATCCAGTTGGGAGTTGTCCTTGCACTCCTTCAAAAAGCGGTTGTGACGAAAGCCATCTATCAGTCCAGAACTTAATGTCTCTCCCGTCTCCTATGACCCAACTGTAGCCTAGATACACCACCTCCCGAATCCCAACACACACACTCCGCCAAGTAGAAGACCCATTACCTTTCACTGAAGTCCAAGCTAGATCATGTATCTCGCCAACTTTATACTTGCTCCTAATTATTCTCGCCCAAAGACTAGTTCGATCCTGTAGTAATCGCCATCCTACCTTCGCAATTAACGCTTTGTTCATCTCCTTGTTTGCTCGAATCCCTAGACCACCTTCCCATTTCGGCGAACAAACTTTGTTCCATGCCAGCAAGTGTTGTTTCTTCTTCTCTGTAGTACTTCCCCATAAGAAAGTCCTTGACAATTTATCCAAGCTTTCAAGCGTCGACGCAGGCAGCTTAATTATACTCATCGTGTGGACCGGAATTGAAGCAAGAACCGCTCTTGTTAGTGTAACTCGCCCGGCGAAACTTAGCATACGACTCTTCCATCCTGACAATCTCGAGGAGACTCTCTCAAGAACCTCTCCAAAAGTCTCTTTATTGATCCTATTCTGAAGAACGGGTATCCCCAGGTACTTCCCCAGATCTGTTGTCGACTTAATCCCGCTCTCATCACTGATTAACTTCGCCAAGTCTCTAGATACATTTTTGGAGAAGAAAATCTTAGACTTCTCGAGGCTCACTTTCTGACCCGAAGCAATACAAAACTTCTCTAATACAGCCCTTATCACACGTATCTGAGCGACAGAAGCTTCAGCAAATAAAATTAAGTCATCCGCGAAACAAATGTGCGAAAGCTTGGGACCTCCCCTGGATAAGCTGATCGGTTTCCACTTCTTCTCCGCGATAGAAACCTCTATTAAGTGACATAACCTTTCCATACATAACACAAACAAATATGGAGACAGAGGATCCCCCTGTCTAAGACCCCTTGCTGGCCTAAAAGCCTCTGTTCTCTCCCCGTTCCATAACAAACTCATTGCTGGCCCCGACACACACTGCATCCTAAGCAAATAGAACCTTGATTTGATTAGTGAAAGTGTGAATAGTAAAAACCTATAAAATAATAATATCAATGATCTGACATTACTTAGAACATTTGTATCGGAGTCGACCACTTATGTAGTGAGAATTTGATTAGTTTATAAAGCAATCCATATCACCTATTATCCGAATGATCTCATCCCATATTTTTGTATATATGAAATACTCCCTCCGTTTCATATTAATTGTCGTTTTAGAAGTTAAAATTCGTTTCATAATATTTGTCGTTTTGTGTTTCCAATGCAAATGTTTGGTAAAAAATTCAATTTTATCCCTATTATTTTAATGTTTGACCAATCAAATAAAACTAAATAAACATTAATTAGGGTTAAAATATATAATTTAAATATTTTCTTAATATGTGTGAAACAACCTTAAACGACAACTAATTTAAAACGGAGGGAGTAACATATTTACATGCCCACATTACTACCACCTTACTCGTGTCGATCTTTACCGCTGTCAGAAAGGACAAACACGATACGTCACTTTGTTTTACCATTCAATTCTTATTACTGTTTGTAGAGTCCAACACTGAATCTAATTTTTTGAGAATTTGTAGTGGACTACAAAAAAAAGCCCGCAGGTTCATTTAGATCCGGTCCATATAAGACCAATTCTAACAAGACCACGTTAAACCGGACCAAATCCATCATTTTTTTAATATGTATTTGGTTTAAGCTGGCCACATAGTCACATGACTGGACCTGTATTCCACACATCGCAACAGATTCTTTAACCAAACTATACTATCGACGATGTACCTAAATTTAAGCTTTTCACATCATATTTTACATTAGTATATTTTATAATCTTGATCGATACATCTAAAACGACTCTAGAAGAAGCATCAAATCACATCGCCAAGAAAAGAACATAAATAAAGTCGGATAAACAAAATCACAGAGTCTTTAAACTAAATATTTGTTTCCTTTAAACTAGAACCGATATGTACATAATATCAACCAGGAACAGATGTTACCGATGATGAGGCATTACCGAAGATAAAAGCACAATTACTTAATCAACCCGAAACATCCAAGTCCCCCCCCCCCCCTTAACGAAACCGCTGCTACCGTGCCCTTTGTAATCCCCTAGTCATTTCATACTCAAGATCATCAGTAGGTAGCTCATACCGACAAACCGGACATGTATTCCTTATCCTTAACCAAGGAATGATACAGTCTCCATGATAGTAATGCCTACAAGGAAGCCTCTTAACTTTCTCCTCAATCACAATATCATCTTTACAGATTGCGCAAACAATGACGTTCCCATTACTCAATTCTTCAGAGGTGATTTCAACAACAGGAAGATCATCTACTATGGTTTTCGATGCAGGAGGGCTTCCCATGATTCCATCCTCGTTATCAAACATTTGTTCTATAAGAGCACTGTAATCTTCATAATCTTCATCTATAGTAGCTAGATATACACCTAAATCCAAATCCATTAGACTAGACTCTACCATGATATCTTCAGATTCTTCCAACAAACCAGCACTGCTAAAAGATAACAAAACCTGCCAATCTAGATGATCACCATCATCATCATCATCATCCCCAGATGCTTCCTCCACTTCTTCTTCTTCTTCTATACTAAAAAAACTAACTTGAGCAGGTTCTGGTGGTACCCAATTGATCGCGTTCTGCAAATCCTCCCATTCCAGTTCTTCATCAACCATCATGGCTTCCGCAATATGACTGAGATCCGCAGCAACCTCGACCCGACCCGAGTCAATTTCCCTTTGAATCCCAACCTCATCTGAATCACCATGCAACTGACCCGACCCAGAACCAGAACCAGACCCGATTCCGATTCCAAGCCCTAATTCTATATCCTGCTCCGTTTCGTGAAATCCCCAGATATCGAAAGCAACCGAACTACTTACCCTCTGATTCGGTCTAATGCAAAATTCACCGACCCTGTCGACCTCGTACGACTCTCGATCAAAGAAATCGATAAATTCAGGTTCTGAACCCAATAAAGCCGATCCAGAATCTGAATTCGACTCTGGGAAAACGAAATATGGATCGCAATTTCCGATTTCTCTCTGGTTGAACGGAGGGAAACAGTCGAACATACTCACAGCTTCTTCATCGGGTTGGGTAACAGATCGAGAAACTTCCCTGGCGATTGAGCTATCACCAACGCCTCCTTCCTCTGCTTCGACGTTAATAGAACAACCGAAAAGTTTCGCTGCCGACGACGACATTGGTGAGAGTTTCCAGAGAGAAGAGGTCAAAAAGACGGTGAAAATTTTGAGGAGGAAGATGAAAAGATTCGTATTTATTATTATACATAAAAGACATTATAATATTGTGACGTGTATCTATGTAACTTACACTGATGGGCTAATATTGCGCCACGTAATAACTACAAATTTTTAGAAAGCTTTATTACTATTAAATTAAATAAGGAAAAATTAAAATAAACAGTTTCGGAAATTTAAAAAAAGTAACGCCGTTGCCGGGGATCGAACCCGGGTCACCCGCGTGACAGGCGGGAATACTTACCACTATACTACAACGACATTTTTGATGTGTGTTCTGTTTGTTTTGAAATAAACCATATTTTGTGTTACATTCCATTTTTCAGGATGACTATCCCCATAATTTGATTTTTGGTTTTGGTTTTTCAATAATAGACGATAGATCTATCATATATTGCCAACAACAAAAAAAAAATAGAAATAATGACGAAAATCCTTCTGAATCATAACATTGTTGGTAATGGAAAAAACGAGACATGGAAAAGTACACTCACTTAGTCATAATGGCCATAACGAATCCATAGACTTATAAATTCTTTGTTGTAAGTTTTCAAAAATGTTTCAAGTGCTTGGAATTAAAACAAAAAAGAACAAGAAAAAAGGGCTAAACTTTTCCAAACAAAAATGTAGAATTCTTGTGTAAACATAAGCCCTATGATGTTGACGCAATATCCTCTGTTGTCTTTTGGCGTTTCAGATCAGGCTCGTCATCAATGATATCTTCTTGCTGCTCTTCTTCTTCTTCTGCTCCTGCTTCCTTGTGATGGCCATTGAGATGATCGTTAACTGCTTCATGACCAAGAAGTGAAACGTGTTTGCTTGTGATTGTACGACCAGCCCTTATCTTTGGACCCCAATGCTTCTCTGGGTTTGGTAGAAACCGGGCTACTTTCTTCGCCTGTGCTTTGCTAAGCGAACCAATGTGGCGCGAAAAGTCAGCCTGTCCGACAAAAAAAAACAGTGTTTAGAGATTCAAGCTCAGAACTTTATTCAGCTTCCTCCATCAGATCAAACCAAGGAATGAAAGCATATTAGAACAATAGCAAGTGAAAGAGAGATACCTGATGAGACGGTTCTTTAGATAGAATCACACTTCCGGGATGATCAGGTGACTGCGGCTTAATGGGATGATTTTTCACCTACAATTAAAATAGTTCACTAACTATCACCGAGAACAAAAAAAAAAACTTTATGCCATTAGACTTAGTTGAGGAAAATGAAGGAACCAAGACTGTTTACCCAGCACCGCATGATGTCCCAGATAATCTCCATTGGAGCATCAGTTTTAATCCCGAGCGGGTTCACGTGAGAACCCGAGACACAATACTTTGCATTGATTACCGCTGATCGGAACAAAGCAGCTGATGGTGAAGTACATTTTAGCGTTGCAGAGAGACTATGAAGGCTCAAAAAGAGCGGAACATCTACCAATTCCTGTGGAGACAAGCCAAACAAATAGAGATTTAGAGAAATTGACCCAAACCAATAACTAAAACTTCAGAGTTTGGAGGAGAGTTTGCCTCTGAGATTGTGGTAAGAACGGCGCAGATTCGATCGTAAGCAGGATATCTGTCTCTCATGGATTTAACACCGTTAAGTATCGAAGTCACCCATTCTTGATCGTGCACTGGAGCAGACCATATCGGTCCACCCATATTATATTTCTTTCCACAATGAGTGCAATCCTGAGGAACAACAGGACCAACTCCTGGTAGATACCTCACACTGTTATGCTGCAAAATTTATAGAAGAGGATTCTAAAAAAAAAAGACGGTTTTCAGAAACTAACTAAACTAACTATGCAGGGAGACAGAAACGAAACCTTCGGGAGAGATCTTCCAACAGGTTGAAGATGAAAAGAATCACAACCAATGCATTGATAGACATACGAGAGCTTTAGTGGAGTGTTCTTCATTGCACTCGCCGAACTGCAATTCATAAAGCTTCAATCTTTACTTGCCTCTAGCTAGGAGGAAGTGTTAAAAAAGAAAGGAAAACTCACGTGTAAACACGAACAAAAACACGGACATAGAAATCCATTTGGACTGATAGAACAGGAACAATATACCGCTTGTAGCGATTTGCATGGCTCTGCAAATCAACAATATGACCAAAAGTCAACAGATTGAAAAGAAAAACTTTTAGAAATACCAAAGTCAATAGAGCATCTTAAAAACAATCAAAGCCTGAAAAATATGGCGCGAGTGAATCAGTTCAATGGCATTTGATTCCTCGCATTAGCAAAACTTTACCTCAATGCTGGCGAGGAGGATCCGCAATGCCATCTCATGACAATATTTCCCTTTCAGTGGATAGGAACCATATCTAAAAATAGACAAATATTAGCCATTCAGACATAATTATAGATATTTATCTTCAGAATTAGGTAATGAAGGGGGTAAAATCTCACTTGGAATAGCAAACCTCGCCATTAGCCCCACATAACACTGCCATGTCAGTTGCTGTACACATCAGCAACCCACCATCGGCAACTGATTGAACAGCTGAATCAAGGAAAATAGACGGTGCACCATATGGATCAAGATCAACCTACGACATCAATTAACCAAATGAGCTAACTGAATAAGGCCATCGATAAGATGAAAACATTCAAATCTTTTTTGACTTGATGAGATTAAGATTATGCAAAAAATTGAACGCATACCACATCAAATTCTTTTGGGTGGGAGAGCATATGGACACGAGCATCAGTAAGATGTGACTCCACCTTTGAGGTAGACATCAAGCCATTGAACTTTATGTTTCTCTGGCAAGCTTCAACCGATGCTTTAAACAGAAAATGGTAATACTATATTATTCTGGGAAGTTTAGATAGAAGAAAAGTCGAGTTTCGAAACTTCTTTAGCACAAACATTACGAGAAAAAAAATACCTGGGTCATTATCTAAAGCCACAACTTGACCAATTCCTTCAACTTCACGAGCATACCTCAAAGCCCGTAATCCTGAAGCTGACAAAGCCTATAAAATTAATAAAACAAGAAAAAGTCATCTAACAGAAAAGCATAATATGCAACGAAATAAGAAAACAAAGTAAAGCTATTACAGTCTTAAAGAAAAGAAGATAGGTAGACCTCAAGCACTTTTGGTGGCTTGAGTTCCCTTCGTGCAGATTCATATGCGGTCTTGGCAGCTTCCTTTGGTCCATCTTGAGATGTTACTTCGTGTTCTCCATTGGTTTTATCATTATCCTCACCATTCTCAGTAGGAGTTTCTTCCTTGGAAGTTTCAGAGACATCCTTCTCAGGCACTTTCCCAGATGATCTAGCTCTTTTAGATAACATCGCCTCATGCTCTTGCTTGCGTTTGGATATAAATGCCCTTAGGACAGCAATGGACATGTCCCTATTGTTGACCTAACCATAATACAATAAGAAATTAGTTTAGCTCACATGTATAGTAATACTGATTCGAACAATAAAAACGATATCTTCTAAGAGTGTGCTATGTGCTACAATTGCTCAGACAGGATTTGGTATCATTTTTCTTCAAAAATCTTATTGTTTCTCACTCACACATATTGACACTAACCCATAGCGACTAGCGAATAATCAGTAGAATCAAAAGGCATCAAAAAGGTTAAAAACACCAAATTTGAAATCTCAAACAAAGATAGAACTCCCCAAACTAATACTGGATCAATCCTAAGATTGCCCTTGATGTAATTCAGTCAATTAACATCAAAAAGGAAGAACCTTTGCAGCTAATCAAATCCAATAGCAACAAAAAGAAGGCAAGAAAATGGAACCTGGGCTTTGTTGAAGAAGACTTGGTTCTTCTTGTGCAATAGAATCTCAGCTTCTCCTTCCTTAATAACAGTATAATCATTTAGATCTGTTTCCATTGCTGATCTCAGATTCTCCTCTTTAGTGGTAAGAGATTCAGAAAATGAATTAGCAACACGAATCTGTAAATCACGAAACTTGAAGCTATTGATATGTGAATAAAGGTGTCGACACTTATGGACTTGTTTGAGTGAAGCTTGAAGTAACCCTATCGCTTCTCGTTTGCTGCAGTTTCAGAGAGGAAGAAAGGTGTTTGAGTTTGAGGCCGTACGGGTTGGAAACGAAGTTAGAGCCAGCAACGGAGTCAGCTAGTTTAAACCCTACAAAAAAATAGTAGCGATTTGTCATTTATTATTACTTTGGGATTTAAATTGGTGATATCAAAACATACGGGGTGCAAAATGAAAATTATCAACAAGTTACAAAAAATGGTGGAGAAACAAAAGTAAAAAAGTGGCCTATACAGGGATCGAACCTGTGACCTTCGCGTTATTAGCACGACGCTCTAACCAACTGAGCTAATAGGCCATTTGTTAAGTAAAGGATATGTAAGTTATTTAACCATTTCGACAAAGTGTGAGTAGACGATATCCCCATTATTATCAAGCTAAGGAGCGAAGAGCAGAGAAAGGAAGAAGACGATGCAGAGCTTAACATCAAACGAAATTGCGGGTTTCGCAGTTGGTGCTCTCCTTCTCGGTGCCACTATCGCTGCTCCTAAAGTTGATGCTTTCATTGCCGCTTCTCAGAGAAGGTAAAAAAATCTCACCTCACAGATTTCTGAAACACACACTTTGCCCAATCTTTCATGTTCTGACTCGTATGATATCCAAATTTTGATGACAAGTTTGGATTTTTTCAGAGCCCGTGTGAATTTTTTTGCTGTTTATGTGTTAATGATTTTCCTTATTAATTCGTTTGAGATGATGATGATGATTGTAGTAGGCTAGTAGCTACATACAGTTGTAGGAAGCTGTTTGATTTCTGAGAAAAGAGGATAAAATAAAACAAGAATTCTCTTGTTTGATAAATGAAATGATTTGTTTGCCTCTCAATTTGATGAAAAATCTGTAAATGTTAAGACTTTTAGGAGTTTCTTTGTGATATGGAAATCAAAAATCCATCTTGTGTTTTGCTTTTAGTTTCACTCCCCACTGGAAACATTTTTGTTACAAGTTATCACCATGTGAAAGTAATGGTTTCCTGAGATTCTGTAATCCTAGCATTTACGAATTGAAATATACTGGTATTGAATAATATTTTGATGTTCATAAGACTGTTTTTTGATGTCTTCTCATAATGTTGAGATTCTTGATTTTGATTATGGATTCTGAAAATCTTACCTTTGTTATGAGAGAGACTGTTTAGGCATGGTCTTACGAATGTTCATTGATGTCTCAAAGACATAGAGCTAGAGTGTTGTCTGTCTATGGCTGAATGATATTAGGCTTGTTCTTGAATCTATATAATCTTACCATCATATGTTTGTAAAAACAACTTTTGCAGATCTCTTGGAATGTGCAGAAAATGTGGGGATCTTAAGAGTGTAGCTTGTGGCCGCTGCAAAGGGACAGGATCGATCAAATCAGGAGGAATGTTTGGATTCAGTGAATCATCAAACGCAACATCAGTCGCATGCGACAATTGCCAAGCCAAAGGGTGTTTCCCCTGCCCCGAGTGCTCAAAATCTTGACCCTTATAAGATATTTTATAGATTGCCTTAATACTAAAACTACTTGTCTTCATCTTCTTGACCTTTATGATTAATGTAAACAGAGTCCATTGGCAATGTTGAAGTTGAAAAGTCTCTTATTCCAATTCTTGATCAGTTGCTTGCTGGTTTAAACCTAATGAGGCGCTTTGAAAAACTAAACTGGATGTTGGTGGTTTATTGATCTGGTTAAGGTTAACCGGAGAAATCCACTTAGTAATCAAAAGCTCTTATTGTCCTTTTCTTTCTGTGAGCAACATTAGGTGGGTTTTTTTGGCAGTTGATATGTACCATAATTGGTGCAAACACACATTTTCACGAATTTTTGTTTAGCTTAAATTATGTTACCTCGTTTTCTAGTTTTTGCATTTGAAAAACAAAATCAGCCATTATTGATAGTTATTGAATTAGTGGGTGGAAAATTTCAAAACAAATAAAGTTTTACTGGCAGAAAAATAATTGTCTATATTGTGGTATTTCTGCTAAAAATAATTCAGCCACTAGAGATATATCATATGTTTTTTGGAACTAATTTAACTACATAGAGATCACAGATTTGATAAATGGAAAACAAAATTAACAAAAACAAATTTCGATTTTAACAAACGTGTAAAATGAAATCATGATTTGGTAAAAAGAGAAAGTAGTACGATATTATTGTATTTAAAGAAAAGTAAAAGGTTAGAAATGCAAATAAATAACATAGACAGACAAGTCACTGTTAAAAAGGAGGCTTTGGCTCAGCGAGCACGTCTCCGACAAAAGTCTTACTCAATCATAGATCGACACGTGTCCGTCAGACCACATCACCCATCTTGTTGTGTAATTACACTGTTAAGATTTTTTTACTTTTTAACTTCTCTTCGCTCTGTAAAAATCCGTACGGATTAGTCACCTGAAGTTTTTTCCGCTTGTAGATTCTCTGCCCAAAAAAAGTTCTTTATACGTTTTAGACTTTTAGTGGCGTGGTTTTGAATTTCCTAATTGAACAAAACCATGTGATTCCATTTATATTCACGTAATTCGTAATTGCAATCCAAAAATATATATAACCCACTATTTGGAATAACCTTTAGCTAAAGATGTTTTCACTTTATTTAATTGATCTTTTGGCATTCGGACAGTGACTACATAATTTAAGAGATAACTTATAGCAAATATCATCTATATTTTTAACAAAAAAAAAAAATATATATATATATAACCCACTATTTGGAATAACCTTTAGCTAAAGATGTTTTCACTTTATTTAATTGATCTTTTGGCATTCGGACAGTGACTACATAATTTAAGAGATAACTTATAGCAAATATCATCTATATTTTTAACAAAAAAAAAAAAAATATATATATCATCTATGTTTTATCGTCTTCTTCAAATTTTAATTCCATCAACCACGTGACTATTGCAGTGCCTCGAATTGTATACATATTATATTATAAGATCATTAAATACAAATGATTTTTATTTCAAACTCAACTTAAATCAACATATATAATAGTACTTCACAACTTTCACATAACCAAGTGACTTACTGTTATAGGGGATAATTCCGAGAGTCGAGAAAATTCGATTCTAATCAGTCAGAATAGTAAGAAAATTTGTTGGCAACAAAAATACAAAATAGAAAAACAAAGGAGAACCAAATCGTTTGAACGAAGCTCAAGATCACCAAAGCTTTATCTATATACAACATAACTGTAACTTATGATGTCACATGTCATCTTGTATGGCATCAAACACCCAAAAAACATGGAAAAATCGATCTACACATATGGCAATTTTTCTCAGTATATTGAACCATTTGACGGTTTTTTTTTTGTCTTGCGATAAACCATTTGACTGTTTATCTCTTAACTTATTAGAACCAATAGAAATAGTCACATCCAATAAAAGAACGACAGGTGCAAACCCATTTTAAGGTAGGAGATGCTTTTCTGCGGCTTCTGAAAGCAACTAGAAAATGATATATATGATACGTTGCTTACTTGCTTTCATTTACTATTGTATTGTATTATTTAGTTTTAATCGTTCATCCACAATATCACGCGCTTACGTATCTACAACTTGCACATTATGTTTACTTTTGTTTTGAAATTATATAATATGACGTCTCTGAGACTCTTGTTAGAAAGTTAATAATCAATATACCGTGTAAAAACTTCGGAATAAATAATGTGAAACATCATAGATTGATCCGCATAGTTAAAGTTTCAAAATCACAATTACAGTCTATAGTTTTATAGTCTTTTTTTAACTAAATCCACATGTGTTTTATAATGATTTATTTTCGTTTGTCAAATATTATGACATAATTTTTATGATATATATATCTAAGATGGTTAAAAACAGTAAACTGATCATCTATAATTTTCACAAGTAAATTGCCAAATAATTTCCTTCTATAATGACACATGTGAAAATTCGGTTAGTATTTTTAAGTTGGAAATCTGAGACTCTTGACAGGTTTAAGAGTGTGTTTTTTTTTTTTTTTTTTTTACATGCATTTACAAATTACAAATAGTCTTTTATATGTGATAACTGAAAGACCGTATATAATATGTTAACTGATGATAACCTTTGGGCCTCATGCATGTGTCTAGTTATTAGTCAAACATCAAAGCGTTGGTTTTTTTAAGAGTACGTTGTTGTTGCATATTATATATAACTAAACATAAATAATTTGTTAATATGATATAAACATAGAATTTTGAAGAAAGGATATGTTTAGATCTTTTTGTATAATGTCAGGCTTATATACCTAAAATAGAAGACAACATATACATATTCACACAGACATGAAATCTACCTGAAGAGAAGCACATAGATTTTTCTAATTATATATTTACACTCTCAATATATTCCCTACAAGTTGAAAATTACGAGTTTGGGGTTAGATTGATTTTTTTTTTTTGATCAACAAGATTGATTAAAGTAAACTAATACAAAACCAAAATGGAACTTTCATTTAAGAAGTATAAAAAAAAAAAACGAACTAAAAATCATATAGAAAAATTCAATCGGAACCAAACAAAAATCATTGGAGAACGATTAATTAAGATTGAATGTGATTTCAGTTTAATCACTTAAGATTTGTTCAACATGGAAACCTTGAATATGACTTAATTAATTTGCGATTGTATGACACGCGCCAAGAGAGAATGGAGATGATTTTATCAAAGTGAGAGAGAAGAAGAATAAAGAAGTAGAGAGATGGCTTGAAATGAAGACACATCAAACCCTAACATTCACCCTCACAGATTTCTTATCTTTGGCTCCCAATAGATTCCATTCCACAAAAAATAAATAAGATTCACAACCACGACAGAGTCCCAAACACAAAGAGAGAATAAGAAAGCAAGAACCCTATTATAATCAAAACCATAAAAGCAAAAGTTTCCTCTTTTTCTTTCTTCTTCTTCTTCCTTAAGCAAGTACCCTTGTTCTTGAAATTAGGGTTAATTTCCAGACCGGACCATAAAGATCAGATCTTTCATCTGAAAAAGAGATACCAAACTTATGTTTGTGTGTGTCTGTATATAGATAAACATTACATACCCATATTTATGTGCATATATATATAAAAGAGGAAATTAGGGTAATAAACATAAACAAAAACAAAAAAAAAGAAAAGAATGGGAAGAGGAAGAGTAGAGCTGAAGAGGATAGAGAACAAAATCAACAGACAAGTAACGTTTGCAAAGCGTAGGAACGGTTTGTTGAAGAAAGCTTATGAATTGTCTGTTCTTTGTGATGCTGAGGTTGCTCTCATCATCTTCTCCAATCGTGGCAAGCTTTATGAGTTTTGCAGCTCCTCCAAGTAATCACTCTTTAGCTCACTCTTTAATTTTACATTTTCATTGGTTTTTTTGCTAGATCTGATTATAGATCTTTCTCTGAAAAACTTGTTTTTGGAATCCCCTATATATATAGATCACACGATCTTGATTTCTATGAAAGTGATCTTGAGTTCTTGATTTCATTTTCTTTAGTATTTTGAATTCTTGAAATTTGGGAGATCTGGTTTCTCTTTAGTTTTTTTTTTGTCAAATATTTATGAACTGAGAAGTTAGCAATCAATTTATGATTTATCTCATTTTTTTTGTTTTAAATATATACATGTAGATGGGTTTCACAGTAAATCCAAATCCAGATATGCAATCTGAAAAGTTTGATATAACGAGATATTAATTGAGATGTGTGTGTGATTGGATACTTAAAAGTTGGACACACGGATTTCTATATGAAAATATTATAAGTACCCAACGTAGAATGATAATATATGGTTTCATGCATTAACCATTTGTTAGTTCATCATACTTTATGGTGGTTAACAACTTTAAACGTGTGTATATCTATGAAGCCTTTCATTGCTTTTGTTTTTATTGTGCATATATGATTACATTCAAGATAATGCAACAATTTTTTACCTTTTTTTTCAAAATTATATTGTAAATACAAACACACGATACTCAAACGAAACACACAAAACTCAAACGTGTGATATTTATAATTGCTTGCAATTAATATTCTTGATATCTGTAAATACAGATGCAAAAACTTTAACGTTTTAAACAATCACATCCTAATCTTCAATTCTGATAGAGAACTAATTTAGAACTTGAAGATCTCTTGTTTACGGTCGTTTGCAGATGTATCTCCTCCTAAGTCAAAGTATGATCTATTTGATTAATACTTATCATCTTTGTGAGTTTGTTTGCAGCATGCTTAAGACACTGGAACGGTACCAGAAATGCAGCTATGGCTCTATTGAAGTTAACAATAAACCTGCCAAAGAACTCGAGGTGCTCTTGAGATAGTAGTTTAGATTGCTATTTCAAGAAAAATCCTTTTAAATTAAAAGTCAGTTTTTCTTGAAATTTCAGAATAGCTACAGAGAGTATCTCAAGCTTAAGGGTAGATATGAGAACCTTCAGCGTCAACAGAGGTATGTGTATCTATGTATTTTTCAATATATCTATGTAAACAATATACACAATTATATTCATATATATGTTAATGGTGCAGAAATCTTCTTGGAGAAGATTTAGGACCTCTGAATTCCAAGGAACTAGAACAGCTTGAGCGTCAACTAGATGGCTCCCTCAAACAAGTTCGGTCCATCAAGGTTATATCATTTAGTTACCTGAAGCTATATACATATGTACATGGAACCAGTAATTCAAATATCAAGTTTGTTGTTTAATTATGATTGTTGCAGACACAGTACATGCTTGACCAGCTCTCTGATCTTCAAAGCAAAGAGCAAATGTTGCTTGAAACTAATAGAGCTTTGTCAATGAAGGTTATATTTATCTCATATACTCAGTTAATGCATTTGATCAAGATTTAGTTACTACTGTTAACAATCACTAGTTTTATAGTTTCTGATTTGGTGAAAAAAAAATGTAATTGTTTAGTTGGATGATATGATTGGTGTGAGAAGTCATCATCATATGGGAGGAGGATGGGAAGGAGGTGAACAGAATGTTTCCTACGCGCATCATCAAGCTCAGTCTCAGGGACTATACCAGCCTCTTGAATGCAATCCAACTCTGCAAATTGGGTAAATCCTTTAACATTATCAGCTTGAGTACTTCACTACTACGAGTGTGTGAACCTTTTAAGTGGGTTTCTGATGCTATGGTGATGATGACACGACAGGTATGATAACCCGGTATGCTCAGAGCAGATAACTGCCACAACACAAGCACAGGCGCAGCCGGGAAACGGTTACATTCCAGGCTGGATGCTTTGAGAGTCCTTTGATGTGATCAAGCTCACCAACACAAGACTATTTATATATATATATATATATATAAAGTATAGACACAAAGACTTGGATTTGTAAACATAAGTGGCTATATATAATGGTCTTGATTTGTATCTTTTGGGAACCCTTGCTTATAATAATTTAAGGATTGAAATGTGTGGAATTGTTTTAGCATTGAACCATGACACAGGTTTGTTGGCATGTATTGAGAAACATAATGGGTGTAAAATGGGATCTCTCCTTGACCCAATGTACACATTTATACCATAATACATATATATATATATATATATTTTAATAAAAGGGTTAAAGTAATTCATACAAGATGATGTAAACAGTTTCGT
This sequence comes from Barbarea vulgaris, assembly GCA_963667165.1. Classification (NCBI taxonomy): domain Eukaryota; kingdom Viridiplantae; phylum Streptophyta; class Magnoliopsida; order Brassicales; family Brassicaceae; genus Barbarea; species Barbarea vulgaris. The sequence goes on from OY763891.1 coordinate 22,124,181, forward strand.
GCTTTGAACAAAACATTGCACCAGAGGCAGACCGATCAGATTCCTGTTCTGTGTTCTGCTGTTGTTGTTTTGTCTGAAGATGGTTTCCTCGCAACTCCACTAGCTAACTGTGCAGAGAGACATCTCCTCATTTCTTCATCGTGTGTATATATACCACATATTCTAAATAAGCAATATTCACAGATCAAAGCAATTTCTCTCTGCTGCCTTGTCAATCTCCCAAGTTTCGTTTTAGGCAGTACAAGACAGGATCAATGGTAATCATCTAGGGTGTTTCGTTGAACTCCATCACCTGCAATTGAGACAAAAACGCAGCAGAGTGAAATTGCTTCTTAATCAACATGAATGAGTACACTATGCAAATGTTCTGAGTTTCAGGAAGAATGATTAGCTCTATTTTTCATAGATCACACGTCTACTTATGCATGATGTTGTCTGGAATCTGAATCACCAGTGAATGAGAAACCTAGAAAAATGGCTTGGAAGAACAAGAAAAGTATTACCTTTCCACAAACAGGACAGTTCTCGCTTCTCTCCATCCATTCATAAATGCAACTGAGGTGAAAATGGTGAGCACACTTTGTAACAATCTTCGGATTCTCTGAAGTGTATTCTGCAAAACGCCAAAAAAATATCTGATAATATAAGCTTCCTTCAAATGCATTGATTGAAGATAAAAAGATAAAAATGAATACCTTCAAGACACGTCGGACAGACATCTTCATCTTCAGACGTTATATACAAGTCTTCATTACCAGCAGCCATTGTCTTTGACTTAAGAAATCTCCGAGTTGATTTAGAGAACTCTTCTTTGGAATCTTCACCAGAGAGAATAAGCTTATTAGCCCATTTGCTTCCTTCCACTGAGAAAGACTCAGAATCCAAATCAGCATCACTTCTTAAGGGCTCAGCTTCCTCGTGAGAATGACTTGAACCCTTATCCCGTCTTGAGACAAGCGAATCACGCCGTGACCGGAAGTATCTTGGATCAGTATCATAAGGCAGAGGCCTTGGAGTGGAATGGAATGTGTTAGACATAAAGTTATCATACGAAGTAGATGAAGTTATCGATACATTAGTAGCTTGTAAGGAGGATGGGAGAGAGCGGGTTTCGCCTCTTCTGAATAAAGAGATATACTGCAAAAGAGATCCAATTTGAGTGAGCTCTACTATATATATAACTAGCAGTTGCAAAGTAACCACTGGAAAGAGAACATTACCAGGTTAAGAAGGTTATTAACAAGACACCTCGGGCACGGGCAGTTTCTATTTGCGGAACTAGTTGGATTCGTGTAATCCTCATAGTCTTCAACACGAAAGCAAGAAGAAACACAGCCCATCTATTTTTCTAATTTCTTGAAATGCTAATTCCAATATGTTTCTTTAACTCAAGAACTTAAGATGCAAATTGCAATGAAAAATTCACAGTCAGCACTGAGATTTACCAAAATCACAAAGCCGAGTTGAAACTTTTAGGAAATTTCCATATACAAGGTTTCTATTTACAGAAATTCTCCAAAGATGTCACCAAACATGATCTCAAATTTCACCAGTAGAATGATCTGATCACTGCTTGGACTTTGGAGTATTAAAGCTCTCTTCACTTACTATCCAAAACCCACAAAAATGAGCTTAAATTAACTGAAGAAGTAAAGATTTATTCAGCATTGAAAATAAAATAGCTTTATGTAGGAACTAGAGAGATTCCCAGCAACAGACATCAAACATGCACCAAAATCAGCACAAAAATAAGTGTGTTTGGTCAAAAAAGAGAACTCGAGGCTTCATTTGGTGAAAATGAGAAATGCAAGCAATTGAAAAGTTGAAACCTTAATTAAGTAAATCCCTAGCAAACGCAATAATAGAAAATAAACCCACTTGCGATCATTAAACAAAAACCCATATGTTTGATTAACTCAGAGAATTGTAATTAAACAGAAAAAAAGCAGAGAAATTTTGACCAGAAGAACATTTTGAGATTGTACTGATCAAAGTCGATCAGAAGAACAAATAGACGAATCGGAACAAAGACTATACCTTTCACGAAGCAACTAAATGGGTTTTTCGTTTTTGATCGGAGTCGAGAGATGGAGACCAAGAATTTCAATTTAGGAAAACAAATTAAAAAAAAAAGGAGAGCTCAATTGCTTTATTTGCAGATTCCCAGGAAAGTGAACTTGTTTGTTCTTTATATAAATATAAATTTATTTATAATAATAAACCGTCAGGGAGAAGAAAGTGAGAGTGTGATGAAGGTGGGTGGGCGTTGTTGCTGGACGCCAATGGCGTCGTCTATAACATCAACAACTATTGGTTTCTCTTTTTTATTTAATTATTATCATTGACAAATTCAGTTTACATATTACAAATTTAATTATTGAGAATATAATTATTTACTAATTGGATCATATTCATAAAAGGTTACTAATCTAGTTAAATTAAATAGTTTATACATTCAAAATTCTAATTAAACTTCCATTTTCATTCAACAGTGTACGAACCAAAATAGTTTAGCTGAGAACAAATAATAGGGCTTTTATTTGTCAATCAGCCCATATCAAGGAATGGGCAACACCAAGTTTTTAACTATTATTTGGGTTCATTTGATCTCGGCCCATTTTACTTTCTTTCATTCAACACCAAGATACTTTTTTTTTTTTTTTTTTTTTACTCAGGATAGATCATAAGTCTATGAAGAGACCTAGACTAATCTTTGGGGAGGTGCAGGGACACACTACCTTCCACAAGAAAGCCTTCCGATGTGCTCTTTGTTGCCAATCTCTCTCCCCAAACTTAAAATATTAAATATCATCAATTTCTTCTATTGTTTTGGACTAGTTAGTGTTCGATGAATATATGCTCGATCATCAGATTTTTCTTCATGTGGCTAAGTCAGTTCCATACCCTCCAGGACCCAAGCACAGCAACCTTGCTGAGATGCTTTGTGACGACGACGACTACCTTCTAGAAGAAGAAGAAGAAGAAGAAGAAGATGATGCTTATTTGGAGATCAAACAGAATGTGAAGAAACAGAAGGTACCTATATTCAGCGATAACAAAGAGCTGATTGGCAAAGACGTTGCAGAAAATCTTTAGAAATTTGAAACACCTGATATATATATATGTGCATGTAGAAAAACAGGACTTGTGTCTCTCGAAATTCATTACCATTGAGACTTGATTTGTTGGGAGTGTACTAATAGCATCTCAGCTTTCTTGGTCATAAAGACACATTGAGTTTCTTCCCCCGCAATTATGATTTAAATAATCTGCTGGTTGGCCATGTTTTTAGGCTCTTCCATAATTTTCAGTTTGTGCTCAAAGAGTGGTGGCTGCAATATGAAGTATAGACACCTATTATTTCTGGCTATAGAAATTTTTTGCTATTGACTATTTTAACTTGATACAGTTTCGGGAGAGTGCGAAATTCTATCTCATATATTAATTGTGTTTCTGAAAGATCTTGAGTAATGGTCTTAAAAATAATTATATCTTTAATAAGCATATCTTATTCCTTCTTTGTCCATTGCTCTTTCTGTTGTCAACATATCTTTATATTGGTTATTTTTAATAATGCTTTCCCTCTTTTCCTAGAGACACAAAATGTTGCCATCTTGGTTATTTATGGGTTTCTGCTAACACTTTTTAATCACAGAATTCGATCGATGAACTCCTTGGAGAAGGAGAAGGAGCTTATCGACGCTAAAAACTATTGCAATAACACACTACAGAAGTTGAAGGAAGCTGAAAAAAGATGTTCTGAACTCCAGACAAGTGTTCAAAGGTTTGTAGTTGCAATCCTCTTTTTCAAATCATCCCTTGGTTTTTGTCATTTTTTTTATCTTTTTTTGAGTTGTTATTATTCAGTCTTGAGGAGAAACTCTCTCATCTGGAAAACGAGAACCATGTCTTGAGGCAAAAGACGCTAAGCACATCCCCAGAGAGAATAGGACAGATACTTGGTCATGTATGTAATACTTAATATGTACTCTGTTTCAATTATATTGCTTTTACTGAAAGAGACGACAGAAAAAAACAAAACAAAAAAAACAGTCATTAACAAGGTTTAATATCAAATAGTTCTTGTTTTTTCACAACTTTTATACTTATTTGAAATTTAAAACTTTTGTGGTTATCTAAAAAAGAAGAATTGATATTACGTCTATACTTTGATAAATTTTTGAAAATCCCGTGGTCAATCTTCTATATATAATCCAATTTGGGGTCGGTTTCTAATAGAATTTGTTGATTCTTGTGAATTGGTGATTGTTTTAGCATATACGGCGAGTTAAGACTTGAGAGACACAAACTGAACAGAAAGAAAAAAAAAAAAAGTTAAAAAAAAAAAAAAGAAAGAAAATTCGAGAAGAACATTCACATTCTTTAACTTATTTAATTTAATTTGTTGTCCTTATCAAGAATGATTATGTTATGTATGTATGTATGTATATACTCTACAAGAAGACAGAAGTGAAATTTGGGTATATATGTTGTGTGGACACCCTTAGTGTCTCGTGAATCGACAGAGACCCTCCAACTGTATTCACTTCCCCATTCTCAATCCCATTAGCCTTCACTTTAACAACCTTCATCTATTGTTTCCTCTCTTAAAGCAAACTAAAATTACATAAGCCTAGTTCTCAACTTTAGTCTCATTGGCTTATATGTTTCTCCAAATCGAAAACCAATAGTTTTTAAAATATAGATATATCTGTAAGGAATACTACGTCTTCCAATGGTTGAATATGAGGTTCTACTCGGCGACAGTGTTTTTAGTAGATTGTATTTGTAGGTCGTAGATAGATATATATGTATAAGATTTTCAGAATTTCAAGCATATTGCAAATAAATCATCCTGATCCTCTATAACATCTAGCTGAGATAATGGATTCAAAATACTTAATAATCGTCTGTCAGATTGTTACTACTAACAAAATATCAAAACCACCGTACTAATAATTTATCTATTAGTTGCCGACGTGAAGGAATATACGGAGTTACACTTGTAACTTTTAGGCAACAACAAAACAATGTATCTCTATGAAATTTGGGATGTTGACAATACATAAAACATCAAACATTACATACAGTGATTCATAGTTTGGAAATGAAAGATCATGTCATGGTTTAGTGTCATTCAGAATTCAGGATGTAAATACGGGAGAGAGAAAGAAAACAGATACTTTAAACTCAAAATGTCTCAGTTGTATACAACCTTTAACATAAAAATTTTATCCTCAGATGTTTCTAATTAATTTGTATGTTAAAAAAGCAGTAACTAAAAAAAAAAAAACCGGATGGTAAAATGTATGAAAGAAAGACAGTAGTTTTACTTTTAGCTACCGCGCAATTCAAGGAACAATGAGAACAAGCTTGGATTTTTATTTTTTTAACCAAGTAAAGATCAATCTGGTCGACATGCAAACTTGAATCCAAATATCTTTCTTGTCTTTTTTCCCACCTCTTACTATTTTTTACAATTATTAAAGTTTTTTGAGCTGTAGAAACTGAGTCACAAGACAATATAGTAGCTCTGTGGTCAGCTAGCTAGCCTTGTATTTTTCCCATGATTCTCATTAACAAAGAAAAGAGATAAGCTTATCTTTCGTGGCTCACTCCTCTTCTTACCACACTCCTCCTATATAAATACATCTTTCCTGGATAACCTTCTGTTTCAAAAAGACAAAGAAAGAGACAGAGTCGCGATAACTATGGAGAGAACAACGACCTTATGGCTTTGGTTTATTCTTATGATTTTCTTAGGAATCTCTATTAATGAAGGTTTGTCCCAAGGACATCAACATCTTATGAAGAAGACCAGGACACGCTCTTCTGCAGTTGTGGTCGGAACTGTCTACTGTGACACTTGTTTTAACAGCGCCTTCTCGAAAACACCCAACCACTTAATCCCAGGTTTGCTTTTTGTTTTTCTTTTCTTGCTCATTCGACAAACTATTTGGATAAATATTGTTTCTTGGAATCAAGAACAGAGGACTCTCTTTTACCAAAACATCAGTTATCAAGCTGGTTGAACCGGTTATGTTCAAATTTCCACCGGTTATAGTCTTAAGTAATTCTAGTTTATGCTAGGTGAAACTCCTTGACAATTCTGGTTTCCCAAAATCTAGACCAAAACATAAGTTCTAGATAGTGTCTTCTGATTCTTGTTATATTTCTCATCCAATATTTTCATCAATATGGTTTCACGCCAGTTGTAGAACTAACCATTTATTCCCTCTGTATTTCCGGTTCTGTGGATCAATACGTAAGCGTTCTTGTTTGTGGATCTAATAGTCTTAGAAAGGATTACTCTATTAACTATTATCTGGATCTTGTTGCAGGTGCTTTAGTTGCAGTGGAATGCATCGACGAGAAATCGAAACCGAGTTTCAGACAAGAAGTGAAAACAGACGAGCGCGGTGAATTCAAAGTGAAGCTACCTTTCTCTGTGAGCAAACATGTAAAGAAGATCAAGAGATGCTCCGTGAAGTTGCTAAGAAGCTCACAGCCTTACTGTTCTATAGCTTCATCCGCGACTTCTTCTTCTCTCAAACGCCTTAAATCGAGCAATCACGAAGAGAATACAAGTGTTTTCTCTGCAGGGTTCTTCACTTTCAAACCCGAAAACCAACCAGAGATTTGTAGCCAGAAACCGATCAATCTCCGTGAATCATCCAAGCCTCTTTTACCAGATCCTTCATTCCCTAAACCAATCCAAGATCCAGTTCCTAATCCTTCCCCTCTCCCAATCCTTCCTCCGCTTCCAGACTTACCTCAACTTCCTCCTCTTCTTCCTCCAGGACCACAGAAATCAGCTTCCTTGCATAACAAGAAACCTGATTCCTTGGATGACAAGAAAACCCAAATCCTAAAACCCGATTTCTTCTTTCCTCCAAACCCGCTAAACCCGCCATCCGTTATCCCTCCAAACCCGCTAATTCCTTCTATTCCAACCCCAACTCTTCCTCCTAATCCGGTTATTCCTTCTCCCCCAACATTACCGCTCCCATTACAACCACCTCCTTCCTCGTTGATCCCTCCTCTTCCTTCAATTCCAACTCTTCCGCCCGTCCCAGGCGTAACTCCACCTTCACAGCCACCGCCTTCTTTACCTATTCCTCTCCCTCCGGTCCCTGGAGTCCCTCCGGTCCCCCTCATCCCCGGAGTCCCTCCGGTCCCCCTCATCCCTGGAGTCCCTCATGTCCCCCTCATCCCTGGAGTCCCTCCGGCTTCATCTTCCTTTTCTAGTCACCATCAACCTTAAATATAAACAAACATTTCCAGTTATATATGTAATCTATATGTATCATCGTCATTTCTCTTTGTTTAGATTGTATTTTTTTTTTTTTTTCCCTTTGCATCCTCACTGTGAGGTTGGCTTGTTGTAATTTCAATAAATATTGTTTGTTACTAAGGAGTTTCATTTCCTGCTTTTCTTTGAATCTTTGAATTAAAAATACCGTAGAAAACAGTAGAAACTAATTTATTACATCAAAAAGTCAATTTAAAAAGTTAAATGGACTAATTTAACTTGAGTGAGAGATTTGGCAAATTTTGTAAACTATCTAAAAGATTGAGTACCCTTTTCGCAATTATTACGTTTTCTTTCTGTAATTTAATAGAAAGGAGACGATCCCTGATAGTTCCGATCACTCAACTCCAAATTATCCGATCTACTATGGCGGAGACGTTCAAGATCCGGAGACTGGAGATCTCCGATAAGAGAAAAGGCTACATCGAGCTTCTAGGTCAACTCACCGTCAGTGGATCAGTCACCGACGAGGAATTCGATCGGCGATTCGAAGAAATCAGCTCGTACGGAGACGACCACGTGATCTGCGTGATCGAAGATGAAGCTTCAGGAAAAATCGCTGCTACGGGAAGCGTGATGATAGAGAAGAAGTTTCTGAGAAATTGCGGGAAAGCTGGGCACATCGAAGACGTTGTTGTGGATTCAGGATTTCGCGGGAAACAGCTGGGGAAGAAAGTGGTCGAGTTTCTGATTGATCATTGCAAATCGATGGGTTGCTACAAAGTGATTATCGATTGTAGTGTTGAGAACAAAGTGTTCTACGAGAAATGTGGGTTGGTTTATAGAGGAGTTCATATGGCTAAGTACTTTGCTTGAACTTTCATGATGATGATGATTGATTTTGTTTTCTTAGAAGAAGAATCTCATGTTTGCTTCAGTTTATCTATCTTGCTTCTGATTCTGCATATTCTACAGATTTAGCCAATTTAATGATTAAAATGAAACAAGTTAGGCTGTTTTTTTCGATTCTTGACTGTGAAGTGTTTCAATGATCTATTAAGCAGAAATTTCGCAATGTGAAAGTATTGAAAACAATTGAAATGACACAAACAGATTGATGAGTTGCTAAAGTTTGACATCTCTGAGGCTGATATTGAACATTAAGTTAGGCTGTTTTTTTAGTAGATTGTATTTGTAGGTCGTAGATAGATATATATGTATAAGATTTTCAGAATTTCAAGCATATTGCAAATAAATCATCCTGATCCTCTATAACATCTAGCTGAGATAATGGATTCAAAATACTTAATAATCGTCTGTCAGATTGTTACTACTAATAAAATATTATTAAAATCATCGTAGTAATAATTTATCTTTTAGTTGCCGACGTGAAGGAATATACGGAGTTACACTTGTAACTTTTAGGCCCTGTTCGTTTTTGCATCTGCATCCAGCATCTGCATCCAGCATCTGGATTCAGTATCTGGATGCTGCATCAAATGATGTTCGTTTATGTATCTCGTTTTTGCATCTAAATGTTGCATCTGGATGCAACTTTGTTCGTTTTTGAGTTTGTAATAGCATCCGGATGCAACTAATTAAAAATGACTAAAAAGGACATGTTTTTATATTCGTATATATTAAATAATTTAAATTAATTATTCAATTTAAGAATTACAAAATTATTATTTTCATAAAATAATTTTTTATCACGTTTTATAAAAAACAAAAAAATGTGTTTCCGCGTTTTTGGCGGGAAAACGTAATTTCGTATTTGTGGCGAAAATTTTGTTTATGCGTTTTTTGGTGGGAAAAACGTGTTTCCGCATTTTTTTGGCGGGAAAAATATATTTCCGCGTTTTTGCGGAAAAACGTGTTTCCACGTGTTTGGCGAGAAAATGTGTTTTCACGTTATTGGCGGGAAAAAGTGTTTTCACGTTGATGGCGGGAAAACGGTATTTCGCGTGTTTGGCGGGAAAACGGTATTTCGTGTGTTTGGCGGGAAAACGGTATTTCGCGTTTTTTGCGGGAAAATGGAATTTCGCGTTTTTGGCGGGAAAATGTATTTCCGCGTTTTTGGCGGGAAAATGGTATTTCGTGATTTTGGCGGGAAAACGGAATTTCGCGTTTTTGGCGGAAAAATGGTATGTCGCGTTTTTGGCGGGAAAACGGTATTTCGCGTGTTTGGCGGGAAAATATGTTTCCGCTTTTTGGCGGAAAAATGGTATTTCGCATTTTTGGCGGAAAAATGTATTTCCGCGTTTTTGGCGGGAAAACAGTATTTCACGTTTTTGGCGGGAAAACGGTATTTCGCTTTTTTTTTGCGGGAAAACGGTATTTCGCATTTTTGGCGGGAAAATGTATTTCGCGTTTTTGGCGGGAAAACGGTATTTCATGTTTTTGGCGGGAAAACGATATTTCGCGTTTTTGGCGGGAAAACGGTATTTCGGGTTTTTGGCGGGAAAATGGTATTTCGCGTGTTTGGCGGGAAATATGTTTCCGCTTTTTGGCGGAAAAATGGTATGTCGCGTTTTTGGCGGAAAAATGTATTTCTGCGTTTTTGGCGGGAAAACAGTATTTCACGTTTTTGACGGGAAAACGGTATTTCGGGTTTTTTGCGGGAAAATGGTATTTCACGTTTTTTGCGGGAAAACGGCATTTCGCGTTTTTGGCGAGAAAACGTGTTTCTGCGTGTTTGGTGGGAAAATGTGTTTTTACGTTTTTGGCGGAAAATGTACTTCCGTGTTTTTGGCGGAAAAACGTGTTTCCGCGTTTTTGGCGGAAAATATGGTTTTATGTTTTTTTGGCGGAAAATATGGTTTTATGTTTTTTTGGCGGAAAATATGGTTTTATGTTTTTTTGGCGGAAAAAACCCGAATTCACGTTTACATAAAATTATTGTTTTACATTTTAATTATTTTTAGCGTATAAATAAATTTTTCGATTTTTATAAAATATGAATTTTTTTTATATATTTTTATTAGATTAAAAATATTTTTAAAAAAATTATCAATATGAATGATAAAATATTGTTTAATAAAATGATTTTGTTATAATTTAAGGGTATTTTAGACTTTTGGATTTTGAGATGCAGATGCAGCATCCGGAAGCTCATTTGTTCAGCATCTCAAATATCTAGATATTTGAGATGTGCATCTCATTTCAGCATCTGGATGCAAAACCAAAAGTAAGAAAACGAACAACATTTTGCATCTGCATCCAGATGTTGCATCCAGATGCAAAAACGAAGAGGCCCTTAGGCAACAAAAAAATGTATCTCTATGAAATTTGGGATGTTGACAGTACATAAAAACATCAAACATTACATACAGTGATTCATTGTTTGGAAATGAAAGATCATGTCATGGTTTAGTGGCATTCAGAATTCAGGATGTAAATACGGGAAAGAGAAAGAAAACAGATACTTTAAACTCAAAATTTCTCAGTTGTATACAACCTTTAACATAAAAATTTTATCCTCAGATGTTTCTAATTAATTTGTATGTTAAAAAAGCAGTAATAAAAAAATACCGGATGGTAAAATAAAATGTATGAAAGAAAGACAGTAGTTTTACTTTTAGCTACCGCGCAATTCAAGGAACAATGAAACAAGCTTGGATTTTTATTTTTTTAACCAAGTAAAGATCAATCTGGTCGAAGTAAAGATCAATCTGGTCGACATGCAAACGTGAATCCAAATATCTTTGTTGTCTTTTTTCACACCTCTTACTATTTTTTACAATTATTAAAGTTTTTTGAGCCGTAGAAACTGAGTCACAAGACAATATAGTAGCTTTGTAGTCAGCTAGCTAGCCTTGTATTTTTCCCATGATTCTCATTATCAAAGAAAAGAGTTAAGCTTATCTTTCGTGGCTCACTCATCTTCTTACCACACTCCTATATAAATACATCTTTCCTGGATAACCTTCTGTTTCAAAAAGACAGAGAGAGACAGAGTCGCGATAACTATGGAGAGAACAACGACCTTATGGCTTTGGTTTATTCTTATGATTTTCTTAGGAATCTCTATTAATGAAGGTTTGTCCCAAGGACATCAACATCTTATGAAGAAGACCAGGACACGCTCTTCTGCAGTTGTGGTCGGAACTGTCTACTGTAACACTTGTTTTAACAGCGCCTTCTCGAAAACACCCAACCACTTAATCCCAGGTTTGCTTTTTGTTTTTCTTTTCTTGCTCATTCGACAAACTATTTGGATAAATATTGTTTCTTGGAATCAAGAACAGAGGACTCTCTTTTACCAAAACATCAGTTATCAAGCTGGTTGAACCGGTTATGTTCAAATTTCCACCGGTTATAGTCTTAAGTAATTCTAGTTTATGCTAGGTGAAACTCCTTGACAATTCTGGTTTCCCAAAATCTAGACCAAAACATAAGTTCTAGATAGTGTCTTCTGATTCTTGTTATATTTCTCATCCAATATTTTCATCAATATGGTTTCACGCCAGTTGTAGAACTAACCATTTATTCCCTCTGTATTTCCGGTTCTGTGGATCAATACGTAAGCGTTCTTGTTTGTGGATCTAATAGTCTTAGAAAGGATTACTCTATTAACTATTATCTGGATCTTGTTGCAGGTGCTTTAGTTGCAGTGGAATGCATCGACGAGAAATCGAAACCGAGTTTCAGACAAGAAGTGAAAACAGACGAGCGCGGTGAATTCAAAGTGAAGCTACCTTTCTCTGTGAGCAAACATGTAAAGAAGATCAAGAGATGCTCCGTGAAGTTGCTAAGAAGCTCACAGCCTTACTGTTCTATAGCTTCATCCGCGACTTCTTCTTCTCTCAAACGCCTTAAATCGAGCAATCACGAAGAGAATACAAGTGTTTTCTCTGCAGGGTTCTTCACTTTCAAACCCGAAAACCAACCAGAGATTTGTAGCCAGAAACCGATCAATCTCCGTGAATCATCCAAGCCTCTTTTACCAGATCCTTCATTCCCTAAACCAATCCAAGATCCAGTTCCTAATCCTTCACCTCCTCTTCCGCCCGTCCCAGGCGTAACTCCACCTTTACAGCTACCGCCTTCTTTTCCTATTCCTCTCCCTCCGGTCCCTGGACTCGCTCCGGTCCCTGGACTCGCTCCGGTCCCTGGACTCCCTCCGGTCCCTGGACTCCCTCCGATCCCTGGACTCCCTCCGATCCCCCTCATCCCTGGAGTCCCTCATGTCCCCCTCATCCCTGGAGTCCCTCCGGCTTCATCTTCCTTTTCTAGTCACCATCAACCTTAAATATAAACAAACTTATATATGTAATCTATATGTATCATCGTCATTTCCCTTTGTTTAGATTGTATTTTGTTTTTTTCCCTTTGCATCCTCACTGTGAGGTTGGCTTGTTGTAATTTCAATAAATATTGTTTGTTACTAAGGAGTTTCATTTCCTGCTTTTCTTTGAATTAAAAATACCGTAGAAAACAGTAGAAGCTAATTTATTACATCAAAAAGTCAAAAAAGTTAAAAGTTAAATGGACTAATTTAATGAGAGATTTGGCAAATTTTGTAAACTATCTAAAAGATTGAGTACCCTTTTCGCAATTATTACGTTTTCTTTCTGTAATTTAAGAGAAAGGAGACGATCCCTGATAGTTCCGATCACTCAACTCCAAATTATCCGATCTACTATGGCGGAGACGTTCAAGATCCGAAGACTGGAGATCTACGATAAGAGAAAGGGATACATCGAGCTTCTAGGTCAACTCACCGTGAGTGGATCAGTCACCGACGAGGAATTCGATCGGCGATTCGAAGAAATCAGCTCGTACGGAGACGACCACGTGATCTGCGTGATCGAAGATAAAGCTTCAGGAAAAATCGCTGCTACGGGAAGCGTGATGATAGAGAAGAAGTTTCTGAGGAATTGCGGGAAAGCTGGGCACATCGAAGACGTTGTTGTGGATTCAGGATTTCGCGGGAAACAGCTGGGGAAGAAAGTGGTCGAGTTTTTGACGGATCATTGCAAATCGATGGGTTGCTACAAGGTGATTCTCGATTGTAGTGTTGAGAACAAAGTGTTTTATGAGAAATGTGGGTTGGCTTATAGAGGAGTTCATATGGCTAAGTACTTTGCTTGAACTTTCATGATGATGATGATTGATTTTGTTTTCTTAGAAGAAGAATCTCATGTTTGCTTCAGTTTATCTATCTTGCTTCTGATTCTGCATATTCTACAGATTTCGCCAATTTAATGATTAAAATGAAATAAGTTAGGCTGTTTTTTTCGATTCTTTACTGTGAAGTTTCAATGATATCCATTAAGCAGAAATTTCGCAATGTGAAAGTATTGAAAACAATTGAAATGACACAAACAGATTGATGAGTTGCTAAAGTTTGACATCTCTGAGGATGATATTGAACATTAAAATTGAACAGAATTTAGCATCACCAAGGACGAAATGATACACTAAACAACACAAGATTGGTTTAGACTTTAAAAACGTTGCGACCATCAAGACAAATCTCCACCGCTTGATTGCCAAAGATTGATGATGTCAGTAGCTTGGTTAAGGAGGAAGACGCGATGAAGCTCAGAGATCCAAGGCTTGGTCTCTAACAAAGCTTTGAGCTCTTCCCAAGCATCTTTCCTAGGCCAGAAGTAGTATGGACTAAGTGGGATTGTTCCAAAACCTGGAATCATGTGGTCTAATGCAACTCCTATGTCCTTTTGCATCCACACAAACTTTAGTACCACTCTCGGTTTCTCCAGCGGCTTCACTACCACACGCATCTTCTTCTGCTAATTCAGACACCATTATTAGAATAATGAAGAAAATCGAAACCACGTATCTCAACTTTCTTTCACAAAATATTTTCAGAAACAAAGCAAAATAAACCATACAACCAAAATTTCTTACAAAAAACTTAAGTGTTTCAGAATCAACAATGAAGCAACATAAGTGAGGTTCCCATATGTATTCAGCATCTACAAATTTAGGACAAGGACATGGTTTCACCTGTTTGGTAAGGGAATCTCATGGAAACAAGAGATTAAACTGATAAAAGGAGCTACATGATATATTTTCCCAGGTTTTCTTAGGAAAATGGTTGTTCAAATGACAAAGATGTTGCAACTTCAGATTTTGAAGATGACTGACCTTTCCAAGTGACGGAGATTCAGATTCTGGTGGTTCATCAGAGAAGTCAAGATTGGAGGACGAAGATGCGAATACTCCGGGACTGATAACGGAGAGCCTCTCCGGAATTTGACCTGAATTCCAAGTAGAGCACGAAATCGACGGTAGAGAAAAGGATTTGAGCTTCCTTGATAGCGAGATATGACCTATGATAGGTTTCAAAGAGAGTTTCTGAGAAGGTGAAGCTAGTCTGATTCCAAGAGATGCATTTTGATTTGATTGAACCGCCATTTTCAGCTTCTAAGCGAACGAGAGACAGCCGAGAGAAAATAACAGGTTTTTTTACGACTTTCGATTCGGGTCATTTTTGATCGGCTCCGACCCACGGGTTCGTGTTGTAATTATTGTATTTCGTGTCAAAACAATACAGTAATTATTAATTTTGAAGGCTATAATTAGTTGATAACCAATCTATAACATGAAATTTCCAAAGTTCTGTTAAGTAAAAAAAATTTCTTTTAAACAGCTCAAAATAACATTTGTATATAGATCACAATTGTGACTTATATTGAACAATTGAACAAAACTATGGAATTTTCCATTACCTATTTAGAAAGGCAACAATACAAAACAAAAACAAAATTAATATACTTAACGTCTGTCATATTCCAGAGAACATAACCAACAATCCAAACCTTACAAAAAAAGTATGGAACCTTTCTTGGCTTTTACAAAACAAGAAAACATCACTGTATTTTTTTTCAACTTTCTCAAAGTTTAAGCAATCAAGTCATAATCATCCAATTTGTCATTGTACTGAAGCACCTTTCGTTTAATCTTAGAAGAATCAACCCAAGTGATGAAATCTTCCATGTTCCGAGTTACTAAGAAAGCTGGATCAGTAATCGTGTCTGGTCCTACACGAATGTGTCCCTGCTCTATGTATGTCACAGCTTCTTTCAAATGCTCTGCATACTTCAGGTGAACCAGCACAGTTGATAGCCTACGCCTGCAAATAAAATAGAAAAACGACATGATGACAACGAAATAAGATCATTTAGCTTTGGAGGGGAAAAAAAAACCTGCAGTATATAGCTCTTGCATAAAACCTTACCTACAGAAGGATGAAACTGTTAACCGATCAGTTAAAGCCAAGCTTTTCCTAGTCGGTATAACACCCATGTTGTATCTGCCATTTTAACAGACATGGAGAAATCACAAGTCATTCAGCCATTAAGAAAACAAGTTCTATATCTATGGTTCCGAAGATCGATACAGTAACTTAGCTCTCCCGACTCAGTCAATTGAATTCCTTAAAATTGTTAACCAGAAAACCCTTAAATCATACAAGTTACCAGAAAACCCACCAACTGTCCTAAAATCTATACAGAAGCTTATGAAGAAATAACCCCAAATTCATCAGTCTCAAAGTTAGTTAACAAGAAAAACCACCAGAGGTCTCTTAAATGACCTCTTGGAGCTAGCTAGCATTACAAGAAAAAGATATCTAAGACGGATGAAAAAGTAGCAGACCATTGCATTGTAGGAAGCTCTAATAACTGTACAGAGTGATAAATAAAAACTCACAGCTTCTCCAAAAGCATATCAGTCATCTGAATCCGAAAAGGATCAGCTGGATCCATTTGTTTCATAACATTCGTCAGTTTCTGCACCATCCTACACAATCCTGAATATCTAGCCAAAAAAACAAACAAAACAGTCTCAAGAATTAGAAAACTATTGTTCATCCAGGATTGAAATAAGTAGAACAGAGAGCATTGAGAATAAATGTACGAACTTTTTGTAATCGTCACGAGAGCCCATGTGGTATCGATACGTAATCTCGTTTTCCCTATGCCCACCTTCTCTTTTCCATTCTAAGAAATTTACTTTCTTTATAAGCTTCTTCTCGTGAAACTTGAGCTTCCTCATCTTCAACGGTTCTGAGGATATTGCAAAATATGCGAAATTATAGCTGATTCATCCAATAATTCCAATTAAATCTTGAGTAATCAAAAACCTTATACAATCTATTTAAGATTTATCAATCTCTGCACAAATGATCTACGAGCAAAATCGAAATACTTTACCTGAGAGAGATTAATCGGCGTCACGGAGAGCAAGGATGAACAATCAAACGGCGGTGAGGCGTTAAGGATTGAGCTGAAGAAGCTAACAAAAAAAAAAAAAACAAAAACAAAAACAAATTTGCTAGAGACGCTAAAACCCTAATGAGCAGAGGAGCAATACAGAAACCCTAATCGAAGGAGATGAAGTAAGATCAATCCGACGGTCCTTATCCTTCGTTGATTGTAAGGCCTTAGCAAAACGTAAGCCTGTTGATCTTCTTCTATTGGGCCGATAAAAAAGCCCATATTTTATCTTATTTAATTTACACACTAGGAAACGATCGGAGCTATTCAATCACTGTTGTAAAAAAATGAAAACAACAATTTAATCACACTCCGTTATCGTAAACATAAAATACAAAGTTGTTTTTTAGTAAGGGTCCCAATTAATAATACACTGCACTTGTTGACAAAACATATTAATCTACTACTATAGTGTCGATAACAAAATTTCAAATCCAATGCACACGTTGGCTTACACATGCACGCGCACGCATGGGATTCGATGTTGAGACTCTTAAGAGTTGAGATTATTGAGCCACCGACACAGAGTTTCGTGGGCATATTAATTGTTGATTCTCTTTTTAGTTATAGTTTTTTTTTCGTTGATCTTATCTTCAAAGTTATTGTTTCTTTACAATACGTGTTTGTTCTCTTTCAAGCAAAAACACTCAAAAAGATGATATTGTTTATGCTTTGTTATTTTTATTTGTTTTTGGCAACTTTATGCTTTGTTATTTAACTTACGTACCTTTCTTAGTTTTTTTCTTTTCTCCTGCCTTGGAAAAAATATGTTCATTAAATTTTACTTAAAATACTTCAGCATTAAAACTTTTGGAATACAAATTTAATTCAATATATAGCCTGAAATAGAAATGACGCATTTAAGTAAACCTACTGATATTAACACGCTTTTCTCTCCGTTTGTCTTCTTTAATCTCTCTTACGAAAGGACAAGTACAACATACTATATAGTTATAGAAAAATGTCAACGTCTTAGATTTCCCAATGGAAAAATGTATTCATTTTTTTAGAAAAATAGATAATTACGTCCGACAGCAATATAATGTCCGATGTCGGTGGAATGTATATAGTCATGCTCATAGAAAATAACATTAATTTTCTTAAAGCAACTCATTTTGTATCGGGTTCCTCTATATCTCCAAGTGAAAGGAAATAAATAAAATTTTAAGCGTATTAGATATGCTGTCCAGTCATTACGTGACAACTGGCCTTTATTTAATTTCCAATATATAACATATGCTTACACATGCATATACAATTTATATTATATCAATCGAAGTTACACGAATTTGATACTATAAAATAACAATCATTTTCGAATAGCAAACATGAATGATACTGATCGAGATTTTGTAACCGATTATTATTTATTCGTTGATGTATTAACAACTTATTCATAGCTTCACACAGTTTTTTTTTTCCTTTTTAAAATTGTCTTTACAGATGTCCCGAAAAATATCATTAAATTTGATATCTCATTGTTTTCTAAACCTGGCCGGTGAGAGTCGTGAGACCATTGCTTAAAGCTTTATTAAAATACAGCCGCAGCTAGAAATCGTGGTTAGTCACTCTCACATATTTAAGTTTTAAAACTCAACACTCCTTTTAATATTACTTGTCATTTAAAAGTTTTTTCACGCTTATTAAAAAATTAATTAATTTGCTTATTTTACTTTTAGTCAATATTTATTTATTTTTATTTTGTTGTTCAAAACATTAAAACCATTTAGACAAAACTAAAATTTTTATTAAACATATACAATAAAAATCTAAAATGATAAATAATAAAAAATAAGTTTTAATTTATAAAATGATAAGTAATACAAAATAAATGAATTATTCGCTAAAAACAAACACTAGAAAATTTAATTAGTAGGTTGAAAATTACCAAAACTTCATATTTACTTCTGTTTTTATCTATCAAACAATCTGAGAAGTACTAGAATCATAGTTTGAATTTCGTTTTATTTCTATTTTTAAATAAAACCATTCACAACTGTTTGTTGAACTGTATATATATTTTAATTTTAAAGTAAATTTTATATTATTTAAAATATTTAGAGGTATATTAGAGTTTTTATTTTTGTATTTTTGTTGGAAAGACTATTGAAAATTTGTTAAAACATGTAGCTTATTTTAATATCAGATATAGAATAACACCCAAATTTATTATACTTTAGAAATCTTCATAAATAGAGCATGATTTAGACTTCTTCGTTTTTTATAATCTGAACAAGACAAAATTATGATTTAATTCCAAAATTAAAGAAAACCCCCAATAAGAAGACCATCTCAATTTGGTTCTATTAATGGCTGCTTTTTTAAAAGTTTAAAATGTATCTATTTATGTTTGTTACTTGGTTCATGACCAAACATATTAATTCCTTCTTATGCATTCACTTATTTGTTGCCTATAAATACCTTTGATTCCTTTGTTCACAAAAAAAAATAAAAAAACCATTACTAAAAGAAAAAAGAAGCTCAAATATTTTATTATCTCAAAATTATGATTTAGGTTTCTTTTAAATATACACGTTTCGAAAATTCGATATATTATGATGTTGAAGTTGATAATTCGTTCGGCTCGGGGTAAGATTTATACCATACTTCAAGGGAAATCAAGGTAACAAGCTAGTTTAAGTTCATATAATTTTATGGACTTCTTTTTAATCGTTGAATTCTTTTAAAATAATAAACACTTCCACAAACTTTTAAATATTTATTCTGGGTTGACGAATGACAACTGTGGGCAATGAATAGAGTTGCCCCATCTATATATTTAGATTTAATTATTATATACTGTAGGCCTACTTTTTATTTATTTATTTGCCAAATATTCAATATTTATTTGGATTTCTCTTTGTCATAGCTGTCACAAAACGAGAGATCCACAAGTCTAGAATATGCCATTTTAAACAATTGTAATTTTATCTTAATTGATTTTTATTAAGGAACCGACACAAAATCAATTTTGCCTTACCAATTTGATTTACTTCGATAAGAAAAACGAAGGAAAAACGGAAATATAAAGGCAAATAAAGAAAGCAATAAACAATCATGTTTCTAGAATTTGTTCAGAAGAATAAAATATATAACATTGTACAGAAAATTCTTCTTTCTATAGCATTTTATCTAAATTCGATTAGTTCAAGAAAACATTAATCAACATAAAACCAAATCTGCATGAATTGGTTCAATACGATTTTAAAATTTTAGTAGTTTAAATTTATTTTGTCAATTAAATATTACATAGTCTTCTATGAAAAATAATTTCAACAATATTAAAATAGATGTTTTAACTGAATGAAAATTTAAATTTTTTCAATCAAAATTTAATTGATTGGGTGGAATCAGATCAGAACACTCTATGTGATTTGAGTGTTCTTTTAATAAAGTAGTTTTGGCAGTTAACTTGTGGATTAGTTTTGCTTAACGACACAATTAGTTTGGAGGCAATACCAGTGCTAATGTGGTTTAGATATAACTGAAACTCTGTTATTTTAAAACTGTCAATCAAATTAATCTCATTAGAAGATAAAACTAATAAAATAGATTGAATGTATTTGGTCAACCAAAATTCAAATCTTTGTTTTCCTCTAAACTAATTTATCCAAAATACATACAAGTGCGTGTGTTTATGTATTATATTTACATGTATTTTTAGTTTATTTAATTAAAGGTATCCTTTGGCTTTGTATCAAAATATTTTTAAAATATTAGATTAAAATGTTTCACTATTTCGTTATAAAAAAAAGACTATATAAATCATAGATTTTGCCGACAAAAAAGAAAAAAACCTAAAGACTGCTCTTTTTTTTTTTTTTTTAATTTCCTCCTTCGTAGAAAAAAAGTGCCGAATTTTTGCACATTCTTGTCTCTCTTCTTTTTTTTTTTCTTCTTTTTTTTTTTTTCACACCGATCTTCTCCCTATTTCTCCGACGTGTTTCATCTTGATTCTCCGGTGAACCTTGTCAGATAATTTCTTCAACCTAATACACAAAAAAACACTTACCGACGAATTAAAATCTATACCCTTTTCATTTTCCTGTTAGCTACTTTGAGAAAGTTTTAAAGGATCGATCGTCATTGCGGAATTTCAAAGCCTTGTTTAATTTTTTTCTTTTGGTCTTGTGTAACTTGAAGTGTTGACTTCAATTGAAAAACTTTTTTTCTGGATTTTCTGAAAGTTGTCGTTTGTTCTCTGGCCTCTTAATTAAACCTAAGATTCTTCATATTTTCTTCTTTTATTTAATTGAGCAAGATCTGTGTTTCCTCAGATTAAGCTGAAGATCGATGTGTGATTAATGCTCACAAAGTTGCCTTGTATTGAGTGGAGATTACATTTTCTCTGAGTGTCATTAGAATTTATATTAAACTATATATCTTCCAAACGATTAGTATATTGTTTTTTTTTTTTTGGTTTCCCGTCCAAGTTGAGGAAGCTGTGGTTAGTTTTTCCAGGCTTACCACCTTATAAGTGTTCGATGAAATTCCTCTGAGAGTTTTTTTTTGGGACTGAGAGAATAATCTCTGTGAGAAAGGGGTAGGTAAATAGAAAAATGTGTAAAATGGAGAAGTTTCTTTACCACAGGAAACTATGGGAGATGAAGGTTAAGCTTTTAGGAGATAGCAAGGTTGAGAAACTCAAGAACTCGTTTGTTTCAAGGCCTCGTATTAGCCTATGGATGATTCGTGCTGTTACCATATTGTTGCTTTGGAGTTGTTTCGTTCATTTGATGGCTTTGGGAGAGATGTGGGGACCTAGATTGTTCAAAGGTTGGCCTTCTTGTTTCAATCATCATGATTTGTCCACCGCTGCTGAAATGAAGTCTCTTCCCACAAAAATCGCCCTTCCCCCTAAAAGTAAGTGCTTTTTGACAAGACTTGTGGTTGAATCGAATAATGTAGCTAACTTTGAGATGAATCTGGAAACTAATCTTTTTTTTTTTTTTTTTTTCTTGTCAGGGTTATATCAGAATAATGGTTATCTTATGGTTTCCTGCAATGGAGGACTCAATCAAATGCGAGCAGCGGTAAGATGAGAACTAAACTACTGGAAATTGTTTCTCTTGGCAAGGATTCATCTTTTTGTGATATGATTTGCTTACTTTCTTTTTTGTCTGATTTCTACAGATATGCGATATGGTAACTGTTGCAAGATACATGAATGTTACACTTATTGTGCCAGAGCTTGACAAGACCTCGTTTTGGAACGATCCAAGGTATGTATCTCATCAGTTTCACCTGATGCTTCTTTGTGAACTCTGTTTTTTTTTTTTTTTAATTCGGTTTTACAATCACTTACTATGTTTTCTTCTTTGGAGTAGTGAGTTTCAAGACATATTCGATGTGGATCACTTCATAAGTTCTTTAAGAGATGAAGTTCGGATACTCAAAGAGTTACCTCCAAGGCTTAAGAAAAGGGTCGAGCTTGGAATGTACCACGAAATGCCTCCTATTAGTTGGTCAAACATGTCTTACTACCAAAATCAGGTTAATTTTCCAAGTTTTGTATTTCTTCGTATACCTAAATCAGTTTACTATATTTTGAAACTAAAAAATATATCTGGAAACAGATTCTTCCACTGGTGAAAAAACATAAGGTCTTACATCTGAACAAAACCGATACTCGACTCGCTAATAATGGATTGCCTGTGGAGGTTCAGAAGCTGAGGTGTCGAGTAAATTTCAACGGGCTTAAGTTTACTTCTCAGATTGAGGAATTGGGTAGACGAGTAGTCAAGATTCTGAGAGAGAAAGGTCCCTTTCTTGTCCTGCATCTCAGATATGAAATGGATATGTTATCATTTTCCGGTTGCTCACATGGTTGCAACCCCGAGGAAGAAGAAGAATTAACAAGAATGAGGTACAAAAAAATACAAAAAATTTCTTGCTTTTTGTTCCGAATATTATGGATTTGTTGATATAAATTATATTTGTTGGTAGATATGCTTATCCATGGTGGAAAGAGAAAGTCATAAACTCTGAGCTGAAGAGGAAAGAAGGCCTTTGCCCTTTAACTCCTGAGGAAACCGCTCTCACGCTGACCGCATTGGGCATTGACCGTAATGTTCAAATTTATATAGCTGCTGGAGAAATCTATGGTGGTCAAAGGCGGATGAAGGCTTTAACAGACGCTTTTCCAAATGTGGTAAGTAGTCAATTATTTTCTGCAAGTTTTTTCAGACCTATATCTTCTTCCATTGACTCCATTATCTTAACTCAGGTTCGGAAAGAAACCCTACTCGAATCCTCTGATCTTGATTTTTGCCGTAACCATTCATCTCAAATGGCTGCACTTGATTACCTAGTGGCTCTTGAGAGCGATATATTTGTCCCAACCAATGATGGGAACATGGCAAGAGTTGTTGAAGGTCATCGCAGGTGAAATATCGTTATCTTTCTTCTTCTTTCTTCCCATATTTATCATCCCGAGGCTAACACCATATTTCTTTCAGATTCTTGGGGTTCAAGAAGACAATTCAGCTGAACAGGAAGTTCCTAGTTAAGCTGATAGATGAATACACTGAAGGATTATTGAGTTGGGATGTGTTTTCATCCACGGTGAAGGCGTTTCACTCTACTCGAATGGGAAGCCCGAAAAGACGGTTAGTGATTCCCAATAGACCAAAGGAAGAAGACTACTTCTACGCCAACCCGCAAGAATGCCTGCAGCTGTTAGATGAACCATTGAGAGTCATTTGAAGAGTGTGACTTCACCATTGGAGAGAACAGCTGAATCTCGGGTCTAAAGCTCTAATTTACTACAGTCTGAAAGATGAACATGCAGTGAATTTTACAGATTGAAGTTATTTAGGGTTCTCGGTGTAGAGATATCTGAAAGAGCTTCCATGGATGGAGAGAACAAATGTTGATTGAATCTTACATTGTAAAGTTTGGCAGATTTTTAGAGATGGGTCTTTGAAGAACTGTCATTTGGCATCCATGGCCTTGCCAGTTTTGTTAGCTAAATAAATAAAAAGTGCCATTTTATGTAATTAAACCTTGGTTTCAATATATATATATTTCAGATTATTATTTTCTTTCTTGTAAAAAAATAATCCCAAATTTATTTCTGACATATAGCAAATGCTTAGTAAATAAAGAAAAACATATAATACTGAATGGAAAAATCAGATAAATCAATCAAGAACAAATGACATTTTTCAGATTCTACAGTTTACAGTGTTTAAAGAATCGATTTAAGCAATTTGATATTATTATTTGTAAGAAAATTGATAACACTTTCAAGCAATTTTACATAGAGACGGCTTCAATGTCAATCAAAGGAGATCCATTACTCAAAATATTAAGTTTAGTTGATAAAGTAAAATTTAAAGTATTTGTTTTCAACTACTTAAAAATATATATAATTCATGTTTCTTTTCATCAACTTTAGGTTATGAAATTTAAGACTATATTATATATTTATTTATAATATTTTCTGGTTGAAATATGAAGTATTATCTTGGTTAGTACAAGATCACTAATTTTCACCTACTTACCTAAACACCTAAAGTGGATTCCACTCCTATTATATTGGTTAGTACAAGATCACACTAATTTTCACCTATTTTGTGTTGAAAACTACTTTGGGTTCAAAAAGTTCAAAGCCAACTAAAACACAATTTTACAACCAAAACACTTTCAATTTTTGCAATCATTTTGACTTTTGAGAAGAAATGGAATATGGCCCTGACTCACTAACCCATAATGTCCATTTTAAAATAATTTTTTAAGAAAATCAAACCAGAACTTATATCTCCAAAAAATACACATTATTTCAAGAGCTGAATATATAGTTTCAAGTGTATTCGAGTGATCCAAGAAAAAAATTAATTAAGTATTGTAATAATTATACAAGTGATCCAAGAAACATTTGATAGCTTTATAATATATCAACGGGTGATCCAAGAAATTCCACTCCATCTACCACTCATCAAATTTCGTAGAGGTTCTTGATCTTATCGATACCAAACTCATCATTTACATGATTTTTTTTTCTTTTTCTCATCTGTATATATTCTTTGACACTTCCTAGTTCCTATAGCTATCTTCTTCATTGCAAATTTATATATACTCAATCTAATATATTTATGTATGATTATATTGGTTTCTTTAAATGAAGTTTACATCATGTGACAAGTTATATAACATGATGTTTTAGCCTCTTTTCGATATGTCTCCCTCCTTTGGTTTTCTTTGACAGCTACCTTTGATTAATTAATTGTTTATTTATTGGATTTAATATTGTTGGATCCACTGAGACACATAGCTTTCGCAGCACAACAAGTACACAAAAAAGTTGATGAAGATATCATTATTAATTAATGGATTCAAAAAGCAGGTGGCTATTGTTTATAAGGTTTAATAGATTGTGAACTTGATCATTTATTTTTATGGGGTTTAATAGATTGTGAACTTGATAATTTATTTTTACAATGTTCAAACTTAATATTATGTAATGTTTTGTTCGTTTTTTGTTTGTTTGTTTAAAAACATAATTTTAATAAAAAATTCGATTATCCAAACTGGAATACACGATCTACAAAGGTAGTTCATGAGAGCAGTGTTTGCGAGCGATAAATAAAAAAAACGTGGGATATAAGATATAAAAAAAAAAAAAAAAAGATCCTCTGAAACTCATATACTGTATGTATGTGGAAAATGCAGGGCAATATGTTAGACATCATTTTAACTAATTTCTAAATAAATAATTTGTAGGGAAGTCTATGGCAGTTCTCTAGAGTTGTAAAATACAATTATACAAAGCATGACACAAATGAATGTTTATAGCTCTTAATGAAGTGGTGAGGGGTTTTGACATAAGTTCTTGGCATCTAGAAGAAAAACCTCAACTTCATCATTAACATTAACACAAAACCATATTAAACCGATAGTGGGTATTATAGAGAAGAGAAGTTGTGCCTAGTCCCAACTAAAAACTTCTACTTTTACTACTTCTAGATGTTATGATCCATTCCATTATAACCTTTATTAATTTTATAGAAACTTGATCATCCATAGAAATTTTTGATATATGTCGAACTCATATTATCTCTCAAATATATGTTGGAACACGAAAAAGCGATATTGAAAACGGTCCGATTACCGAATATATTTTCGACAATGCAGATATATATATTTTAGCTTGTACAGCTCCGGTTAGAATATTCTAATTCTAATTTTGTTTTTGAATGAAGTTCTGCCGTTGACAAACCAAAAAAATCCATTTAGCAACCAAATATCTACTTTTTAGTTGGCTATTTTCTTCTAATTGTTTTTAGGCCTTCTTTCCTACTAAAACCCTACATAAATTCACATGTTTTAGAGAGAAAAAATGGTGTATAATAAATGAAACAACATATAACTACAAATACGGATATATTAGGTGTCAGCAAAAAATTTCTTAATATATGATGCTGAATCTGATGATGATATATCTTTGGTAATGATTTTTCGGACTGGGAATTGCCCAAATCCAACAAAATATATATATTTAGTTAAGAGACTTTTGAAACATAACCCTTTTTCTTTTCTTTTTTTCTTCTGGTCAGCAAACAAAAACTCTCGACTCTTTACAACGTCGTGGTATTGTTTCTCTCTTGATGATCCTCTTCTTTAACACCAGCCAGTAACCCTAACTCAACATGCTGATCCTTAATCCTGCTTATAACTCTTGACAGATCTTCCCCATCGACAACACCAAACGATGAAGACATTGTGTCCTGTCTTCTACCTCGAGACCGACCTTGTTTAATCTTTAGTATGAACTGTGTCACTTCTCCAATGGATGGTCTTTTTCTTGGTGTCTTATGCACACACCTATTTGCAATCTTCGCCAATAATCTCACTTCTTCAATGCTTGCATTTCCCACTAGTTTCTGATCTAGTATTTCGTCGATACCATCTGGACTCATCGAAGCCTGATCATCAGCAAAACGAAATCAATGACCACACAGTCCACTCACCATATCAGAACCCAAACTTGGTTTGGTTCAGTAATTGTAATAATGTTTTGGGTTGATTCAGTTTGGTTACTTTTTAACTTACCAGGTTGATGTATTCCATCAGATTCTGTTGGGGATGGATTGCAGTAATGAGCTCAAGAATGATGACACCAAAACTGTAAATGTCGCTCTTCATCGTGTATTTGTTTGTCGAAATGTACGTTGGATCCATGTATCCATGAGTGCCCTTCAATCCGGAAGTCATTCTATCTAAAACCATCTCTTTCGACAACCCGAAATCCGCAACCTATACCCCAAAAAATGGAAAACCAAATTTTAAAGATTAAACCAAACAGTTTTCAGTAAGCGTATGAAACATTTGCTCTCTTACCTTAGCTCTCATGGAATGATCTAACAATATGTTTGCTGACTTAAGATCACGGTGGATAACTGGTGGTACAGCCCCTTCGTGAAGGTATTCAATTCCGTGGGAGATGTCAAGAGCGATTTGAAGCCGCTCTTCCCAATTCAAGACTTGTGTTTCTTCACCTGGAAAGCCAAGTATAAAAATCTTGTGAGACACTAGAGTGATCAATCTACTGCTGCAACTCGTACTGGTAGAAGAAAACAAAGGATGACTAACCGCCATACAAAAGATTCTCCAAACTTCCATTACTCATGAACTCATAGATTAGCATCCGGTGACTTTTATCCACACAGTATCCTACCAAGTTCACAAGATTCCGGTGATGTAGCCTCCCAAGTAAAGATACCTGGAAACAAGAAACCCAACACTGCTTTGTTACCTCCATTATACATGGACCAGGGCAATCAGAGGATCGGTACACTTACCTCAGTTTGAAACTCTCTGTCTCCTTGACTTGAATTAGAGGCATGAACTTTCGCCGCAGCTAATCCTCCATTGGGCAGAATAGCTTTGTACACAGGACCGAAAGATCCTTGTCCTAGAACGGTTGTGAAATTTTGTGTTGCTTTCTGAATATCCCTAAAGAACTTTCAGACCATAAGCTACTACAATCCAATAACAGATTCATTCAAAGTCAAGCTTTGGACAGAATACTCACTTGTAGTGATATATAGGTATGCCGGATGCAGATACAGTGAGATCTTTGTTATGGTTGTTCCACCGTGGCTGGTGTTGAGTTGGTGCTGCATTCTCAGGTGGCTGTAACGATTCTGTGTTTGAGCTATCATCAGGGATTACTACGCCTCTTTTAGCAGTGTGAACAGGTAGCGTTGGGGGATTCTGTTCATTAGCGCATCGCCTTAGGTGAGAGCGGCCATTGTACCATTTTATGGCAAAGAACAAAAGCAGAGCGAGCAAGAGACCAAGTGCAAGCCCAACCGAAATTCCAATCACTACTAAATCACTTCTATTCACCATTTTGATATCATTTTGCAAACCATAAGAGAATTGAATCCAAAGATGGAATCATTTGTTTCTGAAAAATCTTTCCTGCAAAAAATTCACAATCAAGGTTTTGCATCATGAACACTATCACTATGAAATCAAACTGTATCAAGGTAATTATCTAGACCTTGTATATGAACTTCATTTTTGGTAAACTAGCCAAACAAGGTTACACACATCGGTGAAACACTATCAGAAGCTACTCAGTGATTTATACAACAGACAACAACTTCACACATCACATATACTTCACTCACAAGCATAGGATAATCAATGAGCATTAACTCAATAACAAAAACTCCTCTGTGATTCTCAGACACTGGAATGAGCATCAAAGATTCAATTTTTTTTTTCTTCAAATTCTAAGTGATCGTCTCAGTGATATAACAAAAATTGGATAAATCGAAGATCCCATTTTTCTTCTTTTCTCGGAGAAGCCCTAGAGTTAACACGCAACCATAGTCGCAGCGCAAATCAAAGAATGTTTCAGTTTCATAGATTCAAATCCCAAAATCATAAATTGTGCTCTAAAACTACCAAACTCGCCAAAATTTACGAACTTTCCATATTCCTCACAACTCATCGAGATCGAAATCAAGTGGGTTCGATCAAAATCTCATAATAAGAAAGAAAAAAAAACAGAAAGGAAGCCTTTTTAACCTACCAAGAGTTGCAAAATCAAAATCCTTAGGAGTAGCAAAAAAGCAATTGAACACTCTTAAAAATCACCAAGCCAGGGGAGCGCGAAAGCAAAGATCTAAGGGTTGTTTTGATCTGTGCAGAAGTGTTCTCTTCTTCGGGCCGCTTTTAAACAAAGTCAATCTACATGAGGACTTCGTCCATAAAAGTAAACTGATGAACAAGGTAATAGAGCAAACTGCAGCATTTAATTTTTTTGAATTTATTTATTCTTTTTCCTTTTTTAGACAGAATATTTGTTTCGCTTAAAATGCGGATAACGCGTTTAATAAATCATTTTATTCTGAAAAAAAAAATGAAATCTTTAACTATTTTCTGGTAGGCTTAATACTTTATAACATTAGAAAATTTGAG
This sequence comes from Barbarea vulgaris, assembly GCA_963667165.1. Taxonomy (NCBI): domain Eukaryota; kingdom Viridiplantae; phylum Streptophyta; class Magnoliopsida; order Brassicales; family Brassicaceae; genus Barbarea; species Barbarea vulgaris. The sequence goes on from OY763891.1 coordinate 22,153,113, forward strand.
TTTTTTTTTTTTCCAATTGTACAGCAACAAAATCAACAACACTGCAAGAAAAAAAAAAAAAAAAAAAAACTCAAGAACATCTGTATTACTCAATCTATCTTATGGACAAAAAAAAATCTTGAGTATTTACATCAAATATGAATTGAGAAAATTTTAATTTCCATAACAAACAACCAAAAACGAATTATTGAATTTAAACATATTAATTTTGTTTTTTAGGGGTGAATGATTTGAACTTTTGAAGCATGGCCCAAACGCATTAGTTAAATAAAAAATAAAAGTTGGTACTTCAAGTTGTTGGTGCAAAATCTTATAATATAATTGAAATTTCTTTAGAAGTCAGTAGTTCACAATTGATGACTTGACCAAATCCAGCTTGGTTTGCTCTCTTTTTTTTGGGGACATATCTACTAATACTTCTACATTTTATTTCCTAATAAAGTTTGAGAAATGTCATATAGCATAATGTATTTTGTCTTAACAAACATGTTCTCGTGGGGAATGTAATTCAAAATAAGGCTATATTGCCATGACTACTTTTATTTTCCAATCTATTAACAAACCTACAAGCGAGTGGATGAAACAATGTTTACATATATAAAATTATAACTAGAGTATACTAATTTCGAAAATTTATTATATCTCATCCCCCAAAACAATGAGAAAAAAAGTGAATATCTCAAAGACAGTACAGTAGCAACTAGAAACACAAACCAGTTAATAAAATTCTTCATAAAAGTATTATACTAACATTCAGCATTACATTTAACAATTAAAAAAAAAAAAAAAATACCATTGAGCCATTACATGGGTCAACTAATGACCATTAGGCACACCATTGTGAACCGGAGTTCTTTTCCGAGGCTTCACTGGTGAAGGATATTCGTACTTCATCAGATGATCAACCTCTCTTTCTAAATCCGTCAGCATTGAATCTTTCAACGATTTATTCCCTACATTTAACTGCAAAAAAATAGATCAAAGAAGATTATTAATGCTTAATCTAAAGCGAAGTCAAATCAAAATCCGGATCAAACAAGTTAATACTTTTCTATTGTTTAATTTCTCCACTTGTTCTTACTGTCGCAAATAAAACCAATCAACTTTTATGAATACAAAACCAAATGTTAATTTAGTTCAAACTGTCGATATGACATTTGTTAGTTACCTTCCGTCCCGTCAAGAGATCCCCATTTTCCGATCCACCTATAATAAATATATAAGAAACTATTAAATGGTTTAAATACAAAATTTTCCAATTCATTTACGTATTCAAAAATTTATTCTAAAAATATAATTGTAGGATGATGGATCTTGTGCGAATGCAACACTTACATACTAGTAAATATCGTTTTGGTTCGATGTATATATATGTATGTCTTTGTGTTTATAAGAGATGTAGATATGAATGTCTCTTGTTAACATTATATATATATATATATATATATATATATGCATGTATATTTGTTTTATGAAGATAAACATGTATTCAAGGATAGAATCATGCAAGTAAACAATATATGTACATCATCATCATCGACATCATATCGCTATCAAAATACTGAGTGGATACAAACCTCGAAGCCCATCAAGAAGAGAAATGAGGAGGAGAAACCCTAAAACGAGGGTCGTTAACTTCACAATTGTCTTCTTCATATGATATCCTCGGTCGTTGTACTTAGTACTTACGTTGCTATTGTAAAATACATATCAGTTCTTCAACATTTGACGTCGAGGACCAATATATATATACAAGTAGTGTTTTGTATATTAGGATGTTATAGATTTTGTGAAAATAAGAGGCTAGCTAGGGTTTTCCGACAAAAAAGATACTTCTCCTTGGTAATGGTAATTAAGGAGCTAGGTTTATTAATTAAAGAAGTATCTATTGAGAAACTAAAAATAAGAAAAAGATCCAGATTCCAGATAAGCGTTTTGAAAAAAACTGGTGAAATCTTTTCACGAATAAAAAAACATCTTTATGTAATTCGAAGCCAGTCTTGTTTCATTGGCAATGAATCACTGTTGATCCTAGTCGCTATACACAGGGTTAAATATATAAGTTTGAAGCTAATGTTATTCTTTATAATGAAAAGCTTAATTTACTTAATTGAGAACTAAATAACGCTGTTTGCTTAGAGCATGTGCAGTGGGAGTCTCTCATTGAGTCTTTCACCCACAAAAAATTATAAAAAATTAAAAAAAAGTAAGAAAGAGAAAAAAGTGAGTCTCTCAGTTGAGAGACTCTAAAAACCTGATGAGAGACTCCTTTGCCACATGTCCTATCATGATTGGTTTTAAATTTTATTTACAATTTAAATTTTAAATAAAAAATTAAATTATTGAAAAGCTATTAAAATAATATTTTTGAGAGACTAAGAGATGTTCTCCCCAGTGCACATGCTCTTAGGGTCTCTAAACAAGTCTGAATTTTTTTTTATTTTACCCAAAAAAAGATCCCTCTTTAAACCATCGATTTGCTAAATGATATGCTTTGGTGGACCATTTTCAACGAAATTTATAATAGATTATTATTATTTTAACATCGAAATTGACATATTCTTTCTGAGACACGAGGACTAGTTCTCCGATTCTAGTCGCTTCTTGAAAACCGTTAAAAATTTTCCTACTATGTAATAAATATTCTGTTTCTGTTACAAAAAAAATAAAATATTCTGTTAATTTTCCTATTGGTGCATAAATAATAATCCAAAATGAATTTATCTAATGAAACAATGATGGATCATAGCAATTCCACCAAACCCAAGGACTCAGACCCAAAACCAGGCCCACTATAGTAGATATATATCTATCCGGTTAATCATATATACTATAAACCGGTTTTAAGACACACATTATAAATTCAGAAAAGACCATCATTACATATTTACATGGTAACAGAGTGGTCACGTATTTTTCGAGCAGAAGCTATGCACACGACCATCAATGACTATAAAACAGATTTACAAAACAAGTAGGTTTAGGGCTTGGCTCTTTCTAAAAGCTGTCTGTATAGAAAAGAAGTAGAAAAGAGTAAAGAAAATAAAAGAAGCAGTAAATGAAAATAAAAGAAGCTTTTAGAACAGTAACAGTTAACCACCACAGTCCATGAGATCATTTACCACGACCAGTTCCTCTGAACCAAACACAGTCTCATATGTCACGTAGCCATATCTTTCTCTATATCACCATAAATACATATATATATATATATGTGCTTATTTCTTTACCTGTATATAAAGTATGGTTTTTGGTTCAGTTTTATGTAGAGCTATTTTTCTTCATAAGCCTCTCTTTAAGAGCTCAAGATAACAGAGAAAGATAGTAACCAAGCATGAAGAGTTTGTTGATTTGTGTTGTGTTGTTAGAGCTTATCTGGTTTGGTAATGGCAATGGCCAATCAAGTGATCAATATCCTCTTGCTCCAGCTTTATTTGTCTTTGGAGATTCTTTAGTTGATAGTGGAAACAACAATTACATGCCAACATTGGCACGAGCTAATTATTTCCCTTATGGAATTGATTTTGGCTTCCCCACTGGCCGTTTCTGCAATGGCCGTACAGTTGTTGATTATGGAGGTACACCTAATTATAGAGATGATGAAATTTTGGTTTTCACATTTTTACCATTTTTAAAACTAAACTTTCTCAGTAAAATGTTATACACATATCTTTGTTATAATGTAGCAACGTACCTTGGCTTGCCATTGGTGCCACCATTCTTATCTCCTTTATCCATTGTGCAAAATGCTTTAAGAGGAGTTAACTATGCATCTGCAGCAGCTGGGATCTTAGATGAAACCGGTCAACATTATGTGAGGATCAAGAAACTAATACAATTTTAAACTAAAGATTTCAAAACCTTTTCTTTTGTTTTCAGACTTGCCTTTGTTTTTTCCAGGGAGCAAGAACTACATTTAGTGGACAGATATCGCAGTTTGAGATAACGATCGAGTTACATCTTCGACCCTTATTTCAAAACCCTGCAGATATGAGAAATTATCTTGCGAAATCGATCATTGGAATCAATATAGGAAGCAATGATTATATTAACAACTACCTTATGCCTGAGAGATACTCCACTAGCCAAATCTACAATGGAGAAGACTATGCGGATCTCCTGATCAAGACTCTCTCTGCTCAAATATCGGTAAGTTAAATGATCTTTCATTACTCTCCCATAATCTCATCTCATACTTAGAAAGCATAAAGTGTGTTCTTTTACAAACATTTGGCAGAGACTATACAACTTAGGAGCAAGAAAAATGGTATTAGCTGGGTCAGGACCATTAGGTTGCATACCGAGTCAGCTATCCATGGTAAAGGGAAACAATAGCAACAGTTGGTGTGTGACAGAGATCAACACTATGGTTTCGATGTTCAATAGCCGTCTGAAAGATCTAGCAAATAATCTCAACACAACTCTTCCAGGATCTTTCTTTGTCTACCAAAACGTCTTTGATCTATTTCATGATATGGTTGCGAATCCATCTAGATATGGTTAAATGACCTCAACCCCTATCTTATTCAGTAAGTGGTTTATTCTTATTTTTATACATCAGAACTTAGTTTAAGTTCTCCATTTTACAGGTCTTGTAGTACCAAACAAAGCGTGCTGCGGCAATGGGAGATATGGAGGAGCCTTAACATGCCTTCCGTTGCAGCAACCGTGCTTGGATAGGCATCAATATGTCTTCTGGGATGCATTTCATCCAACAGAAATTGCCAACAAAATCATAGCTCACAATACCTTCAGCAAGTCTGCTAAATACTCCTACCCTATCAGTGTCTATGAGTTGGCTAAATTGTAGAGAAATGTTTCTCAAAGCTAGAGTTGCTCCACATTCCAAGATTTCCTCGGTTTTCTAGTTTCTAGTTAGAAGACTTTAAGTATGGGATTTGTATGTATCTGTAAGATCACATCTATATTCCAATGTCATAAGTTAAGCCTTTCTTTCTCGTAAGTCATAAGTGTTAGCAATCAAGACAACATATTATTCTGGAACATGTAGAGAAGGAAAACTCAGCATAGCAAAGTAGAAAATAGCATATTGTATATATATATATATATATTTCTGTGGACGAGACAGGTACATAGAGAAAGTTTTCTTATCCAGTGAATGCTAATTTACAGAAAGGTAGAAACGAGTTTATCTTACATCTTGTTCTCCGAAATTGTTAATCATTGGTGAAGCATGTCATTGCTGACGAGGTCTTCTTCATCAACAGCGAAGGTACTCGCAAGATGCTCTTTGAGTTCCATATCTCTGACATGTTTTGCTAGGCAGCCAAATTGTAGGTCTTTCAAGAATGACACATGAAACAGACGAGTACTTGTTGTTCAGTGGACAGATGCATCAAATCTTGGCTCATAAAAGCACACTTGGCTGTTGCAGGACTGAAGAGCACATCCGGATATCCAAGACCAAATCTTCTTATCCACATTGTAAAGAAGACCTTTTCCTTGATTCCACGACGTAAAGCAGATCAAATTATCTTGTCCAAAACACTCAAATCTCTCAGCTGAAAGTCTTAGAAGTGCCCGGAAGTACTTTGGTGGCATTCTATTTATCTCTACCCAAGAAACCTTTGTGTGATCAAGCTCCCATATCCTCATGCTTTGAAGAGTACTGTAGAGACCAATTCTTCCCACGAGAAACAATCTCTTCTGAGTTCCAGCAACTAAGTAACCATCCAATAAAGATCTGGGGAATTTAGCTGGAATGTGTTCCCATTGCCCTGTATCAAGCCGATACATCATCAAACCAAGAGGCGAAAGAGTTTCTAGATATAATCGGGAATCACAATAAGCCATTTTCGAAGAGCATAAGTTCACTGCAGGCATGATCTGATGTAAGGACCATTTGTCAGTTTTGGAATCATAAACTTCGGTAGGAAGTGACTTATCGCCGTAAATATCACTTGTGGCTATGACTTTGAATGATTTGTCTGAGCGATCTACGACCATAATCAATTGCCTTTGTTGATTATAGTGCATACTTGGTAGAGTCCTCCAACTCTGCATCAGAGGATTGCATACCAAAGTTCTGAAAGTTAAACCATCTAGACCCGAAAAGCAAACAAGACCACCGGAAGAACCAACCAACCAAAACGCCCATGGAGGCAAAAACGTGAATGGAACTTTGTACCAAGTCTTCAATGGCAAGCTAAAAACCGAGCATTGCGGAATCTGTGGCGAATTCTTCCAAAAAGTGAGAAGACAAGGTCCGTGAGATGACACATTTGAATGAAACTTGAGAAAACTATTATCCTGAAGAATCGAGTTCCATTTTTTACAAACAGACCGAATTCGAAAGATCATAAATGGTGGAACCCTAGCTAAAATCTCATTCAGCAAATCCTCAGGAAGCATTGCCCATATACCATCCTCCATCTGCACATCAGCAACAACTGGTTTACCAAATGAAGCTACTGTTTCTTCCTCAAAACCACGAGGTTTCGTCTTGACCACTTTCTGCCTAGAAGGACTCGTGTTTCTCGACCCAACTCGACCTAAAGGACTCGTATTCCTAGAGCTAGAACCCTTCAATGGTGAAGCTTGCTTCGATGAAGTACTACTCTCTTCATCTCCATTCTTCATAGATGCAGAGCAAGCCATCGAATTCCCAGAATCCGATGACTTTTCCACACTACCCATCAGCAATCCCCAAAATCCTAAACGTTCCATTTTCAAACTCAAATCCAAAACATTAGCTATAACCTCAAAGATGACTTAGATCCCAAAAACACCCAAGAAGATCAGTTAATCATCGACGAAACAACAAACCAGTAGAGAGCTCAAAACTGGGCAAAATCGATTGGAAGATACGCAATCAGCTAGCCTTGGAGTTAGAGCAAAGATTCTAACTTTGGATCAGTAATTAGTAATTTACCTCAAAGCTTCGTCCTTTCGCATCCGATGGCATATAAATTTTGCCAGCTGGGTTTATTTCTCGAGAGCAACGGAGAGAGAGAGAGTGGAGAGACCTAATACGAATACAATCCTCCTCTTCAGCTTCAATTCCGAGAAAGGAAACAAATCGGGCTTGTTACTTGTCAAACAGAAGTAAAGGGGCTAATTTGTAATAAATTAAAACTATAGAGGATGGAGAATATCAAAATCAGAGAGAAAGTAATCAGGTGTGAGTTATCACAGGTGAAACCCAGCTAACACCCAACCACTAATCGACACATACCAAGAAAATAAGATTCTTAGTTCGAATTTAATTTAAAAATAATGGTTGAGTATAATAAAATACCTAGTTATAGTTATACTAAATCCAATTGATATTGTTGACAAAAAAAAAACAAAATCCAAATTGATATTATTCATACAAAAATCCAAATATTATATTCTACTACTACGTGTTTATCATATTTTTGGTTTGGAACTTGGTTCCACATTTGTTTGTTGACAATAATTGGGTTCCACTAAATAGTTGTATGAAATGGTCAAATCAAAAGAAGAAAAAATAAAATAAACTCATTTTTATGGGAAAAAATAAAAAATAAAATAAAACTCATTGTTTATTTTTAAATTGGGCTCCGTAAGTTCCTTATATGGGCCGTAGTAGAGGCCTAGTCAGATACTTTTACCCGGGTTCCTATCCGGGTTTAATTACGGTGCAGAAATTTAGGGATTTTTGATTTTTTAAAAATTTGTCTGACAACAGAGAACAAAAAAAAAAAAACAGAGGTTAGAAAGCAAGGGTTTTTAAGAAAGGGTTTAAGGCGGCTTCGTCGTGTACTCTTTACTTACCAATTGTTTTTTTCTTTTTCTTTTCTTCTTCTTCAGTCTATGAAACTCTTCCCAATTTGCCAGTTTCGTTCTATGTTTCGTTTCTCATCCGATCAAATTTCTTCAATTTTGTATTTGTCTTTGTTCTGGTTTATCGATTTTACTCATTCTAAGTTCGATTGATGTCCAGTGCCCAAACCCCAGTGTTCTTGGCAAATCAGACTGAAGTATTGGATCATTTGATTCCATTTCATAAACCCTTGATTTCTTATCGAAACCCAGTTTCTCAATCCTTCCCTATGTGGAGAAACATTGCTAAACAAGCAATTTCGAGGTCGTCATCAGCTAGATTACACGTCGGTTCCCAAACTCGTAGCTTTATTGGGTTTTCTCAGGAGTCAAGTTTCTTGAAAGATTCTAGATTTCGGTTTTCATTGTTCGGATCCATCTCGAGCTCACGATGTCACGAAATTTGTAGTTTAAGTGGCATCACAGAGGACTTTTCCGGGCGGAGTTTGTCCAAGCACGATAGCTGTCTTAATGGGTCTTTAGCTAGAGGGTACACGAGTGTAGCTGAAGAGGTCTCGTCAACAGATGTTGAGGAAGAGTCTTCAGTTGTTGATGAAGTACAGGAATTGTTGAAGGAAATGAAGAAAGAGAAGAAGAGAGAAAGTCATCGTTCATGGCGGATGAAGAAGCAAGAACATCTTGGAATGGGTCCCACCAAGTTTCAGAATTTATGGAGAAGACAAGTTAAGATCGAGACTGAAGAATGGGAAAGAGCAGCTGCAGAGTACAGGGAGCTTTTGACGGATATGTGTGAGCAAAAGCTTGCGCCTAATCTGCCTTATGTGAAGTCGTTGTTTCTTGGTTGGTTTGAACCATTACGAGATGTCATTGCTAAAGAACAGGAATTGTATAGATTAGGGAAGAGTAAAGCAACTTATGCACATTACCTTGATCAGTTGCCTGCTGACATGATTGCTGTTATTACTATGCACAAGTTGATGGGGCTTTTGATGACTGGCGGGGATAACGGTTGTGTTAAGGTTGTTCATGCTGCTTGTACAGTTGGCGATGCTGTTGAACAAGAGGTTGGGTAGCTTGATCTTTCTCTCGTTTCTGCTTTGTTTATTTCAGACCATCTGCCTGTAATCTTCTTGGTGGTAATAGGTTGTAGTGGGGATTTTGATCTCTTAAAACTGTTTTCTCTCATAAGCTTAAGCCTCAATGTATCCCACAGCTGGATACTGGAAGTGTGACCCTGAACTTAAAAGCAAAAAATTATGCTTTAATATTTGAGAACATGATCTTGATTAGGTGTTTTTTGTTTCATTCAGCATGTAACAGTTATAATCAAGCATATAATCCCTTTTATATGGAGGTGTGAAGTATTATTTTCTCTTGTATTAGCTAGAATATTTCCTTGCTTGTCTATGATTTGATCTGCTTTATGGTCTTTTGGATGTCATGTATTCTAATGTTATTCTTTTTTTTTTTTTTTTTTTTTTTTTCCTCGTGAATTGATAGATAAGAATATGCACATTCCTGGATAAGACCAAGAAAAAAGGGGATGACAGTGAGGAGAGCGAGGAAGTTGAAAATGGAACTGCAATGAAGGAACAAGACAAGTTAAGAAAAAAGGTCAATGAGTTGATAAAGAAACAGAAGTTGGCAGCAGTTAGAAAAATCTTGAAGTCACATGACTATACAAAACCATGGGCCGCAGATGTTAGGGCTAAGGTGTGTATATGCTTGGTTGCGAAGCTGGGGATGTAAAGAAAATTTACGTTGGCTGCATAAGTTGCTAACGTTTTGATATTTGCAAATTCATATCCCAGGTTGGAAGTCGTCTAATAGAGTTGTTGGTAAAAACAGCTCATATACAATCTCCAGCTAATCAGCAGGATGGTGATCTACCTGATGTCAGACCTGCATTTGTGCATACCTTCAAGACAGTAGCGAAAGGAAATATGTGAGGAATTTTGGTCTATGGTTTTCAAGTAGTGCTTATCTTCTTGTTTAATGAATGCCATAGGCTCATGTTTCGGCATTCCTTGTACAACAGGAAATCTGGGAGAAAATATGGTGTAATCGAGTGTGACCCTTTGGTCCGCAAAGGCTTGGAAAAAACTGTAGGTGACCTATTCACGTTTGGTTTGTTATCAGATTAAATGTGACCCGATATCAACAGAAGTGATGATGACCTAATTTTTGTTCATTTGGTTGAATGTTAAATGGTTTGACTTGAGTGGCACCTGAAAATAAGACTGTATACATTTGGGATTTGAAGATTAAGGTATAACTGAGACATCTAATTTATGAAGTGTGAATGTCGCATTTCTTTTTTGTCGTGCAGGGGAGATATGCAGTGATGCCATACATGCCAATGCTGGTTCCCCCTCTCAAATGGTCGGGGTAAATGAGCTTTCTTTGCTGTATACTTACCCCAAGTGGTGTTATGATTGCATTGCATGATATATCAAAAATCAACTCCAAAATGACTTATTCAGTATGATACTTGTATTATATTTTGTGACCAATACTAGTTACTTTGATCTGATGGAAACCTTTACGCTGATATAACTATGTAAAGAAAAATAATATTTAGATTTATATAGCTTCAAGAATTTTCAGCATTTCTTCATAAGGAGCTTGGAAGGCTTTTATTTTGGTGTGTATTTTATAAGTTATGTCACTTTCTATTTTTGTTATTTCGCAGATACGATAAAGGTGCCTACTTGTTCTTAGCGTCTTATATAATGAAAACTCATGGAGCTAAACAACAACGAGAGGCACTTAAGAGCGCACCTCAAGGACAACTAAAACCAGTCTTTGAGGTCAGATATTACTGTTTATTCTCGTGCTTTATGTGGGGGCAAACAGTTAAAGTTGATAATTTCTGTAAATATCTCATGTACATCTGTTAGGCCCTGGATACACTTGGAAGTACTAAATGGAGAGTAAATAAGCGAGTGTTGACAGTTGTAGATAGGATATGGAGCAGTGGCGGCCGTGCTGCTGATCTGGTGGATCGAAGCGATGTGAGTTTCTCCAAGTATTACTTTGATCTTATAATGATTACTGTTTTTCATCTGTACAAAGTTTGACAGTAGTTATTGTTGGCGCATATATATTTTGATCCCTTGTGCATCACAAGGTTTCTTTAATTTCAAACTGCAGGTTCCTTTACCAGAAAAGCCTGATACTGAAGATGAGGACATTCTTAAGAAATGGAAGTGGGAAGTCAAATCTGCTAAAAAGGAGAACAGCGAGAGGCATTCTCAGCGCTGTGACACAGAACTCAAACTTTCGGTGAGCTTCCCCCCCCCCACTTGGCATCAAAGCGATGTGCCATTTTGTGAGTTCTGGTCGTAAGTCTTTAAATGTGGGCAGGTAGCACGAAAAATGAAAGATGAGGAATGTTTTTACTACCCCCACAATGTTGACTTCCGGGGACGTGCATATCCTATGCCCCCGCACTTAAATCATCTTGGCTCTGATTTGTGTCGGGGTGTTTTGGAGTTTGCTGAGGGAAGGCCTCTGGGAAGTTCAGGCTTACGGTGGCTGAAGATACACTTAGCAAACTTGTTTGCTGGTGGTGTAGATAAGTTATCACTTGAGGGACGGCTAGCTTTCACAGAAAATCACTTGGATGACATCTTTGATTCGGCAGACAGACCACTTGAAGGAAGCAGATGGTGGCTGCAGGCTGAAGACCCATTTCAGTGCTTGGCTGTGTGCATAAATCTCACTGAAGCTCTGAGAAGTCCATCCCCAGAGACAGTTCTCTCACATATTCCTGTACATCAGGTACCTTTTGGAAGAAGTTACCTCATTGACATCTCCTTCTTTAGGCTGGAATGTTCTTAATGACTATACATTGTAGTTTCTCTTACAATCTGTCTGTGCCTTAAAAATGAACTTCCCTTCCTTAACTTTGATTCTGGTCAGGATGGTTCCTGCAATGGGTTACAGCATTATGCCGCTCTTGGGAGAGACACAGTAATTCTCTTGTTTTCATTCTCAATGATATTTTTCTGGCCGGTTGCCATCTTTCTTTTCTGTTATTAATTTAAAAAATATATATTATCAGGTAGGAGCAGAAGCTGTTAATTTAGTTGCAGGTGAGAAGCCGGCAGATGTTTATTCAGAAATAGCTACCAGGTAAGCTCTGCATTTACTGCTTAAGCTAACTTAACTCTAATCTGAGAAAATAAATGTGCATTCAAAATTTCATTTGTGTATGCACTGCAGGGTTCTTGATATCATACGCCGAGATGCAGACAGAGATCCTGAAGATTTTCCAGATGCATTGCGTGCAAGAAAATTACTCAACCAGGTCCGTCTCTGAAATTCTTTTTATTATTTCTCTATTTCCTGACCTAATGTATCTCAGTTTTTGGCTTCCTTGCTTGCATAGTGAAGCAGAAATCTCATATATTACATCACTCGAAAACCATTGTTAAATCACAAAAAATAAACTTTAGTGAACTGTTATGAACTTATGATGTTTATATGGTATTGGTGTGTGAGCAACTGAGCATTGCAAGTTGCCTGATATTTGTGTTGTTTAAGTACATTGTTTACTCAGTCACATAACTGGTCAGTTGTTACCACTTGATGGTTGTTCAAAATCTGTAGGTGGATCGTAAGCTTGTGAAGCAGACGGTTATGACATCGGTCTATGGTGTCACCTATATTGGTGCTCGGGATCAAATAAAGAGAAGGTTGAAGGAGCGCAGTGACTTTAATGATGATAAAGAAATTTTTGGGGCGTCTTGCTATGCAGCAAAGGTATATTAGCTACAGATGAAAGCACTGACACTAGAAAATCTTTATTTGGCAATTTTATTTATTCGATCTTCAAAGAACGTGTGCTTAATAAAATGATTAATTACTACTTTCTAGTGTTTACTTACTTTGATAGTTATCAAAAGTAAAAATGCTATGACGGGATAATCTTTTGTAATGTCATGTTTGGGGCAGATGACGTTAACTGCTATGGATGAGATGTTTCAAGCTGCTCGCGCCATCATGCGTTGGTTTGGTGAATGTGCGAAGGTGTGTAGACTTTTTTTTCAGCGTCTATCAAATTTGCTTTCGACTTCTAATAATTCTCAATAAAAAAAAAATATATCTATGAGCAGATTATAGCTTCAGAAAATGAAACTGTTCGATGGACAACACCATTGGGTCTTCCTGTTGTACAACCTTACCACCAAATGGGATCAAAACTTGTAAGTCTTCTTAAAAGTTAATAGAGTGGATAACATAATTGCAAACACCATTGCGCTCGTCTGTTGAATCTAAATGTGCGGCTGTCTTCGTTTTCTACTCAAATGAATGCAGGTAAAGACATCCCTCCAAACCTTGTCGCTTCAGCGTGAAACTGATAAGGTCTGCTTCAGCTTTACCTTGGTTTTGTTTATAAACAAAAGATAGGCAAGAAAACAGAGTACGATGCAGAGGCCTATTCCTAAAAGAGTTTTGGTTCTGTTTTGTAGGTCATTGTCAGGCGACAAAGAACAGCTTTTCCTCCAAATTATATTCACTCCCTTGACGGGTCTCATATGATGATGACTGCAGTTGCCTGTAAAAGAGCAGACGTGTGTTTCGCAGGTTCTATCCTTTTTCACAACTTAAGTCTTATTGGAGAGCCATCTTCCTCTAAACCTTGGTCTTGTGTCAATTAACACATTTACTTGTAAAAAATATTCTAACAGGAGTGCACGACTCGTTTTGGACACATGCGTGCGATGTGGATAAACTGAACATAATACTACGGGAAAAGTTTGTTGAGCTGTATTCGCAACCGATACTAGAGAATGTAAGCTTCATTTGTGTCTCTATGTTCAACTGGTTCAAGTATATATGGCATGTGGAAAACTGATGATGAACTAGAGTTGTCTTTTAATCTTTTTAACAGTTGCTGGAGAGCTTTGAGCAATCGTTTCCTCATTTAGAGTTTCCTCCCTTGCCTGAACGAGGAGATTTGGATTTAAACGTTGTGTTAGATTCACCTTATTTCTTCAACTGATAAGAAATATGTGGCTTCCACTAGATTCTCAGACATCTTCCAAGCCATCAAGAAACAAGTTTGAGAGATTCTTTCAGAACATAGTATCACCACGAAGGCTTGAGCTTTGCGTGTAAGAAGAAAGACAATAATTTACAAGCCTCTTGCAAGGAACCAGAGCAAAAGAAAAGCTTCTGCGTTTGTTTACAGATACGTAGATAGAGAGAAAGAGTAAAAGAAAGCTTTGACTTTTACTTGTGTTCCAATGTGCTGATGAAGCTCGAAGCTTTAATGAAATCTCCTCAGACGAGAGTTAGTAGCTTCTGCTGTCGGATCTGAGAAATCCCGGTTTGAGAGTACCGGAACTTTGGCTAGGATCTATTTGATGTCGTGTTGTAAACCGGTCGGTACACTGTAGAATAGCAACAACTGTATGTACCACACAAGCTTGGCCTAGGCTGGACCACGAGATGGATCAACTGAGAAACTGAATTGGAAGTCAAATTTTTCATAGAATATATACAATTCAAAATATACTTTTGTCACTTAAATCTATTTTCTAAACCAAAACTAACCATATAATACTTAGAATTCTTAAAAAATTGTAAAAAGAATATTATACACTTGTAATTTCATATTAAGTTGACATAATTCAGTTTGACTGGATTTGGTTATGTTCGACTCTCATCATTTTTCTGTTCGTTATATTTATTTTCGTCTCTAGAAATAAATAACAATCTCGAAGTAGATAATAGATTAATGCTTCTCTAATTATTTTCCGGACGTTGACGGAAAAAAATTAACTTTCTAGACAAAAGATCCCGAGATTGATAATATTTTAAGAATACTTATTTAATTAATTGTATAATGTAGTTTCTCTATTAGAATCTACCTTAACAATGTTAAAGTGTTGTTAGAAAACAATGATTTTTTACTAAACATCTTTCATGTTAACAGTTTCAGAAAAATCTTAAAAGGAAAAAGAAAATGAGGAACGAGGAAGCTCGTTGATCAAAGAAATTTCTAAGCGCTAATTTCGTCGAATCGACCTAAACCCTAGAATGGTTTCGTGATTTTGTCTTTGGTAATTTCTGATTGATTCTGATAATTTCGCGAGATTCAGTCTCGTATTCTGTTCGATTCGGGTCTCTAAATTTGTTGAATTTTTTCATTTGATTAGGGGACAGTTTCGTCTTTGGGGATCTAATTTTGTTGAACGTGATGAAGTCCGGTAGTGCGGCAAAATTGATAGTAGAGGCGCTGCTTCAGCGATTCCTACCTCTCGCAAGGCGCCGAATCGAGACAGCTCAGGCTCAGGTTCGTCTCCTTCTTAATCATCTTTTTCGTTTTAATTTTTTTTGAATCCATATGTAGTTTCCGTCTCAGTAGTTGGAACTTAGTCCTGAGTAGGATTTAATGGATTACATTAACGAGGGCTTGTGAAGGAAATGCCTCTGTTCCTACTGCAACTTATACGGACTAGTATTATAGTTTTTCACATTCGTTTTTTTTCTTTCTTAAAACACCAGTCTTTAGTAGTGAAATGGTTCTTGGTGTGATGTTTGCAGGATGGACAGTACCTTCGTCCATCAGATCCTGCTTATGAGCAGGTGCTGGATTCCTTGGCTATGATTGCGCGTCACACACCTGTTCCTCTTTTAGAAGCTCTACTTAGATGGAGGGAATGGTTGGTGAATTTTATTCCTCTCTGTTAACAATTATATGGTCTCTGACTCTTGTCCAAATGAAATACGTCTAATATACCTTATATCCACAGGCTACTATTTCTGCATCTTGCATTATTTTAAGCTTTGAATTGTTGATCCTCCATGTTCCAGTGGTTCTTTTGGACCATTATTAATACTTTCTTTGTTTGTGGGCTATGTCTGCCTTGCAGTGAATCACCTAAAGGTGCAAATGATGCTTCGACTTTCCAGAGAAAGGTATTTTCTTTTGACTCTTCACAGGAACAAGTGCACTAGATCCAACTGACCAGACTATTATACTCTTATTTCTCTTTCTTTGTACTCTTAATACCCATGGTCTTATTTTTATCAATTTTCGGAATTGATTTTAACTTTTCTGATATATGGTTTTACATTTCTGGAATCAGTTGGCTGTTGAGTGCATCTTCTGCTCAGCTTGTATTCGCTTTGTGGAGTGTTGCCCACAGGAAGGGCTCACTGGTAGTCTAGTTTCTCTTTTCAGTTTCCGTACAACAAAATATGTATACTGCCTTGCTAATAGAAGAATATTTTGCGTGAATGGCAGAGAAGCTATGGTCTGGACTTGAGAATTTTGTTTTTGATTGGCTAATCAACGCTGACAGGTAGTGATTCAGAACCTGGAGCTGTTGTAATTTATCTGATTCACTAAACAGTATGCTTTCATCCTTTAGCATACCTTTTTCGAGTTGTAAAAAGCTAAATTGCTTTTCTGGGTGCTCCTCCATAATAGGGTTGTTAGCCAAGTTGAATACCCTTCGCTGGTCGATTTGAGGGGTCTCCTTCTTGACTTGGTTGCTCAACTCCTGGGTGCACTATCCCGTATTAGGTATTTTATTTTGTAATGTTAGTTGTTATCGATTCTTCATGCATGCTAAAGTATAAATGAATAAACGGTGAACTTGCATTCACTAGTTTAGTTGACAAGTAAAAGTGGTGATCCAGTTTTGAGCTGCAACCTCAACCGCTTTAAACCATTTGTTATTTTAATTTTCCACTAACAGATTCAGCTCTGTCACTGAGCGATTTTTCATGGAACTCAACACTCGTCGGATTGATACGAGTGTTACAAGGAGTGAAACTCTCAGCATTATTAATGGGATGCGATACTTGAAGCTTGGGGTATGTCTCGGATATCTTAGAAATTGCAGGCTTCAGGAAGCGAACGTGACAGTATGTTTATATGCAGGTTAAGAGTGAGGGTGGGCTGAATGCGTCTGCCTCCTTCGTAGCAAAAGCAAACCCTCTTAACCGTGCTCCGCACAAACGTAAAAGTGAGCTTCATCATGCGCTTTGCAATATGCTTTCTAACATCCTAGCACCACTTTCCGATGGTGGCAAAAGCCAGTGGCCTCCTTCAGTTGCAGAGCCTGCGCTGACACTTTGGTATGAGGCTGTTGGGCGCATCAGAGTGCAGCTACTCTATTGGATGGAGAAACAGAGCAAACATCTTGGTGTACGTCAATCTGATTACTATCACTTTATCATGTTTGCCTTGTGATTTCAGTCCTTAACTTGTAAAGTTGGGTGAATAGGTTGGCTATCCGCTTGTGACTCTTCTTCTCTGTCTCGGTGACCCGCTTATATTTCATCATAATTTAAGCCCTCACATGGAGCAATTGTACAAGCTTCTGAGAGTAAGTTTGCCTGTATTCAAAACTTAATTTAAGTAAGAATGCGCTAGAGCAATTGTCATGTCCCTACACCCGGATGTGTGCAGTTGTAATTACAGCGTTTTCTGTTTAAACTATGTTGAGCACATGTGACTACATTAGTTTCTTTTTCAAGCCTGTTCTTGTTAAATTTATATTTCTTGGTTTCACTCACTACAGTGCATACCGCAAATTATATGCAGGATAAGAACCATCGCTACATGGCACTTGACTGTCTTCACCGGGTGTTAAGGTTTTATTTGAGTGTCTATGCGGCTACCCAGCCACCAAATCGTATATGGGATTACTTGGATAGTGTGACATCACAGTTGCTAACAGTTCTGAGAAAAGGAATGCTCACTCAGGATGTCCAACAAGATAAACTCGTTGAGTTCTGTGTGACCATAGCTGAACATAACCTTGACTTCGCCATGAATCACATGTTACTAGAACTGTTAAAGCAAGATAGTCCAAGTGAAGCAAAGATTATTGGTCTTCGTGCTTTGCTAGCCCTTGTTATGTCACCTTCAAGCCAGTATGTTGGGTTGGAAATATTTAAGGGTAACCTGTTAACCTAGATTAGGTTGTTAGTTGGTCTCAATAAACTTTTCCTTCCATACATGTAACTTTTCTTAGTGTTCTCTTAACAGGTCATGGAATTGGCCATTACATACCAAAGGTGAAAGCAGCAATTGAGTCAATTTTGAGATCCTGCCACAGGACCTATAGTCAAGCGCTTCTAACATCATCGAGGACTACAATAGGTAAATTTAATTTTACCCGAAAAGCTCAGTGTGATGTACATGGTTTTACGAGGAGGTTAAAAATTCACTATATGTTGTGTATATTTTAGTGTGATTGTTTTCTACATGGGATTCTCTTGCTAAAACTTTCTCCTGAAAACATTTCTTGCTAACCTTTAAGACATATGCAGATGCTGTGAATAAAGAAAAATCTCAAGGATCTCTCTTCCGGTCAGTGCTGAAGTGCATACCTTATCTGATAGAGGAAGTTGGCAGAAGTGATAAGATCACGGAAATAATACCTCAGCATGGTATAAGTATTGATCCTGGAGTTCGAGAGGAAGCAGTGCAAGTCCTGAACCGGATTGTTAGATACCTTCCTCATCGCCGTTTTGCAGTTATGAGAGGGATGGCGAACTTCATCTTAAAGCTTCCTGATGAGTTCCCACTCCTCATTCAAACATCACTAGGACGCCTGTTGGAACTCATGCGCTTCTGGAGGGCTTGCTTAGTAGATGACAGACAAGAGACTGATGCTGAGGAGGAAAAGCAAACAGCAAAGGGAAATGATAGATTCAAGAAATTATCATTTCATCAAGCAGCAGATGCAATTGAGTTCCGTGCTGCTGATATTGATGCTGTTGGCCTGATTTTTCTTAGTTCAGTAGACAGCCAGATTCGGCACACTGCTCTAGAATTATTGCGATGTGTACGTGCATTAAGAAATGATATTCGGGATCTCATGATTCAAGAGCACCCAGACCACGTTATGAAATTTGAAGCTGAACCCATTTACATGATCGATGTCTTGGAAGAACATGGAGTGAGTACCTTCTGTGTATATCTCACCCTTTCAGAGGCTTTACATTTTTAGCCTTTAGGCTGGTTATGGTTTCAAATCGTCTGGCTTTCTGGAAAAACTAAGTTTTGTTTTCTTTTTTTTCTTTTTTTATATAATAGGATGATATTGTTCAAAGTTGCTATTGGGATTCTGCCCGTCCTTTTGATTTAAGACGAGATTCCGATGCCATTCCGTCCGATGTGACTCTTCAATCCATAATCTTTGAGAGCCCTGATAAGAACAGATGGGGTCGGTGTCTCAGCGAACTTGTTAAATATGCTGCTGAGCTCTGCCCACGCTCGGTTCAAGAAGCCAAGTAAGTATATTTTGTAGCTGCATTATCTTGTGTGTGTTTGTTTAGTGTGTTCTCTTGAGCCTTGCTATGAATTTTTTTGTTACCGTCTTCTCTGACCTTCAACACTGCCTTAAATCATTCAAGACTGGGAAATTCTTTAAGGATTAGAAAAGTAGGCTTTATGGATCAACAAGCCTTCAAAAAAGTTTATGCCCTAATTTGATGTGCAGATAAGATTCCACTTTTGTGTGGGAATTTTAACAAGTATCTCCCATGAAAGGAAGATACTCATGACAGAAAGTCTATTTATACAAGCACCAGTGCTTTTCGCACAACATACTTTGCACAAAATACTCTTTGTTTCATTTCACTGTCATACCTCTTATTCTACTATTAATAACATAAGAAACTAAGGCGCCCTTTTCACTTCCAGGTCTGAAATTATGCACCGCCTTGCCCATATTACTCCTGTTGAGTTAGGCGGAAAGGCTAGCCAGTCACAAGATACAGATAACAAACTGGATCAGTGGCTTCTATATGCTATGTTTGTGTGTTCATGCCCACCTGATGGAAAAGATGCGGGTAGCATTGCATCAACCAGAGACATGTACCACCTTATTTTCCCTTATCTTAGATTTGGGTCAGAGACCCACAATGTAAGTATTTTTTTTGCGTATCTGCATTTTTAGTTTGATGTTGGTAATTTGATCAGTTTAATCTTGTCTTATTTACTTGATGTGGTTTTGGTTGAATCTTTTCTCCTTGATAAAATTTTAACCAATCTTTACCTTATAATTCCTCGCATGTAGCATGCTGCAACTATGGCTCTCGGGCGCTCACATCTGGAAGCATGTGAAATTATGTTTAGTGAGCTTGCATCTTTCATGGACGAGATTTCATCAGAAACAGAGACCAAGCCAAAGTGGAAGGTATATACTAAAGCAAATTGTAGAAAATCATGTTGTTAATCGTCTTTCAGAATTATACCTGGAAGTCCTCCCTGCCAAGATAGGTGATTCAATATTACAACTGCCTGGCTGCCCATATTTACAGTGAACTCCTTATCATTATAGAAAAATTAGAAAACTTCTTTCTAGCAAAAGAATAGCTAAGAAAAAGGATCATATGAGAACAAGTAAGGGCAATCCCATGGATGAAAAGTATTAAAAGTCACTGCCATTATATGTACCCTCTAGGTGGCTTTGTCGAACTTTAGTGGCCATATTATGTTAGATTTTCACTGGGTTTCGCTTATAGTAATCCCTTCATCTTGAATCATTAGAGTTGAGGGTATGGAAGTATCCAGTATTGTCTTATGTGAGGGGTGCTACAGATGTTGAAGTACTAACCATATTTTGCAGAGTTTTTCCCTGGATATGAAAATTGATGACCAGCTGTTTCTTCTTCACCATTTTCCTTGAATTAATTTTCAACTGCGTGAAAGATATTGGGACTTGACATTAAAAAGATGTATTTCTGTTCGATATGAATGCAGATCCAAAAAGGAGGTCGAAGAGAGGACCTCCGTGTTCATGTTGCGAATATATATCGAACAGTATCTGAGAATGTTTGGCCTGGAATGCTTGCTCGTAAACCAGTTTTTCGCCTCCATTACCTGAGATTCATTGAAGATTCAACAAGACAGATATCACAGGCACCTCCTGAAAGCTTTCAGGATATGCAGCCTCTGCGCTATGCACTTGCGTCTGTTTTAAGATTTCTTGCCCCTGAATTTGTTGAATCAAAATCAGAGAAATTTGATGTTAGAAGTAGGAAACGTCTATTCGATCTGCTCCTTTCTTGGTCTGATGATACAGGAAGTACGTGGGGACAGGATGGTGTTAGTGATTATCGCCGTGAAGTTGAGCGCTATAAGACCTCGCAGCATAACCGGTCAAAAGATTCTGTTGATAAGATTTCTTTTGACAAGGAACTGAATGAACAAATTGAAGCCATCCAGTGGGCCTCATTGAATGCAATGGCTTCCCTTCTATATGGACCGTGTTTTGATGACAATGCAAGAAAAATGAGTGGCCGTGTGATATGTTGGATAAATAGTTTGTTCATCGAGCCTGCTCCCAGGGTCCCTTTTGGTTACTCGCCTGCTGATCCAAGAACTCCATCTTACTCCAAATACACAGGAGAAGGTGGACGAGGGACAACAGGCCGTGATAGGCATCGAGGTGGTCATCAACGTGTTGCGTTGGCAAAATTGGCTCTGAAGAATCTTCTACTTACAAACTTGGATCTCTTCCCTGCCTGCATTGATCAGGTTAAAATTCTCTCTGATTGTGAATGCATGGAAGTTGTATTAAATCGTACTGTCTTCGTGGTAATTTCTAGACCAAATTTTTGATAAATCTTGACCAATGATGACAGCTTATCCATGCAGTGATGGTTTCCGTATCAGATAGACTTTGTTTTACTAGATCCAGTTTCAGCACCTGAATTCTTTTGATAAGCTTTTCTCAGTTCTATTCCTTGCTCATCCATCCTTGTGACTTCATAATTCATTAAACTCTCTTAAACTGCATGACCTAATATATCTATGTTTTTCCCAGTGTTACTACTCCGATGCGGCTATAGCTGATGGTTACTTCAGTGTGTTGGCTGAGGTCTACATGCGACAAGAAATACCAAAATGTGAAATCCAGAGGCTCTTGAGTCTAATTCTCTACAAGGTAGTCGATCCATCTAGACAAATTCGTGATGATGCTCTTCAAATGCTTGAGACACTTTCTATGCGTGAGTGGGCTGAGGATGGTATAGAAGGTTCAGGAGGCTATAGAGCAGCTGTTGTAGGTAATCTTCCAGATTCATATCAACAGTTCCAGTACAAGCTCTCCTGCAAACTCGCGAAGGATCATCCTGAGTTAAGCCAGCTCCTTTGTGAAGAAATTATGCAGCGTCAGCTTGATGCTGTTGATATAATTGCTCAGCATCAGGTCTTGACCTGTATGGCTCCATGGATTGAGAACCTTAATTTCTGGAAACTCAAGGATTCGGGTTGGAGTGAAAGATTACTAAAAAGTCTTTACTATGTCACATGGCGACATGGGGATCAGTTCCCTGATGAAATTGAAAAACTTTGGAGTACTATTGCTAGTAAGCCCAGAAACATTAGCCCTGTACTGGATTTCTTGATCACAAAAGGCATTGAGGACTGTGATTCAAATGCATCTGCCGAAATAACTGGTGCATTTGCTACATATTTTTCAGTTGCTAAACGTGTAAGTTTGTACCTCGCACGGATATGTCCTCAACGTACTATTGATCACCTGGTTTACCAACTGTCACAGCGAATGCTGGAAGACAGTATTGAACCCATTGGTTATAGTGCAAACCGGGGTGATTCCAATGGAAACTTCGTGCTGGAGTTCTCTCAGGGACCTGCCACAGCACCTCAAGTTGCTTCAGTTGCAGACAGCCAGCCACACATGTCACCACTTCTTGTCCGAGACTCCCTTGACGGTCCCCTTAGGAATACAAGTGGAAGCCTAAGCTGGAGAACAGCAGGCGTGACTGGGCGAAGTGCTTCTGGGCCTTTAAGTCCAATGCCTCCTGAGTTGAACATTGTTCCTGTTGCTACTGGTCGTTCTGGTCAGCTCCTGCCATCATTGGTGAATGCATCCGGACCTTTAATGGGAGTTCGGAGCTCTACAGGAAGTTTGAGGAGTCGCCATGTCTCACGTGATAGTGGAGATTATCTCATAGATACACCAAATTCTGGGGAAGATGTGTTGCATTCTGGGATTGCAATGCACGGTGTCAATGCAAAGGAACTCCAATCAGCCTTGCAGGGACATCAACAGCACTCACTCACTCATGCCGATATAGCTCTAATTCTTCTTGCAGAAATCGCATACGAAAATGATGAAGATTTTAGGGAACATCTGCCTTTACTCTTCCACGTCACTTTTGTTTCAATGGATAGCTCTGAAGACATTGTGCTAGAGCATTGTCAACATTTGCTTGTAAATTTGTTGTACTCACTTGCGGGTCGGCATTTGGAGCTATATGAGGTGGAAAACAGCGATGGAGAGAACAAACAACAGGTTGTGAGTTTAATTAAATATGTGCAATCAAAACGAGGGAGCATGATGTGGGAAAATGAAGATCCAACGGTCGTGAGAACAGATCTTCCTAGTGCCGCTCTTTTGTCTGCACTTGTTCAGAGTATGGTTGATGCAATATTCTTCCAAGGAGATCTTCGAGAAACTTGGGGAACTGAAGCTCTCAAATGGGCTATGGAATGCACTTCAAGACATCTAGCCTGTCGGTCACACCAAATATACCGTGCGCTACGACCTAGTGTGACAAGTGATGCATGTGTCTCCCTTCTACGCTGTCTTCATCGATGTCTTAGCAATCCCATACCTCCGGTTTTGGGTTTTATTATGGAAATCCTTCTGACGCTACAGGTCATGGTAGAGAACATGGAGCCAGAGAAAGTCATACTCTACCCACAACTCTTCTGGGGCTGTGTCGCCATGATGCACACAGACTTTGTCCATGTCTATTGCCAGGTTCTTGAGCTCTTCTCCCGTATTATTGACCGTCTATCGTTCCGTGACAAAACAACTGAAAACGTCCTCTTGTCGAGTATGCCTCGGGATGAATTCAACACTAATGATTTAGGGGAGTTCCAAAGGACCGAATCTAGAGGGTACGAGATGCCGCCATCAAGTGGAACTCTGCCAAAGTTTGAAGGTGTACAGCCTCTCGTCCTTAAAGGACTGATGTCTACTGTTAGCCACGAGTTCTCCATTGAGGTCCTATCAAGGATTACGGTGCCTTCATGTGACTCTATATTTGGCGATGCTGAGACAAGGCTCCTTATGCATATCACAGGTCTACTTCCTTGGCTTTGCTTGCAGCTGAGCCAAGACCAAGTCTTGGTTTCTGCGTTACCACTCCAGCAGCAGTATCAAAAGGCATGTTCTGTAGCAGCGAACATTGCTACTTGGTGTCGGGCGAAATCACTTGATGAATTGGCTACGGTTTTTGTCGCTTATGCTCGAGGTGAGATTAAAAGAGTTGATAATCTCCTGGCATGCGTTTCTCCTCTGCTCTGCAACAAATGGTTCCCCAAACACTCAGCTTTAGCTTTCGGTCACTTGTTAAGACTGCTAAAGAAAGGACCAGTGGATTATCAACGAGTCATATTACTTATGCTCAAGGCACTGCTCCAACATACTCCCATGGATGCTTCGCAGAGTCCCCACATGTACACAATCGTTTCACAGCTAGTCGAAAGCACTCTGTGTTGGGAGGCATTGAGTGTTCTCGAAGCCCTTCTTCAGAGCTGCAGCCCGGTACAAGGGGGTACTGGTGGGTCCCACCCTCAGGATTTGGGTTACGCAGAAAACGGGACTGATGAGAAAACGCTTGTACCTCAGACATCATTCAAAGCCCGGAGCGGACCTCTTCAGTACGCAATGATGGCTGGAACAATGTCGCAAGCTTTCCCTCTGGGTGCAGCAGCGGCAGAGTCAGGGATACCTCCGAGAGATGTGGCTTTGCAGAACACAAGGCTAATATTGGGTCGGGTTCTTGATAATTGTGCTCTAGGAAGAAGAGACTACAGAAGATTGGTGCCTTTTGTCACAACGATCGCAAACATGTAACTCCCTTTTTCAGTAAAAAGTTTTGCAATGTTTTGATTATCTGTGTATGTTTTCAACAAGCAATGTGTTTGTGTGTGAATAGTTTGGTGTTATTGCAACTAACTTTTATGTTCAAGCTTAGTAGAGTTCCAATGTATTCTTAGACCGAAAGTTTTATTTGTTACTTTATGATCGGATCAGTGTCTTTTCGGGTATGATTCAGTTGATCATCAATACAAAGTATTGTGCATGACTGTAACCTTTTTAACAGATGTGTATATATCTTACGTACAAAAAAGGAAGACTGAGTTGATTTTATTCATATAAAAACGTATGTTAAACCATAGATACATAATGATTTCAAAGATCCTATTACCAGCAAGGAGACCTAAAAAAAAAAAAAAAAAACTGTTTGCGTTGGATTAAAATTAGAGGAAAAGTAGTTCACCAAGTTTTTACAACAGGCCCGGAGTAAATAATATTTTTGAACCAAATAGTTTGTAAATAAGATGAAAGGCTCAATGCCTAATAATCTCAGCAATAAATAAACAAAAAAAATCCCAAAAACAAGTCTAACAACAAAAACATTTCAGTCAAAACATGAAACTGTCTCTCTCCTACAACAACCTAACACTCTCAACGTAATCCGAAAAAAACCATTGCTCTTGTACCACGTGCTTGAACTCATAGTCTGTGTTCACTTCAACCTTATTGTTTCTAAAACTATTGGTGTCAGGATTGTAATAGATAACATTAAACTCATCAGAATAGTACCGTGGTGCCAAAATAAACTCTCCCGTTCGGTTTGAGTAGTGCCTCTGATGTGTAAATACTCCAACTTAAATAAAATCGTTCAAGGTTCGATACTGAAACTTTTCTTCAACCATCCAAGTTCTTCGGCGTGCTGATCCATAACCCAAACTTCAAATGTATATGTTGACTTTTTGTGGGGTATGGCTCAGGGGCGGACCCAGAAATGTTTTTTACCGGTGTCATAGGTATAATGTTCAAAAAAAAAAAAATTTCTTTTAAGTATTTTCCATCTTTGTATTACAACCTAATACTATGCAATTGTCAAATATTCCTTTTATTAAACTTACATTCTATATATAAACATTTTATACTTATTTTAAAATATTTGTATCTTCTTCTTTAGTGACTATATTATTTTATATAATAAAACTAAATGGAAATCAAAGAAAACAAAAGAAAAACAGTTATTTTACATGCTCTACAGTAAATTTAACTACAGGGCTTTAGCCCAACAAAAGAAATAAAGTGGCAAAGTGAATTTTTATTTATTTTGTTTTGGTCAAACAGTGGAAACAGTGAATTTATGGGTGCAAAAGCAAGTATTGAACGTTGGCTACAGGGGGCAAAAATAAATATTTTTTAATTTAATCAGCCACAAATCCATATTTGTTAGTACATCAACATTCATATTATGAATTTAACTGGTGTCAGTTGAACCCCCTTTGTCTAAGGTAGGTCCGCCCTTGGTATGGCTAGTTTTCCCCTCGTAGCTTATCAAAGTAGAACTACCATGTAGAAATTGAGCGTTAACACTGATTAAGGTCACCGGATAAGCTAGCAAAAAGATCTAACTTTTCAGACTTCAAATCAAATCTCATTAAGCTCCGTTTCAACTGTTTAGTGCCCATGCTAGCGGAATTCTACATCTGATCATTCTCCATAATATTTGCAAGAGCATATTTATTTTAGTTGAATAACATATAGTGTAAAAAGAGAAAGGCTTTTATTAAAGAAACAAAGAAAAAGCTCAGAAAATAGTACTACAGATCCACCACTGTTTATAAATAAACCGCGGTGACATTTTAAATCAAACGCAACAACCATCACCGGAAGATGAGAAACTAGTGATGATAACTACTCAAAAGTGTGTAAAAACATGAAAGCTTAGTAAAATCCGAAATTTTAAAGTAAGTAAAGATAATTTGAGCTAATATAACCAAAACTGTGGTGGTTTTTTCTTTCTTTTTTGGCTCATACTGCTCAAGCTTTGCCATTGGCTGCTGCTGGGTTAAGCTCATCCCAAGCTTCAATCCACGTGACCATGGCGTCTGCAAGCTTGTCAAAGTATGGGTCTAAGGAGCTCAGCTTCTCCTTCACCATCTTTGAGAGCTCAATGTAGCACTGTTGAACAGTTGTTGCTTCTTTCGATAGCTTTGCGTTCTGGAAGAAAGGGATGATCTCCTCCTGCCAGAAGATTCCCTTGTATTCCTTCTTCAGGTTCACAAACGGGTTGCTCGCCTTGCTGTGGTAGATGTATGGCAAACCGGTCTTCACTCCCAACCCCAAGTGGTCACAGATCACCTATAAAAGATTCATCCCAAACAAGGGTATCGCTAAGTACAGAGCGTAATATTAAGCCGGTTTAAGTTGTAGACAGTTCATATCCATAAAGTCCAAAAGTGAGTACCTTGATGCACCAACCAGCCCACATATCGTCGTAGCGACCAATAGGCTGACCATCACCCATGAGACCAAAGTACATAGCCGGGCCAATCAGATCACGGTCAAAAGCCAAATTCATACCACACATTGGGAAAAGTGTTCCCTTTGGAATGGTCATGACAGCATCCACATACCTGACATATCAAATGTTTAGCAAAGACTGACATTTGAATTTTCTAACAGAAGACAAAAACAGGTAATAATAATCACCTAGTGTTCCTCTCCTTAGGCTTCACAAGTTGGGTGGGGGCATCGTAATCAGGGATGTTGAGCCAAAGACCATGGGAAACAGCAGTAGAAACACCTTCACGGAGACTAAAAGGGTAACCACGGACAAAGTCAGCGCCTTCACGGTAAGGATCATACAAAGTGTTGAAGAACAAAGGTGTTGAAGGACAGAGAAGGTTCTTGATGTGTTGCTCAAGAGCGTTCACTGCTTTGCCAGATGGATCCTTGGCAACCTGAAACATACACACATCAAAGGAAAAATAGGATTAAAATAAATAAATAAAGTCCGTGACTTAAAATTCAAACACAGCTTGACTGAGACTCATCTTTGCATATATGGCCTACAAATCCGAAAAAAGTAAAAAAAAAAAAAAATTGCAGAACAATGACATGCCATCATATTTGTAAAGGTAGCTATAATGAAAACAGATAGATCAGCCCAACAACAAAAATATGAAATAAGCTCAGAAAATCCATAAGTAAACATTAGATATCTCATCAAGCGGATCTATGGATCTGGTACAAAGCTAATCAAACAAGGATCGTCAAAAATTTAGTGTATGAGCTACTTGATCTCGCATCAAAACTACGAAATTCAAAACAATGAGCTTGACCAATCCACACAGACAAAAAAACAGATCTAAAGCCAAAATTGAATAAAATTCAAAATCCAAATCGCGGATCAAAGAAAATAAACGAACTTACGAAGCAATCGTCATCAATGGTGAAGATGTACTTCTTCTTAGACACCATGTAGCCAAAGCAACGACAAGCAGAATCCTTAAACGAGATACAAGAAGCTTTGGGTCCAAGGATTCGGTTAATGTCGTTCCTGTTGTAGAGCTCGTAATCGAAACCTTCAGGAACATTGATCTTCTTCGATGGATCTCCATCCTGGACAATGATCAGATGGTACGGCTGCAGAAAAGGCCTCCACATCTCCAGGAAATCCAGATTCCTGATAGTCGGAATCACGATGTCCAGCTCATCTGTCAGCAACGCCGTCGGATTCACAGCGATGCCAACAGTATTCGCCGGTTCAACCATGATGAGATCGGATCGGATCGGGTCGGGTCGGTGGTTTTTTTTTTTGTTTTTGGTGGTGCTCTGCTGAGATTGGAGTCTGAGTTTTGAAACTGAGGTGAAAGACGTCTTTGATTTATATAGATCTGGCACGTGCTTTCGTGACGGCACGTGCTAGTTTTGACACGTGTTCGATGGAGACTCGTTCAACAGGTGATGAAGCTGTATGGTTGGAATGTGAGTTTTCTATTATGTCCCCCGTACAATTCGGGATTGTAATTATCATTTTAATTAATTAATATTAATATAGAATTGACTCTAGATAAATTTAAAACCTATTGTGATCATACCGAATATTTGAAGTAGTTTCGCTGATATATACCGTATCTTAATTTTCCAACGGTGGATAAATAGTCATTATCAAAAAAAAAATATATATATATATATATATATAATATTTGTGTTCGATTCAGATATCAAACCAGTTTTATAAGTAATTTCAAGTTTATTTTTTTATTTAGTAATTGGTGTGGTCGATTAAATTTTGATTAAATTTCTAAAATTCAATCAAGAGTGTCGTACGAATTTGGTTTCAGTTTTTTGGACAAAAAAGTAAATCTAATTACTTTCCTTTGTTTCCTTTTTCAGTTTAATTTGGATTTAATACCCCTAACTAATAAAATACAACTATAAATTCCCAAATGGTAAAGAATTTAATATAATTGATTGGAAAGATAACTCTATATTTGCTGCCAAATTAATTCATATGTGGTAATCAAATGAACGTATATCTAAGGAAACGTACTTATACAGTTATACTATTTATAGTACTTATAGTATTTGTTGACTGGAATGTAATCTTTGTTGACTGGAATGAACGTTTTATTAGGTTACAAAACTAAGGTTTTACTCTTTTACAGTTTGACCTTAAAGAAAAACTGAACAATTAATTAAAATGAAATAACATTAACTGAAAACACTTTTTCTGATAATAAACTGACAACTAAATAAATGCATTGTTTTACTTTGCTACGTTACGAAGGAATAGTGCATGTGGATGTGGGGATCTAGCAATGGTATTGTCTTAAATTCTTCAACATTTAACGTTCCTTTTAGATAAAGTTCGTAGTCGTATTCTACAAGGTAACAAGTACTTTGTACATGTTTAAGTTTTATCACAAAAAAAAAAAAAAAAAAAAAAAAAAAAAAAAAAACACTACTACATAATAAATCATACTGCATGTCAAGAAAAATAAGAAGACGTCCTCTCTGCTATTAATTCGACGTAAATCATTTTTTTTCTTTTTTATTAATTCGATTTAGATTCGTATCATTAAAACTCTCTGCTAGTTTTATCTATTAACCAATTCTAAACATATTATTAAAATTAAAATTTTGATATAATATACATTTGAACCGTAATCCTTACGTCGTGGACCGTAATCTTTACGTCGTAGTCGTGGACCGCTCGTCGATGCACGTCGTTTATGATTATTGCATAAATGATGTAGCTATGATACAAAGGTTAGAGTACATGCACGTCGGTGATGGACACTTTATAATTATTTCATCAGTACGAAATATAATATCTAAAAAGTATCTCGAAAAACAATTAAGAGCTTCACGTTTAAGTTACTACTATCGATAATGCATTATCATATTTGATTTTATTTGGATTAAAAAAATCACAATAGACATAGGGCATTTCACAGAATATTTAAGTCTCCCGAAAATATTTAAGTTGTTATTCGGAGAAATTAATATCTATGGTGAGTCATACAAAAATAAATTAAGCATAAACAAGTTAACGGAAAAAAATATATCAACTACTTTTCTTATAACATATTGTAGTTTTTATCTTGAATTTCCCGTGTATGAATTCCGTAAAATATATATATATATATTATTTTTGTTCAACTAATTTTAAATAACTATGCGACGAGATTGGGATTGACGAGTTGAAAAGAGATACATATGGGTAAAACAACCCATCAGATATATCGATGGGCTTTATGTATAACCCAAACACCCTAAATCGTAAGAAGTAGAAGAAATAAATATACGTATATAGGCTAAAGAAAGCCCAGGATGCTCTCTTGGTGTGTTAGCCTATGGTTCGTGGCTTTTATTACTAGGAGACAAGAGCAGAAAGTTCGGTTCGGTGTTGTATTCCCTCAACCACTTTTGAAGAATATGGTAATCATAATCAATGCTTGATGATGATGATGTTGGTATTAAGAGTACACGCGGACTTAACTAACGGCACAAGAATTGATGATAACACGTTCGTTATGCAAATGAGAAGCCATTTCCAACATCAAAACTAAACTCAAATTTTGAGGGTTATGAAAAACACGTATATATCCATACGATTATAAGATTTGATGATGAACTGATTGCAAAGTTTTGAAGCTTCTCAACTCTCAGAAGCTAATAAAAAGCAGAAGAACATAAATCTAGAATTTCTTCTGCTGTAAGAATACATTCCAATACGCAAAGTTGAAAGAATGATTACAATAACGGAACTCAGACTTCAAAAGTTGAAAGAATGGTCCAACTGTTAACATGGAAGTTCCCAATAGCCGAGTTTATGCATCTACTCGAGTTAGCCCAAGGAGACAAACCAACCACCAGTAGTGAGGCTTTCTAATCTTCTATTGCACATAGACGTTCTGAAAATAATCCGGAATGAAAATTGTCAGCGGAGGAGCAGTAGCATTTCAAAAAAAAAAAGAATGTTGATTGTTTTGGGAATGGCTCAAAGTGAGATTTTGGGTATATATAAGAGAAATGATTTCTTACTTAAGTATTCGTAAGTCAATATCATCGACGTTCCCCAAGCCGACATGCTAAAGAATCTTGGCCCCAAACCCCTATAGAATCCTTTCCACCCATCTTCTGCTATCAAATTTTTCACCACTTGTTTCGCTGAAGGTCTATTTTCTTGATGTCCCATGACCTGCAGACAGTTTACGGTTTTTATTAGTTTAATTTCTATGTAGCAATACCAGGATTTTTCTTATGAATGTAAACAGTTTATACCTGCAGTCGGGTTTTTATCGTGTCTAATGGTGTTGTAATTGAGGATGCTGTTGCACCTGCGATAATTCCTCCAGCAGCCTGGACCATTACAATTTTTGACTTACTAGGAGCAGCAGTCATATCCGAGTCAGCACCATAGCCTAAGAATCTGCCCCAACAGTAGGAGATATTCGATCAGTGGACAAAGTAGCTTTGGTAGCAAATCCCCAAAGCCCAGTCATTTAAGTTTCATGAAACAACTGAAATGCGAGTTCTTGCAATCAAACTAGAATGGAAACTATCATCAGTTAATCAGACCATTCATGTCTAACCTCCAGATAACACGTTGGCTTGATCCATAGCTGGCCCACCAAGCAGCACTCGAAGGAGAATAGGTCATAACAGACAGACCAAACCCCCTGTATAAGCCCCTTACTCCATATGACTTAATGATTTTTGTGGCAACATCGATACCACCAGTATATGTAGCATGGCCTGAGTATCCTTGTACCATCAACTTTTGGCTAACCTGCAGAAAATAGGAGAAATTTGGTTTTCAGCAAGTCATAAGTGATAGAACATTCACAAGATGCACGGATCTTTCAAAGCGGTTGTGGTGTAATAATACTTACAACATCAATTGGGACAAACACAGCCTGTGAGAAAAGAGATGCTGTCATGCCGGCAATTCCATTTGCAATGGCGGCTTGTGTAGGTTCATTCAACTCGAAAGGTGCAACCAACTTAAAAGCAGAAATCTTGGTGGTCTCAAGAGCAGTTAGAAATATGATCCTTGCAGGTACTGCGCCTGTAATGACAGTACCAAAACCTCGGTAAAGACCAGGAACGCCGTCATTCTTTAATATTCCTTTAACTACAGAAAAGGCATTTCTCTCCGCAATTTCTTTAGAAGCAACTTGAAGCCTTGTCTTCACAACGGAAACAGGGTACAGAGCAACTGTAACACCAGTGAAGAGACCAGCTCCAACAACGTAAAACCTCTTTTTGTCAAGCCTGCAAATAAAGGTTAAATAGAGCACAAATAATTAGAGCTAGAATGAAGATATAAAGCAGCTTCTCTGTAATTTACATAAATGTATTCTTATAACTAATGAATTAGGACTAGCATTTGTTGTATGATTCTTCAAGTAACTCTCTAGAAAGTCTTACAGCCAAATTTGTAATGGTTTACTTTTTGGCTCTTCACACGTTTCCAAGGACCTCAGATTAACAAACACTAAAACAAAAAAATCCAAAGGCCTAATCAGATCTTTCACCAGAAAACAAAGATTATGATTCAACACTAAAGCAAAATTAGGTAAACGGAGAAGTCTGTTTGAACCAAATCAATTTCTGAAATCGAGCTTTCTGTATTGAGCAGGGAGACCTAGAAACAGATTCTTCCAGAAAACTTCAATTACCTCATCAACCAAATGATTCCGTCAAAAAAAAAACGCGCGATATACGTTTCATGTCGATTAACCAGATAAATCCACCGAAGAAAGAATCACAGAATCACGAAATCTGGATCGAAACAAATAAACATTTTCGGACTAACAACAAGGCCACAAAGAATCAATCAATAGAAGAAAACAGACGAATCAAATAGAGGAAAACGGAGAACGTACTTATCCCAGTTAATCTCCGTCTGACCAAAAGATGCGACACGAGAGCTAGGCGGCGTGTTCATGACTTCTCGTGGATGCGGCGAAACTGAGTCGAGGTCAAAATTATGTGATCTTCCTTATACTCAGGAAGACATCTGAGGATCAAGCGAAAAGCAGTAGTAGACGGAGACGATGATGGTGGCCAAATGAAGTTTCTGATTGCCGATTTCTTGGAGGCAAACTTCAACAAACTAATTGCATTCGTCGGGAGAAGAAAATATCAATATTCTTTCTTTCACTCAGTCAGACGAGAAATTTTAAAAAAACGCAAATCGCAAAACGCTTTTTTTTTATTTATTTTTTTTAACCCAAGTTCTGCGTGTAATTTTCAATCGTAATTTCAGATTCCAATCAAAGGGCATTTCATTTGTGCTAAAAAAGTAAAAACCACCGTGCGGACTGGCCGCTGATTTTTGTTTCACAAATATACTTACTTATTTGTCAACTGTTTGACTTCACAAAATATATATTTGTAAAATTCATTGGAAAATTATGTATCAAGAACTTAAATATTCAGATATAAATTTGTGTTGGTAAGATTAAAATTCATTAGCTTTTTTCCTTAACTGTATTTAAGCATCTAAAAAACTTGCAAACAAACTTGTAACACAATTATAAGTTTAGAATAGATGCACTGATACAATGTAAATAAACTTAAATCCAAAAAAAAAAAAAAAATGTTTTTGACGAATTGCTAAAAAACCAAGTATTCAACCTATGGAGAATTATGATCTTCTCTTTTTGACGAATAATGATTTATGATTTTATTTAAAAATGTTTTTGACCATAGAAAAAATCATAGAAGAATAGACCGAATATAGTAATATTCTAGAATTCTTTCATAGAGCCGTTTCGGACAAGGAGAGAATATCTGCCAGCAAAAAGTGTCTCCCAAACAAAACGCCGTTTTTGACCTTCGCCTTTTCAGACCAACGAAAAATATACACCGCGAATATATTGAAACGCGTGTACGTTTGCTGTTTATATATATTTTAAACCAGGCCATAATTGGGCCAATATTACTAGGCGCTTATTTCAGCCCAATTTAAAACATAATCTTAAATTTGTCTTACCTTTTTGTTGTTTTGCTCCTTCCCAAAGTCACATGAGTACTAAGCAAAAAGCTTATCAACAAGTACAAAACCATTATGATTATACCAATGAAGGTTAAAAAAAAAACCCATGTTTGATCTTTATCTGGAAATCGAATGTAACAATCTTTGCTATTGAGTTTACAAAAAACATTTATGGTTCTGTGTTTGAAAATCCAGAATCACCAGATTGAGATGAATAAAAGAAGAAGAATGGTGAGTGAGAGAGAAGCAAAGTTTCCTTGTGCAGAGTTTGGTAGAAAAGGGTATGAATCTGGTGGAGGTAACATACATTCATCTCCATTGAAATAAACTTTTCTAGGAAAAGCCCAACCTTGCTTGAAAGTGAAAGTCTTGAGATCTTTCTGTAGCAAAACCTCTGATTGAACATTCCCAGATGGTCCAGCTTCCATTAAAAGATCATTATAAAACTTTGTTCCATAGAACATTCCAGTATCATCTGCATTTATAAGAATTGGATTAGTCTTTCAAAGTTTTGTTTAAGGTTGAATTAAGTTGTAATGAGAGGAGACTTACTTATGGATCCATAAGGAGCAACTGATTTGTAATCAAAGCTGAAAACTTGAGTCACATTGTTGAGATTTGGGTGCTGAATTGCTAAAGTCCAGAGTGTATGATTCATCCGGTAGTTGAAATTTGTGATAGCTATCTTCACACGCCAATAGTCTTTGTAGTTAGTTTTAACGTGCCAGTGGACTCTAACAGGGCACATGTGATGTGTGCATTGCAGTAAAGGAGCGTTGTCTTTTCTTGGTGTGTTGAGACCTTTCATGGTTAGAATCTTAGAATCAGCCCTGCAAGAATAATATTGATAATGTTCTTTTCAGTTTACGAGTTATAAGAAAAGAGTTTTGAATCTAATTGATTTGTTTTTGCTTACTTGACGCAGCTCTTTTTGTTCTCACAGCCACAGGCACAAGACGGACAAGGAGTTATGGTGTCGTTGTAGAAAGAAGAGAAGGAGACACAACAGCTTGGATGCTTTCTAGCTAGAAACTGTGAGTATGTGCAGGTAACATTCCATGTCACTACAGCAACATAAGTTTTAAATGATGTTTAGTGA
This sequence comes from Barbarea vulgaris, assembly GCA_963667165.1. Lineage (NCBI taxonomy): Eukaryota > Viridiplantae > Streptophyta > Magnoliopsida > Brassicales > Brassicaceae > Barbarea > Barbarea vulgaris. Next base: position 22,188,319 of record OY763891.1, read on the forward strand.
TCAATTGCAATATCAATCTTCTTAGAGTCTGATTTTTCACAAATTTTTGGGAAGATATAGCCAAGAGAGCTTTCACATGTAACTAGAATCATGTTAATCAGACTTTTAGATGGGAAGGTATATCACTGACTCTTAGGCGAACATCTGAAAGCGATACATTTCTATCAAACAGTTTGATTCACATGAAACCTATTTGCTCTAAAAGCTAACTTATTTGGCTATTCTCTACAAGATTTATAAAAGATTAGTCTGTACTAAGCAAGTAGAGTAAAAATTGAGAGTTTTAAAAATGAATCAGATCAAGTTAAGGTTTTTGTGTTTCTAGATTTACCCTTGTAAGTTTACTTACTCAAAGCTTGTGTCTTTCGCCGTTTGTCTGTGGTGAGAAAAGCGGTAGAGGGGACGATTTTGGCAGGACCGCAAGTGTAACCAGGCCCAGGACCAAGCAATGTGAAGTTCTTAGGAAGCTTGACAGTCTTGTTTGTAGTTCCAGCCAAACCAACACTAACTTGAAACTGTGATACAGCGGCTGATGGATCTTGACCCCAAGCTCCAACTACACCGCCTTTGCAACAGTTTGAGAACTGTTGATTGTAAGGCACACCTGGCAAGAGATCAACGACAGTCGGTGTTTTCTTACAGCAATGAGGTACATTTCCCTTGAACTTGGAACAGTCTCCTTGTTCTGTTGTTTGCGCACCAACCATTGACCAAATCACTTCTTTCTTTGCCCATGTCCAACCTAATGTCCAACCCGGGTTTTGTATGTGCCGGTACATTTGGAAGTTGTTCATAGTTACTGTTGCCTGCAAATGCATATATTGTATAGATATGAGATTTTTGTGCAAGTTTAAAACGCAAGCATAAGTGTTTAGAGGATTCTTACCACATAGCCATCTGCTGTCCATGACATGATATCCCATTTAATTGTAATGTTCCCATTCGGATCCAATGGATCATAAGCAGCTGTAAAAAAAAACACAGAATAAGAATTTGAAGTTTTGCAGATAGCCGGCGAAAATGAACATCCAAAACTCACTTGCGCTAAAGATGATCAAGAAGAAGACACAGAAGCAGAAGAAGAGCCTCATCTTTCCTAGGAAAGATTTAAGGAGATTGGTTTTTGGTATTGTTCTTTAACTTCAGTTTCTTCTTCTTTAGGAATTTGAAATTGATGTGTTTATGGATTTAAACAGAAGCTTTTCACAGATTATTGATGAGTTTTTTTGGTTTGAAGATAGGCTTTTACCTACTTGTTGTTACATTCTCCAAATTTATTCTTTCTTGATTACCTTAACTTTAAGCAATGTTTTTGGTGATTGATAGTAAAACAGCAACAGAAACTGACGTGTTCTTGTCCGAACACAACATCTCAACTGTCTTTTCTTTAAGAACCAAAAGCCCTAATGATTTTGAGACGAGAAGTGAGAAAGTAACTTGGGTTTGAAGACAAAAAAAGTGGGGACTGGCCATGAGTCAACTTCTGACATAAACATATATCCCAACCTTAGCTTACTATCTTTCTAAGCTTTCCTGCTTTCCTCAGATAAAGAAAATTTCCCTTTTTAAAAAAAAGTTTCAGGAATTAAAATAAGGTTTAAATTGACATATCTCTAAAGATTTATGCATTTTATCAATTTAAAGACAAGAAGGTTCTGTGTTTTCTTGCTAAGTAAAGTTTTGGTTTTTTCCCCTTCAATTATCAACAAAAGCCTACCATAATTACCATTAAACTGACAAAAGAAAAGAAATCATTATATTCGTGATAGTAGAATTTTAATATTTTATGTAGTTATTTTCAATCACTCTTGCTCTTTTATATACTCGGATACAAAAAACAATGCCCTTACTATTTTAAGGTCCAATGATTTTGCGCACCGAAAAAGTTTTAGCCGTTGGATCTTTAATTATACTCTCTTAAGAAAAGAAAAATGTGTAGAAAGTCTCCACATGATTTAAGGGACAAAAAAAAGAGGCCTATACGAAGAAGAAGGCCGAATCTAAAATCTAAAGATCCAACCGTCAAAAAGACTCTGCAAAGAATAACAACAAACGGCTTTTGAGATGACAAAATCGATCTTCTTCTTCTGAGAAATCTTCAGACAAGTCTTTCAACGGACAGTCAATCCCTGAATTGCTGATGATGCCTGAGTACCTTCCTCTGTTACCTTATTTGCTTGAATAGTACTGATAACATTCGTTATATTTTCCTGCATAAAACAACCAACAAGAAACATGTTATTAGTACATAATCATTCTCAATATCGCAGAATTTTAAGGCTGCGGTTTTGTATTTTACCCGCCAAGCTGCAAGCTTTGTTCGAAGAGATTGCCATTGCGTTTGTCCAAACTCACGCTCGGCGCAGCGGCTGAAATATGAACATATATGAGAATGTGTGTGATCCACATATAAACCAAAAGAGAAGCATATAGAACTTGCCTGACAATTACAACTTGGTTCATCTGATCCATCTTACAATCAACCAGTTTTGCAGTTATTGCCTTAACCACCCACAATTCAACCTCCTCATCATTTACCTGTAACCAGGAAATTTTTATTGAGTCTGAGAAGCAACAAAAAAATGTTATCAACATGTTCTGTCCTGTTCAAGCAAAGAGGTTCACCTGTAGAGCATTCTTGATAGAGGCATACGATATTTTGCCAGATTCATCTGAGGCCAAATCCACTAGTGACAACAATCTCATCTTTGCTACACATTCTTCCTCGACAAGTCCTGCAAATACCATCTATGGCTTATTACGATAATCATGTTAAAGCGGTAAAGATATAAGAACAGTACCATAGGTTTGTAAAAATCCTGAATTTGCATTTTGGAATTCCATGAATGCATCCAGCCTCTGAGTAAGAAAAATCTTCAGTAGCTGGTAAACTGGTGCATTGTTAGGATCCTTCTCCAATTGTGCGACGGCTGGCATGTCTAATAAATCACACTGCAATTCAAAAAACATAAAACTCATGGCTGTATTCCAGTTTAACACTTCCAATGATACTAACAAGTCAATAGCAAAAATATTACACATATGAATCTAATGATGCTTTTATGAATTACTATACCTGATATATACTGGGAGCCTTGACAAATTCAATAACTGCTCGTACAGCTTCCTCCTTGGCTTCACTCAGGACCTGGGTATCTTCATTGGAGAAAGTCGCCAAATATTTTGTCACAAACTGAAGGGATTCTTTCGCCAAACTGGAATATTGATTAAAATTCCCATGAGGCCATTGGTACACCTATGAAGAAAAGAGGGGAAATGAACATTGTAGTATTACCTTTTATTTTCTCTCAGCACATTAGCAATGGCAAGATATACTTCGCGCTGCTCTTTGATGTCAATATTCCACTCTTTCAAGAAACTGTCAATCTTCTTAAAAGAAGGCACTATATACTCAGTAACCTTCCCATTTACGACCAGTTCCAGAGCTTTCATATATACTTGAAAACGAGCATTTGGTTGATCCAGCAGATTATATAGATTGAAGAGGCTGCACAGAGGCAAGCAACAGATGAGAAGCACATAATACATAAATGAAACACTATAAGATATGCTCAAGAAATCCTAAGATACATTAGCTCAAAGATTCACACGACCATACATTTTCAAACGCAAAGAAGCTTTGTCATTCGGCTGTTGAACAACCTTAGAAGCTATAGCTTTCACCATTTCAAGTTCTTCCTCAGGACTTATCACATTCTTGACAAGGCTGCAAATTATGGTGTAGGTACACTCAAGATCTGATAAGAGGCAAACAACATCAAAATTACAAAGATATATAATGGCCAAAAAGGACAAACAAACAAATAGACTTGTGCAATGGTAAAAGACAGACCTTTCTCAGAGATCTTGGATGACACCAAGTCAGCTGAAGTTACCATTAACGTCGCCAAATCCAGCCACTTGCCAGCTATTATAGACTCCTCTGCTTCTCTACATAGCCTTGAAACTTGAGGCTCTGCAACCTAATAAGCAAACAAAAAGAGCTTAATTAAACTAAACAATTCCACACTGCGGCATATTCTCATTTAAAAACAGATCAAATGAGATTGCAAATAGAGTCATAGTAGTAAGAACACTAAATTGCTCAATTCAAGAGCAGAAAACCCAAATTTAACCCAAAAAAAACAAAATTTTAGCACTTCCGAAATCCAATGTATATGCATGGGGCCGTAAAGTAATCAAAATATACAATCTTCTACAATTTTTGTTTTTTTTTGTTTGATAAAATCTTCAGCATTTGTTGATGATCCAGAAACAATGCGGTACCTCGGGACCAGCATCAGCCCAGGCAAGCTGGGAAGTGAAACGAACAATGGCGAGAGAAGGATCTTCTTCGGAGGTGGGAACAATGGTCGTCATTTTCTGCTCTGGTTTTGAATCTCTGGACTACCTTAATCTCCTAAATCCCTAGAAGAAGTTCTTCAGCAGCTAAGCAGAGAGAGAGACAATGGGAAGCCCTAATCGAACGCTTTAATTTTCTTTGGTTAAGTATGTAACCGGATCCGGTCCGATAATAAAATAAGGAGGGAAAAAGAAACGGCTTTTGTGTATCCAACGGCTTTCCGTGCAATCAGAATCAAACGTATAGAATCTAACGGTCAGGATCAATCGTTATTGATTTTCGAATTCCCTTTGATGAAGAAGATGAGGCAGTCGTGGAGAAATCTATTTGCAGTTTTGTGGATAGCAGAATATGCAGAGAGGTTCTTCTTATGATCAGTGTTCTTTTTGGTGATGTGATCTCAAAAAGATTTGTATCTTGCCAATAAGTTTTAAATTAAAGCAGCTGATGATTGAGATTTGTGTCATTAGGAAAAGAGTTGTTTAAAGCTGTTGAATTAGTTTGAGTGACGGATGAAGTAACATAGACGATACATTGGATATTTGTGAATTTTTGTTGCTGAAAACTTTGAAACACATTCTCGAGATCTCAAGATTGATTGAGAAAGCTTATTATAGCTTTTGAACCATAGAATGACAAAGCAATCCTCACAACCAGTTTCAAGGATAGGAATAAAGTTTACATTTTTTTTGTTCAATAGATCAAAATGCTGAGATTGTCGTGGAAATTCAAATCATTACTGAGAACCAGATGGACCAGATCCAAACAAATAACCAAGAGAAGATCCTCCACCTGGTGCAGCATGAACCTTCGTCGATGGTCGGTCCTGTTTCTCATAACCAAAACCAACATTTTGTTAAATTTTAGTCAGTTTTGCAAATTCAATTCTCAAAAATGTTAAAAAACTATTTACCGTGATGAAGTTGCCACAGTTTTGTCCATCTGATCTGTAGTAATTATTAGGACTTCCTCTTACACCAGCCGAGCTCTGCTTCTTCTTTTCCTCCTCCGTCTTGTTTTTATCTCCGGTGGTGGTGGTTGTGGTGGTTGTCATTGGTCTACCACCAGCTCCGTCGGTGGTTGTTGTGGTTGTCGTTGTGGTGGTAAAGCTGGTGTTAACGGCGGGCTTCTTAGGTTTGCAAACAGACTCACCGGAACCAAAAAGATAACCTAGAGAGCTCTCTCCACCACCGCTGTTAAGTCCTCTAGCTTTCCCCATTTTCCGGCGAGAATATTCCGCCGCCAATCTTTGAAAATCTAACAATGTGCTACAACTTTAGATTGAACAAATCCAGTTCAATAGATCTATAATAAATTTACATAAATGTGAACCATTGACGACACATAGGAGAGAGTAAATTCTTTTTCTTTTTTTTTTTACCTTATTTTCTGGTTTGTTTTTTCTTCTTCTACGATTGGCCGCAAGTTAAGGCAGAGAAACAGAGGACACAAGGAGATACACACATGTTTGATGTATGTATGTTTGTATATATATACGCTACACGTGTAAGACAATGTGTGGTGAGAAAGAGGCATGAAGTTATGGTAGGCACGTGTGGGGGTTAGTTGTTATGTCCGTGAATCCCTTAAATTTTACCCGGTTTACTATTGGGTTAAACCGGTTTGAGGGACAAAAAGGAAAACTTTATGTTGGTACAAAGCTGTTTATAACCATTTATGTTTAAATATTGACCTTATTTTATAGATTACAAAGATTCGTATCCCTTGGAAAATAATAGTGGCAAACCACAAAATTGTACATTATTCAATTTTATCATGCAAGTCACAGACAGCAAAAAGCGGAAGGCCAGGATACAAGATTAATAATATTGTTTATGTTTATACTGAAATTTTACAGTTGTTCAAAACAAAAAATTACTGAAATTTTACCATATGCCAATTTCTTAAGAAAGTGTTGGAAGTGTTTGAATGGGCTTAGGGCTCTAGAGAAAGTTAAAGGAATTACAAAGTAAGCCCAATGATCTTTTTGAGCGTCATTCAATTTAGTATGCTATTCTCTCTAGCTTTTAGGAAAAGAACATAAAGAAGATTTATTTAATATGTTTTTCCTCTCTAGCTTTTAGGAAAAGAACATAAGAAGAATTATTTTTAACAGTAATAAAATCAGAATTTTTAGAGCAAAAATTTTCGGAATTATTCTTTTTTTAGTCAACCTTTCTGAATTTTTTTTTTTTTTTTTAATTTTTGATAAGTAAACCCAAAAAGAGAATAAAAGTTTCTCAAAATCTGACAAAGGAGACTTGAAAGGGTAGCGAGAACCCATGACTTCAGGGACCATCACAATATGTACGATCATCATCATGAATTCATGATCTTGATCATGAGTCATGAACATTATCATCATCATCATCCTACGGACAAGATTTTCTCGTTGACTTAAATTTATAAGTGACGTTGAAGGATGGCAATGGACATGTGAAAAACTGAAGAAACCCTCACTTTTACATCTAAATTTCCCTGCTACATTTATGAAAGAAAATATATTATTATTTTATAGTAGTGTTTTAAAACAATACATTTAAATTTATTTCTTTGGAAAATAAATCAAGCCATGGATCAGATGACATCACTTTCTAGATCTAGGCAATGAATCAAATTTTCATGTTAGATAAAGATAAGATCGAGGTTAACAAGAACGTGTCTATCTTTTTTCTTTATTTGGTAACAAGAACGTGTCTATCTTATCAAAGAGTTGCATCATTTTGGCTGAGAAAACCATATGGTGCTTATATGGTTTCCACTTTCCATGCTCTCAGCTCATGACCAATGTTTCAACTTTCAAGGCTGTGTATGCTAACTTTTTACCACATGTGTTGAAATTAATACTTTTGGGGAAATAAATGGAATTATTAATTCAAAATCAGAGAAGATGAATTCCATAAGTTCCAAGGTACATCAACTTGTGCGCTTTTTTTAATTAGCTTGTGAATGCAGATAAAAAGGGAATGCCCATATGATTGGAACAACTTGTTGAATACTATATAATACAGTCATTAACCAAAAAAATGAAATTGCGTGTATATGTATATGTACTATTTAAGCTTTCGATGGTCATCCATTTCAAGCTGATCAAATCCTACCAAACAAAATCAAATCGTAAAAGTGTAAAGATTGATATAATCATCATAGAATCCTTCATAGTCTGATAGACCAACAAAATGTAGACATACATCGTTGGTTTAATTAAAATATTTAATCTAATCTTAGTTAGTTACGAGCAATATCATGATTTGATTTTAGTGGTACTTTCCCATAAGGCATTCATCGTAAATAGAGTTTGGTAGTAGTGGGCAGATTAAGATTATATGCTTAGGGAATATCAAAGTGATTATATTTTTAAATTAATCACCAAATCCTCTCACCAAAAATTTGTGTTGGCTCATATTTTAACCAACATTTTATTTAGGGTTGTATTGAATCGAACATCTATAATGAATTAATGATTGTGTTAATTTTTAATCTCACAGAGACTAGAGTTGAGGAAATTGTCTACTATCAAAATAGAGAAAGACGCGCGAAAGATGATGCAAAATAAAAAGCAAGAACAAGATAGTTGGGCAGGAACCTGTGACTAGCTTAGCAACTAAAATATTTAAAAGGAAAAAAAAAAATTAGAGTTCATTGATTAATTAGCAGTATTTGATTCGTGTATTAAAATGTAATCTTAATATTGCAGTGTTACCAATATCGCTCGATAAATGAATTGACATCTTAATTTCGTATTTTTCGTAAACTATAACGATTCAATTTTTTTTTTTTTTTTAAAGAGTTAGTTACGACTTACGAGTAATAGCATGATTTTATTTGTGTACCTTCCAATGAGGCATTCATCGTAAATAGAGTTTGGTACAAGTGGGCAGATTATAGGATTGTGTGCTTAAAGAATTAATATCATAGTGATTAATTACATTTTTTTATTAACCACTAGATCCTCTTACCAACAAACTTAAGTGTTGGCTCATATTTAACCAAACATCTTTTATATTATAGTAAGTTTTAAGTATGCATGAAGGAACTGGAAGCACCAAATTGCCATGTGCATATGATCATAACCAATTTACAATACATTAAAAATGTATTCTACTTACCTAAATTTGCATGCCTTAATCCAGTAATTTTGTATCTTGGTTTTTCTTATTTTTTCTTTTTAATTTATACACAATATAATATTTAATATTGTACTAGCTAGTAGGAATGGCTTGGTTCAACTTCTAACCAGTGCTCATGATAACGCCATTTATAAATAATTTATATGAGTTTAGTTTAGTCTATATATCTCTAGGAAGATTAAAAACCAAAAAGTGAAAATCTTAATAGCGAGTGAAAAAAGAATCTTCCTACTTGTAGGTCTGTATCCATTTATCAATCTAAATCACAAATTGACATAAAAATAAATGGATTTCTTACTTAAAAAGTAAATAACGATAAGTGCATTAATCCAGTATTCTTTACATATCACTAGAAATTCCTTTCCACTTCCAATATAATTTTTTTTTGTTTTTTTATCATATGCTATATTAAAATCGTAAATATTATAGATATAAATTTCGACATATGACTATTTTGGCTAAACTAATTTTGGATCATATCTATTTGGGATCGGATCCGTTGAACCACCTTGAGCCAGATCGATTTCGGTTTAGAACCGCACATCATGATATTTTAGCTATAATAAGGAAAGAGAATGAAAATAATTAATATTGTCTTAGGTCCTTAATTAGTTTAGTTTGTTGTATTTTCTTTGTGACATGCAAATACTAGCATTTCGTTTTCTTTTAACATATATACTAAAATCCTCTCGGTGGTATGTTATATGAGTTGACCGACCTAATTGATATGTGGCAGCAAAACAATATGTACGTTATTTGAAAGATTGGTTTTAACTAATTACCAAGTAATAATGCATAAATATATTTTTCAAACGGTCACACGAATCGCATTTCTATCAGAGAATTTATGACTTTGTCTGCCTATTTGCATACATACATATGACGAAATCAGCCATCTTTTCCGTAATGTTTAGCTTAAATTCATACCCACTATTTTCTTTAATATATTTATCTTCTCTCCAGTTACTTTTTATACAGAATTTTCTCTCAAGTTATATATGTTACCATGAGGTTTAATTAAATCTTCAATTCAATCCAAAGAACTAAACTACTCTCACGCACTTTCAAAATTTCTTGATTGGTTTGAACCCTTGAACTCTATCGATATAACAAACGTGAAAGTTAATTTATGTTTATTTAACGAACGGTCCATATCCGTTATTTTTATTACTTCATTTTAAAAGATAATATGAAAAAAAGAGTTTGGTAAACCTTATTGATCTTTATCTGTATTATGTTTGTGGCAAACACATAACAGGATTTTTACTTACTTTAAGGAAAAACTTATACTAGCATATCAAGGATTTGCGAGCAACAATATTTATTATGATATATATGCATGTACTCGTCAAAATCAAAGGGAAAGAAACCTAGACTTGAATTAATGGTGAAACTATACCAATGTTGAAAGGGTGGGTGATAAAGTGGGATCATGTGCCAAATATTATTGTATTAAAATAGATATTTAGACTTATCATAAAAGAACCACGCTATGAGGTTTGATTTTTATTTGAAGTCAATTACTAATAATAATGTTCGTATATTTTTTCAATCAAACTTGAATTTTGCTTTGTGTGAATTATTCCCCCTTTTGTTTTCTATTTCACTTGCCAATTGCTTCAATCAAACATGCATCCATATAAATGTTTGATGTATGGTAACTTGGTTAGTAGTATTTGTTAAAAGTTAAACATCTATCTAAATACTTACCAAGTTACCATATACAATCAAACAATCATATGGATTTTATTTAATTCATTTATATATGTCACTGGTGACATATGGACTTTATATAATGTAATCGATTCTCACTGGATGGGTTTATTTACATGTGTACATGAGTACATGTCGTCGTTGATATACATATATGTACCGGTCTGGGTGTTAAGGGTCAATGCAAAAAAGTCAACTTGGAAAAGCACATTACCAAAACAAACAAGGTACGTCCATGTTCAACTTCTTACCCTCTTTTTTTTTTTCTTTCTTCTTTTTTTTTTTTTTTGTTTGTTCCACACACATTCTCAAGATCGTTGAGTTTGAAACATATCTTTCATAATCTACGTGCGTGTATACACATATGTCTTTAGCGAATAAATCAAGGACACCAGCTCATAGAAGATTTTTTTCCTTAACTCAGCTCATAGAGGATTTATTAATCTTGTTTAGTTTTATGGTATATAAAAATGATAAAAGGTAATTTACGGTTTTATCATTATATCAACACATGTATATTTTATTAGTAAATTACTGATTAATAAGTAATAACATGTGATTCCATATGTTTTTACTGATACAGTTATCGGGAATTACGATTTATGTTCGATCGATTCACTATTAAGCTAAGTTTATGACACCTACAAAAATATATCCAATTTTACCATTGCCCACATGGTTACACAAATTGAGTTAAGATATTTAATTTAATAAGTAGCTATATATTTTTATATTATTCAACTTTTTAGTTTTTAATATTCTATAATTCTATGATTATGTTATTTTGCAATATGTAATGCTCTTTTAACATGAAACCTAAATTCATTGGACCTTAATTAATTTTTTTTCAGATACAACGATACGTCATATTTTGTGGTGTTTTTTTCTTTCCATATATCATGAAATTAAACTCATTAGACCATAATATTTTCGGATACAACGATAACGTCATATTAATTGTAATAGCTTGTGAAACTCGAGTTGAAATAAATAGTTGATAACCGATTGAAATCTGCGTTCCAAATAACCCACTGTATCACTATACAAATCATTTTGGAAACGCGCTTAGTAATGTCACCAGTAAATTACTTTACCAACAAAAAAATGTTACCAATAATTATATTATCCCATAATAGTATGATACAGAAACAAGAATCTTAAGTACGCTTAGTAACGAGAGTTTAGATGGTGTGATTCTTGATTGGCAACCCTCACTAATTGCCCATGTGCAGCATATTCCTTGGTTACTTCCAAGGCCACAAGCTAATTTTTTCATGATTAAATAAAATAAAATGATTTTAATATAGTAATAAAATAAATAAGTTCGTTCATAAACCCCACCTTGTCAACAGCACATAGTTGAACAAAAGCACGTGATCTGCCTAGAAGGTTTTTAACTAGTACATCGCATGAAAAAGTCATAAACTCTCAAATCAATATATCAAAATCTAAATAAAACAAATGCTAAAAAAGACATTATTCTACATCATATAATAATACAGGCTTAAATTCCTCAGTTTCTATAGATCTATTACACCTTTTAAAAGCAATTATTTACTGTTTGATAGACAAAAGGTTTAGGATGCAATAATTTAATGAAGACTTTTCTCTACTCATATTTTTATTAATTTCATAGTCCTAAAAACATTTTAAAAACTTCTTATATTTTTAAAGCCAATGATCTAGGCTTTAAAATTTTTTAATCACAACCATAATTTTAAAGTCAAAATTTATGCAGTAAGTGTTTATAAAAGGAAAACCCAAAACCACAATCCCAAATAAAAAGGATAAAATTATGTAATTCGAAATGATTAGACCTATCGATATTGTCCATAAATAAAAAAAAAAACACTTTAAAAACAAGTATTTCATTTTCAAGAATTAAACTATTCTTTGATGAAGCCAAAACACATTATTCTTTTGTAAGACCCACCAATCTCAGACCATGCAAGCTTTCTTCCAGTGCACCAATCCACTTTCTTCATAAACAATTAAATTATAGTTTTGTTTTTGGCCATTAGGAATCAAGTTTTCGTCACTTTTTTTTTTTCTTTTAGAATTTTCTCTTTACATATTTTATTTGTTTGAAAATAAAAATTCTGCTGTCTGTCTCTGACAAACTCCACATGCATGTGTAAAGGGGCACCAAAGACTTAAGAGACCCACCCACATTATTTTGTCCACATGGATGTGTAAGGAAAACCTCTTTTTTTTCATTTATTATTTCCTTTCTCTGTTCTTTAATTATTATTAATAATGTTAGTAATTGTACCATCTAATTTGTTTGTAAGAAATCAATTAAAGTAGATATACATTTACCATTGGTGACGAAAAAAGAAGAAGCAAAGAAAGATACATTCACCAGTAAGTTTAACAAATATATACTATAGATTTATAGAGTATCGCATTGAAAACTAAACCACAAAAATACAAGGTATTTATCCATAATTTTTCTTCTTCTTATATTATTACAAAAAAAAAAGAATGAAAAAAAAAATTGAACTTGGTCTGAGCTTTCATGTGCATCACTTTCATCAGAGATGCATAAAAAATAGATACCTCATTATTCCCAAACAGATTTTTTCAGAGCTTTGGTCATAAATATTTATATTATTTTAATAATTAAAATATCAAATAATTCAATTACATTCTCTTACATGTATAAATCTACGGATACACACGCATGTGTATGTACGTACATACATAACATAACCGATGTTTATATATGTGTATGTACGTACATACATAACATAACCGATGTTTATATATGCTTGAAAAGCTTCTCCATATAATTGTAGAGAGAGCTCTTTTGCCTTTTACAGACTCACTTCTCTCAAACAACACAAAAAAAAAAAATCTCCTTTTTTCTTCTTCTCTTCTTTCTTCTTCAAGGAACCCTCCAAGAAAACAGACACAGAGAAACCTAATTTCTTGTCTGGTCATAACTTCACAAGTAGCTTTACCTTTGTCTTAATACTGGGTTCTTCTTTGTCCTCTTGTCTCCTCTTCTTTCTCTAATTCACAAAACAGAGCATTTTCAAGAACTGATATGAGAGAATCTGAGTGTTCCAAAGCTATTTAGAGTTCAAAACCTTCTGGACCAAAGCTAAGAAGAAGAAGAAGACGAAGACGAAGAAGAAAATGTCGGCGAAGCTTTTGTATAACTTGTCAGAGGAGAATCCAAATCTGAATAAACAGATTGGATGTATGAATGGGATATTTCAGGTGTTTTACCGGCAACATTATCCGGCGAGACGTGTTGCCGTCGCCGGAGAAGAAGTCAAGTCTCTGCCTTCAGGTAACATTTCTCTCTTTAGTCTTTGCTTGCCTTGCAATGTCCTCTCCATTAAAAACCTGAGAGAAGAAAAAGTAAAAAGTTTCAGATTGAAAAAGTTGTTCAACACAGGACATTGTTTTTGTAATCTAGTTCCTGACTAAGATCCTTAATCCAAGATTCAGGACCACAAAGATGAAAGAAACCAAAGCTATAGAACATGTCTTGTCTCAAGAATTCTCTCTATACTTATCTCTATAGGTGTGTGTGTATACACCTAACGGAACTATGTATTTGGTTAAAAAAGTAAAAAAATTTGTGGGTGATACTTTTTTGCAGGCAAAACAAGTGACAGTGTCGGTGATACCAACATTTCAACGGTAAAAAGTAATAATAAGAAGAAGAAAGCTGCAAAGGAGAAACAGAGAGGAGTCTCCTCTGAATCATCCTCGAGGTTGTCTTTTTCTTCTTCACCATGCTCCTCCAGCTTCTCATCTGCAGATATTAGCACCACGACTTCTCAGTTTGAACAACCCGGTTTGATTCCAACGAGTAATGGTGAGAATCCGGTAAGAGAACCGACGACCAACGGGTCGCCAAGGTGGGGTGGTCAAATGTTGCCGAGTGATATGAGGGAGCTAGTGAAAAGTTCAATTCATAAGGAGACAAGAACCAGAGATGAAGAAGCCTTGTCTCAGCAGCCAAAATCAGCCAGAGGCGCTAATGTATCTCTTCTCAAAGAATCATCACCATCTCGGAATTCTAATGAATGGAGCGAGGGACGGAGAGTAGTGAAGCTGAGAGACAGTCCTCGGTTCTCTTACGATGAGAGGGAGATGAGAAAGACAGGCACTAAGTTGAAAGAGACACCGAGGTTGTCGTTAGACAGCAGATCGAATTCCTTTAGGAGCGCAAGATCTAGTTGTTCACCAGAGCCACAAGAGCTTGTAGCGGGTCACAGAAGAACAACATCGAGTGTCATTGCCAAACTGATGGGTCTTGAAGTCATTCCAGACGAGTCTGTGGCTGATCAGAACAGAGAAAATCGCTTCTGCAACTCCCCGAGACCAACTTCCCGAGTGGAAGCAGATCTACAGAGATCAAGAAGTTTTGATTCAAACAAGAAGATGATGCCTGCTAAATTTCCTATGAAAGCAGCTCCATGGACGCAAGTGGATGGTGCCAAGAACCAAGTAAAAGCAGCAGACACTACTACACTGACAGTTTATGGTGAGATACAGAAGCGGCTTTCTCAGCTTGACTTCAAAAAGTCTGAGAAAGACCTCAGAGCTCTGAAGCAAATACTCGAAGCAATGGAGAAGACACATCAGTTGATAAGCAAAGATGATGACAACAAAACTCTGAGTTCAACCAATTTCATGCAGAGAACTGACCATCCAATTCCATCTGCAACAAGCCCATCGTCCAAGAATTTCAGATCTTCATCTATCGTGGTTATGAAAGCAGCGACAGCTCCAGTCTTCAGAGAGACGGGCGTTTCTGATTCCGCCTCTTTATCGCCGAAGAATGTTGCTTTACCAAATGTCAAGGTTGGAAACCTGAGGCAAACCCACAAAGTCATTCTGAGGAAGCAGAGCGCCATGGATGTGACCCCGAGGCCGGGATTTTACAAGGGCCAGACAGATTCCACAACGAAAAACACTAGTACCAGACCATTACAGTCGAAAAGCGACATGGCCAAGTCAGGGAAGAGCCAGAAGCCTAGTGTCAGCCCAAGGACACCACCAAAGAAGTTCGGGTTCGAGAAGCAGTCTCGACCAACGTCTCCAAAATCAGAACCGAACAAGATCCAGAGACAACAACTCACTAGGCAACAGACAGAGTCAGCCTCCCCAAGAAGAAAACAAGGGATCAAATCTCGTGGCCTGCAGCAATCTGAAGACCGTTTAAGTGATGAAAGCAGTGACTTGAGAAGTCTAAGATCTGACAGCAACGTAAGCTTGGCCTCTAACCTTGACATTGAGGTTACAAGCAGATACAAATACGAGCGGAACAGCGACATCATGGAGCAGCACACCCCAAAACAAAGGGTATAACATTTTCTCCTCAAGCAAATTTTCACTTCACAAGTTGTTCACTAGTAAATGTTTCACTGAATCTCATCTGTTTTTATCAATGCAGAGTCCAGACTTGGGAATGAGGTCGTTGCCAAAACCTCTGAAACTTACAGTGGAGCAGCCAAGCCCGGTTTCAGTTCTTGATGTAGCCTTCGACGAAGATGAGTCACCATCCCCTGTGAGGAAGATATCCATTGTCTTTAAAGGTGAGTCACTGAGAAAGTTTAAAAACACTATCTGAGTGGTTATCAAGTTTTCTCTGAGGCTAGAAAATAAGTATGATCAATTCGGTTAAACTACAAGTCCATTGACATTAAACTCGTTACATTTATCCACAGTATATCCAAAATAGATTGCAAGTTTGGATTTGTTTGAAGTTCTCACCTTAACTATCTCTTGTGCCACAGAGGACGATAATCTAAGTTCTGAAGAGTCCCAGTGGATGAACAAGCAGAGCAACTTACGTAGATCAATTGTGTGGCCCGAGAGTAACGCAAGTCTAAAACAGCAGCCTGATACCGAACTTATCGAGGATTTCATGGAGGAAGGTGCTGAAATGAAAAATGGTGACCACAAGTACATCTCAGAGATACTGTTAACATCAGGGCTTCTAAGAGATATCGACTACAGCATGTTAAGCATTCAGCTGCACCAAGCACACCTACCTATCAACCCTAGCCTTTTCTTTGTCCTGGAACAGAACAAGACAAGCAATGTGAGTCCACAGGACACCAAACACAAAGGCAGAGGATTCGGGACGGCAAACCTGATAGAGAGAAGCAGGAGGAAACTCGTATTTGACACCATCAACGAGATCTTAGCTCGGAGATTCGCTGCAGAAGGGTGTACGAAGCAACCATACATAATGTCATCAATCAGCCCACTAAGGAAAACCGAAAAAAGTTCAAGAGGGAAAGAGCTGCTGCAAACTCTGTGTTCAGAGATTGATCGATTACAAGATAACTCAAAGTGTATCTTGGATGAGGACGATGAAGACCTGATTTGGGAGGACTTGCAAGGCCATGGCATGAACTGGAAGGAGATTGAAGGAGAAACACCAGGGTTAGTGTTAGACATTGAGAGGTTAATCTTCAAGGACTTGATTAATGAAGTTGTGACAAGTGAGGTTGCAGCTTTTCCAGGAATGCTCAGTGGGCAACCAAGGCAGCTTTTCCATTGCTAATATTCCTAATTAATCATCCCTTAGAATTTGTAAATGAAGGAATCTAAATCATCCATTTTACAGAGTTGAGAACATATGGTTTCTTGGTTCTCGGAACCCTTTCTTATAATTCTCTTCTTAATTGTTTATGTAAAGACTCAACTCAAGATAAAGCTCAATAATGTTGTATCCGTTTACAAGAATATTTCAGCAAACCTCAACTGATCCAACAATTGTGAATTAAGTTTGAATTACTAATTCTGCCACACTTAAAAAGGAATCAATTTTGACTAGAAATGAGGATATTGTATCTCCATTTGAAAAAGGAATGTTGCACCAGCAAATTATGCTAAAGAACAAACACCCTTCTCTTCCTCCAGCAGTTCGAGTCAGTAAAAAAAATCTCTTTCCCTAAGAAGTCACGTATTCAATCGCAAACTATCACTAAACTCAGAATGCAAAGATATTCCGTCTACAAACTCTAAATGACAAAATACCTATTTTACATCTGTGTCAACACTTTCGAGCTTTTCTTCACGTTCTATCTTCTTCTCCCTCTTGTCTTCATCCTCTTGAAACCAACCCTTTTCCTCTAAGCTCTGATTTATCCTCCAAGATACAGAGGCTTTTCGAGTCCCAATCTTGAAACTAAGCAAAGCTCGTTGTATTCTTGCACCATCTTTTTTCTCCCCATCCTCTGTTTCAGCTAATCTGTTCTTGTCGTTGATCTTATCAACTGGAGCATATGCCTCAACAGTTGGAATGTGATGCCTCTTGCTCAATTGTTTCTCAGGAACGTGGTTAATGCTAACTTCTTCGTTTGTAATCTCTGATGGGCAGAACACAGGCGGCACATTCTTATCTCCAACCCAAAGTGGTGGAGCAAGAAATGGGTTACCTTCTGGTTCCTCTGTTGGTTTCTGAACATCCTTTTGATCCATGGACTTCTGAACTTTTAACCTATCAATATCGACATACTGCTGCCTACTCGTCAAAGACGGTCCATTTTCTCTACTCTGCACATCCCCTTCTACTATCTTGTCAACACTAGTCTCCTCTGACACATTGGACGTCTTGGTTTCAGGAAATGCAGGAAGCCAAACTGGAATATGCTCATCTGGTGGCTCTGCTCCAATCTCAAGAAAGCTCGGAGCTGGTCTTTTTCCTCTATTGAAAGGGAAACGGGGAAGAGCATAAACAAACGGCATTTCCTCGGCTTCTCCTGTGTAACGAATAATATCCTTGACAACACCAGATTCAGCAAGACAATGATCAACATCAGGAGCACCCTCGAAACCCAATCCAGACCCCAAATCCTCCAGTGCTTGAACAATGTCCAGAGCATTACCTTCTACTCTACCAGCAACATTAGCATAGAACTGCGCAGTCTTCCCAATGTTCTGGATGTATTGAATCATTACATCGGTTAGTGTCTCAAGCGCAGACTCATGAAAAGAACTGAATCTCACACCTTCTCGTGCCTGTGATTCTTGATAAGTATTAATCTCAACACTCTCACATATCTGTGCCACGGCCATTCTAGCGAGTGCGTACGCAAAATCATTCCCACGAAAAGTATTCCTTTTCCCGTGTAACTCTCTCCGCTGACTTCCACCCTCTCCACCTCCATTGGTCATATTCAACCTTTATTACAACTTTACACAGCGTAACATGTAGAACCATTTCTTGAATCAACCCAACGAAAAGCGCATTCCTTTGATAACCAGAATTGTAATTAACTCATTACCCACTGAGTTTCTCTCATCTCGGTACCTTAAATACAATAAGACGAGAGAGAAAAAAAAAAAAAACATCATTGAGCTGAAACAAAAATTGAACCAAGGACATACAAAAAACGAGGAATAGGAACCCAGTTGCCCAATACAGGAAACGAAAATTCTGAACTTTTATAAATATCAATTCTTTCCTAAAACAAAACCAAAACCCTAGAAATTTCAGCAAGTCTGGTTCAGGGCATAAGAGCGGAGAAATTGAAAACGAATCCGTTAAACAGAAACAAAATGATTACCGGAGAAGAAGAAGACTTCCCCATTGTGAAAACCCCCGAGCAGTATAATCAGTTACGAAGAAGAACCAGACAAAACTCCGGTAGGTAGCAGCGAGGAACCCAATGGGAAACCCTAGCGAAGGAGTAAAATTGGGAGAATTTTAGGGCTTACGGAGGTACCAAGGAACCGAATCGAAGTAGAAAGGCGCCAAATTATAGGGCTAGGAATGAGATTAAACCCGGCTTAAACCCCTCGATCCAGAGAGAGAGAGAGAGATTGAAAGTGTTGAGATTTTCGTCCTTACTTATAAGCGGAAGCAGATGATTAAAGGAAAGAGGGAATGATAACTTCACGACCGAGCAGATAGAGATCTCGTGACAATGCTCTGTCCTTCTGCCACGTGTTCTTTTCTTTTCCCATTTTTTTCCGCTCTCCTTCTTTTCCATTGATGACAATTTTTTTATATCGTATATTAATATTAAAATTTAAATTTCCACTTAAGCAATTCCATAAATCTTACTCGTGTAATGAAGTCGCATGTAATAATAATTTTATCCACAAGATCGAACTGAATTTAACTGTGTTTTTTGTTGACCAAACAAAATTTCGAGGGCAAATAAAAATTGTCGTTCAATTATTTTCTTAGCTAATAAAATAAACCAACTTGTGAATGAAATATGAGAAGACTTCATGGGCTTTCCGTTAGCAAACATTTTCTTTAGATCCGAACGGCCTTGAAGTTGGCCCAACATCAAACAGCTATACACTATTATTGGCTACTACTATCTTAACACGGTAAACTCAAATAAAATCCAAACCCAATTTCAGATTGAACATCTTTAGTGGCAATCATGAATGAGTTCGGTTTGGAGGATTATTCTCGACTTAAGACAAGTTTCCTCCGTACTCCAGAAGAAAAAAGATTCAAACTATATACAGTTTTGATCATGCATACAGTCACAGAGATAATCTACTTACTAGTCTTTTCATTTTTCTTCCTTGTTCTATTTCTTGAATCAATCACGTTGAGATGGACAATAAAAGCAAGAACAAGAAAGCCAACGGTTCCAATAAGCTTTTTGCGACTGCATTTCAGGCGCTTGCTTCGACAACGACGACGACTTCCTTTGTGGCGGTAGCTGAGTTAGAGTATGAGTTGCTGGGATGAAATAAAATTGCGTTTGCGGATGCGGCTGCGACAGTTCCAATCGCTTATCGAAAACGTTCCATCTGAGTTCCATAGACGGCGTTTTGACACTTCCATTTTCGTTATGCAGTCTACCATAAAGAAAACAATAAGAATGAGTGTTTGGTTCAGATAAATAGAAATAGGGCTAAAAATGTTTTCTTGGGGCGCAAGCATGAAATAAGAAATAGAGCAGACTTATAGGTACATGGGGAATGTGAAAGAAGAGATACTGTTGTTGCTCGTATCTGAACGACAACAAATGCTTGAATCGTCTAGTATGATCCCTATCACATCATCTTCTATTTCTTCTTTCTCTTCTTGTTCACAGGTTACATTTGATTGCTCCTTCAGATCATAGCCATCATCATCTTTGACTGTTTCTTTATCTTCATGCTTACTGGCTACATTTGACATGTCGTATTCTTTGGAATTGAGTTTGGTCATCTCTTCTATTTTGCTATCGTCATCCTCATTATCACTCTCAGCGTGTAGTGATTCATTAACCAGAGGAAGAGAAAGAAACGTATTTGTTTCAGTTGTTTTTTTAACCGGTTCGTTTGATTCTTCTGGTTTAATCTTCTCCTCCTCATCATCGTCTTCTGCTTCTTCTTTTTCTTCATCTTGTTTACCGGATACAACTAAAGTTTTGTGTTCTTTTACTTTGCTCTCATCATCACTTGATTTCTGCGTCTCTTCCAATTTCAACGCAGCACCTAACCCAATGACTCTATGTTCTCTAGAGAGACTAACGTTCCCCGTGTGAAGGCTAAACATCGATTTGTGAGAGGCCAAACTCCAATCCATTGAGCCACCCGGTTTACTAAAGAAAACCGATAAAGGAATCTGGTTTGGGATGTATCCGGTTTTGGCGTCCATGTCTTGGAGATGATTCTGATACCAGAAAAAAAAAACCTGAAGGAAACTTGTTGGATTTGTAGCAGAAAAAAAGCCAGTGTGTTGTTATTGTAATGAAGATAAACTTGCAAAAATTATAAGTTTTTGTCTTTCGCTTGTGAGCGATTTGATTTATACGAACACAAAAATAATCTCAACGGACCTTTTTTTTTTTTTTTTTATTCTATTATTTCTCTTAGCTGTTGTTGTTTGTTAACTATTGAAGCCATTTGGGTTATGGCGTTTGTTAAGTGCGCGGGAACGATTTAGGAGATATGTAAGCAATTAGTTTGTAGTTAGCAAAGAAGGTTAGTAACGAAGTTAAGGTGTGTTTGTTTTTATTTTCCTATGGATCAGCGGTAGATAAACTGATAAGTTTAGTTATTTATTTTTTCTTTTCTGTTACCACTCACTCCACCATTTTTAGCAAAAAGTTAGTAAGCTCGAGAAAATCATTAGTATTGGTGAAACCACATGTGTCCGTTTCGAGTGTTTTGGACGAATCTATGTTATTATACAAGCAAAGGCCTGAGAAAGGCCCATCTTAAAGGTCCAAATGATTTGGGCCCAAAATTGATATTTCTCTTTCGTCGAACCGAACCACATTTTACACTTGGTTTGAGGCTTTGAGTTCCCCGCATGAATTAAACCGGAGAAGGAGGTCAATTCCGTAATTTTCATAATTTTCTTAAACCCTTTGTCTGGGTAAATCATCTCCTCGAGTCAGAACCCTAATTTATCTCCGCGTCTTTTTCTTGCTCTGTAACAAGTCATCGGAGAAGTTAAGAGGCGGAAAAAAATGGATGTCGATGGAGAAGATGTATCTAGAAGACTTCATGTGAAGTTCGTGACGAAGCTTGACCCTCCGTTTAAAGCTCCGGTCAGCTCCATCGCCATCCCTTCCAATGTCACTCGTCTCGGTCTCTCTTCCATTGTCAATGAGCTTCTTAAACACGGTAGCTTCTTCTCTCCATATCTCCCTGTACCTAGTTTAACTTATATGTGTTTTAGTTTCGATTGCTGGTGTTTATTATTGGTCTTTGTCTTTAAATTTGTCTAATCCTAAGTTTTAGCTCTGTTGAGGAACTTGTTTGTAGTTATGAATTAGAGAGTACATGAAAACATGTATAATTGTTTGCCTGGATTATGTAATATTCATCTCTAAAGGTATATAATTGGGTATTGACTTTGGCATATTTGGATGAACAGAGAATTCTGAATGGGAAAGTGAGCCATTTGATTTCTTGATTGATGGGGAGCTTATTCGTATGTCACTCGAAGAGTTTCTTCGGGCAAAGGGAATATCTGCGGTAATGTTTTGAATCCTAAACACACCACTAGTGTAATTATGAACTTTTTTGTTATAATTTTCATTTCGTGAGGCATAGCAAATTGGTGTTTAATTTCAATGCGGTGGCATTAATACTTAGCTCTTTATCTTGGAAACAGATACTTAGATAAGTTATTGGTTCTTGCAGGAACGAACTCTTGAAATCGAATACATAAGGGCTGTGACACCACGCAAGGAGGAAGAACCCTCCTTGCATGATGACTGGGTCAGCGCGGTGAATGGTTCTTCTCCAAGGTAGTTTTTTTTCTTTTCTACTCCACTACTACATGATGTAGAATGGCCCTATAAGTTGGCGTATTTTATGATTTTCTTTCCATCACACCGGTAATTTGATTTAAAATTTCTATTAACATCATCTAGTGATGATCCTTATAATTTTAAGGATTAATAGTCATTTGTTCTTGTTCCTAAACCTTGTGTTAGTGGTTGTTTTGATCTCGTTGCTGTCATTTGCAGGTTTATTTTGACCGGTTGTTATGACAGTTTAGGAAGGTAATCATTTGACTCATTTATTATATCTTGTATGCATCTGCTTATCTACTGTCTTTTTGTATTGCTTTCAACATTTGCAAGAATCTTAGATTTTTTAGTTTTTCTTCTGATAAAGAGTGTGGAGCTCTGCTGGATCATGTTCACACATATTAGAAGGCCACGCTGGGTCAATCTCCTCTGTTGCTTTAGTTAACTCCAATGGTATGAGCATAGTATGAGAAATCTATAATATGCATGTTCGATACTAGCAAATGATATTAACAAGAAGGATTTTTCCTCTGTTTATTCGTGCATCCAGATGCAGGGAGTGTTACTGTAGCCACTGCCTCTAAAGATCGGACATTGAGATTGTTTAAGGTAAACATTAATATTAATAATACATCATATATTTAAAACCAAAGGTAAATTTTTCCGTCTAACAAATTCATCTCTTCCTGTATGAAGTTTGATCCAGCTGAATCTGTTGACTCTTCTACAAGAGTTAGGGCATACAAGATATTGCGTGGGCACAAGGCGTCAGTGCAAAGTGTTTCAGCTCAGAAATCTGGGAACATGGTTTGCTGTTACCCCTTGCGCTTAACTTGTGTTTTACAAGTGAAACTACTTTGCTATATTTCTTCGAGCTAACCACCTTTTCTGTTGTATAATGTAACTAAGGTTTGCTCGAGTTCATGGGATTGCACGATCAATTTATGGGACACAAATGAGTCTACTTCAGATGGGGAGTCAGTATCAGTGAAGAAAAGAAAAGGGAATAATAAGACCGAGGAATCTCAGTCAGAGGTACCCGCAATAAAGTCTGGATGATATGCAAACTCTTTTGAAAATCACAATCTGCTCTTCAAGTCAAGAGGATGAGAGCCGTATTCCAACGTTGTGTTTTTCTTAGTTCAAGTATCTGATAGCATTATGTTATTGAATTTCTTACAGGGAGAGGCGGTGACTACATTTGTTGGACACACACAATGTGTCTCAGCAGTTGTTTGGCCAGAACATGATGTAATTTATTCCTCTTCATGGGACCATTCCGTAAGGAGATGGGATGTTGAGACAGGGAAAGATTCTTTGAACTTGGTATACCTTTCTCACTCTTTTTCTTTCTCATAAATTCAGTCACACACCAGACACGTTGTTGCTAAAAAAACAGTGCATTTAAGCTGTTTCCACCGAAACTTAGATCCAGCTTGGTTCTGTCAAAATGTAGTTCTGTGGAAAAGCTCTCAACTCTGTAGATGTTGGTGGTGAAGGTTCTGCACTTGTAGCTGCTGGTGGCTCAGATCCAATCCTTAGAGTATGGGATCCTCGTAAGCCAGGTGAGAGATCCAATATGAACACAGACCAAGTCAATATATAACCAGACTGGGTTTTTATTACATGGTTGGTAAAACTCTCTTCATTTACTCTGTAGGAACGTCCGCTCCCGTGTTTCAATTCTCTTCACACAGATCATGGATTTCCGCTATTAAATGGCACAAAAGCTCTTGGTTTCACTTGCTTTCCGCTTCCTATGACGGCAAAATCATGCTCTGGGATCTTAGAACTGCTGTAATTACTCACACACACACACTCCTTTTCGTTATTACCCACGTTTTTTCCCATTTTGCAACTAATGGTCTTCCTCCTTTGCAGTGGCCTTTGTCAGTGATCGACACACACAAGGATAAGGTAAAATAAACACAATCTTATCTTCTATCTTCAACTCTTTTAGCTCATTTTGTTAGTGAAACGGTGGGATACAAATTGGTTTTATAGGTTTTATCTGCTGACTGGTGGAAAGGAGACAGCGTGACCAGTGGAGGAGCCGACTCTAACCTGCGAATTTCTTCCGGCATCCCAATTTCTTAAAAGGTCTTAAATCCTAAATCTTTCGACCATTTCTTTTCTTACCAAAGAGGTCTGAAATCCGAATTCTTTCAACCATTTATTTTCTTAGATGAAATGTGGAACTCAGAAACACCAAGATTCTCTGTTCTAGACCCATATCGGTTCTGCTGGAGAAAGCTTATTGTAAGGTTTTGTATACTCTTTCATATTTCATATTTGGAATTGTTGAATCTTAATTTCACTTTTGGTGGGAAGCAATTTTGTTAACGATTATTAAGAAAAATGTATTTGCTCACTTTGTCTGCGATACTGAATACTAGATTTGTTATGCTCCCTTTGGCGATGATATAATCATAAACATATAAATTGCATCAACTAAAAATATTACTCCTCGTTATACAATAATTTTAGTAGAAGATAAATTTATTCAAAAGATATATGTTTCATATTTGCATAACCTGTTCATAATTTTGAAGACTAAGAATATCGAAAATTACCCATTACTATATTTTTACATACGTTAAAGAAAGTTTTTTTAGATGTAAATGATACTTAACTAAAAGAGTTCCCAATCAAAAGTTAATCTTACCATCATTAAGTTTGATTAAACTGCCAACTAAATGGAACAACATTATGAAAGTCCAAACATCTCCCATCACTTGTAGCAGCCTTAAAACACAAACTCTGTCCGGTTAACTTCATACCGGTATCCCAAACCTGTCCCCAGTTCAAATGCATCGGAATCCAACCGGTCTCTGAACCTTTCACCTTAACCTCAGCCACAACACCAATATGTCCAG
Source organism: Barbarea vulgaris (assembly GCA_963667165.1). NCBI lineage: Eukaryota > Viridiplantae > Streptophyta > Magnoliopsida > Brassicales > Brassicaceae > Barbarea > Barbarea vulgaris. The sequence continues at coordinate 22,213,598 of OY763891.1, forward strand.
TCAAACACCAACCGTGCTTAGAGCCGTCGTCTCTAAACCGTAGCCTTGCACAAGCTCCTTTTGGTTTATGTTGGTTGATACAGATAAATTGATATTTTGGTTTAGATTCTTTAGAACAGTGACAATGTGTACACACAAAAGAAAAGTAAAGAAAATGTTTTCACATTTAGTTGTTGATTTTCTCTCTCTCTTACCACTCTCAGTCACAAGTCACACGCACATACTAGCTATTGGATTTGAACTGGCAAGTAGTCTAGTACAAACTTATTAAAAAGATAATATTAAATCCAAATCACACATTAGCTCTAATGTTAACAGATAAAAGAAAGAAATGTAATAGTATGTTATTTCAAATGAATAAACGTACTCATGGTTTCTTTACTCTTTATATCACCGTAAAAAGTGGCACGAGCATCATTCCAATGGTCTTTGGCACCATTGGCAGCACCGGTGATCATGAGTCGGTGTTCCGAGGCCACGACTGTCAAGGTGGCCAACAAGGCTACTACCACCGCCGTAAAACTACGAGCAATGTACACAAAGGTCACTAGTACTTTAACCAATTGGTAGAAAATAATAAAATTTTAGATAAGCGGAAAATGTCGAGTATGAGATGAGTATATAATAAGGAGGGTAACATGCAGACCAGTTAATTATTTTTAATTCATTTAAGATTATATATACCATTTTGAAAAATCTTAAAACACATAATGTACAAAAGTAGGTGATGTTCTCAATTTAGTACACTTTCTTAATCTTTTATTTACTGATTATTGAGTTTTATAAGGTATAATAAAAAGTAAATCTACCTTTAATCGAGGGTAGTCATATATTTTGGATTTCTTAGAATCCAAAACTAAAGTATGAATGTTTAACAGTTTTGTTGTAAGTTGTATTTTTTTGTTTGATATATTGTTCTTGTATATAATTACAATTTGTTTTATTGCATCGATTGCATGTATAATTGTATATAGCTATCACTTGACCAAAAAAAGAAGAAGTATATAGCTATCTTTACCAGAAAACATCTAAATGAAAAAGGTGTATTTAAATTTTGTTTTAAATTGGTGACAAATTGTTTTGAAAAGAAAAAAAAGGTGATGGCTTTGTAAAAACTTCAGTGTAAAGTAGATAGCTATAAAGCCTATAAATAATATTACTTGGATATTCACATGTACAAATGTGCATAATATGTCTACTTGTAAGGTGTACTTGTATAATACACTATGTCTTGCTTTTTCTGCAGGATTATCTACTGACTGTTGTATTCTATTTTTACATAAAATACTCAATAAGCACACATGTCCGGTTCATTAGATTGTTAGCCTAAAGATTATCCGTTAAAATAAAAAATATCATTTCTTTATGAACGCTTTGACATGCACTGGAACAAACAAAAAACGCTTTAACTGCTCAGAAATAAAACCTCTTTAGCAATTAGCATTGTTGCATCAGTTAAAAGTTCGTTGGGTTTCGCGACGAAGACTTTATACCTAAATTTTGCTACTGCGTTCCTTATGCAATAATTTCATTTACACAAAATAAAACATTTATATACTTAGGCTTTTGGCTTTGAATTGTCCCATAATCTATTCTGTATCCATTCCTGATTTAAAAAAATAGATTTCCTAAAATGTAGAGAATCTAGATTTTGATGGTTTTTTACATTTACAAAGAAAATCCAAAATCATCATTTTAGTAAGGTTTTAAGAGATTTTGTTGGGTCATTTTTTTACTTTCTTTTTTCTTTTCTAAAATTATTACATTTATCGTCATTTTTATGGGTTTTAATAATTTTGTTAAAACTAAAATCCTATTCTATGGGAAATTTCCATGACTTACCCGTAAATTTTTGTTTTATATATTTTATTCTATTATAAATCAAAATATTTTTATTAACTAATAAATCTAAATATCAATTTTTCTATATAGAAGCAAAGTCTATTAGTACAATTAGCACTGTCAAACGGGCCTGCCTCTCCCGTTTGGACAAGATCGCCGCCGCCCGCCAAGATTTCTGCCCGCCGCGGGTGTGCCCGCCGAAGACCGCGGCCACGAAATCCTCTGTCCGTACCCGCCCCGCACATACAAGTGGGTATGCGGGTTAGGCCCGCGGGCGTGAGGTTAGTTCTTCTTCACTTCGATTTATTTTTGATTTTTGGAGTTTTGAATGTTGAAATTGATTGTAATCCATTGATTGAACTCAAGAACTCATGAATTCAAGTTTGCATGTGGGTTAATCTCGATTGAAATCAATTATTGAGGGTTTGAAACTGATTGAAAATTTGAAATCGATTTCAATCAATTTAGTCTTGATCGATCAAATTAATTACTTTAAGTTTGAAACAGTTTGTTCTATTTATGATGCAAAAGCATAGATTTTAACTTTTATTTTGTTTCGTTTATGATGCATAGATTTTAACTTTGAGTTCTTGAGTTCGTGAGTTCTTGAGTTCTTTTGATTTGCTTTGAAAAAAAGTTTTTAATTGCCATTTGTTTCAGTTTCTTAGAGTTGCTCAAAACTATTCTACTACTTTGAATTGTAGCCACACCCACATGCCCACAAGCTCACTAAATCTAAGTTTCAGACATTATAACTCCAAGAAACCATTATTTTCATGTTCTTGACTGTTGGGTACATCTGTGCAGGGTATTACAAACAGAATTTGTGGATGCTCCACCTTCTGATATAACAAAGAGGTATAAATTTGTTGTGCAGGGCATGCTTAATAATTCTGTCTTTTGATGAGTTTTATCAAAATTCAAGTGCTTTGAAATTAGATGTCTAGTTTTGATTACCAAATGCATTATTATGGGTTTAAGCAAAGGTATGAGTTGGTCTTAAGAATGTTGGTTTCATGTTGTTTTCATGGCTGTTATTTACTGTTAATGGTTTTTAATGTGTAGTAGATAGCAATGGATACATATAGATGCTAAAAATGTTGTGCTTCTTACTGAAATGGTTGATTTCTTGCTTTGTTGTCTAAGTTTATTCTTAATGTGTAAGTGCTTCCTGTTCTTTGTAGGGTTTTCGACATGATTAAATAACAGACATTAGCTTAAGCTTCAAGAGCCAATCAGCAAAATACTATGGGAGAAACATAAGGTTTAGTTTCTAATCCTACATCGATTTCTACTTATTAAGATTAGATTGTCTCTCAAGCTAGGCCTTCATTGATGATCTTTCTAAGTAGTGATTCCCAATTCAGTTTGGTTTCTTAACCAACCATATATTGGGATTTGATTAAACAATTGAATTACAGGTGACAATGGTAGATTAATCATAATTCATAAGAGATAATTATTGTGGAGAACCCTCAGCCAATGGATTGTTGGCTAGACAAGGTTGACTTGGGGTCAGCTATCTCACTGAACGAAATTCATCGTTCTTCTTCCAAAGAACGTCTTGAACAGAGAAACCAGTTGCAGAGTTGATTCAGAGAAGGTAACTCTTGTTATTTTATGACTTGCATATATATTTTTCCGGTTGTTCCGCTTTGATCCGTTATTTATATTTTGTTGTGGTGAGTCGAATCTGCTTTAAAATAACACGACATATCCATGAAATTTCTCATGCAGGGTTTAAGATAATTGCTCTGATCCTCATTAACTTAGTGGTACTGGTTAAGATTAGATTGTCTCTCAAGCAAAACCTCTTATTGATTTAGAAGCTTTGTCTATACAAAATCTCTTAATGAATCAGAAGTTTTTTTTTTCGCGGGTTGCCCGCAAGAACCGCCAGACCGCAACGGGCCAGACCGCAAAGACCGCCGTCCGCCTGGTCAGCACCCGCAACGCCCGCCTTTTTTTGGGCATCGTTTGGCTTGTCCATGCCCGCCCCGCTGAGGTGCTTAACGGGCGAAGCCCGCGGGCGGCGGCCATAATTAAAAGTTCGTTGGGTTTCGCGACGAAGACTTTATACCTAAATTTTGCTACTGCGTTCCTTATGCAATAATTTCATTTACACAAAATAAAACATTTATATACTTAGGCTTTTGGCTTTGAATTGTCCCATAATCTATTTTGTATCCAATCCTGATTTAAAAAAATAGATTTCCTAAAATGTAGAGAATCTAGATTTTGATGGTTTTTTACATTTACAAAGAAAATCCAAAATCCTCATTTTAGTAGGTTTTTAAGAGATTTTGTTGGGTCATTTTTTTACTTTCTTTTTTCTTTTCTAAAATTATTATATTTATCGTCATTTTTATGGGTTTTAATAATTTTGTTAAAACTAAAATTCTATTCTATGGGAAATTTCCATGACTTACCCGTAAATTTTTGTTTTATATATTTTATTCTATTATAAATCAAAATATTTTTATTAACTAATAAATCTAAATATCAATTTTTCTATATAGAAGCAAAGTCTATTAGTACAATTCTTCTACATACAAAAATCTCATTATGGAACTCTGAACGTTGATAGTAGTATATGCAATAATGTGTTATTTTTATGCAATAAGCTTGACTATTTTTTTTGTATTATGAAATTTTGTAAGTTTTTATTTGACTATTAAAATTTAATATAATTATTTTAATAATTTCTAACACATATAATCAAAACTAAAAATTATATATAAAAACCAAAAAGTAAATAAGTTATCATTCAAGTTTTTGAAAAACTAAAATCTACACTAAAAATCAAAAACCAAAAAACTCACAAACCAAAATCCAAAAACTAAAAACCACTAAAAATCTTCCAACCATTCATGACCTTAGTTTCTCTTTGTTTTTACTGAATAACACGAATTTATGTGTGTTGTAAACATATTTAAAACTCTAGTTATATATATATATATACACACTATTATATTTTTTTAAACAAGTTTAAATACATCACATATAATACTTACATATGACACAAAAAGTTCTTTAATACAAAATAAACCATTAAAAAACTCCAGTTAATTATATATATATATATATATACATATGTATACATACTAAATTCTACAAAATAAATGAAAAGTTATTAAATATAATATTTAAAAGTATGACTCAGAAAGATTATCTAGTAAGCAAGTAAAAACCTTTCAAAACTATGTTGAGACAAGTTTCAAAAATTTAGGTAATAATAATATTAAACCGGTCAATAGTATATTTTAAGGCAAAAAATGAAAATCACCACTAATAAGGTAAAATATCGTTTCAAAGCAACCCTTTGACTACAAAAATAACTTCAACTACCCGAAACTACCCCTGTTTACTTATCGATTGTTAACTGCTCTAGAGCCTTAATCAAGTGATATTTGAGGGTGTAAAGGTAATTCAATAGAAGAAACTACCTTAAATCATTTTAAGGAATTTATATCAAAATTGAGGAAAATTTCAGGGGAAGATTTCTTTCTTACTTTCCCCGCCAATTGCATCTTCCTAATTTCCTCTAAATTCTCCCCTAAATCCCAATCTAGGGCTCAATTCTCTTTATGACTGATTCGAGTTTTTCAAATTCTCTCAAATTCCCCATTTGTTCTTGCAACTTATTCGAAATCTGATATCTGGAAACCCTAAATTTTGAATTCGTGACTTCAGTTCGATCCAAGGATGAGTAATCCAAGCAGTTCGGGCTGGGGTTCAAATTCGAGTTTGACTCAGTTCGGGATCGGTTTGGCCAATACAGTGCAGTCTGAGGTTGCTCCTCACTTGCCGCTGCCGTCGTTACCTATATTCTGCGGTGCGGCGGAACCTGGGAAGTTCAAGCTGTTCGACGAGGTTGGTGAAGGTAGTGGCAACAGGTCGTTGGATCGCAGTGAGGTTCTCGCGCAATCCAGTAGAATCGCTAACATGCTTCAGGAGACTGACGTTTCTTACCTGTAAGCGATCTATTAGTTTTCCTATTTGGCAGTTATAATTCGAGTCTCGTATTCATCAACTACAGTTAGAGCTCTTCCTCTATTGGATTAGTGAAATGAATCTGATACATGAATCTGCCTCGTTGATGATATTGTTAAGTTGATTATTTCGTGTTTTGTATGTGAGTTTAAGAAGCTAGCGGATCAGCTTATTTACGAAAACTTGTTGTGACTGCAGTGAATAATCTGTTGTTTTGTTGGCTGATGTCGAATACGTCTGTAATATAAAGAAGTTTGATGATTAGATAAAGGTTTAGGCAATTTTGCTGGTGAAGGGAGCCTTAACATTTTGTTCTGTGCTGGTATAAAGCGGTTGTGTTCAAAGCTCAATTCCGAGATTTTGAGTGTGCTTCTTTCCCTTGAAAGCTTGGTAGAGTAGCCATGTGGATTAAACATCTTTCCCCACTAGCGTAGCTGTGTTTTATTTAGGTCTGTGGAGTTTATTATGATGAATGGTATTTTATGTTCGGAGGGGGCAATGCTTTCATAGCGAGACTATGATTGTAGAGGATAATAACTTATTTTTCTCTGATTTAATCTTCCAGGGATCTTAGAAACGAGGCTAGGGCGCTCGATTGTAATTCTGAGGAGCCTTTTCGCTTATATGACCAAGTTCTACGATGCAATCCTGGAGCATTTGAGTATGTTACCCCTGGTAAATGAAGCCTTCTCGTTTTTTCCTTTTTGGCTGAACTATGAGTGCTACAGATTTCAAGGAAAGTATTGAAAATCTTATAGAAAAGATTCCTATAAGGTGTAGAATATTTGGTCTGTATTTAAGATGCCTTTAATGCTTGATTCTAGCAGTATCTTCCTTCTTTGTTCACCCAGTCAGGTGGTAGTGAACCTCTATTTGACGTTCCATTTGTGCTAAGCCTTAATAGTTGTTTGGTTGTTCCAGGAAAACCGTTTATTTCGTTAGTCTATGATTGATTTAATATGTTTGTGTTTATTATTTATTACAATTTTCAAGTTTTTCAGGTCCGACCTGCGATCCAGTCTTTACCCATGAAGAGCCTCAAAAGATAACTTCTGAGCCAAGTATTCCTGTCAAGGTTCAACGACAGACAGATCATCATGTAGCTAGGAGTATCCAGGCTGAACCTGTGAAAAGGGTATTACGATCAAATCATGTTGAAGATCATAGTTGGCAGCATGAACCTTCGACAAACCAGTCACCGAGAGATGATATTACAATTCACGACTCTCGGCCTGAAATGATCACCACAAATGTAGGCCCATCATCATAATCTTCCTCTATAAGTGGCTTTCTTCTTTTCCGTGGACATAACCGAATTAAAGTGCAGGAATCTTCTGCTTCCAAGAAGCCAAAGAGCAAGAAGAAACGTAAAGATGATCGGTCGTTAGTTCAACCAGATCAATCGGTGCTTCAAGGTCTGTTTGTACTCTTTACCTTGTTTTCTTTGCAATTACCCGACCTTTTAAATAATTGTAGTTTCTTAATACTTGCTTAGAGTCCATCGTACAAAGCTTTTGTGAGATGTTGGAGAACTTCTGTGGCAGAGCTGAAGTCCCTGGTGATGATAGGGATGAAGCAGAATGGTCATCAGTGCCTGTTGATGAAGTTCGAGTACTTGTAAATGAATTGATGACTATACGGTCAAAAATGCTTCTGCATATGGTACCTGTTGATATTCTATCGAGGTTATTGCACACTCTGGATCATCAGATACATAGGGCAGAAGGCTTGTCCGTTTATAGTGAGCATGTGAGTATTTTTTTCGGTTTGGCTCTCTCTATCTGCGCCTCTCTTTCTTTACAATTGTTGGGATTTTTCTCATGTTGCACTCAACTCATGGACTGTTTTTTGTACAATTTTGCTTTCGATCAAAGTTATTTTTTCTCGGCTCGAAGTATATTTTCTTGGACTTGCAAGAATGCATTATGATTTAGTTCTTTATTGTGTGTTATTTATCATGTTTAGTATTATAAAAGTGGCAAATACTTTTTTTCCTTTTTAGCTAACATTTCTGCGCAATTTTTGTTTCAGTCAGATTCAGATTCAGTGTTTTTGGTTCTTGGTGCCCTTGAGTCAATCCATGCATCACTTGCAGTGATGGCCAACAGTGATATGCCAAAGCAGCTCTACAAGGAGGAGGTGAATGCTTCTTAAATGTTGTTTTCCATGGAGTCTGTTTCTGCTCATTGCTATCATGTCACCATATTTGTCTGACTCATTTTTTATTATTGTATTTCTTTCAATCAGATAATTGAGAGAATTCTGGAGTTTTCTAGGCACCAAATGATGGCTGTTATGTCTGCTTATGATCCATCATACCGCACCGCAAGTAAACCGGCAGATAACATGGCATTTGAAGGTTATTCTTTCAATTCACTTTGGAAATTGCATTTGCTATGAACATTCTGTTCCAATGCGTGGCCTGTCATTCCCTATTTCTGAAACATTAGTTTTATCCTAGTTTGTAAGCACAAAGATTGTGCCTTGCGACAGGCTTTGCTGTTTTTTAATATTCCCATACCTACTGCACAGGTTATGTTCTAATTACACAAATCTGACATATAGATATATGCCACATGCTTTTCAAGGTGATGACGATGATGATCCTGATCCTGACATGGGCTCAGCCAGCAAAAGGCGGCGCATAGGAAAAAGTGGCAAAGTGAAAAAGTCTGCAGTGAACAGGTTTACTGATTAATATCTATTCTTTTGTGATTTTATATGCACACATTCCCATCTGATGTTTCTGTCTTCTAGGATCTCTGGAGCAGTGAACACTGCACTACAGAAACTATGCACTATTCTTGGCTTACTGAAGGACCTGTTGTTGGTAGAAAGGTTGTCTGACAGTTGCATTTTACAACTGTTAAAGACAAGTATTACAACATTTTTGGTGGAAAATATCCAACTTCTGCAACTTAAAGCAATTAGCTTAATCGGTGGTGTAAGAATTTGCACTTACTCCACATCTTTGTTGTGTTTTCTTTTCTAAAGATCAATGTTTCTCCACGTCAGTAATTGTTCTTTAAATACTTTTAAATGTCTACGTGGATGCAGATATATAATTCATATGCTCAACACCGTACTTATGTGATAGATGAGATATCTCAATTGCTCTGGAAGTTACCTTCTTCGAAACGAGCACTGAGAGCGTATCTTCTCCCTGATGAAGAACAAAGGCAGATTCAAATGGTCACCGCTTTGCTCATTCAGTTGGTTCACAACAGCACAAACCTTCCTGAAACCCTGAGACAGGCTTCCAGTGCAAATGCCATACTGGAGACCCCAGTTGATGTTGGCTACCTAACTAAATGTCATGAAGCGGCTACAGAAACATGTTGCCTTTTCTGGACTCGTGTTCTTGAACGATTTGCCAGTTTAAAGGGTCAGGATGCTTCTGAGATAAAAGTGATAATTGAGAATCTTGTTATAGATTTACTGACAGCACTAAATCTTCCTGAATATCCGTCTGTGTCTCCTATTCTTGAGGTAATGTATAGTGTTACTGTGTTTCTTTAAGTACAAGTCAATGTTTCTTTCCACTCTGACAGGTCAACTCTGGCAGGTTCTCTGTGTCATACTGCTGCATAATGCAGGGTTGAAATCAAAAGATGTCTCTGCTCGGTCGATGGCCATCGAATTGCTAGGTACAATTGCTGCAAGATTAAAAAGTGATTCTGTCCTCTGCAGTGGAGATGGATTCTGGACGTTACTAGAATCAGATAGTGAAACTAGAGTTGACCAAGTTTGCACAAAAGATTGTGCTATATGTTTAGGTAAAAGAGCTGGGAACTTATTGGCCTGTCAAATTTGTCAAAGGCGGTTTCATGCTGACTGTTTGGGTTTAAAGGAACTAGACATTCCAAGTCGAAATTGGCACTGTCCTTTTTGCATTTGCAACAAGCAACTTCTTGTACTGCAGTCTTACTGCAAGGCGGACACCAAGAGTACTGGTAATCTGGAATCAGCAGAAAACATCGAAGATCCAAATGTGATCTCAAAGACAGAAATTGTGCAACAGATGCTCCTGAATTACCTTCAGGATGCAGGATCTACTGATGATGTGCATACTTTCATTTGCTGGTTTGTTCCCGACTCTTTTTAGACAGATTTTGCAATATAGATGGGTCTTATATGGAACGTACTGTGTGCAGGTTTTATCTGTGCCTTTGGTATAAAGATGTCCCAAAATCTCAGAAGAAATTCAAATATTACATTGCCAGACTAAAAGCAAAGTCAATAATCCGTAACTCCGGAGCAACTACGTCGTTCTTAACAAGAGATGCTATCAAGAAAATAACTTTAGCGCTTGGACTGAATAGTTCTTTTTCCAGAGGATTTGATAAGATTCTACACATGCTCCTGGTTAGTGAAAGTTTTTTGTGCATCCTTTTTTTGAGTTTCTATCTTTATTCTAACTGGGTTATTTTTCAGGCTAGTTTAAGAGAGAACTCTCCCATTATTAGGGCCAAAGCTATGCGAGCTGTAAGTGAGCAAAGTGTTAAAGCACATACTTATTCCCGTTTTTGGGTAAAGTCAGAATACAGTTATGCTATTTTAACGATGATACATTATCTGAATGTCGATGACAGGTTAGTATAGTTGTTGAAGCTGATCCAGAGGTACTGTGTGATAAGCGTGTTCAATTGGCTGTTGAAGGAAGGTTTTGTGATTCTGCAATATCTGTTAGAGAAGCAGCATTGGAACTTGTTGGTAGGCATATTGCATCACATCCTGATGTTGGTTTAAAGGTAAATTGACCTTTCCCTGTATCATTATTGTCATATCACATTCCCTACTTTTGCTGTTTCTTTGCTGATCGAAGGGATTTATTTTTGTAGTACTTTGAGAAAGTCGCTGAGAGGATTAAAGATACTGGAGTGAGTGTTCGAAAACGAGCCATCAAGATAATACGTGACATGTGTACTTTGAATCCCAACTTCTCTGAATTTACAAGGGCATGTACTGAGATATTATCTCGTATAAGTGATGATGAGTCTAGCATTCAGGTAATTTCATATGTTAATTTCATTGCTCTTTGATATATAGTGTCCTCATTTTTGTGTTATATTATGCTTAAATAAAAGATCTGTAATAGATATTCGTTCATCCGCAGGATCTTGTGTGCAAAACTTTCTATGAGTTTTGGTTCGAGGAACCTACAGGGCATCTTACTCAGTTTGCTAGTGATGCTAGCTCCATTCCAGTGGAACTGGAAAAGAAAACAAAGCAAATGGTTGGGTTGTTAAGCAGGACCCCAAATCACCAGCTTCTTGTAACAATTATTAAGCGTGCCCTGGCCCTTGATTTTTTCCCTCAAGCAGCGAAAGCTGCTGGTATCAACCCAGTTGCTCTTGCATCAGTACGCAGGCGCTGCGAGCTGATGTGCAAATGCTTACTGGAAAAAATATTACAGGTCAACATTAATGCTTTATGTCTGTGCACTGATGGATTGGTCGAGAACCAATATTTACATCTTTTATTTCCTCAGGTAGAAGAAATGAGCCGTGAAGAAGGAGAGGTGCAAGTGCTTCCTTATGTACTTGTTTTGCATGCTTTCTGTCTGGTGGATCCTGGGCTGTGTACACCGGCTTCAGACCCTACTAAGTTTGTCATCACCCTACAGCCATATCTGAAGAGTCAGGTTATATATGCTAATATGGCAAGATTCCTTTAAGAGCTTATTTATGCTCGTTTTCTTTATAAAATAGTGGTAGTAATCCTGAGAAGAAATCAACTGTGTGAAGGCATGTCCGCTATAGGATCTCAAACTCTTAAGTGTTGCTAACATGGCTTTCCTCCTGTATTTGTTGCAGGTTGATAGTAGAATAGGAGCACAGTTACTAGAGAGTATTATTTTCATTATCGATTCTGTCCTACCCTTGATCCGCAAGCTGCCTTTGAGTGTCATAGAAGATCTGGAGCAAGATCTAAAGCATATGATTGTTCGGCATTCGTTTCTATCTGTTGTTCATGCTTGCGTTAGGTACCACTCTATAAATCAACTACCATCTTTCCTGGCTCTATACATTGTTTTTGGGATGATCACATGTCTTCATGGAAGACGTAGTCGAGAAATATTGATAGTCTTGTTTAGGAAACTACCTTTTATTTGATTATTGCAACCCTTCAAATTCTCAGGTGTCTCTGTTCTGTGAGTAAATTGGCGGGAAAGGGTGTTAGCATAGTTGAGCATCTTCTTCAGTTCTTTTTTAAGCGGCTGGAGGCCCAAGGTACCGATAACAAGCAGGTGGGTTTACTTTGAAAAGATCATGCTTCAGAATTTTTTTCTGTCTTCTGTGAGTCCTTTTATGCACATGATTCTGTGGGTCCGTATATTGTACTGTTGTGGTTTGCATTTGTGAGTGTAAATTTGGCTGCATCATTGCATAGATTGGAGTTTGTTCCTATTCTCATTGGACTGTAGTTTATTTAACGTTAGGTAGACTCAGTATTCTCCACTAACAGTGCTCTTCATTGTGGTTTTACTGACCATTGATAGTCATATTCAGTTTCACATATATCTCACTTAAGTTAGTGTTGTCTGAGTTGAGATGACTGTTTTCACAAGAGAAATCCAGCAACGGATTAACCTGAAGCTTAACAGTGAAAATATTCTGTCTATTTCAGATTGCTGGGCGGTCCCTTTTTTGTCTTGGCTTGCTTATTCGCCATGGAAACTCTCTTATTAGCAGCTCAGGTGGCAAGAATTTCAATCTTTCTGGCTGTCTCAGTTTATTTAAACGACATCTCTGCACAGAAGATTTAGCTTTGAAAGTCAGGTCGCTGCAGGTATGGTGCATACAGTGCTAGTCTATTGCACATTGTTGATACTGCATTGTGCTAGAATAGTGGTGACCCCAAACTTTGTGTAGGCTTTAGGTTTCATTCTGATTGCGCGACCTGAGTACATGTTGGAAGAAGACATTGGAAAGATAATTGAGACTACATTAGCAGAAGAAGCAAACGGGCGTATGAAGGTACTATTACCCATCTATATTCTATATATATGGTGTACATGTTTTGATTCATGCTTGCATATGGTTACATCCTTATTTGAATGCTCATGATCCAGATGCAAGCATTACAAAACATGTATGAATACCTTCTTGATGCGGAAAAACAATTGGGATCCGATAAAGTCAGTGATACCACGGTTAACCCAATTGAGCAAGGTCGGGATACTGTACCTGTGGCCGCTGGTGCAGGTGACACCAACATTTGCGGAGGCATTGTGCAGTTGTATTGGGATAAGATATTAGGTAGATGCTTGGACTTTGATGATCAAATTCGCCAGACTGCTCTCAAGGTTTGCTATTGAATTCCATTAATAATCTTTGCTTCTGTCTTTTTGCTCTTTTCTGAATTAATGAGAGATATATCTGTTCTGCAGATAGTGGAAGTTGTGCTACGTCAAGGTCTTGTTCATCCTATTACGTGTGTTCCTTACTTGATTGCCCTCGAGACAGATCCTCAAGAGGCCAACCAAAAACTGGCCCATCATTTACTAATGAATATGCATGAGAAGTAATCCCCTGATTGGATTTACATAATATTACATTATTCATTTATCACGTAACAGCGCACTAACACGCCTCGACATTTTCATCAGGTATCCGGCCTTTTTTGAGAGCCGTCTTGGTGACGGGCTTCAGATGTCATTCATCTTCATGCAATCCATCAGCCGTGTGACTTCAGAAGCAAATCAAAATCTTCAGCAAAAGGGTTCAACAAACATGTCGGGGAAAAGTGATCAGACTAGTAGCACTCTCACACAAGCTAGACTTGGAGTTTCTAGGATCTACAAGCTTATCCGCGGAAACCGGATTTCTCGGAACAAATTTATGAGTTCTATTGTTCGTAAGTTTGATAATCCAACCTGGAGTGGCTCAGTAATATCCTTTCTGATGTGAGTACTCGCTGCTAGAAAAAACTTTGCAGTTTTTCTGTGGTAAAATAAATACTAACTTTAATGTTTCTCTTTATAGGTATTGCACTGAAACACTTGCTTTACTTCCATTCACATCACCTGATGAGCCGCTTTATCTTGTATATTCCATAAACCGAGTTATACAAATCCGGGCCGGCGCAATCGAGTCAAATTTGAGGTCTTTGTTACATAAAGATTCCGTTAAGACTCAGCACGGAAATGGAACATACCAGCAAGATCCAATTCCCGGACATATGCAGACGATGGATCTGAACACAAAGATCCAAGAAGAACCAACGCATTGGAGTTCTTCTGGCCATGCAACTCCAATTGACCTGAACGGAGCAGTATACCAAGATCCTAGGGATCAGTTCACTTCATATCAAACCCATAATGGGGAAGCAAATGTGCACAAGATGACCTCATCTGATCCGCCTGAACTGTCCACTGATGATCTGCAGAAAATTCAGGTAGTCTTACCTTGTTCTCCCCTGATGCTTAGGGTGTTAAAAATGTGTTTCGTTTTGTTTGAATTTCCCACTTCTTCAATCTAGGAAGATTAATAACTAATGTAAACCGAATCTTCCATAGATCAGGTTGGTACATTTTACTTTCAATCTAGGTTAGTTTTGGTTCGGTTTTAATGAAATATATACTCAGTTTTCTTCTAAAACTGGTGCAGTTTGTTGTTTCCTTTCTCGAGGATTTGTTTTGGTATTCCGGATATAGAAAATCTAAAAACCTTACAAAATTGATCACTCTTAAATTTAAAACTGGTTTTGTTTTTTTTTTAAGTTAAACATATGTTTTATCCAAATTGAGCAGTCTTTAAAACATCATTGCTTCTATATATGTAGTTTTCTACTAATGGGAGTCTTTCTTTGGTTGGCTAATTACAGGTTGATTGCTTAGCAGCTATTGCTTTACAACTTCTTTTGAAGCTCAAGAGATACTTAAAAGTCACTTACAGCTTAAATGATGACCGGTGCCAAGTATGATTCCGTATTTTCACACTTGTTTTCCTTTCTCTTTTAAAGTGTTTTATGAAAACGTGATTGTATTTGGAAACCAATATCACAGGCCTATTCTCCAACGGAACCATTGAAGGCAGGAGATCCTCTGTCCAGACAAAACGTTGCCTTTGACCTCAGCGAAACTCGCACTGAATTACCTTCAACATATCAAGACTTGGTTCACAGATATCAGGTCAAAATCAATTTTCCCAAAAAGTTGGTTCACTTGTCTAAAAAGTTCATTTAATTCATTTTTATTTGTTTGGTGTTGCAGGAGTTTAAGAACTCAATGCGAGAAGATACAGTTGACTACACCATTTATTCAGCAAGCGTCAAGAGAAAACGCCCAACGCCAAGAAAAAACTCAAGATCTGCTAAAAAAGCAGTGGCCTACAATGAAGAGAATGATGACGAGGAAGATGATGACAGAGTCTGGAATGGAGGAGGAGGAAGAGGTGGAGGTGGTGTGGCTGCTCGTAGAGCGAGTTACAGTACTAGAAGTAGCAACAGAAGGTAAAAGTGAGATCCCCACCTCACTTGCTCCTGTTATTAGATTACTGTACATAAAAGCTGCACCAAAAGAAAATCAAAAACGCTGTTATTAGGCTCTTAACCAATGTACAGTAAGGTTTCTTACTAAACTAGGAAGACTTGCAACTTCAAACCTTTTTTTTAGAAAGTAAAAAAACAAAATCGAAGTAGAAGAAGAAGACCGGAATTAGGGAGGGAGGGCGGTCAATCTGATCTTTTAGATTATATTGATTGTTGTATTGTTTCAATTTTTACTGGATCACATTGGTTAGGAAATGATGTATTTGCCCTTTTTGTTTTCTCTTTCTTTTTCTTTTCTGGACTTAGTGTAAATCCTTGTTTTTCCGATGTATCAATATATTATAGTTCCAAAATTGTTTTTGTTGAGATTTAGGCCACAAACTTTTCTTAAAAAGAGATTTAGGCAAAAGCCATCGCAAAGACCAAGAATGATCAACGAGATGCATAACCAACATTTAATTCCTCTGGATTTGGTATACGAGAGAGTGCCTGTGAATTCTATATTGAGATTGAGATTATAGTCTATAAAAGAAACGGTGGTGAATTATCTGAACTTGTAACCCCTACTTGCTTGTATCATTCACTCGTTTAATGAAGCTACTCTTTAATTTAAGCTCGCCCAGATAAATTCACTCTCTATTTTGTTAGCATTCGGTCGTCTCTCATGCGGATAATGTAAAGGACACAAGGAATTTAACGGACACAAGGAATTTAACGAGTTCAGGCCTCCAAATGTGGAGACCCTACATCTCGCCGGGATATTTTTAATCCCGGAAAATCCACTAAATAAGTTCATCATCACCAGACCACACCACACTATATATATACAAAGATGAAAACAGCAATCTCACACCACCATATCTTAGCATCATCGTCTTCTAATTCCAGCATATTTTCGACCTTTATTATCAGCATATTCCTTCATGTCTTAATCGCTTTCTTGATCCTGAAGAGGAGGAAGAATCGGGTGGCGGTTGTTGATTAAAATCAGCAAGGAGTCTATCAACGTCAAACCAGAATTCATCACCATCGTCGTCTTCTACTTGCAGCATCTCTTCGACCATATCAGCATATTTCTCCATGTCTTGATCGCTTTCTTGATCTTGAAGAGGAAGATCCGGTGGTTGTTGTTGCTCAAGTCCAATTGCCGAATCAACTCCGGGGACAGTAACGTCTGAGACCATATTGATGTTGTGGTCTATGTTCTCTAACTGTGGTGCCTGCTCAACGATGTTGTTGTTGATTCTTGGGTGGAACCGGAATTGGTCGACGACGTTGTGCGTCTCACGGATATAACACAAGACCTCTTCTTGGAAGATATCATCATCGTTCTCACTAGCAAGCCAATACTCCGTCATACGCCAACCTGTAGTATTTCCACTCGTCTTGCCGTTGATTTTCTTGTGGTAGGCGAGTTCCGATTTATGTCCGATCACAATCTTGTTATCGTCCAAGATGTCCTGCTTCCTGTTGCTGGTCGACCAAGTCCCGCCTTCGCTGCCATTACGTCCAGGTACCGTACGTTTGGGTGTTTTACGAGCTCGACGATTCCTCGTAACAAAGTAGAACCACTCATTGTCCTTGAACTGAGAATTGTTGACGTGCGGAAGAAGCCACGGCTCCTCTTCGTAGAGTTTGATCTCTGTTATGAAATCGCTTTTGCCTGTAGATATTTTGTTGCGTAGATAGTAATTCACCAACTTCAAGTCCGTTGCAGAGAACTTGAGGTCACTGGGATCTGCCATTCTTGATCGATCTGCGAAACGTTACTAACAAGTAAGAACTAGGTTTGTTAATTATCGTTGTTGCCTCTCAGTCACGTTACTAAGAAAGTAAGAACTGGATAAGGTATTTATCTTCGTTGCCTCTTAGGGCACATCTTAATTAATACACATGTATTTATATGACCCTAACGACAATGGGCCTTGATTGGGTTTCTGGGCCTAAATCTTTTTTTTTCTTTTTTTTGCAAAATTGCCCATATCCTTTTTCAAAAGGTCTTTTTCGTTTGTTTTTTTTTTCCTAATTAAGAAAAGGAATATATTATTACAAGAAAAAAGAAAAAAATGGTTGATTAGGTATGTTAATTATCGTTGTTGCCTCTCAGTGACGTTACTAAGAAGTAAGAACAGGATAAGGTATTTATCTCCGTTGCCTCTTAGGGCACATCTTAATTGATACACATGTATTTATATGACCCTAACGATAATGGGCCTGACTGGGTTTATACATTTTTCGTTCTCCAAGATATATTATAACGTAATATTCAGGAACGATAACGGGCCTTGATTGGCTCTATTTCTTCAGTAATCTTTTTCCCGTTACAGCAACACACTATCCGAACAATACATGTCTTATTACAACCATAGTTCCATACTATAAAGTAATTATTTCTTTGTTGAATTTGTTTTACGAGACATCCATAGTACGTTACCGTGTTACGTCATGATACCCAAAGGAAAGAGACAGCTACTAAAATTCAGACGGAAGAGTAGAAAACCGAAAACAAACCAACGTGAGCATTACTTTAGTGATTTTCAGCACGTCGACGTCGGTATAGCTAAACCGAGACATTGAACCAAGATGTTTTGCACCAGCTAAAAGGATGCTTCTTCGTTTCAAGGTACAATGACAAACAGAGGCTGCATAGTTTGTTGTAGTAGAGTAACAAGATGTTAATGATCTGAAAACCAATTAAGATAAGAAAACCGGAATAAACCAGAGAGAGAGAGAGAGAGAGAGATCGGTACCGTGTCAACGCTGACCGGTTTTCCATCTTCAGCCAGTAATTCAGTGATGGTTCCTGACTTCTCAGCCTGTTTTCAACACATACAACTTTCACATGTTAAAAGACTCTGAAAGTTCTTAAATAATTGATCACACGAACATATATAATCACATAGATATTGAAAGGGTCATCAAATCCGCAAATTTCGATTGTAAGTTAATCGTAATGTTATAAAGAATATCATACCTCAATCTCGTTCATCAGTTTCATAGCTTCGATAATGCAAACAACTTGACCCTTCTGCACCTTATCTCCAACCTGCACATAACAAACAACTCAGATTAATTATTATTTCTTGAGACACAACCAAGAACCAAAGGTTTATTCCTCTTGTACCTTGACAAAAGGTGGTTCCCCTGGTCCAGGAGATCTGTAGAAAGTACCAGCCATAGGACTCTTGAGTGGAGGATGAGACGGAGATGGAGCGGTTGTTGGTTTTGCTATTGCAGGGGTTGAGGTAGGAGTAGGAGAAGGAGGAGGAGGAGGAGCCACTGGTTGAGATGGAGGCATTGCAAAGCCTGCTGTTGGAGGAGGCATTGAGTGATAAACTGGAGCTGGTGGTGCATGTTGCTGTAAAGCTTCCTTCTTTCGGATAACGATCTCACAGTCAAGCTGCTTCAGTTCAAGTTCCACTATGTCTTTTGAATCCACAAGCCTAAATAAATATCAAAATGTTAATAGTGTTCATCGAGAGAAAGTAAACAAAAGAATGGTAATGGTAAGGGTTCGTTGGATTTGGACTTACTTAAGAAGACTTGAGACTTTAGCCATAAACTCAGAGAGCTCGTCAGGTTTGGGAACATTGGTTTTCACTTTTCCGTTCATGTATCCACCATTAGTCATTGGGGCAGAGTTAGAAACAACCTTTAGTAAAATTCGAAAATGAGTAAGAAGGTTACATCCAAACATACTATTAAAAAAAAAAAAGCAAGCTTTTACCTCATTGGTTGTGGCACGCAACCTCCAGATTGTAGATTGATTCTGTGGAAAGAGAAGGTTATGAATCAATGTACACTAAATTCAAAAAGACAGCAACTTAATCACCATTGTATAGAAGTATATGAAAATAGCATCATATCACTTTATGAATCTGCAATATTAAAGACGGTAAAAGGGAATCATAACATTTCTCAATATCAAGACTATAAAGCAAAAGTAAATAAGTTTGATTAGTTAAAAATTGCACAAGGGTCACAAGTACAGTAATCGAAACTTTATACACTAAACAGAGGATGATAACTAAATTAACTGCCCAATCGAAAACGCCAATCATATCGTAAAGGTTCATACTTTTTTTTTTAACAGATTCATCAAATGCAAGAGATGGATAGAGAGAAGAGGAGCAGAAAGAAACCTGAGATACATCGGAGGGAATTGAGATCCCATTGGGTCGTTGGGTGGAGATTCCAGGGATAGATCCGACCCGCCAGTTCGGGGCACACATCTTGGCGCAAGGTACTGACAATGCCGCCATTGTTGAGACTGATGTAATGCAGTGGTCGATGAAACCGAGGAAGCAGGGAGGAGAGATATGAGTGAGCGTGAGAGAAAGAGAGAGAGTTAGTTGTCTACACTGTTAGATTCATTTTTTATTATAATTTTTTTTTTTTTTTTTTTTTTTTTTTTTTGGTAAAGGAATCTGATTTCGATGCTTACGAAGAAACCCAAATTCTTTTATTAACTAAACTTAACCAAACCTTTGAATCTGAATTAGACAAGGCCTCATTTTGTCTTGTTTAAGTTCCATTTCGTGTCTTTCATTTTGCCTCCGTGTCTCTATGTCTTATTTTTGGATAATATATATATACACATGTGTGTTATCTATATGGAGTTTCAGTGCTTCTGTTTTTGTTACGTTGAGAGTCAAAATGATACACAAAAAAGGATGATCAGATGAATAATGAGTTTAAGAGGAACGAATCGGAGCTTCTGATATCATGTTTCTGTGATTTTGAGACATTGAATCTGTACAAGGACATAATAATAATAATAATAATAATAATAATTGCTTCTTTTGTCTGAATCAGATCGAGCTTCCTCCATGGACATTGTGAAGACTGGTCATTTGAAGGAGCTTGCTCCATATGACCCTGATTGGTACTACATTAGAGCTGCTAAAAAACTTTATCTTTCTCTCTGTTTCTTATTTCTATTTAATAGAGTCACTATAAGTGCTATTGGTCTCTTGTTTGGTGCAGTTTCTATGGCCAGGAAGATTTACTTGAGAGGAGGTCTTGGTGTTGGTGCTTTCCGAAGAATCTATGGTAATAAGAATCTATGTAGACCAGAGATGATTACAAAGGTGGAATAAGAATGATTGATTGGCAAATCTATAAAAAAAATATTGCAACTAATTGGTTGCTTCATTGAATTTCAAACAGATAATGTGGTTTTACAAAATGAGAATATGGACACGGAAATATTGTTGAAGTGAATGCAAACCCAAAAAAGGATTTTTTATTTTTTATAGATACTGATAATTGAGATCGCTCATGCAGGAGCCAGTTTCACTCCAAGAAGATGAACTGCAGCATCTGATCTTCTTGTGCTGTGGTATGTGAAACTTGGGATCTCGTGGTGCTGTTGGATGTTTGCTCGACCTTTTGAATGGTAAAAGAAAACAACAAGAAGCAATTGTATCAGCTTTTGCAAATAAGTTTATTGTTATAAAAAGGTACTCTCTGTATTCATCTACCTTCTTGGAATGAATGGTCGATCAAAGTATGGCATTGGTTGTGCTTTTGGGACTAATTCTTTCCTCAGCCTTCTTATCTCTTCTTCCTCTGCCAACTGAAAAAAACAATGTTGGATTTTAACAAATCAGCTAAAGCAAGACTCTGTTATTGGGGTATAGCCACAACTAAATCATACCTTCTGTTGTCTTTCTCTTTCCATTTTGTATTGCTCAATGTAGCTCATCTTCTCGGCAACCTGGAAAAAAACAAATTCACTCTTAGCATGGAGAAATTTAGTGGAACAATGCAAAAGTAGTTTGGAACTATTCATTGCATTATCAAGGCTTACCTGGTAATCAAATTCTGCGCGTTCTACTGCCCGGACATCTGAGTGGAGCGTCAAGTCAACTGGTTTTGTGATATCTTTCCAATGAGGCTTCACCAGACACTGAAACAGAAAACAACATTAGAACGCTAACTTGACCATATGCAAGCCTCTTTATACTTAACAAGACATCATCTGTTTTCGTTTTCCCACTTAAGCTCGCTTAATTGCAGATATTGTACAAAAAATTATCAACTACACGATCTTAAACATGACCATATGCAAGATCAAACTTGATGTTAATAATAGGAAAGCAGAGCATGCTTTACCTCAGGTTCATCGGTTGTCCATGGAAGACCTTGAGCAATGGGGATTCTCATCTTTTCTTCCTCCATCGTTATTTCTTGAAGCTTTTTTGCAAACTCTTCCTCCTTCATTTTACCTCTTTGCTGTAGAGAAACAAAAGACCAACCAACAGTCACGACCGCTATAGAGATTTCTACCACCAAATCCGAAAACTTTATATAAATTATATAATCTAACAAAACTCATACCTCAGTTCTAAGCTTAAACGGCTTCAACGAAGTGACCTTGACCTGCTTCTTCTTTGATCTTCTACTTCCCATTGTAGTCGATGAGTCCAAGCTCTGCCATAGACAGAAATATCAAACTAATTATATCAAATGGACGTCAATTAAAGCTTTAATGACATATACTAAGATATACACATACATTTCTTCTGCTCTTCTTGCCAGCATTTGAACTCCCACTCAAAGCACTGAAAAAATCACCAGAATCAAACAAATCAGAAACAAACCAGATCAATAAACTCAAAAATTTAAGTGAAGTCTGTTAGTCAACAACGAACTAACCTGCCGCGGCTACTGTCCCAGGACGAAGAAACCGAGGCATTGGGGTCTAACCCAAGATTCTTAGCTGTTAAGACCAATTCAGATGGACAAAACGAAGAACTCCATTGATGTTGCTCTTTCTCTCCTTCCAAGAACTTAGATTGCTCTCTCATTCCAGGCAATTCCCACTTCACTGGCTTCTTCATATTATCTTCAGTTTGGTTCTCTTCTTTCTTGTTGGCACTCTTTGAATGACTAAAGCAAGTGAGTTTCTCAAATGCTTCCACAAGATTCATCACTTTACCAGATACAGCCACACTTTGACGTGACTCTTCCACCACTTTAGCTCTTGGCCTCTTCATTGTAGAAGCTCCTATTAGCTCCGGCTCTCCGGATTCTTCTCCATCAACAACATTTTGTTCCAGATCACAGCATTCCTCCAAATCTCCCTTTTGCTCCTCCGATTCAATTCGTTTTTTGAAAAACTCCTCTTGCGAAGCACGCAGCGTTTCATATGCAACACAGACACATTTCATATTCCCTTTCTTCCTCTCTCCGCATTTACAATCAATCTCAGGAACCTTCGACTCGGTAGCCGCTGGATCTTTCTTCCCCTTCTTTGAATTCTTCTTCGCCACCACAACAAACCTCCTCTCTCTGATCCGATTACGGGGAGAGAAAACAGCCTGGGTAGGTTTAGGATTCGGACTCTGATTCTTCTGCGCCGATTTCTTCGAATTGGAAGATTTCACGTGCGGCGATACTGCGGGTTTCGTCAGCGGAGACTTAGCCGGACTGGCGTTTGACATGTTAGGGTTTGAATTCTCAGACGATCTGAAAGTATCTTGAACCTTGGATTGAAACTTGCTCCGATCCTTCACCGGAGGAGTCCCTGGTTTCACATTCTTCACAATCAATGACTCCATCGAAGATAAGAACAAAATCTGGAATCAAAAAAAGCAACACGACGACGAACAATGATAGCTATTGATTTAAGAATTAGGGTTTTTCTTGGTATGGAGAGTTTGCAAATTGAATAAGAAGGAGACGAAGAAGATTAGATTGGGGGAAAAAATGTGACCGTTGCGGCGTTCTTTTGGACGCTCTCAATAACGGCTAGTCTTTTTGGTGCTTTTTTAATTAAATAAAAGTATAAAACTGTAGATTAGTAACAAATCATTTATTTTCTTAATCTAGGCCGTTAGATCATCAAAATAATGATATGCCACGTCACATTAAAATTTCCAGACAGCAAACTAGTTTTGTATAATACTAACCGTTGGATCATAGAGATGATAAATCCCGATTCAGACCCACGTGTACTCCATGTCACATCTTGTATACTGACAATAGTTATATTAGATCAGATATTAACCGTTGGATCAAGGTGATGATAACCCTGACTACGTCCACGTAAACTGTCACGTCAAATATAATAATCTTCAACATTTGTTGTAGGCGAGTTCGAATTTCCTTCACAAACTTAGTTATCATTTCGTAGCCAATTAAGTTTCGTCATCATATTTAATCGCGAACATGCTCGTCGTTGTATTCTTGTTTTGGTCTCTTTAAAAATTAAATGGATCAAAGATCATTAGAAGCTGCCGCTAAATCTGGAAACATCGATTTGTTATATGAGCTTATCCATGAAGATCCATACGTTCTCGATAAAATCGACAAAGTGCCCTTCGTTAATACTCCTCTCCACGTGGCAGCCATCGCCGGAAAAACAGAGTTCGCCATGGAAGTTATGAACTTGAAACCATCTTTTGCTCGGAAACTTAACGCAGACGGACTTTCGCCGTTACACCTGGCGGTCGATCACAGTCACTTCTGGTTAGTACTTGAAGTAGTTAAAGTTGATCCAAGCCTTGTTCGCCTCAAAGGGAGACATGGTACGTACCCTTTACTTATTTGTTGAGTCGTTAAAAAGATTTGCATATAAAGATTATGAAATTAAATTCATTTTTTACTCAAAAATATTTAAAAGAATTTAATGTTATTATATAGTTTATTGTATTTTACTGTTTATTCTAAAATCGCCTAATCCATTTAAAATTGTCTAAGTCTCGACTATACACTTTTTAGATGTTAGGCAGAGATTGGCCGCTTGCTTAAAGTCTAATAAGCTAATATGTATCTAGTAGCTAGCTAGATTCAATATACTGGAGATAGTATTGAAGTAGAACCAATAGTCTATTGAATACTAGATTGAGTTTCAGTCTAGAACCGGATTAAAACATTAGGTTGATTAGGAATGGGTCAATTGGATTCAGATTGGTAACCGTAGCTACAGTCGGTTTAACCGGAATACCGAACTGATGATAACTGACTCGTTGATTTTTTTTTATTTTTTTGCTTTTCAAATAAGGTATGACGCCATTACTAATTGCGGTAAGCAGAAAAAAGATCGATCTAATATCAGAATTCTTCTTGGTTTGCCCCGAGAGCATCGTGGACGCAAACGTGAACGGAGAGAACGCTCTTCACATCGCTGTGAAGAACGATGACCAAAGAGAAAGAATCGTTCTTAAAATTCTCATGGGATGGATTCTAAGATTGTGTCAAAAAGATGCAGAGCGGATCGAGACAAGAGTGATAAACCGAAGAGACAAAGACGGTAACACGGCTTTACATCTCGCTGCGTACGAGAACAATCGTCAAGCTATGAAATTGATGTTAGAGAGTTCCAACATTAACGTCAACATAGAGAACAAGAACGGTTTAACTGTTCTCGACGTTGCCGCATTACACAATAACAGAGAGATGGAGAGAAAGGTTAAGAGACATGGCGGAAAACGTGCGGTTTCTCTGGTTGGGCTTAAGACAACATCGGATCTACTCGGTTCGCGGCTTACTTGGAGAGAATCGAGACGGACTAGAAAGATTCGGTCTTATTCTTGGATCTCTGAAGAGAGAACAAACGCTCTTTTAGTGGTCGTAACTCTCATAATCACAGCTACCTATCAGACTGGTCTCCAGCCTCCCGGAGGCGTTTCTGACGGCGGCGGTCAAACCAATGGAACGAGTGCAACGAGCGGTCCAGGCAATGGAACGAACAGTACGAAAGCGGGTTCGGTGGTTATGGACGAAGGCTACTTTATCATGTTATGGTTATTTAACAGTGCGGGTTTCTACATAGCCATATCGTTGATGTTAATATTATTGAGTTCAGGACAAGAGAGTACTTTTAGGTATTTACCTCTGTACATTCCTCTGCTCGCGGCTTACTATGTTGCAGGGGATGTGATCACGCCGAACGGTACAGCGTTGACGATCGCATCTGTGGGTTCGTTCGTGGTTTTGATAACTTGGCAATTGGTGGTACGCATTTGTGAACGGGTGCAGTCTAAGAGAACCAAGCTGCGTGGACCAAAGAGTGGATTGGTTTGGGAAGGTTTCACTACGCTGGATCAAGCTACAGGTGTTGCGCCTAGACGGAATGTGATTAGATGATCTTAGTTTCCTCTACTTATTTTATTGTTAGTTTTGTATTTTTTATTCTAATAATCTATCAATCTCTACTGGGGTGTAAAAACTAAAAAGGTTCACATGTAATTTCTGTTTTGTTGAAAATGAAATATGTTTCCTAGGCTCTTTATGTTATATATGGAGAAAATATGTTTGATTTCATCACCGCCACTGATTAATTAGTTTGTGGTAGTGTCATTAGCGGATTATCACTTCAATTCAAATCAATATAATGTAGATGTAAATGTATTTTAACAAAATCTATATAATGTAAATGTATGTTAATTTGTTCAACAAAAACAACCACATATTTATCCCGAGTATACGTCACCAAAAAGTGAAAGGTTTCGTATGAGGCATTCTACAGTAATTCAAATGTAAACTACCAAAACAGTTATTAGATATAAAAACCATGATTTGGAGTCTTACAGTCACTGAGATAAAGTAACATGGCAAACCAAATCGAGTTTTTTGTTTTCTTTTCCGGTCAACGTATACGAGCCATGTTATATATTCTTTTTTCCTAAATATATGGTTTCGATTTAGAGTTTTAAAAATAATTTTAACATTATATTTATATTTTCAACAACACTCTTCTTGTTATATTTTATTTATATAACTATGCAAATATAGCTTGAGAAGCACTTCAAAAAGTGTGACTGAGTTTTCAAGCAAAGTGCAATTAATCTTTTGTCTCAAGTTTGTCCTGCAGACTTCACCATACAATCACATAATTACTCAAACAAAATGGTTTTATAATAATAGATTAACAACATATACATTATTGAAATTAACTAAACACCAAACTAGGGGAAGTATATTATAGACTACAAAATGGACAGTGACGCATAGAAAAGGATTCAACAATGTGTTTGCATAATTATTCGTCAACAAACTTCTTTATTGATGTTTTTGCCTTTCTATTCTTTCTCAAACTAAAATAACATCATTTGCTTGTAATATATATATATTTCGGCAGGTAAACAATCTACACGTAGCTATAATTCTTGTCTTGAAGCACCAATTACTTTGAGAGAAAAAAAAATATTGATTGGCAATAAAACAAATTTGACAAAATAGAAACACAGAAGGGAATTCATACAGCTAAGAGAGTAAAAAGCTTGGAGAAAATGCAACATATATACAAATGTTGCTGACTAATATAAAATATTGATATCTTAAATAAGAAAAAAAAACCTAAAAAGAAACGAAAATATATGATATAAATTTAATTAGTTGAATACGCATATCATAGGATGCATTTCTTTATTGACTTTACACGATACAGCCCCCTTTTTTGGCATATACGATAGAGTCTATTTTTGTTGGTCTAATTCCAATCCTTAGGATATATCATATATGTCATATGTTTAACGTGTCTTTAACACTTTAAAAAGCTGCCAAATCTTGTGAAGCCCCATCGTTTTTTCTACCTTGTCATTTAATTTTTAACTGAAAGTTTAATTATGTTTAGCAATAAATTAAGTAACAAAAACATTTAAACCGCGTTACTCTTTGACGGTTTCAAGGGCATTTTAGGAATCTCATCACCTATATAAACTCCATACTCACCCCGCTCTTCTTCTCCATCGTCAGATATAGCGATTTCACCTCCATTTTCTTCGATAGTGTAGACCAAAGCCTACATAGCTCGCACACAGGTATCATCAATTCTACCTTCTATCTTTCTTAATTCCTTTGTTTCTCGATCCAATTTTGTGTGTTTCTCGCGATCCGATCTCGGCTTTTTTCTCCTGTTTCGATTTGGATCTGTTTTTGAATGTTTGTGTCATCTTCCAAAAGAATAATCTTCTGTGGTTCTGTTGAGGTTTAATAATTTTCTGCGTTCAGGTTCGATCTGTGTCGGTGATCCGCTGAAAATTCACGTAATTTCATTTCTCATTTACGTTTTTTTTTTTTTCCCCATTGTTGAACCGGGTTCTTTTGCATGTACCAGATCTGACATTTTGATTTGAATTTCTCTCTGTATTTGTGTATTTTTCGTTGAATTTCGGATTTAAACGGCTTATTCTTAAGCATGATCATGAATATTTGATCTCTGAATTGGTAGCTTCACCTAATATTTCAGTCCATGTTTACGTAAACGTATTCTGTGTGCATCTTCTAATTCTTACGAAACCGGATCTGAGTTTTTCTAAACCGAATCTGTCAAAAGTTTAATTTTTTTTGTATTTTTGAATGCTTATATAACTTTACTTTGCATATCAGTTTTTTCTTTACAATGCTTGAATTGTTGGATCTGATTTGTCTAGTCAAAATTCTCGTTCTGTTTATATCTGATTCGAACTCTTAAGGACTTTTATGCACTGATCATATTGTTAAGACTTGTGTATGTATTGAACTTTCACCTCTTACCTTTGGTGTTTATTTATGGTACTTGATTACTGAAAGATCTGAAATTTGACATTGGAGTTCTTTTTTTTCTGGTGGTAATTCAGTTTACAAGTAAAGATGGTGAAGATTTGCTGCATTGGAGCTGGATATGTCGGTGGTCCAACCATGGCGGTCATTGCTCTAAAGTGTCCATCTGTTGAAGTAGCCGTTGTTGATATCTCTGTGCCAAGGATCAATGCTTGGAACAGTGATCAGCTCCCCATCTATGAGCCTGGTCTTGATGATGTGGTTAAGCAGTGCCGTGGAAAGAATCTCTTCTTCAGCACTGATGTTGAGAAACATGTCAGAGAGGCTGACATTGTCTTTGTCTCTGTCAACACCCCTACCAAGACCCGTGGTCTCGGAGCTGGCAAAGCTGCGGATCTGACTTACTGGGAGAGCGCTGCTCGTATGATCGCCGATGTTTCGGTTTCCGACAAGATTGTTGTTGAGAAATCAACTGTGCCTGTCAAAACCGCTGAGGCAATTGAGAAGATTCTTACGCACAACAGCAAAGGAATCAAATTTCAGATTCTCTCTAACCCTGAGTTCCTTGCTGAAGGAACTGCCATTGAAGACCTTTTCCAACCTGACCGTGTCCTCATCGGTGGTCGTGAAACACCTGAAGGCTTTGCAGCTGTCAAAGCCTTGAAAGACGTGTATTCCCAATGGGTCCCTGAAGAGAGAATCCTCACCACCAATCTCTGGTCGGCTGAGCTTTCCAAGCTTGCAGCTAATGCCTTCTTAGCCCAGAGGATCTCATCAGTCAATGCAATGTCCGCTCTCTGTGAAGCAACTGGCGCCAATGTCTCAGAGGTCTCTTACGCTGTCGGTAAAGACTCTCGGATCGGTCCCAAGTTCTTGAACTCAAGTGTCGGATTCGGCGGATCCTGTTTCCAGAAGGACATCCTCAACTTGGTCTACATCTGCGAATGCAACGGCTTACCTGAAGTTGCTGAGTACTGGAAACAAGTCATCAAGATCAATGACTACCAGAAAACCCGATTTGTTAACCGCATTGTCTCTTCAATGTTCAACACAGTCTCCAACAAAAAGATTGCGGTTCTTGGGTTTGCCTTCAAGAAAGACACAGGAGACACCAGAGAGACTCCAGCTATTGATGTCTGCAAAGGTCTGTTAGGTGACAAAGCTCGTCTCAGCATCTACGACCCACAAGTCACTGAAGACCAGATCCAAAGAGACTTAACCATGAACAAGTTTGACTGGGACCATCCCCTTCACCTCCAGCCCATGAGTCCTACCACTGTGAAACAAGTCTCAGTCGCTTGGGACGCATACGCTGCAGCTAAAGATGCTCACGGTATCTGCATTTTAACCGAGTGGGACGAGTTCAAGCAACTCGATTACGAGAAGATCTTTGATAACATGCAGAAACCGGCTTTTGTATTCGACGGTAGAAATGTGGTCGACGCTGAGAAACTCAGGAAGATCGGGTTTATTGTTTACTCCATTGGTAAGCCATTGGACCAGTGGCTCAAGGACATGCCTGCTCTTGCCTAAATCAACCAAACCTCTTCCTTAGCGTTATTTTTTCCCATTTTCTTTTCTGAATTCTCATGAGTTTTTCATATACTTTAAATTTTACTATGTTTTGATCAATAATTGTCCTTTTGTTCTTCGTATGAGTTCCAACAGAGATTTTAGGTTTGGTTTTTGTTGGTAATTTTTATGTACCTTGGCTTATTAAATATTGTAATCTTTTCGAGTTTCATTAATATAAAAGTTTTCTCTAATTGAAAATAACTGTAATTTCTACTCCCAGTTTTTATCTTTTAGAATTGTTTTCCCCGTATCCAACTTGATAAAAATATGATTTAACTCGAGAATATTCTATTAATTATTTTTTAATTGGTTGCGGCTCATGACCACGTGGAACCTTTTAACCGAAACAAAAGATTCGTTACCTCGTTTCTTGGCGATTTACATAAATACCCCCATCTTCTCGTTCCTTGGCTCGGTGCTTATAACTTCTCCGTTTCTCTCTGTTTCCATTCTTCTCGCTCTCTCTTTCTCTCGAAAAGTCACAGGAACTCAAAATATTTGTATTCTTTCGTTTCCTTCGATAGCCTCAAGCTTCTACCTTCGTCTCTCTTCTTTCTTTCCCAGAAAACTGTTAATTCCTCTGTCTCCGAAGCTTTTTCTATCATTTTTCTCGGGAAACAGAGCATAATCCTTCTTTACTTTAGCAGCTCAGCTCATCTGATAGTTTCTTTGAAAATGAATCTGTGCTGTGTTTGTTGCATCCTTCTATGCCTTTACATCATCTACCTCATCGTTACCTGCATCGACTTCTTCTTTATCCGAAAACCCCGCGTCTTCCGCGCCTAAATGGAAGAAGAACATAAAGATCTCAATAAACCCATCTATGGAGCTCTGCGAAATCTCAAGATTACTACTCATTCACGAGCAGAAGCAAAGTCGATGAACCAACAGCGAGATCTCTCTTGTTACTACAGTCTAAGGAAAAATCCGAAGAAGAAAACCCAGAAATCTCCGGAAGCGATGAAGAAGATTATGTTTCGATGCGATGAATGTGGCAAAGGGTTTCGTTACGAGAAATGTCTCTCGAATCATCAAGAGGTGATGCATTTTTCGACGAACCAGAAGGTTTATGAAGAATCTTTGAAGAGTTTGTGTAGTAGCTTCAGTCTCGTGAAGAAGAAGAAGCGATCGAGAATTATCAGGTACAAGAAGACTTCATTGTCTTGTTCGTTTACTACATTTCTTGAATCGCCTTCTGTTTTTGCTGCGAATGGTGAAGAATTAGAAGTGGCAGAGTGTTTGATTCTATTGTCTAAGAGTAGTCCCAAGTTTGTAGAAGAACTAAAACTTGTTGCTGAAGCAATAGATGTTAGTCTTGAGACACCTAATGGTAGCTACGATTCGGGTTGTTTGCACAACAAGAAACCGCGAAAAGCTGGTGAATTTGAATCTGGGTTTTTCAGTAATGAGCAAGAGCTTATGGAAGAAAGGGTCAGTAGTTATGAAACATCAAAAGAAACACCTAGTTTCTTGGGAGACGATTACAAACTGGATCAGAAGAAACAGAGAAAAGCTGGTGAATTTGAATTTGGGTTCTTGAGTTATGAGCAAAAACTGCTCAAAGAAGAGATTGCTACTACTCATGAGACATTTGAAGAATCAGTGAGTTTCTTGGGACACAAGTGTGAATTGGAGCTGCAGAAGCTGCGAAAAGGCGGTGAATTTGGTACTGGGTTTTGGAGTAATGAGCAAAAGCTGATGGAAGAAACATGGAAAGAGCCCGCGAGTTTCTTGGGAGAAAAGCATGAACTGAGGAAAGCCGGTGACTTTGAATCTGGGTTTTACAGTACTGAGCTTGGAGTAGGAGGAGCTATGGAGTGTTCTGATTCAGATAGTGAGATGGATAAGGGAAGTGGTGAGCATCAATGCAGGTTGTGCAACAAGATATTCTCGTCTTATCAAGCTCTAGGTGGTCATCAGACGTTTCATCGGATGAGCAGAAGTAAGAACAAGAAGACTTGCAGAGAGGAATCAGTAGAGCCTGAGGATGAAGCTGTGAGATGCTCGGTGACACAAGAGAAGAAGAAACACAAGTGTAGCATCTGTTCAAGGAAGTTCAGGTCGGTTCATGCTCTAGGAGGTCACAAGAAGTGTCATGGCAAGAGACAACACTCGAAAACAGAGGATGATGAGGATTTGGGGTATCTCAGTGTTGTTCCTATTACTGCTGGCATCGAGTTTTACTGAAACTCTGTTTCTCCGTTTTCTCGAATAGGATTTGAAGTTGTGCAGAATTTTGGTAGTCAGTCATATTTGAGACTTTTTTACTCTGTTATTTTAGATGGATGAACCATTTACTTGGTGTTGGTTTAAAAAACAAATTGGGATTGTTGTTTCTCGAATATCTTCAGTTTATGAATCGAAGTTGCATATAATTTTGATTAGTCAAGTTGTAGACTTTTAGCAAACAAAAGTTAAGTGGGAATTAATTTTTGTCAATTGTTTTTCGAGAAAACTGTCATCTATTTTGTTTCTATGGGATTGTTTCTTAACTCGGGTTTGATTCCGTTAGTCAATATTAGTCGATTTGAATAGTCAGTATAGAATGTGTCGGTTGGTCTATGGTATTTCAACAAAACTTTTGAGCATATAAATGAAATTAAATTACTACTTTTTGTAATGTGTTAAACGAACGAAACCGACAAACAGAATTGTACGGTATTTTGTAATTAATTTTGAAAAAACTCCCTATGGTGAAATTGGACCTACCAGCAAAGACTATTTATTTTAATTTTAGAATTCTAATTTACCATTTTTCCAAGAAAAAGCTCCAAAATATATTGTCCAATTGCTTACTAATCTTTTCATCACATTAATTGAATAGCGACCAAAATCAAATCAATTGTTATTTCAATTTTTTTTTTTTGACAAATTGTAACTTCAGTTTTTAAAAAATAAAATAAAATAATTGTAGAGAAATTCAACTTGAATGGAATATATTATTTATGGTTTATCAATTTAATTGTCAATTTTTTCTCTGATTAAAAGTAGTTTATATCAATCATTTAAGAGGAAAGATGAAAAAGCAAAACTCTTGCTTACCCATGAAAATAGGTGGAGACAATGTATAATTAGCACTCTATAAAACAAGCCCTAAACTCAAGGCCAAGACACCAATTCTAATTAATTAATATTCATTATAATTTTAGATCTTGAAATATTATACTTTTTTTTTTTGTTTAATTTATTTTTTTTTGGTTTAGATCCACCGGCAAAATCACTTGGAACAAAAGCTCGATATTCCTCTCATTTGTTTCTATTTATTTATTTTTCATTTTCCTTCGTTCTTCTTCTTCTTCTTCCTCATCTCTTTGATTTTGAATCTTGATCTGTGAGAAAGACTCTTTAATATCTCTGCTTTAAGGCGTGAATTTGAGGCAAACCCATTTGGATTCTCGTATTCAATTGATTAAAGCAAAATCTCCAGAGGAGTAGCGCGGGAATCTAAAAAATTTGGAATCTTCCATTGGTGGTCAGAAATCCAATGCGGTCTGCGAGAAGACCACAAAGAAGAAGAATAGCGATAAGGAACGAAACAGAGACGGAGTTGGGAGGTACGCAGGAGTCTAGATCGAAATCGGGATCGGAGAGGTGGAATCTGATCGGATCTGATGTTGGGTTTGGGATTGTCGTCGTCAGGAAATATTAGGTTTTTAAACGATTCGATTTCAGTAGTAACAGTGGTGGGGCTGCACGAACAAGGATGCAGCTTCACATATCGCCTAGCATGAGAAGTATCACGATTTCGAGCAGCAATGAGTTTATTGACTTGATGAAGATCAAGGTCGCATCTCGTCACATCTCTTACCGAACTCTCTTCCACACCATCTTAATCCTCGCTTTCTTATTGCCTTTTGTCTTCATCTTAACCGCTGTTGTTACCCTTGAAGGTGTCAACAAGTGCTCCTCCATTGGTAAATAAACCTTTTTTCTCATTTCCTTATTCCTTTGTACCTTTTCTTCTGTTTTTTGTTACCTTAACTGCTTCGGATCTCGACTTTTCTGATATGGATTAGCATTTTTTTTGGATTCTCCGCTGTGAGTTTTCCTTAGCAGTTGGATTTTGGCATATGATTTGGGCAGGCTAACCAAAAGTTTTCATCTTTAGTGTCCATTGTCGTCACAAGCTTCTTGTTAGTTTTGTTTGATCCAATGGTCATACGTGGGATTGTACTTGGATGGTTTGAGTCAACAAAGTTTGGGGATTTTGGATTCTTCTTGTTAGGTCCCCACTAATGTATTTTGTAGGATCTTGGTTTTCAAAGACCTGTACGACCTTAATTGTTAGGAGTTCATAAAATATTCACAATCTATTTCTCGCATATCCCATCATTGCATTTTGTTGGATTGTGGAGCTGAATGACAAATTTTTTTTTTTTTTTTTGTTTGTGTGGGTAAAACTACAGATTTTTCTGCATTACTACATTTGAACCAAATTGGATGACTCTTAGGGTATTTTCACTTTACGTTTATCTATATGCTGTTCGAGGATCGCTCGGTTTTATACTTTTATATAGTTAAGTATGTTCATCAGTTGAGGTTTTTCATCCAAGATCGGCGTTAATTTCAATTGAATGATCAGCTTTCATGTATCTCCCCACTACCTTTGTGATGATTTCATTTAAGTTTCTTCCCCTTTTCTCCTTACTTTCAGATTGTTTAGGGAGGCGGTTAGGTCCACGTCTTCTTGGTAGGGTAGATGATTCAGAGGTGAGTGGTTGCTTTCTTTAATCTGCTAATTTTTTCTATCTTTTCATGTTCTTAAATGATACCTTTTTCCTCCTCGTGTTTCTCTTGCTGCAGAGACTAGCTAGAGACTTTTATAAAATTTTAAACGAAGTAAGCACTCAAGAAATTCCAGATGGTTTGAAGCTTCCAAATTCTTTTAGTCAACTTGTTTCGGATATGAAGAATAACCACTATGATGCAAAAACATTTGCTCTTGTGCTCCGAGCCATGGTACGCTTTGTCTAAACCAAATTATTTCTGATGCTACATAGTATGTCCTGCATCATATCATAGCCATTTGTTTTGTCTTTTGGATAATCTGTTATATTTACTGTGGCCCTTGAAATTGTCAAGTTGATTTCGTTTTCTGCATTTGGAAGAGATCTACTATTGATAATTCTCATTTCTCTCTACAGTGAGCCATATAAATTAGAAGATTATGTTATGTGATATGTTTCTATCTCTCTTGAACAGGTGGAGAAGTTTGAACGGGATATTAGAGAATCGAAATTTTCAGAACTTATGAACAAGCACTTTGCAGCAAGTTCCATTCCCAAAGGCATTCATTGTCTCTCTCTAAGACTGACAGATGAATATTCCTCCAATGCTCATGCTCGTAGACAGCTTCCTTCGCCAGAGCTTCTCCCTGTTCTTTCAGATAATGCTTACCACCATTTTATTCTGTCCACAGACAATGTTTTGGCTGCCTCAGTTGTGGTCTCATCCACTGTTCAGTCATCTTCAAAACCCGAGAAAGTTGTCTTTCACATTATCACAGATAAGAAAACCTATGCGGGTATGCATTCATGGTTTGCGCTTAATTCTGTTGCACCTGCTATTGTTGAGGTTAAAGGTGTTCACCAGTTTGACTGGTTGACGAGAGAGAATGTCCCGGTTTTGGAAGCTGTGGAAAGCCATAATGGTGTCAGGGACTATTATCATGGGAATCATGTCGCTGGGGCAAACCTCTCTGAAATAACTCCTCGAACATTTGCTTCAAAGTTGCAGTCTAGAAGTCCAAAATACATATCTTTGCTCAACCATCTTAGAATATATATACCGGAGGTAAATCTTTATCCCCTTGTTTAAACTTGCAATTGAGATTCATGCAAATTTCCTCTGAGATCATATGTCAATTGCGTCTCTTTTTGTTGTTGTTAAAATAGCTTTTTCCGAACTTAGACAAGGTGGTCTTCTTAGACGATGATATAGTTGTCCAGCGAGACTTGACTCCACTTTGGGATGTTGACCTTGGTGGTAAGGTCAATGGAGCAGTAGAAACTTGCCGGGGTGAAGATGAATGGGTGATGTCAAAGCGTTTAAGGAACTACTTCAATTTCTCACACCCGCTCATTGCAAAGCATTTAGATCCTGAAGAATGTGCTTGGGCATATGGTATGAATGTCTTCGATCTACAAACTTGGAGGAAGACAAATATCAGAGAAACGTATCACTCTTGGCTTAGACAGGTAAATAAAGAAGACTACCTACACTCTTCTCTTTTTCTTTAGCAGAATCTCATATTAGCTCACTTTCCTACTCTGTTTACTTTTTGCTTTGGAACAGAATCTAAAGTCGAATCTGACAATGTGGAAGCTTGGAACCCTACCTCCTGCTCTAATCGCATTTAAGGGTCACGTCCACGTAATAGATTCGTCATGGCATATGCTTGGATTAGGGTATCAGAACAAGACCAACATAGAAAATGTCAAGAAAGCTGCAGTGATCCACTACAATGGCCAATCAAAGCCATGGCTCGAGATTGGTTTTGAGCATCTCCGGCCATTCTGGACAAAATACGTCAACTACTCGAATGAATTCATCAAGAACTGCCATATCTTGGAGTAGGAAACCGAAACTTTCAGATGATCTTGAAGAAGGTACTTATATAGATATAAAAGACAGAGGAGGATATTGGGAAGTAAACAATAGCGGAGATAAACGGAAGCACTGCAGATTTTACTCGAAAAGATTCAGAAATTTAGTTTGCCACATACATAAGAAACTTGTTGCAGCCAAGGGGAAGCTGCATAAAGAGAAAGAAAGAGAGAGAGAGAGAGATATAAAGATTCATTATTTCTGTAAAATAGAAGGTACCCTTTTT
This sequence comes from Barbarea vulgaris, assembly GCA_963667165.1. Lineage (NCBI taxonomy): Eukaryota > Viridiplantae > Streptophyta > Magnoliopsida > Brassicales > Brassicaceae > Barbarea > Barbarea vulgaris. The sequence goes on from OY763891.1 coordinate 22,249,827, forward strand.
GATATTCTTTCGGTTTCGATTTGGAGAATCCATTTCTTGAATCTTTTATATAAGAAAGAATGGGAAATATTGTTTTTTTTCTTCTTCTTTTTTTTTGGTTATTAGGATGGGGCCATGACCAAAAAAGCCAGTTGTTGATAATTGAGGAACAATTATACACTTGTTGCATTTGATCCACATTTCTTATTATATCTCATTTGGGTTCGTAATTCTTACAATTTTACTTTTATGGATTCCATCCGTCCTGGTTTATTAAGGTTTACAAAGCTCCTTTCTCAGCTTCACAAACATCTAAAGCTGTGATTTTTGATGTAATTTGTTGCGATTATAAGAAAATGTGAGCCAAAGTTCATGATCGACAATAAACAAAATTCCAATAGCATTGAATGTAAAAGTGATTAATAATAAGTTCATACGTACAGAGCATTTGATTATATTTTGGGAAAGAAAAAAAAATTTAAGAAAATGAAATTTAAAAGGTGAGGCAAAAAAAAAAAGGAAGGAATTTTAAAAGGCTGAGCATTTTAATTGGCGTAGAGATGGGAAGGAGTGGAAGTGTGGAACATTTCGCAGCAAAATAGATTCTCAAATCTTCGTTTATCTCTTCTTCATCATTTCATAACTTAACCCACTGCTCGAGTCTGTGATGTGAGAGGTCTCCAAGATCCTTCTGATTCATCAAACTTTCAGATCAGTCGCGAACCCAAGTAAGAACACCAATTAGGGTTTGTTTTTGTTCGTCTGTGCCTCTTCTATTGGTTATACTTATCGCGATTTTTGGTGATTTGATATAAAAATTGATTTCTGTTGTTGGTTGATTGATTGATTGATTTTTTATACCTTTTGGAGATAATACGATTCATGCTCATATCTTTACGATTCTTCTTTGTAAAATAATAGCAGCATTTCATATTTTATTTATTCAATGGTTTTTTAGATTTCATTTACATTATTCAAGATCATCCATCAATCCATAAGCTTCAGGTTTCACTATGACACTTGAGAGCTACATGATATATGTTTTCTTTACAGACGTTATTACTTCTTAGCTGCTTGAAATTTGTTTCTTCTTGTGTGAAACAATATTTCCTTGTTTTTGATTTATTGCAGATTGGGGATTTTCCGTTTTCAGTCTTGGTTGTTTCTGTGGAACTCGATACACAGTCATTGGTGAGGAGAGATTGGTTCTTGAATATATATATATATATATATATATATATATATATATATATGGCAGAGGTGAAGGATCAGTTAGAGATTAAGTTCCGGTTATCTGATGGTTCTGACATCGGTCCTAAATCATTTCCTGATGCTACAACTGTTGCAACATTGAAAGAAACCGTTGTTGCTCATTGGCCAAGAGGTCAGTCTATATGCTTACTGTTGCGACTCTGCATCACATTTATTGAGGATTCATATTAGCTGTATTCTTTATTATCGGTATCATGATTTCTTAATGACGAGAAAGATTTAAGAATTTAGAATTGCTCTGTATAGACTGCAAAAAGTTGAAACTTTCATACAGTATTAAACCTCTCGATAGGTTCAGAACTCGTATATTTCCCCAACGCCTAAATTATCGTAGACCAATCCAGAATGCCTCAACTCATTCTTTTAGCTCACCTTGAAACCTTCAGCTCTCAACTAACTGATAATGTCTGTTGGTGAGCCCTGCATCACCCCTAGGCTAGTTTACAATAGTCCTGCACTAGACTTAACAACGAATGCCTTCTCACCTCTCCAGGAGAAAGATGCTGATTTTGGTTTTTTCATCTATTTCCGTGTTGAATGATTTTGAGCAGAGAAGGAGAATGGGCCAAAGACAGTTAAAGATGTGAAATTGATAAGCGCTGGTAGAATATTGGAGAACAACAAGACGGTTGGAGATTGCAGGAATCCTGTTTGTAATCTCCCAGGTGCAGTCACCACAATGCATGTTATTGTTCAACCTCAGGCTACTGAAAAAGGTAATCTTTTACAAAGGAAACTCTATAATGAAAGTTTTACAATTTATTTAAAACTGATTTTCTCGCCTCATCTCTCAAGGTTTATGTATTTGTATGAGAATCTGAGATATTTGCTCTGTTACTGTTTAAAACAGAAAAGAAGAAGAAGAAGAAGCCAACAGCTGATCTGAAGCAGAAAAATTGTGTCTGCTTATGTTTTGGACATCGGTTTTAACAAACGTGGAAGACAAGTAGAGTTAAAAGCTTGGGGAGATACTGTTCTTGAGCCTTCTTCAAATATTTCTTTCTTTTTGTAATTTTTTGTTTTTTGGCTTTTTGGTCGCTTGAGGTTTGGTTTCTCATGTAATTCTGATTCTGTGACACCGTGGAATTATAGAAAACAAAACAAATTTGCAGATTATATAATGAATCATTCATTAGCAAAACTATTGCAGCAAAAATGAACGGCTAAACATTGTTTGATTTCCAGTTACAGTAGTAGTGGGCCAAACTCGTTATCAACGGCCCAAGTTTCAGGAGAAAATATATTTTTATTATTTCAGCTTTTTTTTTGGACGGCTCATATATTATTTCTACTTCGGAAAATCATATACTTCCGTGAGGGGGCCACGTGTCAGAAGAAGGTTTAAGTTGCGCACCTCATCCCGAGGGTTCACGAATCCTCCGGCGTCGTTTAGCATCTTCTCCTTTCTTTATTACTACTTCACTTCTTCTGGTTCTCGCTAGACTACGCGAAGACAGAACAAAAAAAGAAGCAAAAGCCATATCTTTGCTGAATTCTTAAGTAAACACCTCGCCGTCTTGGCGGATTACTAGTAAACTCCGTGTCGTATTTAATCTCCTGCTGTCAACTGATTGCCGTTTTAAATCTCCGACCAAATGGCGACGGCTACGACGGCTGCTACGGCGGCGTTTAGTGGTGTGGTCAGCGTTGGAACTGAAACTCGAAGGATTTCTTCGTTTTCGCCTCTTCAACCCTCTGTGGCGTTTCCGGCGAAGCCCAATTCGTTCAAAGCTCTGAAGCTAAAGCAGAGCGCGAGGCTCACGCGGCGGCTTGAACATCGGCCGTTCCTTGTCCGATGTGAAGCTTCTTCTAATGGAAGGGTAAAGTCTGAAACTTTAAGTTTTATTAGTACTGTAGTTTTACGTATTCGTTTGACTCCACAAATCTGATTTTGACACTCGAAAGGGTTGATTGTTAATTAGATTCGATGTTCTTTGTTCTGTATAGCTTACACAGCAAGAATTCACAGAAATGGCGTGGCAATCGATAGTTTCGTCACCAGATGTGGCCAAGGAGAATAAGCAACAGATTGTGGAGACAGAGCATCTAATGAAAGCTCTTTTGGAGCAGAAGAATGGCTTAGCTCGAAGGATTTTCTCTAAGATTGGTGTGGATAACACGAAGCTTCTAGAAGCAACAGAGAAGTTCATTCAACGCCAACCAAAGGTGATGGATGTCTTTTTACAGTTTGAAATTTGTGGTTTTTATTTGTTTTGGAGGCCAGTGAGAGCTAACGTAGTGATTTCAGGTGTATGGAGAAGCTGCTGGTTCCATGTTGGGGCGTGATTTGGAAGGTCTGTTTCAGAGAGCAAGGCAGTTTAAGAAAGATTTAGGAGACTCTTATGTGTCAGTGGAGCATTTGGTTCTTGCTTTTGCTGATGATAAGCGGTTTGGGAAACAGTTGTTTAGGGATTTTCAGATATCAGAGAAGAGCTTGAAATCTGCAATTGAATCCATCAGAGGGAAACAATCAGTCATTGACCAAGGTTGGTACCCATATTTGAGGTTGATAGTTATAAATTTGATTGTATATCTATTGATAAGAGAGTTAATGATCATGCTTTGACAGATCCGGAAGGCAAGTATGAGGCATTGGAGAAGTATGGAAAAGATTTGACAGCAATGGCGAGGGAAGGAAAACTCGATCCTGTGATTGGTAGAGATGATGAGATCCGTAGATGCATTCAGATTCTCTCGAGGAGAACAAAGAACAACCCTGTCTTGATTGGTGAACCAGGTGTTGGTAAAACCGCAATTTCAGAAGGGTAAATTATTATCTTAGCACTAAATTTTTGAAGCTTCATATATGTTTATGTAATGCTAAGATATCACATTTCCACTTTTGAAACAGACTTGCTCAGAGGATTGTGCAAGGAGATGTGCCTCAAGCATTGATGAACAGAAAGGTATTTAAATATTTATCAAATGGTTGTCTTTTTTTTGCTTTCAATTTTAATAACAGCTGATTCAATCATCCTTTGTTTTTTTTTTCAGTTGATATCTCTCGATATGGGAGCACTCATTGCTGGGGCAAAGTATCGAGGAGAATTCGAAGATAGACTAAAGGCTGTACTTAAGGAAGTCACAGACTCAGAAGGTCAAACCATTTTGTTCATCGATGAGATCCACACAGTTGTTGGTGCAGGTATGCAACATCCTTTGATTGTATGGAAACAGTTTATACCTTTTCTTGCAATGATTTGTAAAGAAAGTTTGATTCTTTCCTATTTTAGGTGCGACTAATGGGGCGATGGATGCTGGTAATCTGCTAAAACCTATGCTGGGTCGAGGCGAGTTACGTTGTATCGGTGCAACAACGCTTGATGAATTTCGAAAATACATAGAGAAAGATCCAGCCTTGGAACGTAGGTTTCAACAGGTTTATGTCGATCAACCAACAGTTGAAGACACGATTTCAATTCTCCGTGGTTTGCGGGAAAGGTATGAACTTCATCATGGAGTTCGCATCTCGGATAGTGCTCTAGTGGAAGCTGCTATCCTCTCTGACCGTTACATCAGTGGCCGGTTTCTACCTGATAAAGGTTTATACTTTGTTATTACCATTTTATCATATGATGTTTTTATCAATTGACTGTGTTACTAAATGATTTGGTAATTGGTTTTCTAGCAATTGACTTGGTTGATGAAGCGGCGGCCAAATTGAAAATGGAAATCACTTCGAAACCGACAGCTCTTGACGAGCTTGACCGTGCAGTGATAAAGCTTGAAATGGAGAGGCTTTCACTCACTAATGATACAGACAAAGCTTCTAGAGAGAGATTGAATCGAATCGAAACAGAATTAGTGTTACTAAAGGAGAAGCAAGCTGAGTTAACCGAACAGTGGGAGCACGAGAGGTCTGTTATGTCCCGTCTTCAGTCGATTAAAGAGGAGATTGATCGAGTAAACCTTGAGATCCAGCAAGCAGAACGTGAATACGATCTTAACCGTGCAGCAGAGCTCAAATACGGAAGCTTAAACTCATTGCAGCGACAGTTAAATGAAGCAGAGAAAGAGCTGAACGAATACTTAAGCTCTGGGAAATCTATGTTTAGAGAAGAGGTATTGGGTAGCGATATCGCGGAGATTGTTAGTAAATGGACTGGAATCCCGGTGTCGAAGCTTCAACAATCCGAAAGAGATAAACTTTTACATTTGGAAGAAGAATTGCATAAACGGGTAATTGGTCAAAACCCAGCAGTGACTGCGGTAGCTGAAGCGATCCAACGATCAAGAGCTGGTCTTTCGGATCCAGGCCGTCCAATAGCTAGTTTCATGTTTATGGGACCAACCGGTGTTGGGAAAACCGAGTTAGCCAAAGCACTTGCTTCGTATTTGTTCAACACAGAAGAAGCTTTAGTGAGAATCGACATGAGTGAGTACATGGAGAAACATGCTGTGTCTAGACTCATTGGAGCTCCACCTGGATATGTTGGTTATGAAGAAGGAGGACAGTTAACAGAAACGGTTAGAAGAAGGCCTTACTCGGTCATCCTCTTTGATGAGATTGAGAAAGCTCATGGAGATGTCTTCAATGTGTTTCTGCAAATCTTGGACGATGGGCGAGTCACAGATTCTCAAGGACGTACAGTAAGTTTCACCAATACCGTTATTATTATGACCTCGAACGTTGGTTCGCAGTTCATTCTGAGTAACACAGATGATGATGCAAATGAGCTCGCTTATGAAACAATTAAAGAGAGAGTGATGAATGCTGCAAGATCAATCTTTCGTCCTGAATTCATGAATAGGGTTGATGAGTATATAGTTTTCCAACCTCTTGACCGCGAGCAGATCAACAGCATTGTTCGCTTACAGGTATGCTTTCTTTTATTGGAAAAATCGAAAAAATGAGTATGCTGATGACGTTATTAGAGCCTGTTAACCAAAGGAGTTAGCTAATGGAAGCTGTTAGAACTAGGTCAATTATGTAGTTAGATTGGAAGTTATTGCTTTCAAATACTCGTTGGTGAATAGTTTGACATCTGATGCTATCTAATTGCATTTGGCATCTAGAGTGTTTTAAAATGGATTTGATCAAAGTTGAAGTTTTTAATCCAAAATCCTTATTGAATCTTTCTTTCTACAGCTGGCGCGTGTGCAGAAGCGAATTGCAGACAGGAAAATGAAGATAAACATCACAGATGCAGCAGTTGATCTTCTTGGAAGCCTCGGGTATGATCCAAACTATGGAGCTAGACCTGTTAAGCGTGTGATACAGCAAAACATTGAGAATGAGCTCGCAAAAGGTATCTTGAGAGGAGATTTCAAAGAGGAAGATGGCATTTTGATTGATACGGAGGTCACAGCCTTTTCTAATGGCCAATTACCTCAGCAAAAGCTCATATTCAAAAAGATCGAGTCAACAACAGCGGATGCTGAACAAGAAGAAGAAGCTTTCTCAAAACAGAGCACTTGAAAAAGTGAAACCTTTTGAAGTTCAAATAGTTTCAGACATTTTAGTACAGAAGTTCTAGTGAGTTACTTGTCACAAAAGACAATGATAATATTTATCTCTGTGTGAGTTTTTATATAAATCATAATCTCATGAGTCATCGTACTGATGTCTCATAGGTCCATAATTTGACTGTATATGAATGTCGAAGAATCTCTGCAGATGCAATAAATGTAGCAGAAGTACACAAATTGACAAATTTACAGATGTTTCACACATCAATGTTACATTGATTCGAATTGGTCAGTCGTTTTTGAGGCGAAGGTCCATTTTCACTTCCACCCAACAAAGAATTTCTCCTTTTCAGTATATTTTCTTTAGCAAAGCAATTGTCTGCAAAAAAATAAAAAATAAAATAAAAAAATTTGCTGTTATCAGACGAAATTTTTTGTCTTGTACTGTACCCAGTAAGAGTGAGTTTTGTAAAAAACCTTGTTTCTTCTCTGTATGATTGCTATCTTCGATTGGATTTGCATCCTCTGAATCAGACAAAGGGGCAAGAGTGCAGATACCAAGCAAATGTCCATTAAGGCAAACAAAATACTCTATGCAGTCTTCATAAGCTTCCAGACGAATGCAGGCACTCTGAGGTATTATCTTAGCTTGTAGCATGCTCCATAGCCTAGCTTTGCAGTACGGGCAAACCTCGGATGGATGAAAAGGAACCGCCTTGTTAATGATCACTTTTCGAACTTTAGAAGTTGGGAATGACTTGAAAATCCCACGGAACAAACCCACATCGCCTTCTTCTCCTTGATCAAGATGCTCACATGGATCACAAACATAGAGTACATCAGTTCTACATTGAGGAGGAAGGAGGCTTCTTCCTAGTGTTCTTGAGAACCGGGTTCTGTAAACAAAGTGGCCTGGGATTTGAACCGTGCTATTGAAAAGACCACCTTCTGTACATCCTGAGCAGTAGATGAGAAGTTTTCCAAGGGCTCGCCAGTTACCGTCAATGCAATGACTACCGCTAGATTGCAAATCAAGCATCATTTTGGGGGCACGAGTCTTGCAAAACTCTTTCCATAATACCCGTTTGGCGAAATCATCAAACCATTTGCATACACAGGAAAGTGTTGCAACTAATTTCGGATTCCAATTCAAATGTTGGAACACTAATAACAACACGTCTTCGCTTAAATGACCTCTCGTGCACTGGCAGCTTGGGGAGTGTGTGCAACGATATTGCTTAGGTAAAATCATTCTCTCTGCGTTTCAATCAAGGAAGAAAACACATAGAGTTTCCAACTGCAAAGAGAGAAACAGAGATCCATCAGTTCCCTAATACTCCAATACACAAGCCATTAAACCAGATTCAAGACAAGGACTCATCACAACCAAACATACAGAGAAAATGAACAAGAGAGAGCTTGTGTGGAAGAAGATGAATAGAGCAAAGCTAGATGAAACTATCAATAAGAAGCACTGAAACTAACACAAAAGTATCCTTCACACACATTTACAAACCACACAGAGCCTCAAGGGAACTACTATGAAGTATCTTTACATCCAAAAATGATGGTACGAGAAGTAGGGAAATTTCAGATTCATTTGATAGTTTCTAGACATGACTTCTTATCAAACAAAACGCTGGGACCAGTTATTACACTAAAACCAATATTCCAAGTCACCAATTCTCCATCATCATTATCAACTATCAATAACAATGGAGTCAAACTAGCTCAAGGCATTCAAAGGAACCACCAACAATGTAACTCAGATCTATAAGACCACATCAAAAGCAACACTCTAATATAAAATCTAGCAATCGGAGCCACAAAATCTTCTCCTGAAAATCCATTTCTAGTCCCTAAAATTTACCATAGACAAACGCCACAAACCAAAACACACAGAAAACGAAGATCTTTAAAAGAGTAAAGGGCACTTCAACGAATTGCTACTAGCATGAAATTTACTAGAAAGAGCTTCTGCTCCTAATCCCACAAACCACAACTAGAACCTGAAAATTAGGGCATTTAAATTTTAAAGGTTGAAAGCAACAAAAATACAAAGTAAACAAAGTACGAAACTTAAAAAAAAAAAAACAGAGATTTTTCGACGGAAACAATGAATGAGGAACCTCGAAAAATCCGAAACAAAACCCAGATTCCAGAAGAAGAAGACCAATACAAGATGAAAAATCAGGTGGCAGAAGAAAACAACGAACAATTAGCGGAGATAAATCGATAAGGAGAAATAAATCTCAAAGCTTTAATTTTTTTTACTCCATGTAGCTCAACAAGGAAAATTAAATTAAGCCAAGGAAATGGTAGAGTGACAGCCTGTGATACAACTAAACGACAACAACGAATTAATATATGACACGTTGGCTAAAGAATCTAGATAGTCAAATGCATATAAAGGACGGCGTGTGCGTTGGGTCCGGTTTTTTTAATTTCTCTTCAGCCCCTATATTTTATGTAAACTCAAAGAATGTAACCAAACTTATGAAAGCTCCAAACCTTTCTTAGAAATTCGATTTGACATAAAAAAAACGCTCACAAACTGTAGAATCTTATGTGAGTCGTTACACATTTATACATCTACATATGTTTACATACATATTACATACATAAACACCATGATTACACACTTGTTCATCTACATATGTTTACATACACATATATAAACACCAGTCAATGAAAAGAAGAGACAAGAATTTGCTCTGAGAATAATCATTTTTATGTTTTATGTTGTTGCAGTGGAACTTTTTTCTTGGAGAGATATGACAGACTCAAAAGCACCAACTAAAGCTTTAACTTTGCTCTTGCGTGTCTCCACAAGCTTATTAGCTGTTTCCTCGATCACATTGTTAAACAACAACACTTTTGAATCTCTCTTCTTCTGTGTGTCTTGGTGTTTCAGAACAACTGTTATTGATCTGTGTTTATGTTGTTGTTCCTTGTTGGTTCCTTTGCTCTTTAAGCTTCTCCGACCACCGGATTTCGGGGTTGTGTCAGCTCCGGAAACGATTTTACCTCTCTTGAACTTGAGCTTTCGTGGACTGTCGTCTTGTGAGCCAAAATCTATAACCTTTCCTCTTTTGATTCTCAGTCTCATCGACTTGCCATTTACAGCGGATTCTGTTGAGAGGACTTTGCTTTTTCCTTGCCTTGTTGTGTTCTTATCATCAGATAAAGATGCATCCTCCTCTTCTTCTTCTTCTTCTTGAGAAGATTCATCATCAGCTTCAGTCACAATACACTCAGCTCCGTCTTGGCTCATTTCGCTTTTTGGATCATCAGTACTTGAATACATGACACGTCTCTGGTTCTGATCCGATTCAACGATCTCATTACCTGTTTCCATCTTAACAACATAGAGCGTTTTCTCTTCAACAAAGTCTGTACACTCCAATTTACTCTCCTTCTTCGTCTTCAAGCTTCGCGAACAGCGCTTTGAGGACATTGAGGCTCTTGAAGGCACAACTGCTTTCTTTGGTTCTGCAGCTTTAGATCTATCATTAATCTTCTTTCTACTCACAGTACTGCGCCGAAGAGCCAACGCTGCAGTTTGTGCAACAGATTTCAGCTTCAAAGCAGTGACACGCCTCTTTTGTTCAACCATCTCTTTAGATCTTGATGGTGTCATATAAATCGTTTTGTAAGAATTTGAGACCCTCTTCTTCTTTCGCTTAGTTGAAGCAGCTAAACGAGATTCAGTTTCATTTGTTCTATCAACATTCTTCTTCTTAACATCACAAACAGAATCATAATTTGCAGAGTTCAACACAGAATTGGTCAATGCCTTCTTCCTCAATGGTGAATCCAAGTTAAGAGTACCAGAAAAGCTTCTGTTAACCCTTTTCTTAAGAGGTGAAACTCTTGTTGGCTTGTTTTCAGATTCATGTTTGGTTCCGTATTTGCATGCATCATGACAAGAAGCAGTAGGTGATCTGAGATAATTAGGAAGAATCTTCTCTTCAGTGTATAAAAAACTCAGTTTCCCAGTAGAGATCCTTCTCCATGATCTGTTTACATCCGGGGAATTAGGCAAATGTACGGTCTCCTCAGCCATTTATCAGCTAGAGATTCAATGATAACATTCTTTTAACTACAAATGTTAAAGAAGAAAGGAAAATGCTTTAGTTAGGAAATCAAAAGGACTCTAATCTAACCTTTTGATGTTCTTTAACAACAACAACACATGTAGGCTAGAGAAGACCCTCGACCTGAACAAGAAATATACAAAGAATATGTTGAACATTAATCAAAACCTATTTCAGTTTCTAGCAAACGAAACAAGAACGTAAAATAACCTCTGCTTAATCAACTCATGAGACTTTTTCTAAACCAAAATCATATCTGGCTCTCACCTTTTGGTTAATGCAGAGAGCTTTTCAGGATGTAAAAGACGTCATTCGTTCTTTCTCTGAGGTTTTTTTTTTTTTTTTGTTTCATACCAAAGAGAGAGAATAAATCTGTTTCTTTCGTTTTGGGGATTTTTCTCCGCATTTTGTGCAGATTTCTTAGGAGAGGTTTATTCGTTTTTCTTCTTCTTTGCTTTCTGTTACTAAAAACTTTTCGAATGAGACAAGGAAAAAAATAGCAATTTAAAACTTACACGTGTGGTGTGTGTGGCCACCTTATTAATGGGCCAGATTTAGAAGGCTTACGTGGCCCTTTGGGGTAGTTTGGTTTGGGTTTGACTGAACTTTGTTTTTAAGTTATAAAATAGAAGAGTTTTAAAATCGGAAAATAAAATTTAGTTTAGAAAAAAAAACAGGGGTTCTTTACCAAAAAAGTGAAAACATATTTTCAAAACGAAACAGTATTTTAATTTCCACAACAAACTTGTTTTTTTTTTTTTTTTTTTTTTGTTAAAATGTTAAATTTATTTATCAACAAAAAATGAAGTTTTTTACAAGTTCATAAATGTTAAAAATTGTTCAAATAAACACAAAACCAAAATATAAAGAGCAAAGCTTGATCAAAAAGAAAACCCCGAAGGATATTAGCGAGTTTGGTGCCATCGTATAGTTTTTAGAATATTGCCAAAGAAAACTAATAACTGAGCCAGAACTGAATTCAAACCAAACCAAAAAAAAAATGAAAAGCCGAACCAAATAATTCGGTTATCAACTGATTTGGTATTTTATAATCCGAGAAACTAAAAACCGAATCATATATAAAATCGAACATTTTCAAAAAATAATATTAAACAGTTTTTGGGTGAAAAATAGTTAGTTCCACATAAGCCTAGATCTTCTTGGCGTGTCGAACTCAAAAGCAAAAGATATGTCGTGTTCAAATCTCCAAGCCAAGGTCAAAAATGGTATTCATATTGGTTTTAGAGTCTATCGTAGGAATGTCGACCAACCAGATACAATCACATCAAATAATGTCACGTTTTATTTGCCATATTATGCCACTTTGGTCCCTAATGTTTTTCTTCTTCGCCTGGTTTAACATACATGGACACGAAAAAATACCAGAATTATTGCACATGGGTTTTTTGTCCTTTATCACTATGCTCGACAAGTACAGAAACAATATTCCACATTTTTCGCTCTTATTTTCTAAAAATATGTCGACAAAATAATGAAATATATATGGACGTAATTGGTAACCCTTTATCGCAACCGGAAAATAACGTATTGGCTATTGTTAATATACTTAACACTTAACCATCACAACAACGTGAAAAAATTAGTCATCTACTATATGCAAATAGAATGAGTTGAACAAAATTATCTGTCTACCATCTCCCTTTCATTCATCTTCATTTTCTTCATATTTATTCCACTAAAACCAAAAAAAAAAAAGGGTTAATTGAAGAATTTTGGATCAAACCCCATATCTCTTTCCGTTAGAAAACATTTGTTACTTTTCCAAATGGGATTTGAACTATAAGACCACTCACTTTGATCCTTTTATATTTAGAAATAATTGGGAAACTGGGTCATTTTTACAAAGTAATTGGCCAAATAGGTCATTTACTATTTGTTATTAGTAATTCGAGTCTGGGCCCACATGCTCTCTAATACACCCTTCCCCTCTAATAAGTGCATCTCTCTTCTGCCAAAATGACTGTCGGGGGTATTTCACCTTTTTCCTACTGTTCTCCTTTATGTGTGTGGGTTTCGTGAAAATGTAATGATCTGGGCTGTATTTAATTTTTTATGTTATTATTTGTTTGTTAAAATGTTAGATTTTCGTACACCTCATACATATATGTGTACGGTAATTTATGAGGTGTACGTACACCTCATAAAGCATACACATATTAATGTACACTCATAAGTATACTAGAATTACCATACAGCAAGAAATGTGTACGCTTTATGAGGTGTACGTACATCTCAATTACATATCTTTATTGACCTCCATGTTTGTCTCTTTACCTCAATAACGAAAAAAAATTATGGCCCAACAATAATAACAAACAAATAATAAGCAGAAAAAGTAAAAGAAGCCCAAACAATACTAATTACACGAAACCCACAAAAAAAAAGAGGAAAAAAAAATCTGGGAACAAATACCCTTCGGGTCTTTTAGGCAAAGGAGAGATGAATTTATTAGAGGGAAAATATGTATTAGAGAAATTGTGGAACCAGTTTTGATTTCTTAATAATAAATAGTAATAGACCTCTTTAGCTAATATCTTTTGTAAAATGTCCCACTATCCCAATTATTATTATTATTTTCTATAAATAGTTACAAATGCTATAACGATTTTTAGAAACATTATCTTTGTACCCATTGTGTTCAACCATTTTAATGTACATTCATTCAAATTAAAATGTACACTAATTTAAATTTGAATATACATCATTTTAAATTAGGTGTACGTTAATGCAGCGTTCATCTGACTAGGTGTACGTTAAATATTGTACGAAGATGAGATATACGTACAAAAGTGTTCATAACACATCTATACATATATGAGATGTACGTACACCTCATACATATATGAGGTGTACGTTAAAGATGTACACCTAAGACGGTAGAGCATCATATTTGTGTCATTACTGTACAACTATATGTATATGGATCTTGTTAGATGCACAAAAGTATTTTAAAAGATAAAATTTTGTTTTAATTTTTTTTTAATAACTTATTTGTATTATAATCAAAGAAATAAAAATTGGAAAAAAATAAAAGGAAGAAATAGAAAGAAAGAAAAAAACTCACGCTCCTATTTCTAGACTCAAGCGTGTTTTTTGTTCCAATGGCAGGTTTTGTAATTACACTTACGTTATGAGGACACGTTTGTAACCCCCAAGATTGTGAATAGTGACAGAAGTTCTTTTCTTCCAATTATGAATAGTAATTGGTCCATTCTCCTAATATCTTTCAAAAAAATGACCCATTCTACAAATTAACTCTTATATTTACATCTAAATCCTGTGTTTATAGCCTACCCAAAACAAAAAAATAAAAAAATAAAAATAAATAACAAACAATTCAATAATGATGTTCGATACAAATGTGTGTTCTATTGATATTGGTCGTGACTCGAATTATAAGTGTTTGGTATAGATTTGTATGACTCTCAAATTGCGGAAACTTCGCTGTCAGGGTACATGAGGTACGCATGACCGATCCCACAAAAATGAATTTAATATAATAAACTAACAAAAAAGTAAGTGTGAGTAATCTTGAAAATCGGAAAAGTGACAGTTTCATCTGCTAAAAACATTATATTAACAACTAGAGTATCTGTAAGTCTGCAACTGCCTAATTACGGAGATGAGGTTTCGTCGTATATGTCTCTGTTGTTATATGGCTTACGTCCACACGTATTCAATCCTTAATCAAGCACACAAACAACTATCGATTGATGACAAAAATGAATCTATCAATGACTAAGTCACAAAAATCTTCCAATAATTACTCATAATAAAGGCGATATCAACATATAATTATGAAAGCATATTCTTGGTAGAACTAAATAATGAACAACGTTAACATCAAGCCTGAACAGAAAACAATAATATATGTTTACGTAGATAAGTAGTACATGCAAGTTTTTGTGTTACGTCCATCTTCAAATCAAGTAATTTATTTGTAATTTGTATATACTAGTCAATATCGTTACAAATATAAGATTATTCTCTCTTATTCCATCGTTAAATCTGCAATTTAAAAATAACTGTCACTAGTTTACTTAAAATAGTACATATACTAAAAATCTACAATCTTTATTCTCACACACACATCATAATATCTTCTACTAGAATTATGAAATTTGTCCTAAACTTGGCTAAACTTCAATGATTTAAATAAATAATAATTATAGCTGAAACTGGTCCACAACGTTGTATTTTTCATGATCTGTACGGAATCCAATTTGTTCAGTGTCTATTGTGGGCCGTTACTAAATGTCTTACCACCACATCTCCCACACTTGACAGCTCATCAACTCCTCGTCAAGCCCGGTTCGATTTCCGATTAACGCCAATGTTCGGTTTATCCTTAAACCGGAGTCTCCCCAAAGAATAAACCGAATCCTACTAAGAAACGTACGTACCACACTCCTATACAATATCTCTCTCCGCCACTGGACTCTTCTCTCTTCAATCTCTCCCTGCAAATCTTCTCTCTCTCCCATGGTGGTTCCTCTACTTCAATCATGCCCTCTCACACCAACTTCCTCTTCAGGTATATCATACAATTCCCACTTTATTCATATCTACGCTTGTAGTTGTTCAGTAATGGAGCTATTACGCAAAATTTTGAAAATGTCTTTTGTTTTTGTTTACTCAACGGTGACAAGCTTTTCCCGAGAAAGATATTTTCCCAGAGAAACAATTTTTTCCCGTTTTTTTAAAAAACTGTTCTATTGCGAACAAGTCAACATGCAATTCCGTAGCTAAATTTTGTCTTCAATCGTTTTTTTTTCTGGGAATGAATTCAAAATTGTGTACTATATTAACGAATGTGAGATGATTCTCGATGAATTTTCTAGTAAATTTCTGTGTTTACAATTTGAATTTTCAGGTGGATTGGACTGTTTTCCGAGAAATTCCGTCGACAAACGACTGGAATCGAAGAGAACAGCATCTTCCAAAACAACGGCGGAGATTCGAGCAGCGGAAGTGATGAAACGCCGGTGCTGAGCTCCGTTGAGTGTTACGCCTGCACACAAGTAGGCGTCCCAGCTTTTCACTCTACCAGCTGCGATCAAGCTCACGCGCCGGAGTGGCGTGCCTCTGCTGGCTCTTCCTTAGTCCCAATCCAGGACGGATCCGTCCCGAGTCCAGTCCGACCTCGCTTCAGACATCTCAAAGGTCCTTTCGGCGACGTTCTCGATCCCAGGAGCAAGCGCGTGCAGAGATGGAACCGCGCGTTGCTTCTAGCTCGCGGGATGGCTTTAGCTGTGGATCCGCTCTTCTTCTACGCGCTTTCTATTGGTCGAACCACCGGACCTGCGTGTCTTTATATGGATGGCGCGTTCGCTGCGGTGGTTACGGTGCTACGCACGTGCCTAGACGCTGTTCACTTATGGCACGTGTGGCTTCAATTCAGACTGGCCTACGTCTCCAGAGAATCACTTGTCGTTGGCTGCGGGAAGCTCGTTTGGGATCCACGCGCCATCGCGTCTCACTACGCACGCTCCCTCACTGGCTTCTGGTTTGATGTTATAGTTATCCTCCCTGTCCCTCAGGTCAACTTTTCAAAACAACCTTCAAACTATGCCAATATTATCAAAAAAACCCTTACCTCTTATTAGTATCAAGAAAGCCCCCATGAATCATTTGAAAGTGAACTTTGTGTGTTTTGTTTGTTTGCAGGCTGTGTTTTGGTTAGTGGTGCCGAAATTGATAAGAGAAGAGAAGATTAAGCTTATAATGACGATTCTTCTGCTAATCTTCTTGTTCCAGTTCCTCCCCAAGATTTATCACTGCATCTGCTTGATGAGAAGGATGCAGAAGGTCACTGGTTACATTTTTGGGACTATTTGGTGGGGTTTTGCTCTTAATCTCATCGCATATTTCATCGCTTCTCACGTAAGTCTCTTCAAGCTAGAAACCACATTTCTCACTGAGTCAACTACTAGGTTCCATGCCAAGGCATGATATTAAAAGTGGTTTTTAATGGAGATTCTGGTGGTTTCAGGTTGCTGGGGGATGCTGGTATGTTCTCGCAATACAGCGTGTTGCTTCTTGCATAAGAAATCAATGCATGAGGAATGGGAACTGCAATCTTAGTCTGTCTTGCAAAGAAGAGGTCTGTTACCAATTTGTGTCACCGACAAGCACAGTTGGATACCCGTGCTTATCTGGAAACCTTACCAGTGTGGTCAAGAAACCTATGTGCTTAGACTCTGACGGACCATTCCGATATGGTATCTACGGTTGGGCACTTCCAGTCATCTCGAGCAACTCTCTTGCGGTAAAGATCCTTTACCCCATCTTCTGGGGCTTAATGACTCTCAGGTAATTGCTTGGTTTCACAGTTTAAGGTTTACATCTTGGATAAGTTAAAAACATCTGATCGACATATACTGATCCTACATTGGGCTTCTCTTTGTACAGCACATTCGGGAATGATCTTGAGCCTACAAGCAACTGGCTCGAGGTTATTTTCAGTATAGTTATGGTCCTTAGCGGGTTACTACTCTTCACGCTATTGATCGGAAACATTCAGGTAAACTATGCAAGGATATATATGATATTGTGTTTTGATGGAATCAGAAGATTTTAACAAGCAGTTTGCTTTCTTTTGAAGGTATTTTTGCATGCGGTAATGGCGAAGAAGAGGAAAATGCAGATACGTTGTAGGGATATGGAATGGTGGATGAAACGTAGGCAGTTACCTTCACGGTTGAGACAGAGAGTTAGGCGATTTGAGCGGCAGAGATGGACTGCCTTGGGTGGAGAAGACGAGCTGGAACTTATACATGATTTGCCTCCGGGTCTTCGTAGAGATATTAAACGATATCTTTGCTTCGATCTCATTAATAATGTACTTGAACGAACGTTACACACAACCTTGTTAAGACTTGTGAAAGCAATAACTGGTAAGTCTCTGACATGTTTGATCCTTCTCAGGTGCCATTGTTCAGGGGCATGGACGATTTGATCCTCGACAACATTTGCGATCGGGCTAAGCCCCGAGTCTTTTCTAAAGACGAAAAGGTACTTGACCCCGTCATATCTCAGGCTAAACTACCCACGTCATAAGAGCCTAAGTTTAAGGTTTTCATAATGTTTTCAGTTTGTAAAATAAGAGGTTCTTTGATTTTGTTGATTGTCACAGATCATCCGAGAAGGAGATCCTGTGCAGAGAATGATATTCATCATGCGTGGAAGAGCCAAGCGTACCCAGAGCCTAAACAAAGGCGTGGTAGCCACTAGTACGCTAGAACCAGGCGGTTACTTAGGCGACGAGCTACTCTCGTGGTGCCTACGCCGTCCATTTGTTGACCGTCTTCCCCCTTCATCTGCAACATTTGTCTGCCTCGACAACATTGAGGCGTTCTCCCTAGGATCAGACGATCTTAGGTACATCACCGATCATTTCCGTTATAAATTCGCGAATGAGCGGCTTAAGCGGACGGCAAGATACTACTCCTCAAACTGGAGGACTTGGGCCGCTGTGAATATTCAGATGTCGTGGCGTCGGTACAGGAAGAGAACCCGTGGTGAAAACAACGGTGGAGCAGGCTGTTCGATGAGCCCTGTGTCGGAGAATAGCGTTGAAGGTAACAGTGAGCGCCGGTTACTTCAGTATGCCGCGATGTTCATGTCCATCCGACCGCATGATCATCTCGAATAAAACAAAAACAATGTTCCAATATTTATCGGTCCAACTATTTGTATGTTCCCATTGGTCGTCCTCAATTGTTTTCGCGCTTTTCGTTTTGAATAAAATCGTTTTTGCATCTTATGGTTAACATTAATTTTAAATTACAGAAAACATATGTTTTAAATTGCTTTTTGAGATAGAACCTGCCTCTACCAACATCATGTAAACGAGTTACTAGAGCATCAAACAGCGAAATCAGCTACGGTCAGATCCGAGAAGAAAAATATAATGCAAAATTTTGTTGACATGTTTCTGAATGAATAAAAAATTTCCGTAGTTTTCAAAATGTGCTGATGAAGTTGGGAAAAAAAAAACAATGATGATGATCGGGCGGGCCAAAGGCCCATAGGTAATTTTATTAAAAAAAAAAAGATTTTACAGTTTGTAAAAGATACTCTTATATTCCTTCTAGAACAAGTATAAAAACGACGTCGTCATTATCAAGTACGACGTAGCAGATCGTATTAAGAGTTTTCTTGTTCATTTGGGTTTGTCAAATTCAGTACTCCCAAAGCTCAAAGAGTTTTCATCATCACAATAAAACCTACTTCCCAAATCTCGCGATGGTTTCTCTCTCTACTACTTTCGTGAATTTTGTTTTTTCAAATATTTAATTCATAGTTTCAGTTGATACTGTTTCGCTTGGATTCATCATCGTTGATAAAAGTTTCAGAAACACACAAAAATTATATTTTATCCGAAATCGAGTTTTCTGGGGAATTGATTTGATTTGATCATATAGTCAATGGCGACGGGCAAACCTCAACGATCTCCGGCTGAAGTTGAGGATTTAATCCTCCGGAAGATATTTTATGTAACCCTAATGGAATCGGAATCAACTGGTTCCGATCCTCGATTGGTTTACTTGGAGATGACTGCTGCCGAGGTTCTCAGCGAAGGTAAAGAGCTTTTCCTCTCTCGTGATTTGATGGAGAGAGTGCTTATCGATCGTCTCTCCGGCAACTTCTCCGCCGCGGAGCCGCCTTTCCCGTATCTAATCGGTTGCTACCGTCGTGCTTACGACGAATCGAAGAAAATCCAGTCGATGAAGGATAAGAATCTGAGATCGGAGATGGAGATTGTGACTAAACAGGCGAAGAAGCTCGCCGTTTCTTACTGTAGGATTCATTTGGCGAATCCTGACATGTTTGGGAACTTGGAAGCAGCTAGCGGTGGAATGGATAATAAGCAGAAGAAGAGGAATGTATCTCCATTACTGCCGTTGATTTTCGCCGAGGTTGGTCCGGGTTCGTTGGATATGTTTGGAGGTAGTAGCAGTGGTGTTCAGTCTCCTCCTGGATTTTTGGATGAGTTTTTCAAAGACTCGGATTTTGATAGCTTGGACCCGATTCTGAAGGAGTTGTATGAGGACTTGAGGTCTACGGTTTTAAACGTATCAGTTCTTGGAGAATTCCAGCCACCATTGAGGGCACTTAAGTATCTTGTTAGCTTACCAGTAGGAGCTAAATCTCTGGTTAGTCACGAGTGGTGGGTTCCACGGGGCGCCTATATGAACGGTCGAGCAATGGAGTTGACCAGCATTCTCGGCCCCTTCTTCCATATTAGTGCACTGCCAGATAATACGCTATTTAAGAGTCAGCCTGATGTTGGGTGAGTTTGAACTTATTTCTGGGTTTCTATTGCTGAGAATTGTCTAATCTTTGGACTATGGGGTTGTTTAGTTATTAAGACAGTTAAAGACAATAAGATATATTGTTAAGCTTTAGTCATAGTAGTAGATACTTAATCAAAAAAGGAAAGAAGCAGATATTTTTGGCTTTAAAAGATGATACTGTTAGGTGATATATATTTTAAACCAACAGAAATAATAGTAAGCTCTCTGTTAGATTTAGAGTGCTGTGGATGAAATCAATTATTTTGAGCTTTTTTTTTCTTGTCTGTACTGGAGAATCTTGACTGTTCATTAAACATTGACATCTTAAGAAGGGTTAGTTGTGCAATCATAAGCGTTCTCCTGATGTACGTCGAAGAATGTTTTTTTACATGGTACAGCAAAGCTAATGTATGTCTTACTGTTTTTGTGAATATCAGGCTGCAGTGTTTCTCTGAAGCATCGGAACGTCGTCCTGCAGATTTACTATCATCCTTCTCCACAATTAAAAATTTCATGAACATTTTGTACAGCGGGCTGCATGATGTACTGATGATTTTACTGAAAAGTACTGATACCCGTGAGTGTGTTCTACAGTTTCTTGCAGAGGTGATCAATGCAAATGCGTCGAGAGCCCATATACAGGTAGCCATCCCTCGATAAGATGGAGATTTGCTTTGGATCATTATTTATGAATTGCTATTGTCACCACCCGGTTTCATCAAGTTGGTATTTGTCTTTTTTTGCTCAAACTAGCATGCTGTAATATGTATATCTTGTATGACAGGTTGATCCACTCTCTTGTGCTAGCTCAGGCATGTTTGTTAACCTCAGTGCAGTAATGCTTCGTCTCTGTGAACCGTTTTTAGACCCACATTTGACTAAGAGGGATAAGATTGATCCAAAATATGCATTCGCCGGCCACCGCTTAAAATTAAGGTATGGGCCTCAAGATAATTCTAAATATATATTTATTAACGTACTCATGCCGTACCTGTATCCATAAAAATTTAATTTACCGTTCCCTACCCGTACCCGCCTCAGTGCTACTTAGTATGTCCTCACTGGGTTCTCATATTTTTGTGATGAGTAATATTATTTACAATCTACACCAGCGACTTGACTGCTCTCCATGCCTCATCCGAAGAAGTTTCTGAGTGGATTGACAAGGATGCTACCGCAAAAGTAAATGGTGCTGGGCAAGAAAACGGGAATGAAAGTCGATTGTTACAATCCAAAGAAGCCACAAGTTCTAGTAGTAATGCTTCTGGGCAAAATGCTAAGTCAACAACTAAATACACTTTCATCTGTGAATGCTTCTTTATGACTGCGAGGGTCCTCAATTTGGGTCTCCTAAAAGCACTCTCTGACTTTAAACATCTTGCTCAGGTAGTTATCATTACAGTTTTCTCGAACTGGAAGTATTGATGTTTTGGAATTGATCGTGACAAATTATTTTGTAGAAAGCTTTTTATTAAGTGTTGGTTCCTGACATGTTTTCTGGTCAAGGCTTTTGTCAGTGATAACGAAAAGAACTACGACGAAAATTGAACTTGATCACACTTTCTGATTGTGAAAGAGTCCTGGATGCCTGAATTTGCAGAAGATTGTTGTTGTATTGTTCTTTACTTTTCTCTTTTCCGCATGATGTAGGACATCTCGAGAGGTGAAGACAATCTTGCAACATTAAAAGCCATGAGAGATCAAGCACCTTCTCCACAGTTGGAACTTGATATATCCCGAATGGAAAAAGAGTTAGAGCAGTATTCGCAAGAAAAGCTTTGCCATGAGGCCCAAATATTGAGGGTTTGTAATCATATCCTCTGTTCTATGAACATCTTTGGCCTTTTCTCTGGACCGTTAACATAATAGTAATAGCTACTCTATGTCTATACTGTTTTGAAGGATGGAGATTTTATTCAGCGAGCTCTGTCTTTCTATCGACTAGTGGTTGTTTGGTTGGTTGGACTAGTTGGTGGCTTTAAGATGCCTCTTCCACCAACTTGCCCGATGGAATTCTCCTGTTTGCCTGAGCATTTTGTTGAAGATGCAATGGAGTTACTGATATTTGCTTCAAGAATCCCCAAAGCTTTGGATGGGGTGCTACTGGTATGCTTAGTTTGATCGCATCCGTCTATAGAAATTCTTTTTTTTGTACCTCCATTGATTATTGTGGTTCTCTTTTCTTCAGGACGACTTTATGAACTTCATAATTATGTTCATGGCAAGTCCAGAATATGTTAGAAACCCGTATCTCAGAGCAAAGATGGTTGAAGTTCTGAACTGCTGGATGCCCCGTTCAAGGTGTTTTTCTTCCCATGAAAGAAAACTGTAAATCCTCAGTTTGTGTTGCTATGCAACAAGTTCTGTAGTAACATGCGATCCTCTAATCTCAAATCAATTTTTATTTGCAGTGGTTCTTCTGCTACATCTACTCTTTTCGAGGGCCATCAGTTATCTCTTGAGTATCTTGTCAGGAATTTACTAAAACTATATGTTGACATTGAGTTCACGGGTTCTCACACTCAGGTGATTGCAAGAGATTTTGCTTAGTGGTTATATTATTCCTGGAGTAACGAGCTTCTATCTATTGCATAGTACTCAAGAATATGTTAGATCTGGAAGCCATAATAGCCGTCCGCTCTTGTGTTTAATGTAACTGAAATCTAGTTATCCAAATGCAGTTCTATGACAAGTTCAATATTCGCCACAACATTGCCGAGCTTTTAGAGTATCTCTGGCAGGTGCCTAGTCATCGAAATGCATGGAGACGGGTAAATTCTTAGTAAATTTTCCATGGCTTTGAACTTCAACTATCATGTTCCAATGTTATAGTATTACCAAATTTGATGTGTTACAGATTGCAAAAGAGGAGGAGAAGGGAGTTTACTTGAACTTCTTAAACTTTTTAGTCAATGATAGCATCTATCTTCTGGATGAAAGTCTTAACAAAATTCTCGAGATTAAACAAATCGAGGCGGAGATGTTGAATACTGCAGAGTGGGAGCAGAGACCAACTCAAGAAAGACAGGAGAGAACAAGGCTCTTCCATTCTCAGGAGAATGTTAGTTGGATTATCACTTCGTATATCTTGTTTCCTATTCTATTTATTGATGATGCCCTAAAGAACTTATTTTTGCTCTGCAGATTGTTAGAATCGACATGAAGCTGGCAAATGAAGATGTGACTATGCTTGCATTTACATCCGAGGAGATTACTGCCCCTTTTCTACTCCCTGAGATGGTAACGTGACCCTATACCTGAAATGGTAACCTTGCCCCATGATTACCCAATTGAAGAGTTTGTTTGTTTGTTATTCAGGTTGAGAGGGTTGCGAATATGCTTAACTACTTCTTGCTACAACTCGTGGGTCCACAGCGTAAATCTCTAAGCTTGAGAGATCCCGAGAAGTATGAATTCCGTCCAAAACAGTTGCTTAAACAGGTTAGTGATTACAGTTACTCAAGTCTCCTCGACCAACATGTGTGAAAAAAATACTGACTGAATATTATTGTGATTGCTTTGATGAACTTTGAAGATTGTTCGCATATATGTTAATCTCGCAAGAGGAGACACGGAAAACATATTCCCTGGTGCCATATCCAGTGATGGCCGATCATATAACGAACAGGTCTAATCCTCCTTCCTAAACCGAATCCTCTTTCATCATAATTTATCTGTTTTTACTGAGCAAAACAAGTGGTGGTTTTTGCAGCTATTCAACGCAGGAGCAGATGTGCTGAGGAAAATAGGCGAAGATGGAAGAATCATTCAAGCGTTCATGGAATTAGGCACAAAAGCCAAAGCTGCTGCTTCTGAAGCTATGGATGCTGAAGCTGCACTGGGCGAAATACCAGACGAGTTCCTCGACCCAATTCAGGTACTATTTTCTATTCTAATTGACCAAAAACCCAAGTCTTGTTTCTATAACACACTCTAATGTCTGTTGTTTTATAAATTTTGCAGTACACACTAATGAGAGATCCAGTGATACTTCCAAGCTCAAGAATCACAGTTGATCGACCTATCATTCAACGTCATCTTCTCAGCGACAATGTAAGCATATCTAACACATTGGTGATCAGTTACTTATCTCTCTCTCTCTCTCTCTGATCCCTCTCTTTTTGAATCTGATCATCTTGCTTCTGCTGCAGCACGATCCGTTTAACCGGGCACATTTGACATCGGATATGTTGATACCGGACATTGAGTTGAAGGCGAGAATTGATGAGTTTGTGAAGTCGCATCAGTCTAAGAAACGGACAAGTGGAGAAGATAGCAGCAACAAGGAGAGGATACAGACTACAAGCAGTGATATGTTAATCGATTAATTATGTGTTCCAAAAAATAAACAAAATAATACTCTTTTTTTTTTTTTTACTTTGATTAGGCTTTGCCTCCTATTAGAATTCTGACTTATCATTCTGTCGTAAGTGTTCTTATTTATGTCTTAGGGCTTTCTTCCAAATTCAATGTCATTGATTTGATGCCACGGTACAAAAACGTATAAATAAGCTAGTAAAAATCTTATAATTTTGTTTATGGAGAAGATATCATTTAAAGATGATGATTGGCGGTATGGTAGCTACATAAGATAGGTGAATCAACACCACTCGTCCATTGAAAAGGCAATACGGTTCTATTTCTATAGAAGGATGTCTACTGATAATTAAAGAGCAAGTATACGTGAAGCCAGCATCGTTAAAGAATATATATATATTTTTTGATTATGGAGCAAAGCGACAGTAGAAATCTTATATAATATAACACGCAAATACGGAAATTAGAAAAAAGTTGAGTGTTGTTTGCGTTTAGCAAACTCGGAAGCAATGCTAAGTGCGCTTCTACTGTGACGAAGTGAGAACTCGGCCAACAGTATCTCTTTCTCTGCTTCCGACAGATCTCCATGACTTCCCTGTTCAAACCCCCCAATAAATGGTAACAAAAACATTAATGAACTGAAAGCTAACTTAAAAATGATTTATGTAGCTGTGTCAATCGGTTTACCAGACGATTAGTTCTGTCACAAACTGCGTGGTGCATCAAAATCCCTGCAGCCACTGAGACATTGAATGAATCAACCATTCCGTTCATCGGAATACTGCAACGCAGATCTGATAACTCCAAAGCTTCCTCACTTATTCCCCTGCAAATTTCCCCCACAATTTTCACTAAGAGATCATGATTCATGAACCAGCGAGTGATTGAGAATTTGAGAGATGATATTACCTGCCCTCGTTTCCAACAACGATTGCTGTTGGGCATGACCAGTCCATATCGTAAATGGAAACCTATGATATATTTACCACCAAAAGAATATGTCATGAGTACTAACATACATTCATTTTGACTCATCATCTATAATGGTGATGAAGAAAAGATACAAACAAATCTTTAGGGGTTTTTACCGTGTCCATTCCTAAATGAGTTGTGGCAATTCTGTAACCCCGAGACTTCAAAACTTCAAAACATTCTTTAGGTGTGTCCCAAAGCTCAATGTCCAGCCATTTCTCAGCTCCCATACTCACATGGCGATTGTCCCTATACCTACACATGCATAACACACATATACCGGCAAATGAATTCACACAGTGCAATCAAAGATATCGTCTATGACTCTTGTATCATTGAACAGTTCAAGAAACTGTAAGAATCTCAATCCAATCGTATTGAAACCAAGAAAACAAAAAAAAATCCATCTTATGATCAGACTCGGACTAAGGAGCACAACGTTATCAAAAATTCTATTAGAAGATCTCAATCGCCTACTTATCAGTCAATGATGGACTCTACTACACTGTGTACATTCCAACGCATAAAGTTCAAGTTAAGAACCCTCACTTATTCCATCCCATGATCCAAGAAACATAACTACCAACTCATGATCAATCTTGGACTCGAGAGGACAATGCAATAAAAAGCTCTGCATACTTGAATCACCAGCACATTGTAATATACTCCAACTAATAGAGTTTCAAGTCATTGAATCTCAATCCTAAAAAAACAGAAAATGCCAACCTCAAAGGCACCTTTTGGAGCTGTCACAAGAAACAACGTGAACAGATTGAATCCCCAACGCATCAGCTGAGCGAAACGCAGCAGAGATGTTTCCAAAATCAGAGAGACCTTCAACCACTAGACACACAGAGAAGCTTCGATTCTCCACCACACGCCTAAACCGATCTTTCCTCTCTTCCATCATATGAGGACTCACCGCTTCCAACACCTCACGGCTACTAAGATGCACCTCACCACACCTGAACATGTCCTTATAAGGAAACCATGATCCTCTACATTCACCCTCACCATCGCTTACAATGCACCTCCGCTCCATCTTCATCATACTTGACGCCTCATCACGATTGGTTGTTAGCAACTCCTTCACAGTGTCCTTGGGGGAATCTTCCGTGAAGCTCTCCGGTGAAAGAGCCACAGCTCCATGAAACGACGCGAGTTTCGTAGAACGAACTGTTCGAATGCCTGTTTAGGCGCGAAATCGCATCAACATCGAAATTTTAAAAATTGGAACATAATGAAATCAAATGAATTGTGAAATACCGATAACGAATTGCAAAACAAAGTTGAAGAGAATGTACATGGATTTTTGGGATGGAGGACGGAGATTGGAGAAAAGGCGCGAACGGAGATAAAGGTGATAGAGGAATTAGGGTTTAGAAGAGGAAGGAATGGGAAGGAAGAGAAGGAGGAACGGATAAGGGATTTGCAGGAGTTCATGAGTGTTGCTACTGTGCTCGGAGCTCTCTCGCTAGATTCAGCTTCTGGAGAAGAGAACCATACTCTGGTCTGATTCCACGACGACCACCGATTACTATTGGTTCGATTTAAATTACAAATGCTACAAGTGGTGTTTCAATTTCGGTTTAGTGATCCCTACATATATAACCAAAACTGAAACCCATGCGCGCGCCTCTGATTTTGGTTTTTTTTTTTATCAGTTGGGCTTACATTTACGTGGGCTATATACTGGTTTCCTCGGCTAAGCTAGTTGTTGAATTACCAAAATGCTATATGTAAGCGATGGGCTCATAGACCTTTTGTAACAGATTTTAAAGCCCAGTTTAAATTTGTTTTGAGAATTATACAGTTCTGTAGGTGAAGTAAATATAATTATATATTCATAAATGTGAATCGGAAAATCAAGGAACCAATAAGAGGCCGAGAACAAAAGTGTGGAACGTTCATTGAGAACCATATCATCACATGCAAAAAGCGTATTATCTGTATGATAATTTGAAATAAAAATATAATAATAACAACTTTAAAAAGAATATAGTAGTGTTATAGACATACAGCGTGATGTTCTGGTCTTCTGGATATGTCTGGATTTTTTTAAAAAAAACTAAAGCATGCTTTTGTCAGCTCAACCTTGACTGGAATTTTTTTTTTTTTTTAATAAAATAAATCTTCATCATCTGTGAATTAAATTTGAATAATAGTTATTAGTTTAAGCTATACAAACATATAGCTCCATCTGTTCGCAATATTAAATACAGAAAAATATAACAAATAGTCGAGGTAAAATAGAAAATAAGATGGAAAAGGAAAATAAGAAATTAACATTAAAACCAAAAAAAAAAAAAATAGAAAATAAGAAAATTCGGACAAGGCGGTGGGAGCTGTAAACAGTGAAGCGTTTGCACCAAAGTCTTAACGCGGTTGAGGTTGTCAAAACTCAAAACTCAAAAACATTACATATTTAAAATTTAAAATTTTCTTATATTCTTTTCACTATACCAAAAATGTATACTCCATGTAATATTTTATTCATTATTAATAAGGGAAGTTGAAAAAGGAAAAAAAAATCGGCTATGAAAACCCACTAGTCCACTCCAAAATCACAAATTGCGCAATACATCTAGAGAGAGAGAGAGAGAGAGAGTTTTACTAGAGAGAAAAATGGCGAGATTGACGGTGTTAGTAGCGGCGGTGGTGCTGGCTTTTCTAATGGCGGCGCCAATGCCGGGAGTGAAGGCGAAGAAGTATACAGTCGGTGAAAACAAGTTTTGGAATCCCAACATTAACTATACCATTTGGGCTCAGGGCAAGCATTTCTACCTCGGAGACTGGCTCTGTATGCTCCCTATCTCTCCCTCTCTTTTTCCTCTATCTACATCCTCGGATCTGTTTATATTAGATCTGATTTGAAATGGGTTTCGCTTTAAATCTTGTTATAGTTTCAAAAATTCAATCTTTTCTACCAAAGTTCTTAGCTTTCCGAATTTCTGCAACAATGGCCCTTAAAAACATTGAAAGGTCTTCACATTTTGTTGGGTTTTTTTCTTCTTCTTCAAAATTGTTTCCAAATGAATCCAGATCTGGTTAAAAAAAAACACACTCTAAAGGTTGTCTGAGTGACCAATACACTCCAAATTTTGCTCTGTTCATTGTCTGATATCTTTCTCTGTCCCACTGAGTTAAAGCTCAAATCTTAAACCACATTGTAGCTCACATTCAAATCGTGGGTCAAAACCGGTTTAGGTGATTTCATAAGTGTTATTCAAGATCTTGGTTTTAATTATGGTCTCTTTTCTTCTCAGATTTCGTGTTCGACAGAAACCAGCACAACATTCTTGAAGTAAACAAGACTGATTATCAAAACTGTAACGCCGACCACCCAATACGTAACTGGACACGTGGAGCTGGGAGGGACGTTGTCACTCTCAATGAGACCAAGCATTACTATCTACTCGACGGAAAGGGTGGTTGTTACGGTGGCATGAAGCTAGCTGTTAGAGTCGAGAAGCTTCCTCCTCCACCTAAATCTGCACCTATCAAGAACACTGGATCGGTTTCCATGGTCACAGGTTTCGCTCAAGTTATGCTTCCGGTTACTATTTTCTCTGTTTCAACGGTGTGGGATGTGATCTTAAGGATGTGGTAGTGTCCAGAAGTCTCAAACTTGTTTAGTTGAATCCAAACCCATTTGAAAAACCTCATATTCTTTTAAATTAGGAAGTGAACCAGTGGAGTTTCTTTCTCTTTGTCTTCTTGGATTATTGTTGGTTTTTAATTTCTTTATTTTGTGTCTTTGAATTAATTGTTGAAAAAGTTGTATTTGATTCATTTGAGAAATTAATCACTAAAAATCTCTTTATGATTCCTAGTTTTCTTAATCTTTTTGGAAGTGTGAATGAGTTGGATCAAGTCGGATTCTCTTTCTCTGTGAATTAAATAACAATGAAACTTTTATTTTGAAAATTATTTTGGCTTATCTGTTCCATGTGATTTATCTGTGATTGTTCGTATTGTAGCATCAAATCCAACTACCACATGTCTTTTTCATAAAGCTGTCAAATCTATTACCAAATGGATTGAATTATATGTTTGAAATATTAATCGAATATTTAGTTATGTATATTTGTGTTTTGAATTTTGGTAGGAGGGATTTTAAGAATATGGGGTAAATCTCATGTGGACCGCTAAAATAATCCAAAATGATGATGTTGATTAGGTAGGGACGTGGAGAAAATGTAGATTGATAAAAATGAAGATTCTGGACAATCTATTTAACCTTTTTTATATATTCAAAAAATACATTATTTTCCAGTTTTCTTTGTATGTCTTTGTCAGTGATAAATTTAGATGTTAACGACTTTAATCCATTACCCCCAAATGTGGATATAATTAGCTGCATCAAATTTCATAACCAGAAAAATCGTAGTAATCTATTTTCTATTTCTATGATTGTATCCTTCTCGTAATTACTGCTGTATATAGGATAAACTTTTTGTTATGTGTATAAAAGGAGAAAATATTGAAAAATATGCGAGTCAATGATTTTTTTCTTTTTTTTTCCCTTCTGTGAATAAATTTTAATTGAAGAAAAGAGAAAACCTTCAGTCACGCGCGTAGAGTGCGTGCTGTTAAATACTTGTATAAATGTGGTATCAAGGCGCGTGAGGTAGGAGTTTGATGTAGGGAAGATTTTCCCGGATTTCTGTTTGTTTCCCGGTAAAAATTCAAATCAAGACGAGAAGTTTGAACGCAGAGATCTAACACTATAACTCGACGATTCTATCAATTATAGGACTCGAGAAAACAGTAAAAAAGGGACGAGCTTTTGGATCATAATCTTATGAAATGCTTATCCTACCAAAAAGTTCGTCTCCTTCTCCGACAGTGTGCTCACCGCTCGTTTCGCCGTCCCGGCAAGGAATTACACGCCGTTTTAACCACTTCGGGATTGAAGAAAGCTCCCAGGTCGTACGTTAACAACGCTCTCTTTCAATTTTATGCGGCCTCCGGTGAAATGGCTACTGCCCAGAAACTGTTCGACGAAATTCCTCTGTCAGAAAAAGACAATGTGGACTGGACCACTTTGTTATCCTCTTTTTCACGGTACGGATTCTTGGTTGATTCGATGAAGCTCTTCGTGGAAATGCGAAGGAAAAGAGTAGAGATTGATGATGTTTCTGTAGTTTGCTTGTTTGGCGTGTGTGCCAAGTTGGAAGATCTAGGGTCCGGTGTACAAGGACACGGGGTTGCTGTAAAGATGGGACTTTTGTCTAGTGTAAAAGTTTGTAATGCCTTAATGGATATGTATGGGAAATGTGGGTCTCTGGGTGAAGTCAAACGCATATTTGAGGCGTTAGAGGAGAAGAGCGTTGTTTCATGGACGGTGGCTTTGGACACAGTTGTTAAATGGGAGGGGTTGGAGAAAGGAAGAGAGGTGTTCGACGAAATGCCTGAGAGAAATGCTGTTGCTTGGACTGTTATGGTTGCTGGGTATGTGGGTGCTGGGTTTACAGGCGAAGCAATGGAGCTTCTGGCAGAAATGGTGTTTAAATGTGGGTATGATTTGAATTTCGTCACCCTTTGCTCAATGCTATCGGCTTGTACGCAATCGGGAAACCTAGTCATTGGTAGATGGGTTCATGTGTATGCATTAAAGAAGGCAATGATGATGGGGGAGGATGCAGCTTATGATCCTGTCATGGTGGGAACGGCATTGGTTGATATGTATGCCAAATGTGGAAACATAGATTCTTCCATGAAAGTCTTCAGATTGATGCGTAAGAGGAATGTGGTAACATGGAATGCCATGTTTAGCGGATTAGCAATGCACGGGAAAGGTAGAATGGTTATTGGAATGTTCCCGGAGATGGTTAGAGAGGTGAAGCCAGATGACTTAACCTTCACTGCTGTGTTAAGTGCTTGCAGCCACTCGGGGATGGTAGAAGAAGGGCGGCGATGTTTACACAGCCTCCGGTTCTATGGTTTGGAACCTAAGGTTGACCATTATGCATGTATGGTAGATCTTTTGGGCCGAGCTGGTCATATTGAAGAAGCAGAGATCTTGATCAGGGAAATGCCAGTGCCCCCGAATGAAGTTGTCCTTGGTTCCCTTCTCGGCTCGTGTAGCGTCCATGGAAAGCTGGAGATAGCCGAACGAATTAAAAGAGAGCTTGTTCAGATGAGTCCAGGTAACACAGAATACCAAATACTTATGTCAAACATGTATGTTGTAGAAGGAAGGAGTGACATTGCAGATGGGTTAAGGAGAAGTATGAGAAACCGAGGCATCAAGAAAATACCTGGTTTGAGTTCTATTCACATTAACGACTCGGTTCATCGGTTTAGTTCAGGTGATACATCACACCCGAGAACGAAAGAGATCTACTTGAAGTTAAATGAAGTGATTGAACGGATAAGATCAGCTGGTTATGTCCCTGATATCGCTGGCCTGGTTTCTCTCTCAGAAGGTGACTTGGAGGATAAAGAGCAAGCTTTGTGCTGTCACAGTGAGAAATTAGCTGTCTGTTTCGGGCTTCTGGAAACAAAACCGAGGACACCTCTTCATGTTTTCAAGAATCTGAGGATATGTCGGGATTGTCATTCGGCTATGAAGATTGCTTCAAAGGTCTATGACCGAGAAATCATCATCAGAGATAGAAATAGATTTCATCAGTTCAAGGGAGGCTCTTGTTCTTGTTCCGATTACTGGTGAACATATTAAATGGCTGGACAATATCGGTTCTTGAGATTATAATTTCAAACGAATTTGCAAAGTGAGACAAGGTTGAGACAAACGATAAAATTTTCATTGAAGATCTATAAACCACTGTACTACACAATTCAAATGCATACAGAAGTTGCAATATGCAAAACGTGAAGAACTAAACTGAGATTCGGACAGGTGTAATACGCAAAATGTGTTAAGTTTATGATAAGTTAGGGTGATATCAAGAAGCAAAGTCTCAAAATCTTGATCAAAAGGAGCATCATTCTCTTCTTGGTCAGTGGGAAGGTCCAGTGTCTTTCTTCTCTGATTCATCTTTGCTCTGCAAATCAGCAGAGTTTGGAGAGTTTTCAGCTGTTACAGTCTCATCATCCTCGTTCCTAAGAAGAGATGAGAATGATAAAGGGTTGTACGTGGAGCTAGCCTTTTGTAACCCTCTAATAGCTCTCATTGCAGCGAGTGTACTCCTATATATATCAAGATTTTCATCGCCGAGAGTTGAGGAAGTCTCGGCTGAGATTCTTGGTGAGTTGTTCTGATAAGAGCTCGAGTTTGCTTGCACTGTGTTGGAAGACTCTACTACTTCTGCTTCAGACGGAAAGAGAAGCTCAAGATTCGCCTCGCATTCACGGACTAACCTAGTAAGTGGCTCAGTTGTAAAGAAGGGTTGATGGAGAACAAGCTGTGTGAAAGGCAAACGTAGAAGTCCACCTGTTCTTTTATCATACTTCTTCAAAATTTTGACCAGTCCTGTAATCCAACTATGTTTTAGAATATACAGTACTGTGCAACAAGATTCTCTGTTTTTTTTTTTGGTCTCAATAAATAAACTAAGATCAAACCTGCAAAATTAAGGGAGCTGTAGTTTTTGAGGAGCACCATCTCGCCATGAATAGTAACAAGGTCTCTGCGAATATCCATCATTTCTTCGCTGAACTCGCTTTCTGAAACGAATTCCCCATCCCTACCGTTCCTCTCCTTAACTCGCTCGATTCTTTCCTTGAGCTCCTGTTTAGCAAAATACAATGATGAACACACACATAATTGATTCTACTAGAGAATTAGATGAATGAAAGCTAATGCCTTCAAACAAGCAGAGCAATTAGATCTCGATTGTGATAAATCACAAAAACAAGAAGTTGTTTCCACTAGGTAAATCATTAAAGCCAATCCAACCATAAGAAGCCTTGAACCATGGATATAGAATCTACTTGAATCACACACAAAGTAGATCCGATAAAGCCATGAGAACTCTTCGATAAGAGATCACCACAACAAGCATCTAATCATCGTATTGAAGAAACTAATATTAACTAAATTTAATGTCGATCCAATTCTATACACTGGTTTAGCTCTGAATCAGTAATCTGCAGCAATCACATGAACCTAAGTTGTAAACAAATTCGGAGCTTGACCTAAAATTCCTGAAGCTAAAAATCGATAGATAGAAGAAGAAGAGATTCAGATCAATTAGATGATCGGAGGAAGCAAAGACCTGTAATCTGATAACGAAATCTTCTTCTTTATCGACGTAAAAATCATTAAACTTGTCAAGTTCCTCGTTGAGTATCCTCACAAACGAACCTTGCAGATCTTCCGTTGGCCGGACGCCGGGAACCACAACGTCGTCTTCGGAAACGGAAGAGGTGTTAGTAGTATCGGCAAAGACGGGACGCAAATCGAGGTGATCGGAATCACGGAGACCGAAATGGGGAGAGTTAGGGTAATATTTGAGAAGCTTTTTCAAAGGTTTATAGCAAAGGAACTTGTCTCTCCACTCAGGTAAAGTATCTTCGAGGTGAGTACGAAACTCTTTGCCGAATTTCATGTAGAGAAAACTCTGTTGGATCTGAGACGGAGACGGAGACTGCGAAGATGGATAAGAACGACCTTCTTTGCCGAGTATTGAGAGAAAGAGAAAAAGAGGAATCTTTTTTACAGAGATAGAATCTGATGAAGTGGACGTGGATGGCTTCGATTTATTACTGGATTCACGACCTCTTTTTTCTATTTTAAGTTTTTTTTTTCTGATCGAATATGAAAATCGATTTGATTACTTATAGTTATATACTAACATATTTGATTTATTTCACAGTTTTCTTCACTAGTGATGTTTATCCAACTACAGTTTAAATTAACATGATATTTTTTTTATAATTTTAAATTATATATATCATCATCATTCTATTAAGTTAGAGTGTTTTCTTCATTGACTCTGCTAGTTCATTAATATATTTGTAGAGATTCTCAATATTTTCATGACGATTTAAGAAAAATTATATAAAAGTGGTAGTTAAATCATTTATTTTTTTTTTATTTTTTTTGATAAAGATCATTTATCTATTTTCTATAAGTGATTTCTTTTTGTTTTGGATAAATTCTATAAGTTATTTCGGTAAATAACTTGTTGGATATAATTATTAAGACTAATGGTATTTTTAATATAAAGTATTAAGATGCTCCAACGATAAAAAGGTAAAGACTAATTTGGCTGGACGACAAATATTGGCATTAACGAATCTTCAAATTATCATTGAAATTTATCAAAATAAATTTATTCTGTGAGATTTTCTTCTCTTTTTTCTGCATTTGATTATAATAATTAGACCTTAGCAACTTGTAATTAGCATCTATATATTATGTCCATGAAGGTCCATGAAATGACAATATAACACATATTATATAGTATTACATAATTATTATTGTATCGCTTTAATTTCTCTTGAGTGGCTCTTAACCAGATCGCCAACCTCAGATGAACCTTTGACGGGCTTGAACGGGCATGCAGAACTATGATATTTAAAAAAACTAATCTATAATATGCGTTTATATTCCAATATAAAAGATTCGTCTTACATATATAATGAGATTCCTTTTGTATTTAACGTATAAATGTACAATTAGCACCGGATCTAAAGAATCAAGAATTAAATCCACTTATGTTTTAGTATATCACTTCTATTTAAAAATTAAAAACTTAATTGTTGATGTTATAGTCACGACTCTCGATTATTATTGGCTAAAGTGTGTGACCAAGAATAAACATCTTTATGACTTTGACAAGTCTTGAAATCCAAGATGTCTTATCAAACCGTGTCGTAACTTGTAGATTTGCCTTTTATTAATTTTATTTTAATTATAATATATCGTACCAACATTCAGGGAACTGTAGTTTTATTTGTTTTGGCAACAACATTTTACAATTTTTTGTTTTCATATTACCGTATAAAGGAAGAAGAAAAAAAAAGACAGAATAGGAAATGAAACAGCTGCGTTTAAGGAACATGTTTAATTCGTCGAAGGGATGGCGACGTATTGGATCTAAACGGTGGCGTTTTTGGCGGGTAACAAAGTTAAGAAGGTGACATGGTTTCAACTTTCAAGAGCCTGAAGAATGTCAGCCTTCAAGTCATCAAAGTCTTCAACACCAAAGCTGAAGCGAACTAAGTTGTCTTTGATTCCATATTTGAGCCTCTCCTCTTGTGGTAAATCCCTAAATCAAACTCCAAAAAATTATACGTAACCACCACTAATCACATTTATCAAAGAAAATATATGATCAATGTTTTTGAGATGAAAATCGTACCAGTAGGACATTATGGCATGTTGGCCCACGATGCTCTCGCATCCACCAAAAGATGTTGCAATGTATGGTATTTTAAGAGAATCGACGAACTTGATTGTAGTTTCGAGATCTCCAGCTATCTATTTAAATATTTAATAATAAAAATATAGTTTACTTGGAAAAAATTAATATCAAATTCAAAGGTGATTATTGTCTTACCTCAAAACTGACCACACCACCAAAACCAGTCATTTGTCGCTTGGCTATGTGATGCTCGGGATGACCAGGAAGGCCCGGATAATAAACACGACTCACCTAAAACGATATTGAATTATGAACAAAAAATTAAAATTAAACACGACTCACCTAACATGATTATATTGTATTGACTTTTACATACGAATTGATAGATAATAATGCGTAATCGAGTAGAAAGAATTGGTGAAAACTATTAATACCTTTGGATGTGTTTCTAAAACTTGGGCCATCCTCAAAGCGGTAGAGTTCTGTTGTTGTACACGAAGATGCAATGTCTTCATGCCTCGAATAAGTAAATATGCCGCGTTCTGGTTTTGGCAAATACCCAAAATATCCAAAAAGGTTAGGAATCAAACGTAACAGTTCCTAACTCAAAAATAAAAACCCATGCAGAAACTGATACTTGATCAGAACAGGATTAAAGGAGAAGCAATCATCTTTACCGGATTAAGCGTGCCTCCTAAAACATGATGCAACTTGCGAATCTCGGAGACCAACTTCATTGAGCCAGATATGCATCCAGCAAGAACCTGGGAATACAAACGGAAAACATATAGTTTAATTAATTAATTAATCACCTTTTTTTATTTTATTTATCAAACACTATTAATTAAGGCTATAATTTTTGAGTAACGCACATCGTTGTGGCCTCCAAAGTACTTAGTAGCAGACTGGAGAACAAGATCAGCACCAAGAGCAAGTGCCTTCTGATTCAAAGGTGTTGCAAGGGTACCGTCTATACAAACAAGAGTTCCTCTTTTATGACAGATTTCTGAAACTAACTCAATGTCCACACATCTAAGAAACGGGTTTGTTGGAGACTCAGTAAAGAACATTGAAACCTGCAACCAGATCAGACCACAATTAATCACAGTTACTCTTTGTACTTTTCCAACTTCAATGTATATATTTTTTTTAAGAACTTCAATGTATATTAAGAGAATTTATTATGAGTTACAATACCTCATGCTTATTCACTGCAGCTTCGAGCCCCGTAGTATCAGCAGAGTCAATCACAGTCACCTGGAACATACACATACAGACACGACACACATATCAAAGGGTAAATTAATCCATGGAGCTCGAAAACGAACACAAGGATAGTAATCAAATCTCTTTATCAAAAAAAAAAAAAAAGGATAGTAATCAAAAAAGATTTCCCTACAGTGATTCCCAATTTGGGAAGGAAAGTCTCCATGAAAGTTCTTGTCTCCTTGTAACAATCAGAAGTTGTCACAATATGTCCACCCTTTGGAACTAATGCCAAAAGCATTACAGTATTTGCACACATCCCAGACGCCATAACCAAAGTTGATTCAGCACCTTCAAGTGCGCTGAAACAAGAAACCATAAAAGGAACAATTATAAGAACAAAACTCGATGGAGAGACAGTACTATAGTAATCATCGATCAAGAGAGAGATAGAGCGAAAGAGATAGACCTAATCTTCTCTTCGAGTACCATAGTCGTTGGACTTCCATAACGAGCATACTCGTGACATATAATACGTTCCTCCTGCAATATTAAAAAAGTCAAAACTATTTTTTTGTAAACGAAGACTGCCTGAATCAACATGTACAGTGTACGTATTATTTCAAGCAAAGCAACATAAATTTTAACTAGAAGCATATATATATAAGCGGCGGACCTTGAAGTCGATAAGCTCGGAAGTTTTCTTGAAGAAGTAAGTAGTTGTGTTGACTACAGGGGTCGTCATTATATTCGTAACTATGTCACGACCTAATCTTTCACCTGATTTTGTAAACCATTAAACCCACAGCAAATCGCATTATCATAAAGGAGGAAGAAGTCGACTTGAACGACGATGGCATAAAGGTAAATAAAGCAATTATCACATAAGTATGAATGAATTTTTTGACTAGTGAAATCATTCATAGCGATTTTGAGAACGGATAATTTAATTTTGTTGTGATATATGTGATTTGCTTAGCTTGTGACTTGTGAGGATTCACATCCCTAATTTCATATGTATGTCCGTTCCAAAATTAACTAAATTTAAAATCCGGATATTTGATTTTATATATGATTCGTTTCTTATAAGTTATGATGAATTAATTTTATAAAAGAATAAAATAAAATTGAACATGCGGGAATTTTTTTTGTTTTCAGTTTTATTCTTAGCTTTTAAATTCATACTTATTTTTTTGCAATAAAATTTATAAATAATATTTTGACTTTTATGTACATCTTATATATTGCATAATCATCAATGTAACATATACATTTATGCTGAATATAAACATATCATAATTAATATTTATGAAAAGTTTGTATTGTGTATAACCATATAATAATTTTCAGTATTTTATAATTTGGTCTAAACATACGTATCCAACATATATAACATGCCGAACCTAGAACAGCTTACTAATAATTAAGACTAAGAGGGACAAGGAAAACAACTACTAGTAAGAAATCATAGTTAAAGAGAATGGATGGTGGCGTACCAGCATGAACTGTGAGACTCCCATTGGAGCTCAAAAATGAGGGTCTCAAATCGCTCATATCTTCCATTTTAAGAATAGGTTTGAAAAATAAAAAGGAATCTCACCAAACTAGAAACGAATAGTAATACTTGAACACCGAGATTTACTAGGCACAAAAATCAAGGGTGCATGGTAAAAATACTTTCATCACCAACATCGAAATCCCACTTTTCTTAGTAATTTTTTTGAGAATGTATCCACGCTCAAAAGCTGAAAACTCAAATTTGAAAAGATGAAATAAACAACTATTTTCCCTCCTTTTTAATTTCTTAAGGCTCCCTCTTTCTTCCTCCCTCCCTCGCTCTCTATAATTTCTCCACTTGTTCTCTAATGGAAATTGATATTTGATGATTGATTGAATTCCAGAGACTTCATAATGCACCTATTTATAGTTGATAAATGCAATGATTTTACGGAAGAAAATAAAGCGATTGAGGTGTATAAGCAATATTTTTATATTTTGACCAAACTGCTTGATTCGATCAGCTGCGCTGGTTGCTGTACGCCTTCGAAATCTGAACCATGTTGCTCATACAAAAATCTTAAATACTTTTTTTTTTTTTTTTTAGTGCAACAACAAAAGGCTTAAAATACTAAAAAGATTGATTTTCTGAATATTTCACATAATTTAAGAAACAATAAATATTTACTAATAAATACATGCATTAACCATTTTCCCATATCTATAAACCAATAGAAATTCAACAATTCAAAAATTCTCAATTAATATTTCTTGAAGTTTACAATTTACTAACATTAAATGATAAAAATATATTTAAAATTTTCAAAAATCAATATTTTAGAAACAAGAAAAAAACTCTAGAAAATTAATCTTTGTGAGACAGAAAGAGTATAAAACAAAAAAAAAATGCCAGAATTTATATAGTAAAATCCGCGTCCAACCGGGTGGGCTTTCTATGTGTCCAAGATTAGAAGGTACCGTAACTACAAATATTTTGGACATATTTTTATGTTTTCTAGTTTGTGCTTATTAAAATAGATGTCATGTACGTCCCTTGTAAAGTTTAGCACCAAAGGATGATCGATACACCAAACAAAAAAATAAAAAATTAATGACTTCAGTCCAATATTATGTGTTAGATCTGGTGTTGCAAATATTTTGCAAGATATACAGATGAAAAAATGGTTGCCAACTACATTAATATATGCCATTACATAGCTACATATACTAAATCAATGTATGCTAATCCATTCTACAATATGGAAATGCATATACTAATAAACATGATTTGGTGTAATTGGCAACAAACGTTTCTTTCTCTCTACGGTGTTCGTTTGTGTGTCTGTCTTTTTATTCAGTTATGTTCTTTGCTAAATGATGCTCACATAATGTCTCTGTTCGATTTTTTTTTCTTTATCCAATGATATCATTTCCTTCCTGTTTTAATCAATTATCTATATATACTAGCATTTGAATCCGATACCTTTAGTCAATAATACTCTTACCAACAGAAACATGTTCTGAATCTAGATGGTTTGGAACTTAGTAATTTTCTTAAGAGATCTGCTTTTTCTGAATTTAGACTCAACAAAAATAAAAAGAAGAGTGATGAAGGTGAAATAAAGGAGGCAATTAGGGCTTCTTTAGCTTTATTATTTATTATATAGTGGTTGTTAGAGACTAGAAAAATAATAATAGTTGTTAAAGACCATCGTACATATAATGTTATCTTATAAATACTCCATAATATAAGATACAATTATCTTAGGCATATTAAAATGAATGGTACTGGTGGGTCATCATAAACAAAAGTAAAACATTTCAGTGGCACATTAAGGTTTACTAAATTATTGTTCTTTCTTGTTTGATTAGATTATTTTTGTGGAAATATTTGTATGGTCAATTTTCCAAGATTTATATTATAGATAAATTTATACTCAATCAGCCCAATTAACTATCCAATTAGTCGTCATTTTATCCCATTTTCTGTTAAATTTAAAGAACTTTCTTAGTAATAGATTTCCTCAGAGATATAGTACTATACAAAATATTGTCTGAACATACTAAAAAAACAAAATGTTCTTTTAATTATAGCAACTATATTACTTGATAAAGAGCCACCCATTCTTTAGATTAATTAGATCAATCTCTAGCTAGTATATATAGTCTAGTAGAATATAACAATTATAGTGCATAGACATCGAAAATTGGCCATTGAAGCATTTAAGAAAACAAATAAGTTACATACATAATTATTATTATTACCTTTGAGCTGGCTTAAAGGCCAATGAGATAGATAGTTTTTTTTTAAGATTCAAGTTAACAGACTAGAATTAGTCTCACGTGATTTTACGTACGAACATAAAAACAATAATTAGAAATCCACGTCACCACGTGGTATTGCAACCATATATATAGATGGGATGTATGTAAAAAATATGGAAGAGTAGAAACGGTATAGAACTATAAAAGACTTTGGTACAGTTTCGTTTGATACAAACCGGCTTCGTTTAAATGGTTACAAGAGCCTTAAGAACGTCAGCTTTAGCGCCATCAAAGTCTTCAACACCAAAGCTGAAACGAACTAAGTTGTCTTTGATTCCATATTTGAGCCTCTCCTCTTGTGGTAAACCCCTAAATCAAATTCCAAACACGTTTTGTCTAATTTATCGAAAAAAATGATCAATGTTATAGAGGAAAATCATAACATTAGGACATTATGGGATCAGGTTGGTCCACGATGCTTTCGCATCCACCAAAAGATGGTGCAATGTATGGGATTTTTAGAGAATCAGTGAACTTAATCGTAGTCTCGAGATCTCCAGAGTTCTAGTTACAGATAAAAGGAAAGCGAAAGAAAACACACATTTTGAGATTATTGATTAGTTACTTAGAATAAAGTTACATAAAAGGTGATTATATTTTCGGACCTCAAAACAGACAAACACCTCCAAAACCAGTCATTTTTCTCTTGGCTAGAGGTGTCGTGATCACATCCGTCACTATACCAGCTTTCACCTCACAAGCAGAAACGAGATGAGGAACCATAGCAGGAAAATTCAGGATCTAAGTGAGGTACCAGCATGAACAGTTAAGCTCCCATCGGAGTTCAAGAATGAAGGTTTCAAATCCTCCAAAGCTACACTAACTATCTCTTTGTCAGTCACCTAAACCTCCTCATCCACGGAGGCGCCAAGAGCACAGCTCAAACCAGAGCCAGTGTTGTTGGACCACTTAGCCGCGACGAACAAAGCCACACCAATGTTGCTGCACTTTCGGCGAGCCTTAATGCTCAGCTGGCCAACGAAATTAGGCGGAAACCTCAAAATGATCGATGACATTCCGCCATGTCCGGTGAAAGACGATGGTTGAGAAGGAGATAATCGTGTTTGTGGGCCAGTGGAAAGTTGAAACGCCATTTTAGTCTCAGGTTTCTCTGTTTGGCCGTTTGCAGAAGAAAGATGGGCTCTTTTTTACTACACAACGATAATTTGGAAGATTAAAGGGTATTTGGTCGGACTAATAAACAAAATAATATACCTTTAATGGCAATTTAAGGTTTAAATTTCTATTAGATAACTTTTGTGGCAATCATTCATATTGCCAATTATCGCCAACCTTATTGTGGGACACATTCCTGAAGAACGGTAAAGGGACCAAAAATCAAATGGTTTGAAAGACAAACCTCACCGATGAGAGTAATCTTACAACATTTGCAAAACGAAGTATATTGCAAAACCGGGATATTGGGTTGAGGTTCTTACTTATATAATGAATCTAGTAAAGAGGTGAAATGAATGTGAACGGTGTTATTGAATGACAACAAAAGGAAAGATGTTCTTAACTCAGGTTTTAAACCATTCGCAATTTGGCTCCAAAAAAGGTCTTAAAACCGTATAAGATGCGTTTCAAACACACATGTGTTCCTTCTTATGCTAAAAGATGAATCATGAGAAGAAAAAAAATTTACTAGCCGGGGAGACATCATCCCCAGCTTTTGAAATCTTATTGTAAAAGGAGAAGAATGATTTAATGATGAGCAGTGGCTTCAACCTTCTTTGGTGTTTTCATCTGCAAGTGAAACGCAATTTGTTGGTAAATACTTTGCATATATAAACATATATACTAAGATTCAAGAACATTTCAGGTATAGTGATATCCAAAGTTTCATAAACATTTTTCGGTTTTTCCAAAGAGAGAATTGGTTACAAGCAAAATGAGCAAACAAACAAGTAAACCTTTTCAGGGTTTGAATGAGCCAGAGAATTTGCTCAAAGCATCATCACATAACTGACTCGGCTACTCAAAGATCAGTACCAACAATCACAAACTTTAAGAAGCTAGTAACTTTAGAATCAAACATCCAGAGAAAGATACCACAGAGCGGTATTTCAACAAAATGACGACAACTTGTAAATTTTAGTAGCATATGATTATCTAAAAGGGTATTATAAGATCAGAACTCAGACATACTCAGTGCACTAGCAGAACCAACCTAAACAAAAGGAGCAGAGCAGTATTCTCTAATTCACATGTGTAGCTCGATAGAGCTGTAAAATGGTGGAAACACAATAAGGTATGCTAATAATAAAAATTAGCTCGAACTAGGATTAAAAAAATCAGGAATCTTCTGATACTAAAATTCGTGTAGCCACCAATTCAAATGTTACAATCATCAGATCAGATGATGCAAACAAAAAATTCAGAATCAATACCCTTTCAGAAATCAAACAAAGATACAGTATTGCAGATTCATAGCAGCTAAGAGCAATATATATATATATATAATCAGAAAGAGATGAAAAGATCTTCAAGAATTTTGGTAAAACAAGACAAAGTGAGAAAGAATTAAACCTTGAGGAACTTGAGCTTCATGCTCCCATAGACAAGACCTACGCCAAAAGCCGAAGCACGAGCCACCTGATCAATAGAAGCATTGAATCACATAAACTCTCTAAGAAAACGAATCCGTGCTATATAGATCGAGAATTGGCTTAGAGATATAATTTACAAGAGCAAGAGAGCTGGTGCCGGAGTAAAGTCCTGGAGGCAGCGTCATTGGCAAGTCCCTTTGGAGTCGTCTACGGAGAGAGAAAAACCCTAAATTCCCAAATCAATCGGAGCTTCCCAAATCTCAAATTCGCGATTCGTGATGATGGTGGAGGTGTTCGCTCCTTTTTCTATTTTTTTTCTTCCTACTGATTGTTGGGCTATTAAATGGGCCTAAACTATGGGCTATTACATTCTTTATCTAGTCTACATGGGAGATAAGGAACCAGAAATA
Organism: Barbarea vulgaris; assembly: GCA_963667165.1. NCBI lineage: Eukaryota > Viridiplantae > Streptophyta > Magnoliopsida > Brassicales > Brassicaceae > Barbarea > Barbarea vulgaris. Next base: position 22,293,457 of record OY763891.1, read on the forward strand.
TTATGATTTCAAATGATAATTGATAGACCAGTAACGACGGATAATACAAACCACTAGACACCAAATTTGGCTCAAAATTTATTACTGGCTCAAAATTTATTACTTCAAAGAACATTTATCAAAATTTGTACCTGACAAAATTTTCCATTTTTTCTCCAAATTTCGAGTCTTACTTAATACACTACATCAAAATTCATACAGAGATTATTAAGACATAGAAAAATTCTTTAAAATATAATACGATACGAGTAATTATTTATTATAGTTTCTAAAATAGCCTACTCTCTTAAAAAAGCAGTCTCTAATAGCAGATTTCACGACAAAAAACAATATCTAGATATCTTTTTTTACAAACATAATAATATATTCAGATTTATTTATACTTTGTTGTGATAATACAATGATTAATATCGTTTCTGAAACTTTGGGATATCTTTTGGGTCCACTTGCATGGGGTCGTATCCAAATAAATAGTATGCTATTATCACGACGAATCATATTTATGATCTCATTATAATTTATTGGTCTGGTCTTTTTTTTCGGCTTTGGTATTTCTTAAATTAATTGGAAATGGAAACTCGGATTCGAAAGGAGCAAAGCCAAAGGCAGAAAAGGACATGAAACAACCAACATTTAATTTTATCTTATAGTAATCGACATGTCAACGTGTTGTTATATTTTTTTTGTTAAATCGTGTTGTTTTTATCACAGCCACATTATCATTATTCATTATGTAACACAGTCTTTCATATATCTTGCATAGTTGCATAATAGAAACAATGACAGCAATATATAGGTTATAATTTAGTTTTATTTTTTCACAAACTCATTTTTATCAATTTAAGATTGTCATTGAAATAATTTTTTTTTAGGAAAGCTAGATTTTTCGTTTGTTCTCTTCAAATTTTTGTGAAAAACTAGAAGAGCTTACAAGTTACAATATAAAGAGTGATTTTCTCGAAAAGGAAGTGACTGTGAGTGTCTGTCTCTAAGAGGTGGTGTGGCCGGATCTCACATAAGTCCATTTTTATTGGATGTAAAAAATTATCCAATAACTAAATATATTTTAATTGTATATCAACATTTTTTGTTTGTTCACTTTGTATTAGGATTCGGTAATCATATTAAAAATTTATTCTACTTTTAAATGAACTAGGTGATACCCGCGTGGACACGCGGATGTATTTTATTATATATTTTTAAATTATAATTAATATAATAATTTAAATTACATGTATATTATTTTGATTATAAGTTTTATAGTTTTTTTGTTGTATTTTAATATGTTGTTTAAAAAAAATTCAAATAACTTAAGTTTAAAAAAATTGGAAATTTTTTAGAAAAAATATCCTAACATGTTTGTCCTGAAAATAGAAATGAACTGTAATATTTTTTTAAATGATCTTTTCGTTATAGTGTTTTTTTTTTATTATTATAGATATGATACATGTCTGATTTTGTTTCTTTGGAATATAGGATCCTTGTGAAGTAATCGATTTATCCTCTAACATTATTATAAAAATATAACATTCACAAACGGTTTAACACATGGTATAATGAATATCTAGATTTTTGTTATTTTATTGTAAAAATATCATAATTCACAATGCTTTTAGAAAATGACACCAACCATGAAAAATAATAATTTTTTTTTCAAAACTCTAATAACCGAGTCTTCGTATGCTTTCTCATTCCCATGTCCATCTTGTCGGAAAAAATATTATAATTATCGTTAATAGATAAGAACCGATAGTAGATTAGAGTATTTAGAAAAATGTACATATGTTTTTATTAACCGATAATTATAAAGCACATAAATTTAGAATGTTAGAGTATATATATTATTTAAAAAAAAAATTTTTTACTTTAACTCTTGAAATACTTAACAAATTAAATTTTGAAAATTTTAAAATAATAAATAAACGATTAAATGTGTCATAGAAAAGAGTGATGATGTATTAATTTCTTATAAAACATAAATTATTAAAATAATAAAAAAATTATAATGATGTGTCATGGAGAGGGGTGCTGAGTTGTCAATCTCTTGTGAGACTAACTCAGTTTTTATATATAGTAAAACCTCTATAAATTAATACTATTGGAACCAAGATATTTTATTAATTTAGAGAGGGTATTAATTTATCGATAAATTAATAATTATTAATTTATAGAGAGATTTTCCAATTTTCACAAATTCTATAAAATTCTATTTAAAATAAGATTTTTTTTTGACAATTTCACATTATTATAAATTTATTTTATCTAAAATTCCTTTTACCTTATCTAAAATTCCAGAAGTTTTTGATGCAATAAGAAAGATTAGAGATGAACTCCAACAAGAATGCATGTTAGGAATAAACAAACAACACTAGAGTCATATTTTACTAAATTATCTTAATTATATTTTTTAATGTTATATGATTATTAATTTATGTTATTAATAAGACCATATATTTACATAGGGGTCTAAAATAAATTATTATCTTATTATTTTATCGAATTGTGTCATTTTTTACACCGGTCCAACTCGGGACCGGGAAAATTTATTAATTTATAGAGATTATTAATTTATAGAGTATTAATTTATAGAGGTTCTACTGTAATAGATTATTTTGGTTCGGTTCAAATAGAATCATATCGGTCTATCTTTGAACATTTTTTTTAATAGAAATTTATAAAATTTGCTTAAATTATTAAGTTTTCTTTAAGACAGCTAATTTAGAAATGCTGGAAGGAGCTCTAAATTTAGCTGGTTGTTTTCCTTTAAATTGTTGTAGTATTTTGGGGGAGACAAAAAAACTTATTTTAATAAACCAAATTATTATTTTTTTAAATCTCAAGTGCCACTTTTTTAAACTGTCATTTTCATGGAATATTCATCCAATACCATAAGACAGTTATAGTACTATAGTAGTGATTAAACAATAATTTTAGAGAAAGCAAAAATTTGATTAGTCTAAAATTATCAAATCAGAGTTTACGCACCAAAAACTAGAAACTAAAAAAGAATAAAAAACATTCCCAAGAAAGATCGACCCTTGATTTAAAACATTGGTGATGAATCGGACGGCGAAGGATCCACAAAGTTAAAAATGCTGTCCAAATAGTTCTTGTTGTCCTCGTAGTAGTTGTTGCAGTCACCACCACTACTCTCGCCGGCCGTCTCGTTTTTCTCACCGGAGAAACTCCCGCCGATTGAATCGCCGCCGAGCAAGAGACCCGTGAACCCTTCTTCAATTCCTTCCCCCATCTGCGTAGTTTCGAATTCGTGAATCGTTGAATTGATCCAATCGTGTACTGGTTCTTTGATCAGAGTCAGAGCCGTGGATGATCCAACAAACTCAATCTTAGATTCCTTCATCTCCGAGAATGATACTGTAGATGTCGGAGATTCAAGCTGTTGTTGATCTACATTGCACCGGAAAAATCAAACGAAATTTCCAAAGTTTTAAACTTTGCAGATATTTAGTGTGTTTTTGTTTGTTTGTGTTACCTTCGTTTGGTTTTGTTGTCCAATTGGATAACAATGTCTTGTGAGTGAATCCAAGATTATTATGAAGATGATGATGATGATGAGATGATGCTTTGGTTTGGTAATGTTGTAAATGAAGAAGCTTTGATTCTCTAGCTAGCCTTGCTTCAGCTTCGACACGAGCACTTTCCCATTGAGCCTTGTGGCTAAGTGTGGCTGCGTTCTTGGATAGACCAAGAGAAGATAAAGGAGTTTCATTTTTTGGTTTATGAGTGACTGGATCAATCCCCATTTTAACTAATCGTTTCTTCAAATGAGTGTTCCAATAGTTCTTGATCTCGTTGTCTGTTCTCTTTGGCAAATGAGTTGCAATCGCTGACCATCTATATAACAATCAGAGCATAATTCAGAAAGGTGAAAACTTTTTGGAAAAGATTTGAGATTGTTTTGTTTGTTGCAGATGCAGACCTGTTTCCTAACAGAGCATGGAGTTGAATAATGGTTTGTTCTTCTTGCAAGTTGAATTTGCCTCTTTTGATATCAGGTCTTAGGTAATTAGTCCATCTGAGTCTGCAACTTTTCCCGCATCGATGAAGACCTGAGAATTACAAGGAAGACAGATGAATGAATATAAAGAGCACAAAATGTGGAAAAGATCCATAAGAGAAGATTTCATTAATTAACCAACCAGCTTTCTCAGGCAATGAACGCCAACTTCCATGGCCATGTTCATCAATATAAGCCAAAAGCTTTTGATCCTCTTCAGGTGTCCAAGGTCCTTTCTTCAAACCCAATTTGTCACAGCAAGGTGATCTACCCATTTTCCCAAAAAAAAAAAACCAAAACTATAATAATCTTATAATAGAAGAAAAGAAGAAGAAGGTAAAGAGATAGATATCTCTCATTCATTCATCAGATGAGAGCACAAAGGAATGATCTTTTTGGACATGGAAAAATGTTACGAGTGAAACATATCTCAGTGATGTAAGGCTGATATATAGACGAGAGAAGAAAAGCACACACACACAAGAAATGAATCCTTTTTTCCCGGCTCACTCACATGGATGAGCATTTATTAACAAATGGGGTCTATAGAAGTTATTACCTTTGTGGCTCAAAGACCTGGAACAAGTCCCCCCCTTTTCTAATAACTCACTCAGAGAGATCGATGATCAAAGCGGTGATCTTTTATTACCTGCCACAGTGACTTTTCCGTATCACAAGATTAAAGCGGTTATTTCCTGTGCTAGAAGTAAATTCAGGTCACTCTCTATAGTCTTATGCTATTTAGCCCTCACTTTGATGATTTTGCAAGTTACAATAAGATCAAAACTCTATAATTCTCTATAATGTATTTATTTTCCACGTTCTAGCACTCATATCTCATCATCCGAAGTGACATCATCCTTCTTCCACATCAAACTTGCCTATTAAAGTTGTAAGAACAAAATACACACTAAAATTTTCAACATTCTATTTTTTTTAACACTATGGTTCAAAAGGAAAGAAAAAGATGCCTTGGGTTAGTTTTAGCAAAGCCTTAGGTTACTATTAACAGGTGGTCTAAGGCTTTAAACGTCCACATTGTTATCTCTATACGTATATGCTATAACTAGTAATCCTTATTAAGTCTACACCATCAATATCGTAGAAATCGATTTCTTTTTTTGTTTTCTCTCATTAACATTTACTAAAAAGAGTAGATAGTAAATGCTGTGAAATGGCGGTGACTAATGGGAAACTATCACAACAATGGCAAATCAATGAGACAGAGAGCATAAAGAAGGAGAAATCTTAGTTGATGCAAGTAAATTATGCACAGACGACTTTCTTCTTTATTCAGTTTTTTTTTCATTTCTCTGAAAATGGTAAAACTGTAACATGTGTAAGCAAACGATTAGAAACATTAAGACCACAACAAAATTCCCACGCAACACTATATTAAGTATGCACTAGATCAACCCTTTAGCATATACTACAACTTAAGTAGTATACTTGAGTAAAAAGTTAAGAAAAAATCTCTAACCTTAAAATATGTTTAGGAAGCACTTTGTGGTTGTAGAGAAAAGTACTCTCTTGCTGAAAAGCCTTCGCTTATGTTCATCATTTAATGAAATGTCCATTGGCTGCTACACTGTTCTTGATGTCAGATCAATGAGTCATAGGGTATCTACGTACATTTTCAAAATCATATATAATACAAAAAAGTTTATTCAGAATCATTTGGACATCCTCTGAGAAATGAATACCAACAGAATTTTCATCACTTATATGTTTCAAAAAATCTAGACATCCTCTGAGAGCAATGAGCTTGTACTCTTTAAGTCACCGGAACCCAAATCTGCTTGAAATGATCGATGGTACGGAAACCGATTTATCTCATCTAATTGTCTAAACTAAGAAGAACACATACATTGAAATTGGTCTTGTATGGTTATGGTACCTTGCAGGAGTACAAATGTAATCGGCAAGGTAAATAATGGTGCCAAGAAAGGTAGATGATTTATAAAAGCTAACGGTGACATTAAAGAGATTTTACAAGACCAAAGATAGAAGAGTAGCTAAATGTGTTCCATGAAGGCAAATAATGGATTTATTGAGGTGGGCTCCAAGCTTGTGGGGGTTGTAAAAAGTATCTTCATCGAATCAGAGAACGATAAGACAAAATCATAGGCCCAAGCATTGTACAAATAAATACAAAAAGAAGTCGGTTTTATAAGAAAAGAAAAAAAAAAAAAAAGAAACAAATGAATAAATGTGAGTATGAAAGTTGAAGAAGAGAGAGGTGAAGAGCTCATTTGGATCAAAAGAAAATCATATTGGCTACAAATGATGTAAAGGACAATGGGGACAAACCTCTTTAAATGTATTGCTGATGCCATATTGCCAGCTTCTACACTCTGTATGGTCCTTACATACTTCAATATAGCCTTCATAAATTGTTGCCACTTGTCGAGTTTCTATGGATCCACGCTTCCAAATAAGACTTCCTACTTTAGATGCTACAAATCTCCTGCATAATTGTACTTTATCAAACCGTTGCAGAAAGCAAGAAGTCACACATATGAAATCAAAATCTGAGCCTTAAGTCCATGCCATGTTCGTGGGAAGAGACTACTTAATTAGCATGCTCAATATGCAACATCTTAGCATTTCTAGTTTGGTTCGGTAGTTACCGAAGCTGTTTCGAGTACTGGTACATAAGAACAGTTCTTATAATATTAAAAAGCTTTTAACTACTAAACTATATCATAATACAAAACTCAGATATAGACAAGGTTCACTTTAGACTTAAGTGTAGAAAAAGACTTTAGATTAGCCAAGTCTCTAATTGCTACAAACAATAGCAGTTGAGGCGTGGGGAACAAGTCTTTGATAACACGATTTACACCTTCAGCAACTCTTTCAATGGAAAAGAACCTGGTAACAAACTTGCTTCCATTAATGCTGAAATTAGTGTTAATTAATTAGATTAATAATCCAAAATAAAATCATGTATCTTCAATCATGATCCAATCCAATAACAACAATCAGAAAGATATGATGACCAATCAATCGGACAACTACAAGTCAACCCAAAAAAAAAAAAAAAAAAAAATGTAAACCACAAAAGGCAAAACATAAGCATTACTTGTGAGAGTAAATTGGCAACAAACAACCAGCTAAGAAAAATCTCAATTAAGCAAGAAATAATAGCAAAATTAGTACAAGAGAGTTAATTGTCAAAGGACTAAATTAATAAAAACTTGAGTAGTGACTGATCATTTCCATGCAAAGTCACCTTCAAAATAGTACAGAAACTATTGAGATATCTCAGACCAAGAAAAGAAACCCAGTAACTGGGAGTGTTCCACCACCAACAAGATTTAAGTTTGCCATAAGGTGAATCAACAGCTCATGTACTGTATATGTAAAGCTTAAATTACCCTAATTCTACGTATGAAATCATGAAATTGTTCTTCGTTAACTGAGACAATCTCTGTTTCTAAAAGACATGATCAACAAAAGACCAGACTAAATCTAAGTATGTATATATTATACCGGTTCCGACAAAAAAAAAAAAAAGTACTGTACATACTTACCGGTTAACTCGAATTGATTTTTGCTATCGGTACGGATTTACTATACCGGGAATCACTTATGAATGAATACCGAAAGGCTACAGTTGACCAAAGGGGGAAATGGAAAGGCGATGATCAGGAAGCAAACCAACGACCGAACCACCAATCGCCGCCGTCCAAAACTATGGCAGAACTGCACAAATTTCCCAACTATGAAGCAAATTCACGCTTTTATGGTTGTTAATGGCCTCATGTCTAATCTTTCTGTTGTTGGGGAGCTAGTTTACTCGGCTTCTTTGTTGGTTCCGGGTGCGCTTAAGTATGCCCACAAGTTGTTCGACGAAATTCCTAAACTAGACGTATCCATTTGTAACCATGTGATGCGCGGCACTGCTCAGAGCATGAAACCTGAAAAAACGGTTTCTTTGTATAGTGAGATGGAGAAACGAGGTGTGTTGCCTGATAGGTATACGTTTACGTTTGTTCTCAAGGCGTGTTCGAAGCTTGAGTGGAGATATAATGGATTTGCGTTTCATGGGAAAGTTGTGAGACATGGGTTTGTGTCGAATGAGTATGTTAAGAACGCTTTGATCCTTTTTCATGCTAATTGTGGGGATTTGGGAATTGCAAGCGAACTTTTTGATGATTCTGCGAAAGCTCATAAGGTTGCTTGGTCTTCTATAACTTCTGGATATGCTAAGAGAGGGAAGATAGATGAGGCGATGAGGCTTTTCAATGAAATGCCAGACAAAGATCAGGTAGCTTGGAATGTGATGATTACTGGTTGCCTGAAATGTAGGGAGATAGATACAGCAAGAGAGCTCTTTGATAGGTTTACAGAGAAAGATGTTGTGACTTGGAATGCAATGATCTCTGGTTATGTAAATTGCGGGTTCCCGAGGGAGGCACTAAGTATATTCAAGGAGATGAGGGATGCTGGTGAACACCCAGATGTTGTGACAATACTAAGTTTGTTATCTGCTTGTGCAGTCCTAGGAGACTTAGAAACTGGGAAGAGACTTCATCACTATATCTTGGAAATGGCTTCTGTTTCGAGCTCCATATATGTGGGCACTCCTATTTGGAATGCTATAATTGACATGTATGCAAAGTGCGGAAGTATTGATAGAGCAATTGAAGTGTTCAGAGGAATGAAAGATCGGGACTTGTCAACTTGGAATACTTTGATTGTTGGTTTGGCTTTGCATCATGCGGAGAGATCAATTGAAATGTTCGAAGAAATGCAAAGGTTCAAAGTCTGGCCAAATGAAGTGACTTTTATTGGAGTTATATTAGCTTGCAGCCACTCAGGGAGAGTTGATGAAGGGCGTCGATATTTTAGCCTTATGAGGGAAATGTATAATATTGAACCAAACATAAAGCATTATGGTTGTATGGTAGACATGTTGGGTCGAGCAGGGCTATTAGATGAAGCATTCAAGTTTGTGGAGTCGATGAAGATTGAGCCTAATGCCATTGTATGGCGAACCCTTTTAGGTGCTTGTAAGATTTATGGGAATGTTGAGTTAGGGAAGTATGCAAATGAGAAGCTGCTCAGCATGAGAAAGGACGAGAGTGGTGATTATGTGTTGCTCTCCAACATATATGCTTCCACAGGTCAGTGGGATGGGGTGCAGAAAGTAAGGAAGATGTTTGATGATACAAGAGTGAAAAAACCAACTGGAATAAGCTTGATCGAGCAAGACGATGACAAAGTGATGATGAAATATTTACTCTCTTCAGAACCTGCCTGAGTCAAAATTAAGAGGTCGGATTAGTTAAGGTAAAAAAACCAACGCTTGATTGGCTAACTATGGACAGTAAAGATTATGTATCTTCCTCCAATGATGTTAAATTTGATAGATTCTTTCCTTTATTGTTCTCTGATTTTTTCGAGTTAGAACTCTAATAGACTGAACACCACATTTGATAGGAAGTTTTGACTTTTGACATCGATGTTTATACTCTTAACTTCAAGATGATCCTTTGCAGAATCATTGTGTAAAATATAGGTAACCTGTTAAAGTTATAAAGCTAGCTTTTTTCTTTTTCTTGTCAGCTATTATGTTGATTTCATGATTCTGGATTTAGCATAGATTATTGAACACCGAAAAGGATGAAGATATTGTGGAAACTGATGGTTAAACACAACTTTTGACAGAGCAACTCATTACATAAATCACATAGAAAATCAAAATGGAGATGAGAAAAGAAAAACCAGAAATGCAAAGAACACAAGTCTGAAAGCTCAAGTTCACATTTTTACACACCAAACCATGTATTTCTTAAAGCAGAGGGAAAAAAAAACTCATATTTCAGGTTAAGACCAAATCTTTTCAATGGCGTCGGGAAAGAGCAATAGCAGATAAGAGAATGAGAAGAGTGAGGAGGACAACGGCAATGAAAGATCCAAGCAGAGACCCGGAGATACGCTCACAGAAGGAGTTGAACTGTTGACAAATAGCAAACCAGTTTGTGTTATTGTTCCCTTTGTGTGCCAAGTAGACAATGGCTGCTGCTGAGGATGCTCCAGCAGTTAGAAGACCTAACATTGCCTAACACACGAGAGGAGGAATCAGTCGGAAGGCACATGCTTGTTTAACAGGACAAGTTTTTTTTTTTGACAAGTTTTAATTTGCTGATGTACTTACCACATCAAGGACGATAAGAAGAATTCTACTGTTCTGAGTCTTGCTCTTGACGATGTGTACAAAGGCCAAAGTTAGAGACAAGATAAGGTAACCACTCACAACAGCATTTGCAACCACAAAGAACCTGATTTGATCAAACAAACCAAAGGCAAAAACTCTTCAAGAATTAATCCAAGTTATTTCCTGATATTTGAAAACAGGTAAAAGCATCAAATCACATACGATAAGGCTGGAAGATCGTTGTATTCGGCTTGGAACCGTATGAACTGAGTGAAGAAAGGCAGAGTTTCATGTGTGGTTCCCATGAGGATTGCACTACCTATAGTGTTAAAGAATGCAATAATCCTGAGGATAAACTCAAGAATCGCAATTCTTCTGCTCATCAGACCGCTCTTTTGGATACCTTTGCTTGTTTCCACGATTTCAGCCTGGCCGGATTTCATTTTCTCTCTAATCTTTAAAGTTTTACAAGTTTCTTGTGAATGAAGTTAGGGCTAGGTTTCTTGAGAGCTTGGTGAGGGTTAAGAGCAATGAGTGAGCGTGTATATATACTGCATGCTTTGGGACAATATAGTGGTTATGATAAGGTTTTTATCGCTATTGTACTTGCTAAAGGTATCCTCTTTTTAGTATTATAATCTCCATAAACTTAGCATAAAGAATATGCTTTGTGAATCTTATACATATTATTAGCCTTCATGATCCACCAAAACTCCAAACTAACTTTTGCAAATTAGGAAAACATAAACTCTGTCCAAATTTGTATACCATTCTTTAGCTCAACTAATAATAATAAAATTCTTGCTGGAACATGCATGTGGAGTAGTTACAACTTACAATGTATATGTATAGTGATAAGTTAAAATAGTGGAATTGGTTATGTTCGCAGATGATTAGCAAACCCACTTACTCTTTTATAATACTTTTGAAAATAGGAAATCTCTAGATACTTGGAAATTCGAATTAAAGTTCCTAAATGATTGGAGATGTAGAGCCCAAATGGTTCTCTGTGTCAAACACTGGGGTCTATTTATGTTATTAATAAAATAAAAAACCTATTTATTTATCCATATAATGAACCATATCAAAACTGAAGCAGGACACCTAAACCAATTGAAATATTTTCAAAAAGTATTTACGCTTTTTGAATAGTAGATATGACTTCGGCTTTTGAGTTGGCTTTACGTGTTTCCATGCAAGTGATGTCATTTGCTCATTCAAAACATTATGGTTTTTTATTATCTCAACATATATAATCACTCATCAATGGTTTCAAACTTTCAGTTAGGTTAAAAATGTAACAAAAAGTTAAAGAATTGAAAAAATTATGTTATTGGTCTATTTCAGTTGTTTGACGAACATTAACATCACAAATGAAAAAAGTTGATAATATTGGTCAAATAACGCAATAATTGACACTTGACAACCAAAAATAGTTCAAATAAACACTCTGGATCTGTTTTGTCGATATTTAGTTAGGGGCCCTTAGGACGTTCCACGTTGTGGGTTTTAGGCGATTAATGGCCGATCGTAAAACTACACACACAAAAAAAAAGAACTCAATTCTCTTACATTTCAAAATTAGCCCCAAACGTTTAAAATGGACTCATCGCTTCCAAGCAGCAAACCCATTCCCAGAGAGAAGCCGAGACAAGAATCCTTCACCAACTGTTGTCTTCTTGTCTTTGGCAGAGCTCATGTTACTAATCAAAGACCAATGCGTCTCAAAATCAATTTCATAGCCACACTTTTGCATCATTTCCATCATCTCTGAAGCTTTCACTGTATTGTTCTCTACTCGAAACCCATCAATCAGAGTCTTAAACATCTCTCGACTCGGTGTTTCGCCGAACCCGACCATTGATTTGATAAGTCTTTCTGATTCCACTACTTGACATGCCTCACAATACTTATGAACAAGACCACTCCATGTACTTATGCTTGGACTTAGACCTGATTCCACCATTTCTGTATGAAAATCCATAGCTTTATCCAACTGGTTGCATCTCAGCAAGCCATTGATTACTGAATCATAGCTTGACGAATCTGGAATCTTTCGGTTCTTTAACATTGTGTTCAAGAGATGAACCGCAATGTCAAGATTTCCCTGATCAGATAGTTTCTTGATTAGATTATCATAGTTGGGAGCCATCACGCCATCTTGTGTCACACGGGTTAGAAAGTCTTCAGCTTTTAGAATTTCTCCTTTCGAAATTAGGGATTGGACAATTTTCGTTTGGACAACCAAAGAACCCAAATTCCCGCCTTTTGATTCCATAACCTGCCACAAGTCAAGAGCTTTCTCCACATCTCCATTGTCACACAGAGAGCTTGTAACCACTCTTAAGCTTCGATTATTCGGTTTCATCCCCTTGGAGATCATAGCCGAGAGAGATCGTAGAGAACTAGAAGAATCTCCAGATGAAGAGTATCCGTGAACAAGAAAGTTAAACGTAGTTTCATCAGGGAGCAATCCTCTTCCCTGCATTTCAAGCAGGACTTTATTAACCTCCAAGCAATTCTTAGCCAGAAACAGATAGAAAATTAGCAGATTATAGGTGATTACGCCGCCAGGACTGCTTTCTCCTAGCAACAGAAACTCCTTCAGACTAATTGCAGAGAGAAACTGACGCTCTAAACACATTTTCCGAACATATTCTCTATAACTCTTAACCGAACAGATTATGTTCTTCCTTACCATGATTCCTAGTATTTTCTCAACTTTCCTCCAGTTGTTACCTTTACAATAACCTTGAAACATCATATTATAGATATTGTCACTTGGTAACGAACCCTTTGATAACATTATCCGTAACTGATTTTCTGCATCGAACATCATCCCAGCTAAGCATAGGCCTTCTATCAAAGCATAGTAGCCACAAGATGAATCTGATTGCTCTGCTAAAGTAAATGCCTTTTCTGCTTTGTTAGCTCTACAAAGCCGAGGAATTAACATCAAACAACTTTTCATGCTCAGAATGTATTTCTTGTCTAGCATTTCGCTAAGTATAGCAAATGCAGCTGAATCATTCTTCTCCATGCAGAATCCTTTGATAAGAAGATTGTAAACCTCTTGTTCCACAATGTAACCCTCTTCTTCAAGTCTTTTAACAACAGAATGAGCAATTCGAGAAAACCCAAGAATTGTGAGCTTCTCAACAAAAATCCTACACGCTTCTGACTGTGATAGAGGATAAGATATGAGTACACGCTCAAAGAGTTTAACAGCTTCCTCCACCAGTCCTTTTCGAATGAGACATTCCCACAAAGCTCCACAATTGTTCAAATTAGGTAACCAATTAACATTTTGGGCAGCACCCCACACATTCAGAATATCACTGAGCGTTTCTTTCTTACAGAAACAAATTATCAAAGATGTATAAGTTGTGTTATCGATAGGATGATGCATTTGAACCATTCTATGGAAAATGAGTTTGCTCTGGCGGTTAAATCCCTTCTTGCAATATGCATGAACAAGAAAGTTAAGGGTTTCTCCATCTAACTGATTAGCCAGCTTTGGCCATTTTTCTAATAGGCTAGCACTTACTCTGACAAGGGAACGTGATGCACAGAGACTCTTCATTAAAACAGCAAAACCCCGGCGCGGCAGTTTTTGACCCCATCGAGCCATTTCATCAAGCAGCCCCAAAGCTTTTTGTAAATCGCCGTCCTTACATGCTCTAATGATAAGCAAAGTAAATTCCGGTAGCATGGACCTGTCAAGTACCATATTCACCCTCTGCTCATAAGCATCCAAATCAGTGTCCAAGTATAGCCCATTCCCCAAATCATCGAAGAACTCTGCTTTGGAGAATCCAGAATTATTGTCCCTTTTCAATCTAACAGCTGATGAATCAAATCCTACTAAACTGAAAGCTTCTGAAAGCGGATCTTCAACTTTAGAAGCTTTGATCAACCCATAACTAAACATCTCCTTTACAATCGTCTTAGCTTCTTCAAACTGTCTAGCTTTGCAGTATCCAGTAACCATTATTTTAAACGTAGACAAGCTGGGCATCATTTCATTTTCCTTCATCTCATCCAGAATACAGCATGTATGTTGCCACAATCCTTTTCTAAAAAGCCCACTTAAGATAGCATTATAACTATGCACATCAGGTTTTAAACCCTTTGACGTAATCTCAAATAAATGAAGAAACGCCCTTTTGATATCTCCTTCATGACAACACCAACCAATCAAAATACCGAAAGTGGCCTCATCGGGTTTAAAACCCGAGTGTTCAAGCTCCTCCATATATACATAAGCTCTCTCCGAGCCAAACCTCCTGCAGAGAGAATGCACAATCCTATTGCCAACAAACACATCAGGTTCATATTTAACTTCACCAACGAAACTCAACAGATCCTCAAAGTCTTGCTTCTCGCTGTATCCTAGAGCAATCTTACTATATATTGAGCTATTCAAGTTACAACCTAAAGCCACAAGCTTTCTGGCCAGGACTCTAGCCTCCTGAACTCTCTGGTCCAAACAAAGCAACTCGATAACTTTCCCAATGCTATCTATGTTCATGTGACTTGATTCAACCGTTGTCTCCACCCAATCCAAACAAATTCTATATGCTGATTCTGTTCTGTAAACTCTAACCAAATGATCAACTAAAATCTGATAACACAAAGTTAAAGGCACTAAACCCTTACGCCTCATCCAATCAAACAACATAACTGCCTTCCTAGAATCAAAATCATCGACATATTTCTCAATCAAACCACAGAAAATTCCCTCGTTAACCAACGTGTCTCCATGGCTCTCCATTTCCATAAGCAACGATTCAACTTCCTTAACCATTCCTTCCTTGATAAGCATCGATGCCATGATCTCACAAGCCTGAGGTAGATGCTTAAACCCTTTGTATTGCCCATTTGCCCATCTGAAAATCTCCCATAAAGCGCGAACCTTTATACTCCCAATTCCACCTCTGTGAAGCTCAGATTCAAAACCCAGTAACAACTCGAGCACATGTTCGGGTCTCAAGCCAGGAAATCTCCTGAACCTACGAGTAATATTGGGAACAACATCGGAGAAATCCAAAAGCAAGTCTTTTAGAGAGGAAGGAGCAGTAGTAACGCCACGGTTCTCCTCGGCTGCCCCACCAAGAGACCTCGAAATCGAATCCAATTCAGCAAAGGAGAGTAAAATAAACGAGGAAGAGTCATCATTTCTAGGGATCGCTGAATCATTCCCCAAGGAAGAAGATGAGAAAAACGCGAAAGAGTAACGACATGAGAGAGAAGAAAGCTTGTTAAGAAAACGAAGCCGAGTAGAGTTACTGATGGAGAGAAGATTAAGCATGCGATTGCGGAGATTATTCGAACTTTATTTGCTTTCTTCTTATTCATCCCAGCTCCAGCATTCCCCACTTCGCAAGAGGTGACGACGAATTCATTTAAGGATCGAAACCACCTGGAAACGACGGCGTTTCATATATTGCAATATTGTTTGTAAGCTAAATAGAATAGGACATCTCTATGACTCTATTCATAAACACTAAACAGGCCTTACCTACCTAGAGCCTTAAGTAATTATTACTATTATAAATAAATAAAAATATGTATTGATACTTTGATACTAATAAAATTGAAGTATGTATCCAAAGAAGCTATTGGCCGTTCTTGTCCACGGCTATAGACATTGAAGCTAAACGTACTGCTTTGGTTAGTACTCGTAGAAATTTCCATGCGGATGCACTAGGAATATAATTGCTAAAAGCATGCCTAAACTACGCCACGCCACCTCCAGCTTCTTGGCCTAATTATTTATACTCCATTCTTGACAACATTCCTCACCTTGATTTACGCTAGTGTTTCAACGTACGTTAACCAATATCGAGATAATGAAACCGATCGAGAAAGAGAATGAACCAAGTCACGAAGGTGTGCTTTCCAAGAGGTGCTTATAAAATTTTTAATTTAAGCTAAAAACTTAGTTATAGTATTATTAAAAATCAGAAAGATAAGAAGAAATCAGGAAAAGAAAACAAACTACATAAAAGAATAGCTTATGCTCGAAGACCAAAACACAAAAAGCAAAAACACTTGTGATTGCTTCACTAAAAACGAGTACGGCCTGATCCAATATGTGGTCAACAATGTCACTGAGAGCTACCAAGGCAAGGAAGACGATATGAGGCCAAACAGGTTGTTGATAACCTACATAGGCACACAGACAACCAAACAAACTAGTGGCGACAACTTGTTGGATAGAAAGATCTGGAGCCGGCCAATTGAGTTGCTTGACCGCCACGAATCCCGTGAATATCCCAGTCACGTAAATACTAAGTTGTTCAGCATGGAAAAGGTAGGCCATTCCAAAATTAACGAACATCCAAAACAAGGTGATGTCCTCCCAGTCTTCTCCCATCCGGCGAGTCTCACTAGTAATTTTCGGAATTGGGACGCACAACGACCTGACGACCAAAACTGTCCAAATCGAGAACTGTACTGCAAGAGGAAGAAAGATCTGTAAACTGTCATAGTCTTCCCAAGTAGGCAAAGACCGGAGGTGTATGATCGTTGCCGTCAGACAACCGAAAGATGATGGTATACCTATTCCGTAGTATACAGCCCGCGCTCTCCAACAATTTACTCCTCCGATGATCATTGTTTCATGTGATTTCATGATCGATAAACTGCTTTCCAAGGTGTTTGTTTGTAGCTATATATATATACAATATCGACCGAGGAACATTCCACTGTCCTAGGGTTTCCCAAAGTTAAAATTATTGGGCCTACTCGTAGCAACTCTAAGCCCATAAAACATGGACGGCTATTTGTCCTAGTATTTATTTATTTATTTGGTGTTTCGATATCTTGGAATATGTTTTGACTTTGATTTGATATTATGGAAACCAATCTATTTTTTATCCTACATTTTATAAAACATGATTCTTCCATTAGAGGAGAGAGTATAAGAACCTGAGATTTGTAAACGTTATGTTCAACTACGAAGCAGTAAAGAGCTTAGGAAGTCGAGAAACTCCGCAAATCCCAATTAACATGCCTTGAGGGCTATAAGGAAATTTGGATATTCTGAAGCCATTGAAACTATATTTGACATTTGTGTACAAAAGAACATAACCACCGCTTATAGCAAACTACAATAACAAACAACGTTTGGAAATTGAAACGAATTGCGACGAAGACCAAATGATTGTTGTTGGAAGAAGAAAAGAGATTCCAAGGAAAAATGAAACACAATATTTACATCACTGCTTAATTTGCCTTTTTCCTATATATGGATTCTCCAAATCTGAAACTGAAGGGTTTCTAGATCCAATGTGGAAGTTCCCAAAATAAGGGTTTTCTTCTCCACAAGGGAAGCTCCCAATTTCTTGCACGCCAAGTCATCTTCAACAACACTCAAAACCCCTGAAACTTGAGCTCTTTTCTCAGATTTCGAACCAAAACAAGTTTGTGGAATGTTCTACGTTTCATCTATCAAACTACTACTTGGTGTGATACTTGTCCTCTTTCTCTGACCATTTTGGTCTTCTTAAAGAATCAGACACTAACTCCATCCTTATTCACATCTACAAACATTTTAAGGAGTGACTGATTACGTACTCAATTAATAACTTGAAACATCAAAGTAAAAGGACGTTTTCTATTAATATATATATATATATATATATATATTACCTGCAAGGTTTTTGAGGGTGGGTGTAATTGATACCAACATCTTCATGAACATATAAAGTCTGGGATAAGAAGATGTGGTTTTAAGCCATCATATCCCACACTTAGCTTCTAAATGAGTATGTTTATTTCTCTATTTAGATAATAGGAGCACTTGTAATGTCTGTCCACATCCACATGACTCCTCTTGCCATTGTTTCTGGTCGTATTTATAGATTACTTGCCGATGTTCAAAGAGATATGAGAGCACTTGTAATGTCTGCTACACGCAACAAGGTGACGACAAATTTAAGGATCGAAACGACGGCGTTTCATAGATTGTAAACTAACAGCTTAACAGGACGTCTATTCGCAAACTACTTTTTGAATTGCGTTGTGTTTTTTTAGCGTCAAACACAAGAGAGTAATTATTTTGGAAAGACAATTAAAAAAAAAAAAAAAAATTACATACAAAGATTTGTATTTATAAAAAAAAAAAAAGTTGAACAGATTTCTTGGAGATAAGCAACAAAACCAGGTGACTCAGATAACCGAACAATCATAGGCACTAATAAACCAAGCCGTCTTTGGAGTGTTCATCCATCGTGCACTTTTGTCGAGATGAAGCAACCAACAATCTAATGATCCAAAGACGATAATCTTCCAGAAATAGCAACCTGTCGCATATGTGCAAAGAAACAACATAGAGAGAGAATAACAAGTTTGTATACCTTTCGTGTGGACCAAAAGGTTCAACGGGTTGTGCTCAATTGGTTGATTAAACTGAACAATCTCTCGACAAGAACCTGATAGATTCTCATTCATCTCTTTCCCTGCATATCATCTTTAAAGATTCTTGAGAGACTATAAGGTAAACAGTATGTGATACCCAAACCTGTCAGAGAGAGGCTTAAGCTTAAGCATGACATGAGAGCGTTTAATTTAGTTAAATAATTCCATACAAACTCAACTACGCACAACCAAACTAAGGTTTCTGGATCTGATCCAAGGAAAGACAAAGGTAAACTGAAAGACAGACATCATTACAGCCAAGGCAACTGGATATGGTTTAACGGCTAGGAGCTTGGCAGTTTTTTGGTCACAAGCGGACATGAAAATCTTAAAAACAAACTTAAAATATCTCATCCACATATAATCGGTTCTCCTAGGTAGAGTTTGGTGGTTCAGCTTTCTCATCTTGTTTGGTGAAAAGGCTTCAACTGTGGGCTGTGGGGTGGCTTCAGGCTTCAGGATCTCACACTGTTTTAGTGGGACGGGGAAAAGGTCACAAAGGGAAAAAAGCAGTCAATCAGAATCTGATACCGGGACAGATCAGATCAGATTATGTCATAAACTTGGGGCAATTAGCTAGGTAAACTAAGTTTAAAAGATATACTTAAGCAAACCATCAAATAATCTAACCTTTTTAATCACCCACCACTAACTTCTAGTAATCATAGTTTCTGCGCCGATGGGTAGAAGAATGGCTGGATAACCTGATGACAAAACCCATGATAAGGATCAACGACCAAGAGTTGTTAGGCAAAATGAAATCCAAAAATCCATGCAGTACATCAACAGTAGAAAGTAGAAAGACTATATCTCCGCAGTTCAAAGGGTAAATTCTTGGTATAGTGTCACAAACACATAAGGGAAGAAATCATCTCACCCAGAACTGTTACTGCGTCCAGATGCATAACCTCCATACACTCCATATGCACTACTACTACTACCACCAACCTACAAAAACCACATCCGAAGAGTCATTAACTAAGAACTGATATGCTGACAGCAACATATAATGGAACCTTTTAGAAGACATACCGGCGCACCATAAGGTGGATAACCTTCACCAGACAAACCATTTGAGCCATAACCACCAGGATAAGGATTCCCGCGTTCAAGTCTTCTGCCATCTCTACTATCATAGTCCAATCTATCACCAGCATCTGGTGCTACAGGAACATAAGGCAAGACCGGCATAAGTGCAGAAACAGCACCTTCCCGGTCAAAAACATTGGCTCTTAATCTTGATGTAATTTGTATGAGAGCTTCCTTGGCAACTTCAAGTTCTCCAGAAATCTGAACATTAAAATTGTTTCTGCTGTTAACACTCAACGTGAAGGGATTTAAGAGTGAGAGGATAAACTGCAATGGCAATTACATGAGTAGCCCTCAGACGTTGTGAATTTTACCTGAATCATTTCATCATCAGCAGATGCAACTTTTGGAAGATGTTCCTTCTGGAGTATACGGATGTTAGCTTTGGTCATTCTTCTCATCTCAGTTATGATGGCTCCTCCTTTACCAAGGATACAACCAATCCTAGAGCTTGGCACAAGAAGACGAGTGGTGAATGAAACAAGTCCAGAATCTCTTTCCACCTTGTCGCTGCATTTTGGTTGCAGCCGCATAGCTGCTTCTATGGTTGGGGAATACGCATCTTCAAAAACCTGGAAAAGATTAAGGCACTGTCAAGGAAGAAAAGCTGGATAGACTATTCTTACCTAAAAGACAGAAGACCTTTGAAAGAAAGTCAAACCTCTCTAGCTGATATAGTTATTAAACAATCGTTTCCTTCAGTTCTAGAGCTATCAACTTTAATGTTTGCTCTGGTTTCCTGTCGAAGCTGATTGATCAGAGCACCACCTTTCCCAATAACACCTGCAATGTTTTCAACTGGAGAAACTAGCCGAATATAGAACTCAGTTGTTGGTAGTGGCTCATTTCTTGGGGCTTGGAATAAAGGGCGTGACCAATCTCCTGCATCATTTTTGTATCCTCCGTAGGAACCCATGAGTGGTGCTATCCCTACAATTCGAGGACCACCCGCATGACTCATGAGTGAACCAGAAGGATATCCACCGGAAATTGCAGAAGAAAGTAGGTTCTGACTACGTGAAGGATTCTCATGAAGGCGGGAGGCAATCTGTTGCAGAGCCTTCTTAACAATAAGCACTTCTCCAGATATCTACAAAGAAGAGGAGACAATAAAAAGCTAAAGTGAAAAGTGACCATAAATGTTGACAGAAGATAAATGATGTCCCAAGGAAGCCGCCAAGTAAAAGTAAAACACATAATACCTGAATGAGCTCATCTGAATTCAAGGCACATAGAGGCATGTTTCTGTCCTTGATGATACGAATTTGAGCACCTGTCTCAGTCCGAATATTCTGGACAATTTGGCCACCTCTCCCAAGAATACATCCAATCTGATCTGAAGGAACAAGCAACTTAGCAGTAACTTGATGCTCTCCCTCAGGGCTATCTTCGCTTTGCGCATCATCTGCAATTACTCTATCATGGATCCTGAACAAAGCATCCTGCGCAGGAGAAAGAACTTTCTCTCCATCTCCAAAGGCATTGGTCTCATCACTAGGGCTATAGATGGTAATCACGCGCTCATCACATCCCGGAATTGCCTCTCCTATTCTAATCTTCGATCTCGTGTCATTTCTCAATTGCTTGACAATCTCACCTCCCCTACCAATAACACTCCCAATCTTTTTAACTGGGCAGAGGTATCGATACACAGTATCATCACGATCGATTACGAGTGAGTCTCTATCATCACCGCGATATCTTCTTTTGCTTCCACCATTGTCATCGTAGTCAGACTGAGGACGAGACCTCTTTCTATGGCTGTCTCTATGATCCGGTGACATTGTAAAATCTCTACCTTTCAATCACATGTAAAATTAAACAATCAAAACTCCAAATCTATAGTAATCTGAGTGTTTTTTTTTTTCAACCAATCAAATCAAAAATGTAACACTTTCATAAACCATTCAAGCAAGTATGTATATAAATCTACATCTATTCATAAATCAATCAATTAATTTTCTTAGAAGATCCAATAAACATATCAAATCAGAACTCGGAACTCTATTCTATCAAACGAACAAGCTAAGCAGCTAGCTATTGAGTAGCCAAAATCATAACAACAGAGTTTTTAAAAAAAAAAAAAAATCAAATTGAGACGTCGAATTCAATATTGGGACGATTAGAGATTCCGATTACGATCTCAGAGACGTTCGGATTAGGGAGAGAAAACAAAAAAACACCAACCTTGGTTTCCCAGGCGAAATCGTTCCGTCGGATTTGGGGTTATCAGTATTTCTAGGGTTTGCGCGGACTTTAATCGGTTGTTTGTTATTTTAGTTTTTACTAGGTGACTGAACATTAATTCATTAATATCAAATAAAATTAAATATTTTTTTATGGTCGAAATTGCTAATAGTATAAGCATTTAATCAGAATATTAATTCGGTTGTTGTGTGATTTTACTTTTGATTCGAGTAGATATATTTTAAATTCTCAAATAAATTTAGATTTTAGTTTAGCTTTTCTTTTTAAGTAAAGTTCAACTTTGGATTTGTCTTTTTAAAATACAAATAAGGAATCAGTTTAAATTATGCTAAAACATGGTTAAATTTTTGTAATGGTATTTTAGTTGGATTGAGTTAGATTTCTGTCGAGGCTGGAACAAAAATATTAATATTTATTTTTGATAGATATAGAAAATATTGTTATGTTATAAAAAACATATTTTATTTGAAAGATATTCACTGTTACTACCTAAATCATATATTTGTAAAGTATATATCATTTAAATTAACTGAATTGCAACAAATAGTACTTGTGTTTTTGTATATATATACGGAGTATTATTATTTTTTTGCTTTTGTGAAGAAAAATAATTTTCGGTTTGAACTTTGTCCCTTCTCGAGATTTGGCTTCGGCCTTTTTAACTTTTTGATCAGACCAAATTATTAAAACTCCCTTCGGTTTATCGATATAAAATTTTGGATCGGTTAGAATTGGTTCAAGTTAGTTTTTTCACATTTGGTCTACGTAAATGAGAAGCAAAAATTAGCAACTTTACCGAAATTGTAATAACTTAAAGTCTTACGGAGGAATATGTTAGGTATTTGTTTTACGGAGGAATATGTTAGGTTAAATGGGTATTTGTTTTACGGAGGATATGTTAGATATTATGAAAAGAAAAGTCTGCAAATTTACATCTTCATTTTCGAATAGTGGCAGATTTTTCCCCAAGTGCAAAAAAGTAAAAAAGAGAACAACATACCCAAAAATTTATGTGTCGGAAGATCTTTTTGTTTTTCAAATGACGTTTCTTTAATATGTTACAGTTTGAACTCGTATTTCTCACAAGTCACAGTTGAGAGAGTAGAGCTTTAACTTATAGTAGAGTTTAAAATTTCCAAATTACATATTGTTATTTATTGCGAATATCAGACACAAAATCATTTTGTTAAAGAAAACTTAAACCCATTTTTCTTTTCTTTTTTGAAAGTCATGGAAGTGGAGATTGGGGAGGAGGAGAGGCGACGAAACCACTCCAATTGGTGTTTGACTCCGGCGGCTCATAATCCATCAGCTCCGTCGTCTTCCTTACATTGCCTTCCTGTATTTTTCGATTATTATTTATATCGCAATATAATAAATTAAACATATATTTCTTTCTTTTTTACTAATACGATTAACTAGGTGGATTACTCGCAGTTCAAAACCTAAAACCAGTGGTTCATAAGTCTCTTTGGAATCTTTTATTTTCTAGTTACAATTTCCAAGCATTTTCTATATTGTTTATTGCACGTCTTGTTTACATTATGAATGGAAAACATACTCCCATAAATAAGTCATTAACAATAGAAGTTTAAATTTTTTTTTTAAGATCCAATTACAAGTTCCTAAAAGTCTTTTTTTCTTTTCGTTTTGTATCATTCGATGATTAGAAACTAATGAAAGAGAAGTAGAGAACAAAGGTGTACCCTGGAATGAAATAGCTCAGCAGTACTGTAAACGCCTGACAACTTTGCAGTTCGCAAGTTTCTCCCCATGGCTTAGAAATTCACAAAAATAGAAAATCATCAGGAATACATTTAAAATCTCAGTAAATAAAGGGCCAAGAGCATAAACTCATTAAAATATTTGTAACAGAGTGATTAAGAAGAAGAATATTGCAATTAGCTATTACCAGTGGAGAAGAAGATTAGTAGTATAAGAGAGGAAACTAGAAGAGCTTTGAAGAAACAAGATTGACCCATTGTTGTCTCTTTGAAGTTCTGAAGACTTTATATATATTAAACTTTATATTATTATTTTAATTATAAACTTTGTTAGTTATTAATCCATTTCTATTATAATAGTAAAACTTTAACAAAAGAGAAAAGGAAACCTTTAATTTCAAGGTTTTCCACTTTTCCTGGAAACTACTTCAGCTTCAGATCCAATGAAGAAAGATGGTAATTAGTTGATTAGAATACTCAATATATTTTATTTTATATAATTGAGTTATATTAAAAAAATTAATAAAACTTAAGTATGGTTTAAATAGCCAGTTGATTATTGAGAAGCAAACTCGCACGTATGGCAGCAACACGTGTAGGCCCGATGACTCCACGTGATATGAACTGGAGTCGAGCACCTCATGTCTGCCACTACCAAAGAAGATCAGTTTGTTTGTTTTTCTTTGTAGAAACTATTTACCGCGCAAATAGATAGTCAAATATTTCATTAAATAATCTGTAGAAATTATATGAAATCTGCCATATTTTCTAATAAAGGCAAGAATTTCTCCCCCCCCCCCCCCCCAAAAAAGTTATTTACTATTGCTAAGTTAGGTTATCCTCCACGAGTTTGGCAAGTAAACTTTTGACTATGGAAATTTATCTTATTTTTGGGTATTATAATGGGAAAACACCAAGTTGAAGCAACAAACAAAACAAAAAAAAAAAAAGATGAGAAGGTTTACACATAATTCTTTAAGTCTTTTTATTTACAAAAATATCGATAACCGTGTTCATTTCTAACTAGGGAACAAGGTTTGACTTAGTTTTAATTAAGACATGTTGCCATTTTACTATTACAATAACCGTCCATCTAAATTATAAAAAGACAAATGAATCAGTAATTTGTGTTATTTAAAAAAAAAAGAGAGGCTAATATAATATTGAAGCATGTGATTGTGGGAGTGCCTCTTATAAGAAAAGCACGTAGTCTATATACAAGCATATTTTATACACTTCAATAAACTGTGACATTTTTTATTATTTAAGACTCTCAATGGTCATTCCGGACCAAAGAAACTTAAACTTAGAACGAAGATAATATCATAGTCGTCATGTTTGTATTTCTTTTTCCGCTTATAATGTTTGTCATTTTAACTGTTCACTCCAAAAATAGAACGAACACAATAAGTTCAGCTTTAAGCCAAGGCAAAAGAAGTTTAGAGTTCGACTCTTATAAATATTTAAAAAGAAAAACAAATTTCTCATATACGGCTGCAAAAATGTTGGTTAACCCCCGCATTTGTGGACTAGGTCTGATTTTTATTTTATTTTATGTTTTACTAAATGAGCTACCAAAAGCATAAATGTCCAATTTGGTTTTTTTTTTCTCTTCATCTGGTTTATTCTGCACATTTTTATTCACAGTTGATAACGACTTCGGGCATGGCCAGCTCCCATAGTGTGACCCATTTGGTGCGTTTGGTCCCCTTTGCTGCCTACGGAAGTACCACTAAAAAGTCTTATTAGACTCTTGGAATATTAACACACTTGTCCTCTAGGTGTTAGCTAATATAGCTGTCTAATACTCGATTGAAAAATTGTACTTGGGCTTCATTCATGAGTATGGGCTTTCTCTATACTGGATTGCTCGTAGTCGTAGTATAATAATTTAAAAATAAAAATAATAACGTAATAAAGCCTAGAGAAAGAGAAGTCTAGTGTAGTGACCCACGAAATCAACAAAGTATCGAAAATAATAAAGTACAAATTAATATACTAACAAAACTTTTGTTTAAAAAAAAAAATAAATAAATAAAATAACCACTTTGGAGATTTATTACATACATACACCTATGCACGAACACGAAGGATCGAGTTTAAATCTGGCTAAGGCGTGTGACTTGCTCTCATCCTTGTGATACGACACGACGATCATTGATTTGGACCGTAAAAGAGAGAAAGCTTTCAAAATCATGATAACGTTGACGAACATGATCTACAACTTTCCTATTACATTTACAATTTCTTAAAACTCCAGATTTCTTTCCCTTGTTTTGGTGTCTTGTCTTATAGTTTCAACCCTCCATTACGTTTTCCCACTTCTCCATATTCGATTCAGCTTTTCTCCTTTATCTAATTCATCTTTTGAGGTCTCTCCGTTTATACGATTGGATTTGAATTTATAGTTCGAGTATATTATATTTTTGGCCAAATCCGATTTTCATTTTCGTATGAACTGTGGAATTCAGAGTTGAAGATGGATTGATCCTGATTTCGAATTTTTTATCCTCGTGCGGGTTCAATTGATTCCGATCAGATTGAACCCAGTTTTTTTTCTCTATCCAATCCAATCCAATCCAATCAGGTTCACTCCAAAATATTCCTTCTGATTAAAGTTTTTGTCTTTCAGGTCTTGGTGAATCGATCTAATCTAAAGCTTTGATTTTTTTTTTGGTGTTTGATCGCGGTTAGGTTTTTTACCTGAATCGGATTAGGGAAACTTGGATTGGGAGTTTGAAACCGATCTTGATTCCTCAAAAAAGGGATTCGAGTTTTTGAGATGGTATATTACCAGAGCTCAATCTCAGTCGTAGACCAATCTCCGATCATGCCTCACTCACCAGATTATCATCATCATCATCAAAAACCAAGAAGCAATAATCGTAAATCAAGCTGTTCAAATTTCCCAGTTTGCTGTGACGGATCTCGATCAGCTGCAATCGACGTGATCATCCTAATCGCGGTGATCATATCCTCAGGATTCTTGATCTTCCCTTACATCAAATTCATCACTGTCAAGTCTCTCGAAATCTTCTCAGAGCTCTCTTGTTTAGTCAAAGAAGAGATTTTGCGTAACCCTGATCCAATTGTCTATGGCTTAATCGCATTGAGCATCTCATGTACTGCGTTATCTGCTTGGATGATTGTTATACTCTTGTGTAGCCGTCATAAATGTGGGAAACCGAATTGCAAAGGTCTTAGGAAAGCTAATGCTGAGTTTGATATTCAGCTTGAGACTGAGGATTGTGTTAAGAGCTCTAATAATGGTAATAGCTCTAATGGGAAGAATGTGAACAAGAAGGGTTTGTTTGAGTTGCCTCGTGATCATCACCGTGAGTTAGAGGCTGAGTTGAAGAAGATGGCTCCACCCAATGGGCGAGCCGTGCTGGTTTTTAGAGCTAAATGTGGGTGTTCCGTTGGGAGATTAGAGGTTCCTGGACCTAAGAAGATGCAACAGCAGCAAAGGAAGATTAAGAGATGAATCATAAAGGTTCAATCTTTTTTCAGGTAAAGATGGGATCATTTACAGGTTATGATGATGATGATGATGATGATTATTACTTTTATTTAGCTTATAAACAACTTTTTTTTCTTTTTGCTTTTGGGTTTAGTTATTTTCACAAGAACTTTTTACACAAACTAATAATATTATTATGTTAATCTCCATGTGTTTAAATAAAAGCTTTACAATGAGGATATTGCAGATAAAGTGGTTAATAGTGAAAAATAATGATTTCGTTTTTGAATATGTTCTTTGTTTTTTTAATTCTGACTTTCATGGTAGTGATTCAAATCCTTGTGTATGCTCTGGATTCTGGCGTTTCTGTGTTTTTGGTATATGATCTGGTTGGAAATTTCATCATAAATGTTGAAACTATTATTAGGACTGTTTACTTTAAAGTCTTTCATTAAAGAAACATTTCTTGAATTCAAAAAATTTCTTTTTATCATAAATTCCGAGTTTTGCCATTACTTCCAACGAACTCGGTTCAATCATGTTGCATAAAAGGTTTCCTATTGAAGGTGGTCCAAATTTTACAAGATAAGCAAAAAAATCTATTGTTTTTTGAAATTTGTATTCAATTTTCCCATTAATTTTTCATTTCTAGCGACTAGTGAGGACCGGTCATCGATATTGCGATTATTTAGGCAGTTTTTTTCCATTGACCAGACTTGAGTGTGAGGAGCAATGGGGCCATACAGAGATTATTATATGAAGCTCTATTTGCCTTTTTACCCTCCAAGTGTATGGTTGTATAAATTTCAGTTGAAAATAAAAATATAACAAAGGAGATTGGAAAAGATCAAAGGTTGAGATTTGTTCTAAGACTATGATTACATCAATCTCACACCCAATCCATATACACCATATAGATATTTCTGTTCTATAGTACAATTTCTGGATCATTCATGAAGACAGTTAAATGTTCCAGACAAGACAAAAGAACACTAGAAACATCGCTCATAATCATCACCTCTTTTTTTTGTTTATATAACAATCTCGAACACACCCATCAATTAAAATATCAAAAGACCAAATCTTTTCCCCCACAAACTAATAGTATAACCTGTTGACGCATAATCTCGAAGAAGAACAAAGTCATTCGCTTTTATGATGAAAATGGCATCATCATCATCATCGGCTTTGTCTCTCCCTCTCTGTAACATCCAAACCTGTAATAAAAAGTCCCAAGAGTTTCCCAAACCGACTCAGTTATCAAAATCCAGTCACAGAGATAATCCTAGTCTCAAAACCCAAACTTTAGACCATAAACTCACCAAGAGAGCCCTACTGAGTTTGACTACCTTGGGGTTTACGTCATCTCTAGGAACTTATCGTGTTCAACCCGCAAAAGCTGAACCAGAAGCTCCCATCGGAGCCACTTCGAATAGAATGTCATACTCTAGATTCCTGCAGCATCTAAAAGAAAATGAAGTAAAAAAAGTTGACTTGTTCGAGAATGGTACCATTGCGATTGCAGAGATCTCCAATCCAGCATTAGGAAAGATCCAGAGGGTTAGGGTTAACCTTCCTGGTTTACCAGTCGATCTGGTGAGGGAGATGAAGGAGAAGGACGTCGATTTTGCTGCTCATCCCATGGATGTGAACTGGGGAGCTTTCTTGCTCAATATCTTGGGGAATTTAGGGTTTCCTTTGATCTTACTCGGCTCTTTGCTTTTAACATCTTCTTCAAGAAGAACCCCTGGTGGACCCAACTTGCCTTTTGGTCTTGGAAGGTAAAAATCATACATAATCAATTTTGAATGTCAACACAAGATTTGAGTTTTTAAAGAGTGTCTTCTTGTTGTTGTAACAGAAGCAAAGCTAAGTTTGAGATGGAACCAAACACAGGGATAACGTTCGAGGATGTAGCAGGAGTAGACGAAGCAAAGCAAGACTTTGAAGAGATCGTTGAATTCTTGAGAACCCCAGAGAAATTCTCAGCCTTGGGGGCTAAAATCCCAAAAGGCGTCTTGTTGACCGGACCACCCGGAACGGGAAAGACTCTCTTGGCCAAGGCTATAGCCGGAGAATCCGGTGTTCCATTTTTCTCATTGTCCGGCTCGGAGTTCATAGAGATGTTTGTTGGTGTAGGAGCATCTAGGGTTAGAGACTTGTTCAACAAGGCAAAGGATAATTCACCTTGTTTAGTATTCATTGATGAGATTGATGCTATTGGGAGAATGAGAGGAACAGGTATAGGAGGAGGAAACGACGAACGTGAGCAGACGCTGAACCAAATCTTAACCGAAATGGACGGGTTTACGGGGAATACTGGAGTGATTGTGATCGGTGCAACGAACCGGCCGGAGATTCTAGACTCTGCTTTGCTCCGACCAGGAAGATTCGATAGGCAGGTATGTTGGTTAACCCCTAAATAAACATAAACCGAACTACATGTTTCCAATTAAAATCAAACCGGAGCGGCATTGAACAGGTTTCCGTTGGTTTACCGGATATTAGAGGAAGAGAAGAGATATTAAAAGTTCACAGCAAAAGCAAGAAACTCGACAAAGAAGTGTGTTTGAGCGTAATTGCCATGAGAACTCCAGGTTTCAGTGGAGCTGACCTTGCAAATCTTATGAACGAAGCAGCGATTCTCGCCGGAAGAAGAGGAAAAGACAAAATCACCCTTACAGAGATTGACGACTCCATTGATCGGATCGTAGCCGGAATGGAAGGGACGAAGATGGTCGATGGTAAAAGCAAAGCGATTGTAGCGTACCATGAAGTAGGACATGCAGTTTGTGCGTAAGTCACGGTTCAATTCAATTAGTAATTTTTAGTTTCTCTGGTTTCGTCGCTTTTAGAGATGAAATGAACCGGTTTTGCTTCGGATTAGGACTTTGACGGTGGGCCACGACCCGGTTCAGAAAGTTACGTTGGTTCCTAGAGGTCAAGCACGTGGTCTCACGTGGTTCTTACCGGGAGAAGACCCGACATTGGTGTCTAAACAGCAATTATTCGCTAGAATCGTCGGAGGACTCGGAGGCAGAGCAGCCGAAGATGTTATTTTCGGTGAACCGGAGATAACCACCGGCGCCGCCAGTGATCTCCTGCAAGTCACTCAGATCGCAAGACAGGTACAGTAATACTTAATTCCACATTTGTAATTCGGAAATAACTGGTTCTTCCTTTGGTTCAGATGGTGACGATGTTTGGTATGTCGGAGATTGGTCCATGGGCACTGACCGATCCAGCGGTTAAACAAAACGACGTCGTACTACGTATGCTCGCGAGGAACTCCATGTCCGAGAAACTCGCGGAGGAAATTGATTCGTGCGTGAAAAGAATAATCGGTGACGCTTATGAGATCGCCAAGAATCACGTCAGGAATAACAGAGAAGCCATAGACAAGCTTGTCGATGTTTTGTTGGAGAAGGAAACTTTAAGCGGAGACGAGTTTCGAGCAATTTTGTCTGAGTTTACTGATAAACCGTTAAATACCGAGGATACAGTTCGAATCAAAGACTTTATTAGTGTCTAATACAAATCAAACCGGAAATACCGGTCTGAATACATGAATAAGTATATAAATAAAACTATGGTATTTAGGTATCACATACACTATTTTTCTTTCTAAACAAAAAATGATTAAAGTAGGCCTCACCTATTGGGATTTTCAAAATCGGCCAAAAATGTCCTTCACCGCTTGGTATGTTCCGGTTATCACAACCACGATACCGGTTAATATGATACCGATAAGAACCAGTGTTTCAAACCCGAGTCTTCGATATTTTCCGGAGATCTTTAGGTAACACAAACAGGGCAATATAACCGATGCGGATGCGCTCAAGAATGCTCCGACCAAACTCATGATATCACCGAAAAACGGAAGAAGTAATGCCACGATCACATTGCTTATAACCAACATTGTACTCAGAAAAAAACCGGCGGCTCTTTTGTTAGGCAAAAACCGGGAAAACCGGCTTCTCATTGCGTCGATAATTGGCGTAACCATGAGGGCAAACTTAGCTATTGGGTTTACCAATGTAGTGCATATCGCCACTTTAGAACTAAGCTTATCAGTAGGAAGGTTCAATGTTATCTGTGATTCAACATTTGATCCATACATTAAGTAACCTAATATCGCCACCGATGCATATATGAATGTGCATATTGTGAAACATATAACCATAACCTATACATGTGATGAAAACCATTAAAAAATCATTAGTATGAGACTTTGTAAGAAAACTATAACCGTTTTTCTGATGAAACTTACGTTTGAGAATTGGCGTTTGTTCTTCATGGAAGTGTATAGAGTTGGGAAAACCGGATGAGCGCAGTAACAAAACGCGTATAAGCTCACGGAAGTAGTGACTCCTTTAAGACGAAAGATGTCAGAGTCATTGTTCTTGAAACCTACTCCATCAAAAGCTCCAACCCAAAAGATAGAAGCAAGAATCAACCCGGAAGCAAAGACACCACTCGCGGAAACGTAAGAAAGAATCCTCATGTCGTCTAACCAAACCGTGGGAAGAATAATAAGAGCTACAAGGACAACGAACATTTGCTTGCCTCCGAATTCAAGTCCCATGAAGTTGAAACTAACGTTTGAGAAGAGTTTGTTGAGGTTGTCACCTTCTAGGATCAAGAAACTAGTCGCGACTAAGTAAAGCTCGAGGTTCATGAAGATGGAGACGATGACACGTCCTGTGTTTCCAAAGGCTTTGTAGCCAATGTCAGGGTAAGATCTAAGAAGTGGATCCATGTCCATACATCTCTTAATGAGAATGGCACAATAGAAAGTTGTGATTGCTATGGTGAAGAGTATGATCAAACTTAGCCATCCTCCGGATGCTAAAGCATATGGGACCGATAATATACCCACACCTAAAAGAAAAAGAATAAGAAAAGATAATTAGAAGAATGTTTAGTTATAGTTTTTGTGACACATTTAGCACACATGGACAAAAATAGCATTTTTAAGGTTTAGAATTCTAAACCCTAAACCATAAGCGTTAAACCCTAAATCTTACCTCCTACCCTCTAAAAACTATACCCTAAATACTAATATAATCAATCCAAACAAAAAATATTAAATTATAAACTTTATAAAATACTATTTTTGTTCTAAATAAAAATGTGTGCTAATTATGGAACAAAAACATGATTTGGTGTTATTCGAGGGAATTTCTCTAAATTATATTAATTAATGTCTTTTCTAGATATTAATTAATGTCTTTTCTAGATATTGTCTAGACTCGAGATCGTTATCACGATATGATTTGATTTGATTTTATTCAAGCGGTTGATTTGTAGAAAGAAGAACACAAGTTGAAAAAGGAAGACGTGTTGTTAATGTTTTCTGTTTGTTATAAGGGATGACACGTTGTATTTAGATAATGAAATTGAAATGGTTGGGTTTCTTTTTATGTAATTATCTTCTCTTTTTTTTGTCTCCATATTAGACAAGATAATGAAAAGGGTTTATACAATGTTTGGCCAGACCTTTCGACAAAACAAAAAATGTTTGGCGAGACATATGTAAACAACCCAGCCAGCTATTTAGCGGTGTTTTTCAGTATGGATTCTCGTAATATAATCTCTTGGTTTTAAATATTTGATTATAAACATCATTTAGACATGGTGCATGTTATTGCGTTCGAGACTTCTAAATCATTTTTAGAGATTTAATATTATGCATTATTTAATTACGATTTTAAATATTTCATTAATGTGGTTAAAATCTTGTGTTGTTAAAAACTAAAATTTTCGGAAAATTCCAGTGGCTTTTCATGGATAAAGTATAAAAAATAAAATTCAAAGTATTGAACACATAATTTATACCCTAAACACTTTTATGAATGTTATTATTACTTTATATCTTAACAATTATAAAACATAAATAATAGTTAGTTGGGTTTACAAACATTAAACAAAAACAATTGATATTGAACCGTTTGATAGACCCAGAATTACACTTAACCAATTAAAAAAAAAACAAAAGACTGATAGAACAATAAAGCCATAACCACATACATACTCCACTGGAAACTCCGCCAAATTGTTTGTTTATACAGTGTTAATTTATTAAACCGAACCAATTGGTTTGTTTAGCTTTTACTTTTCTTATATCAACAAAACATTATGAAATTGCTCCTGGACAATGGAAACAATAAAAAAAAATCGAATTGAACTATAAATGGCTTTAATTTGGGTTCATATACTTAATTAACAGGTAACAGATCAATTAACCAAATAACTGAGGCCAGATAAGATAGGACTGAAAGACAAAAAAAAAAAAAAAAAAAAAGGATTGGACCCCTAAACACACCAATCTAGAAACAAAATAAAGTAAAAACCTGAGTTAAGAACATCTAGTCTCTAGGATCGATATATCTAAATTTAGGTTTGTATTCCATCATATTATAAAAAAAAAAGAGTAAGTTATGATGACTATGAATAGTATAAAACAGCGAATGTATATACATATATATATGTATATATAGATGTGAGTATGTGGATAAGCTAAGAGTTGGAACCGTCTCCGTGGGTTAATGGAGATTAGAGATAAGAAGAATAAAGCGTTGAAGAAATCAAGAAGGGAAAAATAAAATTTCTTAAAGAAGAGAAATTAAACCTGATAACGCGTTAATGCCATGGAAACAAGTCTTGGAGAAAGAAGTATTGCTGTGTGAATTATCATAATCATGAAGCGTTGCTTCTTCATCTTCAATTTTCTTAACGATGAACGGCTCCGACATGAAATCTTCCTTCCCGTTCATAATTGTTATAATCTTCGACTCTTCTCCTTCGATGTCTGTCGGGAAAAGACAAAGAGAGAGATAAGACGAGACTAGAGATCGAGAGACGACGGAGATAGATAGAAAGAAGTCGCAAATTATCAAAACTCAAAACCCACATGTATTTGTATTACTATTTTGTTTTTTGGTCAAAGTATATGTATTTATTATTTAATTTTATAAGACCTGACGGTTTTTTCTTTTTTTTAACAAATGTATTTCATTCATTTGAGATAGTGTAATCCTCGTGGAGGATATGATTAATACATGATACAAGACCGGACGTTTATGCACAACAAGTTATTCGTATTAAATAGTTTGGGTGTTTACAAAAAAAACGAAGGTGGGTTTATGTGTGCCAGCTACATACTTTCCCTCGTTGGCATAATATTCCACTAATCTTTAAAATAATCAAATTAATTATATTATAATTAATTAAATACAAATATTATTAGTTTTGAGGATAAGCAATTCTAAAATTTTATTAAAAACTTTATATTGAAATATAAAATGACATTTAAAAAAAAAATAACTTTTTCTTTTTTTTGTCATCTAAATATATTTATGATGAAGTGTAAGCTTAAACAAACACCATCGGATTAAACCAACAAAACACAAAATAATGCAAAAACAAAACAAAGCTAATTAGGATCAACCGATCGTTCAAGCCCGATAGAGAAAGTATCTTAATAAAATAAGAGCATGCGTGATAAGCATGGGACGACGTAAACGATCTTCACAATACATTTGACCAAATCTTTCTGCATATGGGATCAGGGATCCTCAGAATCAAACTGAATTTGAATAGTGGAAATTTTCTTAATTAACTGAAAAAGTTATAACCATCTAGTATTAACTCAATCGTTAATTGTGACTATAGTTGTAAATTTTATGTTATAACCAGAAACCTCAGAATAAGTTTTGAATTAGTATTTGTTAAAGTAAGTACATATATCGTGGCTAAATAATTATAGTTGTACTAAAATAAACAAATTATAATTACACTTTCAAGAATATTTATTGAAAACAAACTAAAAATAAGCAACCTAAAAAATACTAAAACTAAACTAAATCATCACATAATTTTAATTAAAATTTCACATAAACAATATAAAAACTGAAATCAAATCATTAAAATTTTGACACGTATTATAGTCTAATTGATTAAGTAATATATTTGTTATAATCTCGCTAATTACAATATTGATACATAACATAGAAAAATTAAACTTGTGACTTCCAAGATCCCAATGATTTTATTAACCAATGGGTAGCTTATCAATTGTTAAGAAGATTTATATTATTATATTAAAATCATTTATTGATAGATTAATACCTTTATAAATCAATAGAATATGACAGTTTCAAAATTATTAATTTATAGAAATTTACGATATCACTATCCAAATTCAAATTAATAATGTACATGTTATTTAAAAAAGGGTTAATATCATAACTGAAATGTTTTCTTTTTTCACATTCATTATTATTGAGTCGATATATGCCTATAAGCTGCATGCATGTCCTGTCCTACAGATTTTTTTAAAAATGTCTTAAGAATTTTTTGCTACGTACTACGTAGGATAACGATTTAATAGTTTATGTTCATATCAAGTAATCAGCGAGCCGATTCAATCTCATTGTCATCATTTATTGCGAGTCTTTCGGTTTTCGAACAAGGCCACGTTCCTTCTGGGCGTCTCTTGTGTCACGGACTGAGAAGAGGCAAAACGCAATCGCGTTAGAACACGTGATTTCGAGAAAAAAAGGCGTTGAAGAA
Organism: Barbarea vulgaris; assembly: GCA_963667165.1. NCBI lineage: Eukaryota > Viridiplantae > Streptophyta > Magnoliopsida > Brassicales > Brassicaceae > Barbarea > Barbarea vulgaris. The sequence continues at coordinate 22,329,120 of OY763891.1, forward strand.
TATCAATGATGGGCTTTTACCGACAAAAGTAAAATAAATCAATGATGGGCTTTCTAGGACTGGGTTAAGAGGCCCATTATATTAACTACGTCTCAATCTTTTGTATGCATCTTTTCTTGGAGGGATTTAGTAAATTGTATTGTTTCTTTTTCCCTTCTGTAATACCAGATGATATTTAGAATTTAGAAATACATACCAAATATTAATAAAAATATCATTCATAGGCCACTCTCAATTTTTTAGGATTTATAACAAAATCCCAAAGGAGTGACATAACATTACAACATTAGGAATGAAAATAGATTTAGAAAAGGAAAAAAAAACATGGATAAAAGTGAAATTAAAGTAAATATCGTCGAAATTTTTAATTATAAAAAGTGATGACAAAAAGCGAGAGGGATATTTTAAGGGCATTTTGGTCCACCCTCTTGAGTTTTCCAGTTGTTGTAGCAAGAGCAAACTTGTTTATTCCCATAATACCCCGGAGGCACACACAAACACTTTCTGCAGCATTTGTTGCAGAACGTAATGCAGGCCTTGTGGTACTGTGTATGGCTACACCTCCTATTGCATTCCGATGGACATTCTGGTCATTCCATACAAATCAAAAATTTCAAAATTAGCCGATATTTTATATACATTCTGGTCTATTAAATAAGTGAATCCAGTGGAAAGAAACGTCAAATGATGACAAAAACAAGGACATGTTCATGTCTTTTTGACCTTTGTGGGGGGGGGGGGGTCCCAAGACAGTGGGTTGCTTTGACTATATGACCATCATTCAGGGGTAAATTTGGTAATATCTTAAATAGTTGAGAGTCTACGGATCTGACCACTTTACACACCACTTTCAACTGCTTCTACAGTTTTATGGAACTGAAATGCTCTTACTTTTTTTGTTTATTCGGAATTAAAACTTTATTTGCAGTTAATAAAGTTTCCGTAAACTTTTCTGCAGTTAATCATCGATTTGGTTTTATTATCGTCAATATCAATTAAAATAATTATGTTTAATAAAAGATGCGAAAAAAACACTTACGGGAACGTTTCAGGCTTCCTGGTCCATAACGTTTCTGAAAATTAACCAAAAAGTAACAGTAATAAGTAAATAATCAAAACATATTTCGTTAGTTTAAGAAATGAAAATAGGTAATTTTCTTTTTTACAGTATTTAGTTGTAATAAAACTCACCGAGTTCAAGTTCTCATTAGATCTACTGGAGGCCACAACCTAATAAAAAAGAAAGGGGAAACCAAGAATATATTAATTTCATGAAAAAGCAAATTAAAAATATTATAACCAAATGTACAACAAACAATAGAACCCACATTTATCTCATATATATCTTTGGTTAATAAGAAAAAAAAAACAAAAGAATTATTTTCAACATTTTCAAAAGGAGACATAGGAAGAAAAAGATTGAGATGTTACCATGGTTTGAAGCATAGAGAGGACAATGAGGGCCAAGAGAACGAGAGCTCCATATGACTTGGCCATTTTTTGTTTGTTTGGGATATTAGTATCCGAAGAACCAAACACTCCTCTTAATCTCTCAAACTAGTTCGGTCTCTTTTGTTTGAGGTTTGAAATGAAGTGTACTGAGAGAGGAGATTTGGTTGAGGACCCTAAGATGTTGCATATAAGCTATATATACACAAACTGGCTACTATTAGTTATTCCCTGCGGCAATACATATCGTTATTACAGTACCCCTCTAATTATATTCTGCCACGTATGCCTCCAATGCTAGTCCTCATTTTGTTACTTGCCATTGGTAAACTATGGTTGTATGGTTTACACATGGTTTAAGAAAGCTTATATGTTTTAAATAAAATAAAATTATGAACTCTTGGATCATTTTAAACAATATTAAAGGTTTTTAACCACAAATAGATTATTAGTTTATTACTAACATTGTATTTTAAGAAGACGAAAAAAGGACGGTGCATTGAAGAAGGAGACGGGAGTTAGATCTAACCAACGACCCCAACTGTAAATTGAATCACAATCTTACTATACGTACCATTATTAATTAATACCATTGCATGTTGACATAAAATGATTAATTAAATAAAGTTTCAGAATATAGTGAAGATAAATTCAAAATTCATTCGTATTTCTTAATACTGATTCTTCTGATCTATATCCGCTGTTATAATCAGCGTTTTTCCTTCGCAGACTTCTTCAGTCAACAATTTATTAAAAAAAAATTGTCAATCAGGCATCAAACCTATATATATAGATGAGCAAATTACGTGGTGAAGTGAAATTGTAGCTGAATGAATATTCTTTTAGAGCTGTGATCTAGATACCACATTTTTTGTTTACAACTGATATGAGATATTACGAAAGTGCAGGGAACCTTAAAACACAGGTAGTTCCACACCACTCGGCATATCACTTACTATGTCAGTTCGGAAATAAAAGACAAGTTACGATTAATAAAAAGCAACTTGAACACATGTATGCAACAAATTAAACATACATGCCCACACACATACATAGCTGCATTCACATCCCAACTTGTATACTGCGTAAATATCAAATCATCTAAAGTTGTTTTTAGTAGAAAAAAAAACTTAAAAAGTTTGAAAAAATGAAGAAAGAGAAGGCATGTGCAGTTACCCAGTTCCACATGCTCATCCAATAATTGTTTTGAGTAGATCTGCTCGGAGAAAAGGAGGGAACATTGGGATATTTTTGGTTTTAAGTCAAAAAATATTATCTTTTCTAATAACGAATAGAGTCATTTTTTACCCATAAAATAAAAATAATATATAAATTTAATGAGAGGTGACAAATAAAGTATATGAGAAAATATATGTAGCCATTTTTATTTTTGTTATTATATGATGTATAAGATATATACAAATGTAGTTGGAAATTTTTTTTTTACAAATGTATTAAAAAAGATAGAGAACTTATAAGAAATGACAATGAATAAGATTAACTTTAAGATGAAGATAATATATAAGACTGTCTAATCTAGTTTTGGGTTTAGTTATATTCCGATTCACATATAACTAAACATATTGTAGAACTAGACATAGCTATTACATATACCTAGGCCTGTCAATTTAATCAGAAACCCGCGGGCCCTGCCCCGTTAGATCCGCCGCGGGGTGGGTGCGGGTCGAATTTTTTTTTTTCAAATTGCGGGTCGTGGGTGCGGGTCGAAATAATTTCTAGCGGGGCGGATGCGGATCATCAAATTTTCTAGAGCGGGTTTGCGGGTACCCGCATTTCATAAAAAAAAAAATTAATTAATTAATAATTATTATTTAATTTATTTTAGTAGAAAAAATTAAAAATATTATAAAAATATATATTTTTATCCAAATTATTATTTTATTTAATTTTTAATTTAGGAATTTATGTTTTTTAATACAAAAATTATTAATAAATATTAATTTTACTAAAAAAAAATTTAAAAATTAATTTTTTATTTTTATTTAATTATTTGCGGGTACCCGCAAATTTAAGCGGGACGGATGCGGGTAAAGGTTTTTTGTTTGGCGGGTTGCGGGTTGCGGGTTGATGCGGGTCAAAAAAAATACTAGAACCCATTGCGGAACGGGTCGCGGGTCGCGGATTGACCCGCTTGACAGGGCTATACCATTGTAGAAGACATATTTAGCTACTGATTCCCCTTAAACTGTACGAAATTTTGAACCATATAAATTTTTCTTACCCCAAAGGAAAAAAAAAAAGAAATATACTACAATTTGTTTTTATTTATGTTTTGCAAATAATTGGTGTGACACAAAATTTATTACAAGATTAATATAAGAAACTTGTAGGGTCGGGGTACGGCACGGACCGTAGGACCATTCGAAAGAAAACATGGAAATATAGTATCAAAATATTTTTATAGAAAGATTTCAAAGCATGTGATAGATCACATGGACATTGATTACTGTCTAAAAAAAGCGTATAGATCATGATCAAGTTGTTCAAACACATGCATACAGAATAAGAAAATTATAACATTAAGTTATTAAGCTTACAAGAAATCAAAGATAATGTTCATCGTTTCAACTTGTTCAGACGTACAAGCCTAAGTTATATACAGGACATTTGAGATGATTTTTGTTTATTATAAATTAGGCTAGGTTTGGTTTCTTTTCCAAAAACCGAAATCTGAACGGAACCATTTTCTTGTTGTGTTATGAATTTGTTACACTTTTTTTTTCTTAAAATCAAATAAAACGAATGAGCATACACTGCATAACTAATTATGAAATATATGTAGATATTGTATATAACAAATGCAAGTAACTGTAACTACGCAACTACTGTATGCAAGTATAAAATAACTAGGCAAATTAACCTCGATATATATATATAGTTATTTTCAATTCTGATCTAAACTAAAATGTATAGGGGTCATAATGTAAAAATGGGAAACGTCAAGACCCTCTGGGAGTATAGTTGAGACTTGACAAATAGGGTTTTTGGCTTTAAGCCCTTTCGCTCCCCGCGCCGTCATCCTAATCGCGCATCCGTCGCCGTCGTCATCACCGGTCACGCTTGTCATCGGTCGCCATCAACCAAAATCGAACATTTCCGGTAAGTATCTTTCTTTCTCATAACAACCGAATTGAAGAAATCGGCCGATTGGACTCATTTTGTAGGTTTTATTTAACGATGATCCATCACTCCGGTTGGAAAATCTCAGATTTGGTCATGAATTTGGAAACTTAGGGATTCGATAGGTCTCTTGACTCTGAATTACGGAAGTTGAAGAAATTTAGAGGAATCGAATCTGAAATGTAATAGTTTTAGAGGTTGATCAGTTAAATCAATCGTTGGTGTAGTTTCGAATTTGAGAGAACAAAACCAATTTGCTTAAGAAAAGATTTGATGAAATGGTTTGTATTGTATTGTATTGTATTGATTCTCATTAAGGTTTACTTTGTTGGTTGCAGATTCTGAAAAAAAATGAATTTCTTAAACACAGCAGCATCCATTTGCAGAAGAGTTAGTTTGAGGGAACTTATCACTGAGGTTCCTGCTTATCATGGCAGTAGCATTTCTGGTATATATACTTATATCAATCTGTTTTTCGTGGTTTTCGAAATCTTTTTATGTGTTTTGATGATCTCTTCTGGTTAACTTATTGGTGGTGTTGTTGTTTTGGGATGTTATAGATGGTTCTTCTAGTGGGTTGAGTTTGGTTTTCAAGCGTTGGGCTACTAAGAAAACTGCTGGTTCTACAAAGAACGGTCGTGACTCTAAGCCTAAGAATCTCGGTGTTAAGAAATTCGGAGGAGAGGTAAGAAAAAGAACAATGAGCTTGCTAGATAGTATTCAGATTATCAAATCAATCTTCTTAGCTCGTGTGTTTATGATTTTACAGAATGTGATACTGGGAAACATAATAGTTCGTCAACGGGGTACTCGGTTTCATCCTGGAGACTATGTTGGGATCGGTAAGGACCATACTCTGTTTGCATTGAAGGAAGGACGAGTGAGGTTCGAGAAAAACAAGATAACTGGACGCAAATGGATTCATGTTGACCCAAAGGGTGGTCATGTTCTTCACCCTATCTACACAAAAGCTGCAGCTGCAAAATCGACTAAGATTGAAACAGCTTCATCCTCGTGAAAACTCATTGATTCAACAATCTTAAGGTGTCTTCTTTTGTTCTTTAGACCATACGATCTCTTGACTTAAAGATGATGGTATCTTAGAACAGCAACGCATCAATTTGAATAACATCTGCTGTTTTGTTTTTCTCATTGGTATTTATCTGAATATTGATGATGGGCCTCTTTAAGCCAAGCCAAAGTTCATAAGATTCCAAGTCATGTTTCTCTTTCTGAAATAAGTTTTAATCAATCCTGAAATTCTCTCATATGTGCATACAAACAGATAAAATTATCGTTGTTACTTGTTAGTAATTTAATTATCCCGACCAATATTTCAAATTATGTGACAAAAGACTAACTACAACAATCCTTAATTGTTGAAATCCATCCTCACCAACGTATCGTTTGGTATAATTCACTTAATCGTTTTCCATCCCGTTGTAAGCTCCTTCAAGGTTGGGCCAACGTTTTAAGCATCGGGCTCTTCTTTTTTCTTTTTCTTTTTTTTTTTTCTTTTAAGCGTCGGGGTCTTGCAAAATGTCGTTTCCGGTTTCCACAACTTCGACAGTTTCAGCTTTGCAGTCAATCCCACTAAACTTTTTGTTGATTCCTACATTTTCATGTATATATATATATATATATATATAACAAATTTTCTAAAACAAATTAAAATACACTGTTTCATGGAAATTGTTTATACATCCCCTATCTTATCTGCGTATTAAAATTTTTTTGAATAGTTAGCTTATTACATATTAACGCGGCTAGATACGGTAGACTCAACTAGCTTTAATTTTGGCATAATGTGAAATTAAGAGCTAACTTTTTTTTTTTTTTTTTTCCTTTTGTCAAGAAATTAAGAGCCAACTTGTTTTAGTCATTAAAGCAGTTTCCTCCATTTCTTCTCAAGTTGTCGCGCACATCAATATGTATTTAATTTATTTTTCCTTGTTTTAAAAAATTATTATTGCAGAGAAAAAAAATAGACTATATTTGTATTTTTTAGTTAAAAGTTAAAACTAAGAATTATTTCGCTTCCAACAAAACTGGAGAGAACAGTCCAACTCCAAATTACTAGCAACCCATACGTTCATCGTATATGATATATCCTTCCATTTCCACATACATAGACAATTAGTACATATACGTGTGTTTATATGTTTTTACTGTTGCATATATATACAATACAAGAACATATAGAGAATAGAGATTTATATACTGACACTAACATATACCATTATAGCGAATTAGCGATTGTAATCAAAATTTACACAGGATATTGGACTAAATTCCGTTAGAAAATATATTGGAATATATATATATATATATATATCCTGGAAAAACTAATATTATCCTTGTTATGGGCATAAAAAGCTTATTTATTGTCGGTTTGCCTTGTTTTTCCGAGCCATAAAAAGTAAGGAACCTTATAACTTATTTAAACTATTATTTATCAAAAAAAAAACTATAGTATATATGTCGTTCACTGTGAAATCTATAGACAGCGTTAATGGTTGACAAACAAAAAATATAGCGTTACTAAGGTAATAATCAAGTCATATCTAAATGCTGGAAATATTGATATGGTTGTTTTATACTGATATGGCTGTTCCCTGTTTTGGTTCTCATAAGTCGTGCAAGTCGTCATATGTACCGACACTAATTAAGTAATATGAAGTTCAATGAATCTAATCTTATCTGATATGAACAAAAATAATTCTCTTTAAACCAAAAAAAAAAAAAAACAAGAAAATTCTCTTCGATTATATTATAAACCAACATGGTTTCATTATGCAGCGCCATATGGCCACGTGTTAGCTTGGAGTTTTGACAACTTCACAAATTTATTGTTTAGAGGAGATGAAAGGGTTATAAGGAGGTGTTAAATATTTATCCGGGTTTTTGCTTTGTACTATTGTAAATTCTTAGTAATTCGCATATGATCTGTTGGATCCCCCTCTGATTATAGACAGTTTCTAATAGTTATGAGGTTTGAGACGAGCGGTGTCGTTTCTTCACCACTAGTCGTGTCACTTTATTAGCCTTTCTTTTGTTGTCACCTTTCCTCAAGGCCACTTTAGAAGTAAAGCAAATAATTTTTGAAAATTTCTGCGAGTAGGGTTTCTTTCTCTACAAAAAATGGAAGACAAATTACCAAAATTTAAACATATCCAATCAACATTACCGTTTTGTTCTTTAGCAGCATTTAAATCATCAGCAGGCATTAGTCAACCTTCATATATGCTTTAATTATATTTAGACCAACAAAAAAAAATAAAAAATAAAAGCAAGAATTTTTCAACTTATTAACAAACAATGGAAATAATTAAAAGGTGACGAAGGAAAGATTAATACTCCAGTATTGATATAAATTCGAGTATATATTGATTAGTTGTCAACGTCATGGAGATACAAATTTAGCAAAAAGAAAAAGACATGACTCACATTAGATGCTGTTCTATGAACCCTATTTATTAGCCTATATTTATTACACTTATCTTTTTTATTAACCCTAGGGTGGGGTCAACAAACCATGGTTAAAAAGTTGTCCAAGGAAAAAAAAAAAAAAACAACCCCATAATGATTATGAATCTCAACCACACAACTTGGATTTCTCATTATCAACAGTCTTCAACATCTCATCTCTTATTCCTCCATGAGAGTTGAGCAGTAATACATATTTAAAAAATTTCTCGTTTACTAATCTTATAGCTGTCCAAATACTTAAAACCCAAAATCCTCAAATTTCCCAAAATATTTCAAGTTTACAATAAACTTTGTTTAGTGCAATCTTATCTTATCTTCACTTCTCATCTCTTCTTCTTCTCCTCCAATCTCTAGAAAATCATACTTTTTAAGAAACCTTCATAATCTTATTTGTATCCAATTAACCTAAACTCATCCCAAATTCCCAAAGATTTCAATTTCCACAATATTTTTCTTTTATTTTCGGAAGCCCTAAATGTTTTAAGTCATGGATGTAATAGCTACTACAACTACTATAGTATCCGACTTGGATTCGCGGCAACCCGAGATCGAAGCTCCGACCCGGATCCAGCCCGCGAAGCCTATTTCTTTCTCCAACGGTAAACGCTGCCACCACCTTCACCATCATTCAGCGTCTGAAGCGGTTCCGGTTGCAACTTATAAAGAATGCCTAAAGAATCATGCCGCCGGAATTGGCGGTCACGCTTTGGACGGATGCGGCGAGTTTATGCCGTCACCGTCGTTTAACTCAAACGATCCCTCTTCGCTAACGTGCGCTGCTTGTGGTTGCCACCGTAACTTCCACCGCCGTGAAGAAGATCCATCTTCTCTTTCAGCCGTCGTCCCGGCTATCGAGTTTCGACCTCATAACCGTCACCAGCTTCCTCCACCTCCTCCTCCGGTGGGAATTCGTAGTCCAGACGACGATGATTCAGCTTCTCCACCACCGATCTCGTCCTCTTACATGCTACTCGCACTCTCCGGAGGAGCAGCCGGCACGGCGGTTCCAATGTCAAGGAAACGTTTTAGGACGAAGTTTAGCCAGTATCAGAAGGAGAAGATGTTCGAGTTCGCGGAGAGAGTTGGGTGGAGGATGGCGAAAGCTGATGACGTGGCGGTAAAGGAGTTTTGTCGGGAGATCGGGGTTGATAAAAGCGTTTTCAAAGTGTGGATGCATAACAACAAGATTTCAAGACGCGGCGGAGCTAGGATAGCTAACGGCGGAGGTGGAGTGAGTCGTGAGAATGTTGGTGAGAGTCATCATGATCTTGGAGGTGTAGTCCCGACCAATGGGTCGTTTTCTTCGACGTAATGCAAATTGGCGTTAAAAACGTTGTTAGAGGCTAATTAATTCTTTTGGTTTTCTTTTTGTCTTTTAATTACATTTTCTTTTTGGTTTAGTCAACGGGTCAAATCTTCTTCTATTGCAATTGAAATGTCTTTTCTTTTTTTGTTTTTAATTAGTAGTTTCTCTTTGTTAGAGAGGTAATTTGGGATGTAGCTGTCGACCATATACGAGAATTAACCTCCAGATTTTAATATCTAAGTGAAATCCGTGGAACACTTAAGAGTACTAGGAGAATAAATGTCTTTGTTCTTTCAAAGAATTCTTAAAGAGTTTTTTTAAAAATTATTATTATTATAAACTTCGTGTTGTTAATTTGTTATGATGTTTACATCAATGGTTATGACTTATGAGATAAAAAGTACTAAAAAAAAGTTACACACACTTTAAAAAAGGCTCAATACAGTTATTTTTGTTGCTAGTATAAACAACCCTTAGGATGTTAAGATGTGATTATCCAATATGATTAGGAGTTGATAAGATTAAGCAGTAAGTTAATATGATTGGAGACAATACTGGTTTTAATATATTCTTGCTGTTCTTTCAAGGCAAGACTAGTAAAACACCAAAACATCTCAAAAATCTTTTAATTATTTAATTTTGTGATACGGCTCTTAATTTCAGAATATATGTAAAATGACGTTCTTAGGCACGACTATTGGGGAAAAAATCGAATTTTTTTTTTAATATCTAGTTGGTAGTAATAGATTCATCATTTAAGTTGACAAAAGAAACTTGTGACAAATAAAAGAAATAAATCAAAATCTGAGCCCAAACTTAAGCCTGAAAAAAACATATAGACAAATAAATAGGCCCAGAAATTCGTAAAAAGGCCCAATCAAGTAAGTAACAGAGAGTTAGGGTTTTTGGAAACCCTATAAATTAGGTCATTCGTCTCCCTCTTTGCTCTCTGCGTGCCCTAGTATTTCCAGATCGCCGATTTATCACTAAGCAGACGAAGATATGGTGCACGTTTGCTACTACCGCAACCGTAAGCTTCTCATTTCTTCTCGTCTAGTAGATTATCGCTCATTTACGATTCGTTCTTCGTATAGATATACCTGTTCGAACTGATTGATAGATTCGAGATTATTTGAGGTTTATGATTATACACGATTCGTTTTGAGAGTATATGAAAACTATGGATTGTGAATCTATGCTTTTGTTTCTCTTATATAAATCAATCTCAGATATAAGTCTGTAGATCTTTACCTTTGTTGCTGATGATTTGTTTGAAATGTGTTGTCTTTTAGATGGAAAGACCTTCAAGGGACCTCGTCGTCCATATGAGAAGGAGCGTCTCGACTCTGAATTGAAGCTTGTTGGTGAGTATGGTCTCCGTAACAAGCGTGAGCTCTGGAGAGTGCAGTACGCTCTTAGCCGTATCCGTAATGCTGCTAGAGATCTTTTGACTCTTGATGAGAAGAGTCCAAGAAGGATCTTTGAAGGTGAGGCTCTCCTCCGTAGGATGAACCGTTTTGGACTTCTTGATGAGAGCCAGAACAAGCTCGATTACGTCTTGGCTTTGACTGTTGAGAATTTCTTGGAGCGTCGTCTTCAGACTATTGTGTTCAAGTCTGGTATGGCTAAGTCTATCCATCACTCTCGTGTCCTTATCAGGCAGAGGCACATCAGGTATTGTTGTTTTGGTTTATATTTTTTTTCTTATGTTCTTATGTTCTTCGTTTTGAGTTATTTGTGTTGTTTTAATTGGTTCTGAATTCAAATTAACATTCTCTTGATTGTCTGTTTATGATTGATTGCTTGTTTATTCTTGATTGATTTGACAACATTATCATTCATTGCACATACAGATCATTTAGTCTAAAAGTTTATAATGTCTCGTGGTTTGTTTTCCATTTATCTTTTTACTAGACAATAATTCGGCATCTTGATTTAGATTTTAGTCTTACCTCAAACATCGTTTTGATTGTTTGGTTTGGTTTGGTTTTGTTATCTAACCTGAACATCATTTGTCTTGTTTGGCTTAAAGTTTAAACCTTTGAAATGGTCTTATGCTTGTTTACTGATATCGATTTTGGTTGCTTTCTTTATAGGGTTGGAAAGCAATTGGTGAACATTCCATCATTCATGGTTAGACTTGATTCACAGAAGCACATCGACTTTGCTCTGACCAGTCCCTTCGGAGGTGGCCGTCCAGGTAGAGTGAAGAGAAGGAATGAGAAGTCTGCCTCCAAGAAAGCCTCTGGTGGTGACGCAGACGGTGATGACGAAGAGTAAATCTAACTCTCCCCGTTTTTAGTTATTTTTTTGAAGCAATCTCTTTTGTAGTGTTGAACTTCGTTCTTCGTTTCCGGATTGTTTTATGTTTTTGGTTTTATTTCTCTAAAGATTGTTCAACTTTTGGATTATCTATCACTCATTATCTTTTAAAGTTTTGCCATATGTCTTGATTCTTGAGTTTTTATTTTCATTTAAACGTAAGAATGGAGAAAATCACTTTGGCCAGGAAGAACAAAAATTCAAATAATCTTTCATTGGTCTAGTACATATTAAATTCTTTTCAGCTTTTAGTATGCGGATCTCTTGAATTTTTGGCCCGTTATCTGTGATCAATTATCAGAGTCTGCATTTGGCCTTTTTATCTTTTCAATTACCAAAATCGATATTTTTATTTTTTGGTCAAATTTTTAGTGAGTACCCAGTGGCCAGAGCAAACTGTTTTTCAACACTTGGTGTTCTCCTAACACACGTGTTACATGCGAACCACGTGGAAACCATCCCACCTTACTAAAACAATTTAATACTATGATATAAATTTTTAATAATATAAGTTTCACGCAACCGTCGGGTATTCCGACACGTAAATGAAAATTGTAGTACTTCCCTCGATGAGAGCCATGAGACAACCATATCAATCCCAATTTTACACGTATCACAGAATTCTATTTCAGATTTTAATATTTTACTAGATTTTGATACACTCCTATATAGTTTGCTCTTGTATATTCAAAAAAAAAAACATATGCAAGTAATAATATTTATCGAAATATGATTAACCATCTTACAAACGATATCCGGTCTATCAAATTTATTTGTAATATATCTAATTATGATGAACAGTTCTATGAACAATTTTACAACATTCTTATAGATTTTTAACGTCCATATTTCTTGTAAATAATCTTGTTATATACATTTTATTTAAGGAGTAGTTAAGTAGACTCGACTTGAACGTCTATATAATCATCTTACTCTAAATAATATCCAACTGCGTCCAATAGTACGAGGGACATAATCTTGCACACAAAAACACTTTCTTATATATGTTCATGAGTGACACAGTATTTTAAAATCTACTGCATATATAAAATTTCTCCTAAATTTTTTCGAGCTAGCTAAGTTTAATATGATCCAAATATCGTTTAAAGTTCATATATATGCATAATCTATAATAAAATAGTATCAACTTTTTGTAAGAAATGTATCTACCGATGGAGATTGAAATCATTAATTACATCATCCTGAAAAATATTCAAACTGGACTAAGTTGTCGGGGGGTTTCTTTTTTCTGGTGGCTAGGAGATGATGAAAAGTATTTAAATTGTACTAGTACATACAAGTATATTCAAAAAAAGCTAAAAGAAAAGTATTTTCAAAACTTCTGATTTTGATATTAGGGAACTACACTAATAAATTTTAAGCAACATAGATTTGCTAACATCTTTTTTCTCAGAAATCTACTTACCATAAATGCTATGATATTACAACTTATCTTTTCTTTCCTTTTTTTTTTTTTGATTAAAATATACAACTGATCTGATATCAATAAATAAAATATCAGAAATAACCTCCATCTGTACAATGGTGTTCTTAAAAACAAATCTAAGAGAGATTGTTTTGTTGGGATTGACGTGGCAATAATCTTTTGGAAGTTAATCGAACAAGTTCTAGTTTATGGAAGATGCCGAACAAAACGGCGCCGGATTTGGTCGTTTATCAGATCCGATATCCTCTTCTTCCACACGTCTCATATTCATCACAGTCAAACCACACAGAGAGAGATCCGTTCCACACATTTTCTTTAAACCGGACCATCTAATTCTCCACGTGTCAAAACTTCTATGGTTGTAACTTTCTCGTGACTTCATCAACACCGACACGTCACACAGTAACCGTTTTTTTCCATTTCGTTAACTCAGCTCAATCCTCTGTATAAATTAAGTTCCGTTTCACATGTCTTTCACAGTTCACAATAAATTTTCAAATTTCGAAATTCAAAATTCTTCCAAATCTTTCTATAAAGAGACGATGATGATGAGAGGAGGTGGAGAAGAAGCTGAAACGTGGCCGGAGATGGAGGCGATAGCCAGGAAGATGGGGGAGGAGGTTGAAACAGAGAGCAGTGGTTCATCGGAAGCTGAGACCGAGTCTCCGAGATCCGTCGGACGGTGGATCACGACGACGACGACGGGTAAGGATCGAGTACATAGCCAGGTTTTGAAGATTAGAGAGGAGGATCTTTGTGTTCTCGTGGAAGACAAAGCTACTAATCCAGAGGATCAACGATATCTTCGTCCACGTCGTTTGAGTTTTTTCCTGATCTCGAGGCCGAATCTGCCTTGCTCGCCTCTCAGTGGAAAAGTGAAATCTGTTGACGCTGTTCAGTGACGATCTCCAGATCTCATCGATCAAAAGGTTCGTTTTTGTCTCTCTCAATCGATCGATTCAACAAGTTACATTTTACTTTTTGAATTCTGTATGCAGCTGATGATGATGTATTGAGCTTAAATTTTTCAATTATAATCGTTTATTAACTTTAGTTTTATTGGTTTGATCATTCGTTGTTTGTGCAGGTGATTTGTCATCTTGAGTTTTTTTTTTTTTTTTTTTTTTCTCTGTTTTTCTTTCGTTTTCGTTCTTGAAGATCCTTGAAGAGAGAGCCTTTTTTTTTTTTTGGTCACAATATCATGTGTATATAAACCGTGAATGTATATATATATGAGCTCATGAAACTTTATGTTCAACTTTTGTTTTACATATATCTCTTTTTGGGTATGTATGCCGTATACGTGTGACTGATCAACTATATATGTATATCACGGAAATTTTGAACTAAAAATCATATTAATCCAAAAGTAGTGCCACCTATTAGAGGTTTAATTCAAAATGAATATTTTACATAAGGTCGACTAATGCAAAATAGACACAAGCCATATACTATCATACTCCTTATAAAGTTAAAAATTTACTTGCAGTTTTGCCCTGTAAAAATGTTAAATAATTTTAAATAGATTGAAGTTCAGTAAATCCTAGAAAATAGTATCCCAAAAAAAATGTATAAGCTTATATGATTATGTCAAACCTCTATACTAATCTTGTAAGAAAAAAAAAGTTGACATAATTGGATTCACCATTTTATATTCCATTGGACAATAATACATTTATTTCACACATAATTCTTTAAAGAAAAAAAAACACAAATCATAATTATAATTATATAATCATAATCTCACGGAAATAGATCTAGATATACTTAATTAACCATTCTGCACTTCTTACGAACCTCCCCGGCCCGACCCGTTAGAACCCCGATCCGACCCATCTTCACCATAGAGACACCAAAGTCCTTGAAGAAAGTAGACCCATAACTTTTCATTTGCTTGAGAACGTAAGACTTAGTTTCTTCGTTGTCTAAAAGAGCTGCATCAGATTGAAACAACCCTCTTCTTTGAGATACAAGCTTGTAGTAGCTTTCATCGAACGTTTTAAAGCTTCCTGGATCCATTTCTAGGGCTGTCGTGGTATCGGTCGGCTTGCATTTTTTTCTGAGGCTGGCTGCGTATTCCGTGTCTAAGTTCGGATCGCTGTCTCCTTTGCCGGTGAAATTGTAGAGCCGGTTTGTGATTTGAGGACAATGTCCGTTCCCAATCGTGTGTCCACCTATCAAAATGTCAATATATATACAAATAAGTTTATAATTATTTATATTATTTTATTACCTGAGGTCCCAAACTAAAACTAATCCCTCTTGCTATTTAAAGTGTTAAGACTTAAGAGTAGCCCAACAATGATTAAAAAAAAAAGTGAAAATTCAGAATGAAATTGATATGGTGGCTGATCATCTAGGTTTGATTAAGGCAAGTTAGAGTTAGTGGCAGTTAAACTACATTACTTTATTACCACTGCAACTAACAATTTTTTTGTTTGTTCTTATACAGTACAGTAAAACCTCTACAAATTAATACTATTGGGACCAAGATATTTTATTAATTTAGAGAAGGTATTAATTTATCGATAAATTAATAATTATTAATTTATAGAGAGATTTTCCAATTTTCACAAATTTTTAAAAAATCTATTTAAAATAAGATTTTTTTTGACAATTTCACATTATTATAAATTTATTTTATCTAAAATTCTTTTTATCTTATCTAAAATTCCAGAAGTTTTTGATGCAATAAGAAAGATTAGAGATGAGCTCCAACAAGAATGCATGTTTAGGAATAAACAAACAACACTAGAGTCATATTTTACTAAATTATCTTAATTATATTTTTAATGTTATATGATTATTAATTTATGTTATCAATGAGACCATATATTTACATAAAAGTCTAAAATAAATTATTATCTTATTATTTTATCGAATTGTGTCATTTTTTACACTGGCCCAACTCGGGACCGGGAAAATTTATTAATTTATAGAGGTTATTAATTTATAGAGTATTAATTTATAGAGGTTCTACTGTATTTGATTTATTTTATTGTGAACAAAAACCAGTGAATATCGAACAAAAATAATAATTAATTACTCTGTTTTACCGCTGTCAACATTCAAAATCTGATATCTAAAGTTTGATCTTTTTCAGTCTCAAAAAATTTTGGGTTGAGACTGGTTTTGCAATTTTCAGGTCAATCATATCATATCTCGGACAAGGCCAATATCAACATATACAAAGCTTGTTTGGTTTATGAGTGTTTATCTGATTTTCAATTTCTTGTTTTTTTTTTTTTTTTTTTTTTTTTTTTTTTTTTTTCATTTTCTTGTTTATTTAGAGAAGACTCCACTTTTAATTATTTGATGCATCGTTCTAGGTATGTTTTATGAATTTTCTGATTCTATAAAATACCTGAAAGCACGACGAGGTCTTTCTTGTCGAGGCCTTTGGACTGGAATTGAGTGATAAGGCTACTGATATTATTAAATGGTGATGGTAAGTTTGATTGGGCCTCGCTGATGTTTGTAACGACACCGTCTCTTCTTCCCGTTTCAACCTCCCACGAAGGTCCATTGAGCTGAAAATATATTGATTAATAGATGATGTTCATATCAAAACATGAACTAGTCTCTTAAGACTTTTTTGCTTATTACAAAGGTCACTTAGCGATTATAGGCAAATATTAGATTACTATCACTGTATACTAAAAACTTAATACTTACCGCAACCATTGCGTCTCTAGCGACAAGAGCCAATACATCAGAGCACGAAACAATGCCTGGACACTCCTTTTCTAGAGCTGCCTTGGCATTGTCTATGATCTCAAACCCTCGAAGGGTGAGGTTAGGTATCGCGTTCTTCTCGTCTTGTTTGTTCTTTAGCTCTAGCAAGACCGATCCTTCACATCCCTAAACATCATGATTCAATAATTAGATGTTTAAGTGCCCAAAAAGAAAGAAATGGAAATAAGGATTTTTTTTTTTAATTGGGTTTTCACGAAAGAACATACCCTAACAAAGCAATCGTGGAAGAACATTCTAAGCAAAGGAGCTCCGAGCGTCGGATTCTTCTTCATCGCGTTGTAGACAGTCTGCTTGACAATAAGCTCGGCTTTCGAGCATGTGTTGTCGTAGAAACCCACTTCCAGTTCTTGCGCATTGGTTTGTGCAAACGAAGAGAGCGAGAACAATAATATTTGAAGGAAGAAGAAACAAGAGATGACCATCTTCAAAGCAGCCATATTGTTATTGACTTCTCTTTTGATCGATGCTTGATGAGACTAATTGAGATAAAGATGGGTGGTGTTATTTATACTAACATAATCTTATGTAACAGTGTCACAAAAGTTATATAGGTTATTTGGTTTTTAATGTTAAGGTACTATAAATATAGTTTAAGTTATATTAAAATACAAAATATAAAAGTTCGTGGTTTCAACCTTAATTAATTTTAAAGACCAAGATGTGGTTAAGTAAAATGCAAACAATATATACTATAAGATTAAAAAGAAGATACATTTAACCGCAAAAATTCAATTTCGCTTACATAATATATGATTTAGATTTTTTTTTGTTTATTTTAAAACAAAACTAAATTAACAAAAAAAATGAGAAAAACATAAAAATAAGCAAAATATAAGGAAAACATAACTAAAACATAAAATGAGTTCCAATTTTTATATATATATGTTTTATATACTTAATTAGTCATTATTATTAAAATATATATTAATGAAATCGATTTAAATAGTTATAAACAAATACAATATGTATAAGTTCTGTAGATATAGACCTAGTTATAAATAATTTGTTTGTGGAACATATATAGTTTTCATTTGTTTATGGTTTATTGCGTTGCTTGATGTATGATATACTATTGACACTAGCTAAATTGCCACCAGATAAAGGCTGCCAACATAATTTGAAGGAAGAAAAGATGAAACAAAACTCACACAAAGTTGAGCTTTTGAAATTTGGCATATTTCAGGTCTTTTTGTCATCTAACTGTTGAAACGAATAAAAAGTTGATTAATAAACAATAAGAATAGCAAATTGTCGATAACTAACTTGAAATTGACAAGTAAACCACAAGAAAAAAACTATATTATGTTTAGTGAAAACAAAAATGCAACACTAGCCGTCCATAAGTATATATATATTGTACACGTAGACAATGGCTGGTAGGTAGGAGAATAAACAAAATGAACAATTATGCTTGTGATGTTGGACTTCTAAACTGACAAAAGTGACAATGATGCGGTAGGAGAAAACTATACATTTTACAAACATTAACATGATTAATTAATATCCTTTTTGACAGTATCTTACAAACGTCTAATTTGTATTTAACTACATTTTTTAATCTTTGGACTTTATCAAACCAATTATTTGGCGCCCGTACGTAACAATATGCAAGTTCAATATCCAATTCCAATGACACACTCATATTCGATGGTGACATTTCAACGTAATGCTGAGATAGTTGTGATTTGATCCTATAAGGTGGACTAGATCAATTTAGGAATACGAGGAAAGGATTGGGAAGGTCGGGCTTTAGGTTGGTGTTTTTTTTTTTTTTTTAGGTTGGTGTTTTACTAGTGCTAATGCCAAAAATGTAGTATTTAATAAAATGTATTACTATTACTATATTATATGCAAACTATCAATGGCCCATAAATATACAAGCCTAATAAAGCGGGAAAAAAAGGTTGATGTCCTAATCCATTTGCTGATGACACGTGTTAATGCAAGAAAATGAGAACAGCAAAATAAATGTCTGAGCCCGGGTTCGAACCGGGGACCTCTAGTGTGTGAGACTAGCGTGATAACCGACTACACCACCCAGACTTTGATGCCAATGATTTCCGATTATTATACAAGCTTACAAAGCAGAGGGCCATCGGCGATAATGATGCGGTGGTGAGACTGTCACCGCCGGCGTCGAGAATCGTTACCGTTACTATGACTTTCTTGATTAATTTCTTACTGATTTCTACATTAAAACATCCGAAAATTTCGCAAATTTCTTATTTTATCCCATTGATCGTTATAAAGTTCCCCAAAACGCTGCGTTTTCCTTCTTCCTCTATTCACTTCAACCTGAGACACTCGTCGAAGTCTTCCTTAATGGCTCACTCTCAGGTAATTCAAAACAAACCCCTAATATCCAGCTCTTCCTGTTACTGAAAATTCGATTTATTCTTCTGATTTTCGCATCTGTTATAGGTTGCGTATTTGATTCCATTGAAACCAGATTTGAAGGAAGACAATTCATCACCAAGGATAACTTTATCCGAAGGTCCAAACACTATCGGTCGCAGCAACGTTTTAATCACCGATAAGCGTCTCAGCCGCAAACACATCACCATTGTCACTTCCACGTCTGGCTCAGCTTCATTGTCTGTGGTAAAACTTAAAAAAAAAAAAACTAACTTTTGATCACCAATTCGCTTCTTATCGAATTTAATCATATCAGATTTGTGTCTTTGCGGTAGGAAGGAACGAATCCGGTGGTTATTAGGTCTTCCGGCGACGGCGAGAGGAAGAAAGTAAAGCCTCGTGAAGAGGTTTCATTAGCTAATAATGATCTTATTGAATTGATACCTGGTCATCATTTCTTCAAGCTAGTTTTGCTACCCACTGATAACAATGGATGCCATGAAAGACCTGTTAAGAAAGCTCGAAAGGTTACTTACTTTGCCTAACTAAAGAATGCAGCTTTTTTTTTTTTTTCCTTTGAGGATTTTGTTTGATGTGATGAAACTGTTTTAGGCTGAAACACAAGGAGATGATGATAATGTAGAGGCGATTCGTCGATTTGTTCCACCTAATGAGAAACTACCTTCAACGTTTAGGCTATTGAGTGTTAATGGATTACCTGATTGGGCTAATACCTCTTGTGTTTCCATTAATGATGTCATTGAGGTTAGTCTTATGCAAAACATATTGGTAAATTTGTTTTGTTCAGACATGTTGACTAAAGATGTATTTGTAAATGATAGGGAGACGTTGCTGCTGCTATCCTATCGAATTATATGGTCGATTTAGACTGGTTGATGTCAAGTGAGTTTTCTCATATCTTGTTTGTTGAGTTTATAGAAATGATTAGTTATTTTGTGTTCATTGATGCGGGTACTAAGCTGGTTTTGTCGAGTCTGTTTACTTAACTTGGTTCACTGCAAATATCCTTTTGTAGCATCCCCCAAACTGGCCAACATTCCCCAGGTTATGGTCATTCATGGAGAAGGTGATGGTAGGCAAGAGTATATTCAGGTTTGTTATGACGTTTTACTGATTTCTTCTACTTGATGTTAACGGTAGATCGAAATCTCCAATCTCTGTTTTGTTTAACAGAGGAAGAAGCCAGCTAATTGGATTCTTCATAAGCCTCGTTTACCTATTTCATTCGGGACCCACCATTCAAAGGCTATATTTCTTGTCTATCCTCGAGGAGTGAGAGTTGTAGTACACACTGCGAATCTGATCCATGTTGATTGGAACAACAAGAGCCAAGGTTTGTGGATGCAAGATTTCCCTTGGAAAGATGATGACAAGGATCCACCTAAAGGTTGCGGTTTCGAAGGTGATCTTATCGATTACCTCACTGTTCTTAAGTGGCCTGAGTTTACTGCAAGCTTACCTGGTCGTGGTAATGTCAAGATCAATGCAGCCTTCTTCAAAAAGTTTGATTATTCTGATGCTACGGTAGCTTCTGTTTTTCTCTTTTGTTTTTTTTTTGGGCTGATTTGTATACTTTTATTGTTTACTAAGATATGCAAAAAATTATCAGGTTCGACTCGTTGCATCGGTCCCTGGATACCACACTGGTTTGAACTTGAGAAAATGGGGACACATGAAGCTACGGTCGATTCTTCAAGAATGCATTTTCGATAGAGAGTTCCGCAGATCCCCGTTAGTTTATCAGGTAGTATTCCGTTCCAAGTTTCTTCTTTCTTGCAATATGTATTACTTGCCAAAAAGTCTTCTTTTACAAATTTTTCGTATTGCAGTTTTCTTCCCTCGGTTCTTTAGATGAGAAGTGGTTGACTGAATTTGGAGCTTCTTTGTCTTCTGGTATAACAGAGGACAAAACTCCTCTCGGCCCCGGGGATCCGTTGATAATATGGCCAACAGTAGAGGACGTCAGGGGTTCTTTAGAGGTAATCCTAACAAAGATTTCTAAAGGTTATATATATCTTATGGATTTTTCTTCTAAACCGTGAAATCTTCAAACAAAGGGTTATGCTGCTGGCAATGCAATTCCGAGCCCGTTGAAGAACGTCGAGAAACCATTCTTGAAAAAGTATTGGGCTAAATGGAAAGCGGATCACAGTGCTCGCGGGTAATTTTTTTAAAAAAAAAACAAAACCTTTACAAAACCCAGCTTGTGATTACTACTCAATTCTGATCCTTTCTAATGTTACAGTCGTGCAATGCCACATATAAAGACATTCACACGTTACAGCAACCAGAAGCTTGCGTAAACTTCATAAAGTCTCAATCTTTAGTTACCCACATAATAATGAAATGTAGAATTAGTGATCAATGTTCTTGTTTTGCTTCCATAGATGGTTCTTGCTAACCTCATCGAATCTTAGCAAAGCAGCCTGGGGAGCACTTCAGAAAAACAATTCCCAGTTGATGATCCGTTCCTATGAGGTAAAACCCCGATGTTATCACGCATCAAAGTCTTGGATCTTTTATAACTACTAACCAAATTCCATTGACTGGTAATATTGTTAGTTGGGCGTCTTGTTCTTACCATATCCAATAAAAACACAAGGTTGTAAATTTTCTTGCACGGAGAACAACCCGAGTACTACTATAAAGGTAAAATATTCTAAGATTCCTCAACCGGTAAATTTGGACCCAAACTTTGATCTTTCCCTCTTAATTGTTTTTATATTGACAGGCAAAACAAGAGACGAGGGACGAGGTAGAGAAGGGGAGTATGCTAGTGACAATGACCTGGCAAGGAGACAGAGATTCGCCTGAGATAATCTCATTACCAGTTCCTTATCAACTACCTCCCAAGCCATACTCAGCCGAAGGTTTATTTTTGGATTCACTTTTCAACAAAGATCACTACTTTCTTTCTCGCGGGTTCTTAACGTTTTTTTTACTGGCACTGTGATTTTCAGATGTCCCATGGTCATGGGACCGAGGGTACTCAAAGAAAGATGTGTACGGACAAGTCTGGCCAAGATAAGTTAATGATAGCATTAGCCTTTAGCTAGCTAGCTTGTATACTTGAGAGAGCGTCTTTATGGTTTTTTTTTACTCACTCGTAGTAAAATCTAATCCTTAAGTTTAATACTAAAAAAAAAACAAAAGTTGTGAAAACAGACTGAAATATGTGGATTAATCCGGATTAGTCTACCAATGGCTGGGATCAGGGTTGACAAAGTTTGTTTTGTCTGTTAAAGAAAATTGACCCGTCGGTAAGTCTATCGAACGAACGAGGTTGAAAGGTTAAAAATCTCGTGGGCCACCAGGTTTGGATTTGAATTGAATTGAATTGTATAAGTATATACTGTATATATATATATATATATACATTTATATATAATTTGGTTTAAAATGTATCATAAATATAAATATAAATTGTGGAAATATATACTATATATTATGACAGAAGTGTATCGTTGGTTACAAGAAACCTAAGATTTAAATTGGAGAAATAAAATCAAGAACAAAAAATAAAGAAAAATGAAGAATTTTTGGTGGTACATATTCGATAGACATTTAGAATACAAACAGACGAAGACAAGCATTCACATTCATTGTCTACATTTCCAAGAACACCCGTCCCTCTCTTTGATGATTTGGCCTATATCATATCATTTCTTTTAAAATTTAAGACAAAAAGATAGTTATAATTAAGATAATTAAGATTCATTAGTCAATTGCTATTTGACTTGTTAACTTAGTCCTCGATCTTGATAAAAGCTAATCATGAGTGTTGTATATATATATTTTGATAAAGAATTATCCTTCTTCTATATATGTACTGACCATTCACAACTTGGCACGTCAGTATCCAGAAGTTTGGATAATTTAATCCAATGCCTTGAGACCTAGGATAGCCTGTAGTAGAAGTTTATAGAATTGTATGGTATTATCCAATGCCTTGAGACTTAGGATAGTGTTTAGAGAGTTGATGTAGTATCACCAACTATTGTTAAGATTTCAAAAAAGTGCAGTAGCTAGTAAACGAATGGGTAATTTATATGGATTAACCAAGTCCCTGTATATTATTTTACTTTTCTTTTTTTTCGTATATGAGATCTTTTTACATGCCACATATATATTTACTTCACAAAAATATAGACTTTGGATAACTTTTGTTGTTGAAATAGTTTTGAAACAAAAGAACTAAAAACATTGACTGCGGAAGTTGTGGGTTTTGGGTGAGATTCATCTACCCTCCTATTGATCAAAAGAAATCGAGATGCTGAACCTGTTTAAAATTTCTTCAGTATTTACCTAATTCACCAGTAAATTTTCCTTATCTACTATAGAATTTTATTTATTTATTTATTTGTGTGTGCGAAAGAAAACTATAACCTACATATTTTATGTAGGAGTTTAAAGCACTAAACTTCTTAAATAAAACTGAACTTGCAAATGTTCTAACTTTTTATTTGTCAATGACATATATTCCTATACTCTATTGTATTTGACTCCGTATAATATTATATTACAAACAATCTATAAATTTGATATAGTTATCTCGCTACTGTATTAGTAAAAAAATCGAAACAGAGATTGAGAATTAAAGAAAGAAGAGAAGTCATGTGGGAGGGGGCGTGAAGGATGGGGATGCTCCCTGATTAGAGGGGAAAAGAGTGTCCTATCATCACATGGGAGGTTAAAAACTGGTTTTTGTGTTTATAACAAACTTAACTTACAAAATTTAAAACATAAATAGTCCCACCTTTGTGTGCTCATCAACAAACATTTTTCTTTAATGTCCAATTCATCACACCCCATCTCCTTGTTTTCTTTTTATATATCATGCATCTACTAGAATAAGATATGAACTAAAAAGTATTTATCAAAAAATCACATCTTGACGAATGCTAGTTTTGAAATCACTTGTCTTGAAACAAGTAGGGTATTGTCGATCTTAAAGTGGGGATTCGGTTTATTTAAAAGGACTGTCTAGCTAGGACAAAGTTCGAAATAATGGTTTAATGAAATACCATGCACTTAGGCATTAATATAAAAGTAAATATCGTAAGCATGCATATACACTTATATATCATCTATTGAGGTACACGTGATAGAGCTTGGACTAAAGCTAGCCCTTCCCTATTGGTTAGGACTTAGGATAGATACCGTACGTTCCTCTCAAATTGACCTAAGTCCATTGTTTTTATTTACCCCCGTATCTATATAACTGATACACAGAATCTTCTTGGTTTTACGTATCAAGAATCATAAAATAATGACTATATATTGGGTGTAGAGACAAGCGTTACACTAGTATAATAAGATAAAACCAAGTGATGATATCTTATTAATTAATGTTCTTTTTTTTTTTATTGGTTGAAATATAAATCGATTCCCGCTGTAAATTTTAGTTTCTCCATGATCATAACAGGTTTCACCATGGCAATTACAAATTATGAAAATTTGTCTAATTTTTGGGTTTTGTTCGTTTGGTCTTAAAAATAAATGATACACCCTCACAAACTCGCACCTTAAGCAAAGCTAGTACATGCTACTGTCATATTTTGCCAAGCGAATAATTTATTCAAATTTAATAATTACGATTCTAATTATCATATTTAATTACTTTGTTTTTAGTGTACGACATTATTTTCAATATAATACACATATACATCACAATCTGATAAATTGTAATTCACGTGTCTTGTATCCAAGACTCGGATTCTAACCACTGTTCTCTCTTATGCACTTGTCTTCGTCATATCCAACACCCCTATTTAAGTCTATTTGTATTACTCTCTCTCTCTTTCTCTCTCGAAAGAAGTGGTCCTAGCTCTCTATATAACACCATCTCTTCTCCTTCTTTCTTCTCCCGTTCCTTCGACAATCACAAACAATTATACTCCTTTTCTAACCCACAAGCCATAAAAAAAACGAGAGCGTTTTCTTTGATTTATATATTTACAAATATTTTTATATACTATTTCAAATCAAAATGTCGTCTAGCAGAAGGTCAAGACAAGCAAGCTCATCATCAAGAATTAGCGATGATCAGATTACTGATCTCATCTCAAAGCTCCGACAGTCTATTCCAGAGATTCGCCAGAACCGTCGTTCCAACACGGTAAATTCTTTACAAAAGTTACGTACTGTAAATAATCTTCTATGTACGTCTAAGGTTTAGCATAGCCACATAAGTTTAAAGTTTATGATATTTGTTTAGGGTTAGCTAGTTACTATGTTTAACAGAGAAACACGCATATATATATATACAAGTTTACCAAAAAAAACAAAAAACAAAAACACGCATATACTACAACATGTTCAAATAGTGCATTACAGTCATATCGAACTACGTGTGGGAGATTGCATTTTGAAGTTTCTAAAAAGACGTTTGACCATTAACCGGACTTTGAGGAGAGGGGAACATATTTCCCCTAACTTTAGCATTAAGCGTCTAAAATAATTTTACTTTTATTATTGGTAATTTACATTGAATGTGAGACGACTATATTGCTTCGCGGACTATCAATTCAACACATTAATTTAGAGCACCGACTTGTTTTTTTCGTATTACATACAGAATTATCTTAGTTTCTATTAAACAAGAAAAGGACGAACGCTATAAAAAAAATAAGAAAAAGGCCGGTTTCTATAAATGGAAGCATCGTTTTCTTATAGTACACATAACCCACTTAGATTTGCTCTCAATTTAAAACAGTGTGTTGGTTTTTGGTTTAGTTGTTGAATAATATATGTGCAGTTATCTTAACATTTATTGTTAGAACGTTGCATAATTAACGTAGCAATTAACGTCTAGATATTTTTACATTAATTAATAATTACATGCTTCTTATACTTCACGCAAAGACTCGTTTTGAATAATATTTATATCAAATTCTGACTACAGAGTGTACAATTTTTGAAATATATATATATATAGGTATCAGCGTCGAAAGTGTTGCAAGAGACTTGCAACTACATAAGAAACTTGAACAAAGAAGCCGATGACCTCAGTGATCGATTGACTCAGCTACTGGACTCCATTGATCCTAACAGCCCACAAGCAGCCATTGTTAGGAGCTTGATTGATGGATAATGAAGATAAATATTGATTAGTTGTTTTTATATATAATCTTTCAATGTCATTGAGAGGTTGATTCATTGTGCTTCGCTCAATTATCTATTATATGTTTCTTATATATTAATTACAACAATTTTAGCTAGCTAGGGTTTATATTTTGACCCTCTTTTTGGTTTAACGTCATGCATGCACCATTAAGCTTTGATTATAATAAATTAGATTTCGGCTAATTATGTAATTTAAATCCTTTTATATTATGTGTGAGTACGTGTGTCCATTTGTATGGTGTTGTTACATATGTGGAATAAAAACTGAGAGATCATTTTAACCGAAATTCAAACTAATTAATGTTTAAAATGTGTATAAGAGTTCATTAATATTGTCATTAAAAGCATACATACTTACCAACCTTGATTGAAACACACTATAATATATAAATCGAACCTATTTTAGACTCCCATGGAAAATTCTCAACCTCCGTAAATTGATTACAAATTATAAACTAGGAAATGAAACAAATATGAAGGAAACTTTTGGTAAATTACAATGCACTTTTTTCCCTTCGTTCGTAGACAATATTTCTTCTCCTTCTATATATACTTCTTTCGATTCTTATATAATTTAAGTTCCTGCAATTTGTTATCTTTCTTCTTTCTTTCCTATAGTTGTTTAATATAGATGTTTTTCGCCCAAACCAATCTGATTTGATGTAAACACAACAACGAACCAATATATACATTGGCTATATATATACCGCGCGTTAGTTGAAGAAAAAAAGACAAACACATTTTTATAAAAGATAAAAAATTTAGTTTTACTATATAATATTTGAGTATATACTCTGGTAACAAATTTTTCTGGATCCACCTCTAATTAATTCCGAACATGTTTATAAAGATGTTGTTGGAGGTGGTTTTCACACCGCCTCAAAGCCCATCGACTTACAAGCATCAAAGCCTTTTTGGGGCCCACGAAGTGACAAGTAGTTCGTTTGGAAAGAGTCCGAGATGAACTGTGTCAAGGAATATCGGAAGATGCTGCAGGAATCTCGGAGCGGTTGGACGGAGAAATCGGAGATCGAGGAACTGGAAAGATTGCAGAGACTTCGCTATAAAAGAGGCGTTGAGGACAAAGCAAAAGGACAGATCGAACTAAAGAGAGAGCTCGCAATCAGCACAAAACAAACTACTTCTTTATTGTATCGAAGTTCAGCTTGTAAACACTTTAAGATCAATAAAATCCATTTCCGAGTTCGTCTATTTCATCTTTATTTTGGCCTTGCTAGAATTTAAACCCACATCTCCATTTAATTGAATTTACAACCTTAGAGGTGGGATTTAGCTCCCACAATTTGGCGCCGTCTGTGGGGATCAGGTAATTTAAATTCTTTTTCACTGTGCCTAAATCAAATTCAAACGACTACCGGAATGGATTCCAGTAACAACGACATCGTGAGATCGGGATCTCGATCCCCGACTTCTGGCGAGGATAACAGAACGACCTCTCAGAACGTGGAGCGAACCGAAGGAACAGCGCCGTCGATCACGGTTCAAATAGGATCGACGTCGCAAGGGGGAAACGATTCTCTTCCGCCCCTCGATCCCGCACGAGTTGAAAGACCCGTTACACGTGCTGGAGGAGTTGGTACACCCATCTCCAGCGATCGCCCATATCAATGGCTCAGACCACAAAATGACAACTCGCGACCTAACCCGCCATGCCAGGCAAGCTCTGATCGCAGTAGTGACAGCCTGTTGGCAATTAGCCAAATGTTAGCCACCCTGGTAGACCGAGCCGCTAGCCAAGAAACACAATACAGAACTCTAGCAGCCCGTATCGAACAGCAGGGAAAAGATCTTAACATGCGTATCAACGAGGTCGTTCAGAACCTCCCCCCTGGCGGGGAGAACCCGACACGAACTGGGGATGGATCGCTGCAAACAAGCCCACCCCCGACAACAAGGCTCGACTTCACGGGGGTCACTGTTACTCCGACGCAAGAAACCAGGAATACAGCCCCGCACAGCACTGGCTTGTTTCCAATCTTAACGCTTCCAACAACAGAACCCGAAACGGGTATGCGAGGAAACCAACGACCTCGTTTACCGCCGCCACCACCAATAACGCCAAGCACCGTTCCAACTCAAGTGCATTGGTTGGGGTCATCGGCCTTTGCCTCGAGCTCCCAGCAACCGTCGAGCTCTGCAATGAATAACGGGATGACAGGTAATGAACCCACCGCTCTGGGACTGGATGTAATAAGACCATCGCGCGATCAAACCATAGCACACCGGGATCCAAACCGTCAAACAATGACCGAGCTACAATTGATCCGAAGGGACATGGCAAAAATGAGTTCCGCCGTCCACTTAGCCACTAGCTCGGCTCCAGAAATAGATCGAGTCATCGAGGAAACTCGACGAACCCCTTTTACCCAACGAATCGCAAACGCGCGGATCAAAGATACCGGAAAATTACGAATTCCCGAATACACCGGCAACACAGATCCGAAAGCTCATATAAGAGCTTTCACGCTAGCCGTATCAAGAGCTCACCTCGATGAGGAGGAGAAGGAAGCCGGGTACTGCAGACTATTCACAGAAAATCTACACGGTCCAGCACTCGAATGGTTTGCCGGACTAGAGGCGAACTCGATTGATAATTTCACTCAGCTAATGTCTGTATTTCTCAAACAATACTACATTTTCATGGAAACCAAAGTATCGGAAGCTAACTTGTGGAACATTGTCCAAAGTTCTGATGAATCACTTCGGTCGTACATAACGAAGTTCAAAGAAGTAAAGGCCAGAATTGGCGATGTAAACGATGAGGTAGCTTTAGCCGCAGTAAAAAACGGTCTGTGGTTCTCTTCCAAATTCCGAGAAGAACTCATAGTTCGAAAACCAGCTACATTAAACGATGCATTGCATAGAGCTACAAGCTGGGCCATGGCAGAGGAAGAAATGGCAGTCCTTACGCAGCGATATAACGAGTCTAAGAACCTTTCGCAAGGACCCAAACGATTCGGTAAAAGAGAGGTACAAGGGCAGTCTGCCTACGCTGTAGGAAGCCCACCCTCGAAACAAGATAATTACGACGCAAGCAAGTATTGCACGCTCCACAAGAGACGAGGACATTCAACAGAGGAATGCCGAAGAGTGGGACGCTTGCTCGCAGCGAAACACGCAGCAGGCGAGCTCCAGGATATTGACCTGGAGCAGGAAAACCTCAAAATGATACGTA
Source organism: Barbarea vulgaris (assembly GCA_963667165.1). NCBI lineage: Eukaryota > Viridiplantae > Streptophyta > Magnoliopsida > Brassicales > Brassicaceae > Barbarea > Barbarea vulgaris. Next base: position 22,358,727 of record OY763891.1, read on the forward strand.
ACGACACAAGCGCGAGAAGATCATCCCCTCCGAAAAGAGAACGAACTCCAGAAACCGAACCTGGCTCCCCCCCAGCTACGAAACCTAGAATAGAGTTAATCTTCAAGGAACTATCCATGTGTCGGGGATCAACGAGTTCGGTGATATCACCCTCACCCATCTTAAAGAAAGAAAATTATTTCTTAAAACGAAATTTCCGACTATATAGGGAGTCCTGCCACCCCGAGGTTCCAAAACGAATTGACTTTATTCTAGGGGGGTCAAAACTATGTCGAGATTCGGTCAACTCGATCAAAGCATACCAGCGGCGCGCAGACACCGAGCAAAAGGGACGTTTTTTGCCAACGAATTCAGACAGTGCGCTTACATTCTGGGAAAGTGAAACATCAACTTTAGACAAACCACACGACGATGCGTTAGTAATAAGATTAGACGTGGGTGGTTTTGACCTCGCCCGGGTCATGATAGACACTGGGAGCTCGGTTGACCTGCTATTTTATAGTGTTCTCCAAAAAATGGGGATAAGAGATTCTGAAATCCTCGGTACTAAAACACCTCTAACCGGTTTCGCAGGAGAAACAACTTACTCGCTCGGAACGATTAAACTCCCGGTGATAGCCGGAGGATTATGCGAACTGATCGAATTCGTGGTGGTAGACCGACCAGCCCCGTTCAACGCAATACTTGGCCGACCATGGTTATATATCATGAAGGCAGTAGCTTCTACTTACCACCAATGTGTAAAATTCCCAACCCCAGAAGGGGTAAAAACGATCCGAGGGAGCCAAAAGGCGTCGAGGATATGTTACCTAGGAGGATTCAGGGAAGCCGAAAAATCCCCCGCATAGCAGTTACAGAAAATCAGCGAACTGGAAGAACGAACTATACGTCGAACCAGTGCGCTGAGCCCTAAGAATGATCTCATCACACAAGTATGCATCGACGACCAGTTTCCCGATAGATGTGTTGGTATTGGAACCGATCTCTCTAAATCCATTAGGGACAAACTGATTCCTTTTTTAAAACGAAACTGCAAAACATTTGCATGGTCTACCGAAGACATGCAAGGCATTAGCCTCGAAGTTACTTCCCATGAATTGCATGTCGATCCGACAGTGAAACCAATCAAGCAAAAAAGACGAAAGCTCGGGCACGAGCGAGCTAAAGCGGTAAATGATGAAGTAGACCGACTTTTGAAGATCGGATCGATTAGGGAGGTCAAGTACCCTGACTGGTTAGCTAACCCAGTCATCGTAAAAAAGAAAAACGGTAAATGGCGAGTGTGTATCGATTTTACGGACCTAAATAAAGCTTGCCCTAAAGATAGTTTTCCACTGCCTCATATTGACCGGTTAGTCGAAGCAACGGCAGGGCACCAACTCTTGTCGTTTATGGACGCGTTTTCAGGCTATAACCAGATACTAATGAACCCCGATGACCAGGAGAAAACTGCTTTTATCACGGATCGGGGCATATACTGTTACAAAGTTATGCCATTTGGACTAAAAAACGCTGGAGCGACTTACCAACGCCTCGTAAACAAAATGTTTGCCAACCAAATTGGGAAAACGATGGAAGTGTATATCGATGATATGCTGGTAAAATCATCAAATGAGAACCACCACGTAGCTCAGTTAAAAGAATGCTTCGACATCCTTAACCAATACGGTATGAAACTTAACCCGACAAAATGTACTTTCGGGGTAGCATCAGGAGAATTCCTTGGCTACCTCGTTACCGAAAGAGGGATCGAAGCTAATCCTAAGCAAATTAGCGCGCTCCTCGAGCTACCCTCTCCAAAAACCACGCGTGAAGTGCAAAGGTTGACAGGAAGAGTCGCCGCTCTAAATCGATTCATTTCGCGATCCACCGATAAGTGCCTCCCATTTTACAATCTGTTAAAAGGGAATAATAAAAAGTTTTTGTGGAACGATGAGTGCGAGTTAGCTTTTCAGAAATTAAAAAAATATCTGGCCGAGCCCCCGGTGCTCTCCAAACCTGAAGAGGGCGAACCTCTGTACTTATACATCGCTGTTTCCGTCGCCGCAGTCAGCGGCGTGTTAGTTCGAGAAGAAAGGAACGAGCAAAAACCCATTTTTTACATAAGTAAAACCCTGCTTGGACCTGAAACGCGATATCCAGCTATGGAAAAACTAGCCCTGGCCGTTGTAATGTCAGCTAGAAAGCTTAGGCCTTATTTCCAGTCCCACGCGATAATCGTAGTAACTTCTCAACCAATCCGAACTATTCTGCATAGCCCGAGTCAGTCTGGACGACTCGCTAAGTGGGCCATCGAATTAAGTGAGTACGATATTGAGTATCGGCCTCGAATATCGTTTAAAGCTCAAGTCCTTGCCGACTTTATCGTCGAACTCACTCCAGAACCCCGCATTGAGGATAGTCCACCCGAACAATGGAAGCTCCACGTCGACGGATCCTCGTCCAAACTTGGATCCGGAGTAGGTATTAGGTTGACTTCCCCGACAGGAGAAATCCTCGAACAGTCTTTCCGTTTAGGCTTTAGCGCCTCGAACAACGAGTCAGAATACGAAGCCCTTATCGCAAGTTTAAGATTAGCCGGAGCTCTACAAGTAAAATCTTTAATCGCCCATAGTGATTCCCAACTCGTAACTAGCCAGTTTCACGGCGAATACGAAACAAGAGATGAGCGAATGGAAGCCTATCTTAAAGTGGTAAAAGAGCTAACGACCCAGTTTGAATCGTTCGAGCTGATCCGAATACCTCGGGGAGAAAACTCCTCGGCGGACGCATTGGCAGCCCTTGCTTCGACGTCCGACCCTTTATTGAAAAGAGTCATTCCGGTAGAGGGAATAGAGAGAGCAAGCATAGACATAGCTCCTAAGGCATTGTCTATAAACGAAATCGAGACCGAGGCAGAGGTCGATGAACCTGACGTCAACATCACGCCTGAAGATATCCCTATCGAGAAGCCCGACTGGCGCGTGCCCATCAAAGAATACATCGAGCATGGAACCGTACCATCAGATAAATGGCAAGCTCGTAAACTAAAAGCCTTCAGTGCAAAATTTTGCATCATCGAGGATAAGCTATATAAACGGAGTGTCACCGGCCCGTACTTGTCATGCATACATGGCAGCGACGTACTCAACGTCATGACAGAAATTCATGAAGGATCTTGTGGAAACCACTCGGGAGGCCGGGCACTAGCTTTACGAATTAAAAGACAAGGGTACTTCTGGCCAACAATGGTGGCTGAGTGTGAATCATACTCAGCTCGCTGCGATAAGTGCCAAAGGCACGCACCGATGATATATCAACCAACCGAAGAACTCTCGTCAATTTCAGCACCGTACCCCTTTATGAGGTGGTCGATGGACGTTGTAGGCCCATTTAAGAAGTCCGGGCCGCAACAGCTGTGCTACCTTTTGGTCTTGACAGATTACTTTACTAAATGGATTGAGGCAATCGCTCTCCAACAAGTTACGGAGCACCAAGTCAAAGATTTCATATGGCAAAACATAATATGTCGCCACGGACTACCATATGAAATCGTAACAGACAATGGTACCAACCTCACCTCAAATCTTATCGAAAACTTCTGTAAGACATGGAAGATACGTCTTACCAAATCGATGCCCCGATATCCTCAAGGAAACGGACAAGCGGAGGCTGCGAATAAGACAATCCTTGATAATCTCAAAAAAAGATTAGGCGCGAAAAAGACCCTTTGGAGTGGCGAACTCCCAGGAGTACTATGGGCCTGCCGCACCACTCCTCGGAAGGGAACAAACGAAACCCCTTTCTCGTTAGCCTATGGTATGGAAGCAATGGTTCCCGCTGAAGTGGCTGCTCCAAGCCTGAGAAGACTGCTTTGCCCCATCAACGAGCAGTTGAATGATGAAATGTTAAACGATAGCCTCGATACAATTGACGAGAGGCGAGATCGCGCCTTAGTACGTATTTAGAATTACCAACAAGCCACCGCAAGGTTTTATAATTCTAAAGTCAAAGTAAGGAGGTTCACAGTTGGTGATCTTGTACTAAGGAAGGTATTCGACAACAAGAAGGAGCTTAACGCGGGGAAATTAGGTGCCCGATGGGAAGGGCCCTACCGCGTGACCGAGATAATCCGTGACGGCGTCTACAAGCTCGAAACACCAAACGGGGTGCCAGAAATACGATCATGGAATGCCATGAACTTGAGGAAGTATTATCACTGAGCACCTAAAATAATTGAACTACGTGTGGCTTGATCCTCTGACGGGGTACGTAGGCAGCTCCTCCCAGGAGTCCAGCTACACCTTTAAAAGAAAAAATAATAATAAGGAAATAAAGTATAGTGCGTTTTCTCCCCAATATCTTTGTACATTGCTTTGTTTACTCACGTCAATATAAAAAGCTTCCCGTGTCTAAGCGAATCACTTTCACTTTAAAATTACGCCGTCAAAGGATGTTTTCGGAAACACTCCGAACAAAATCCTAAACGATCTACCCTACCTTGCATTTACACGATCCGAGGATCCTTTTCAGGCACATCCCGAACTGGGTCTTGAAAGCCGACTCAATTACGTTCTCAAAACGATCTCTTTTAACTCTGCTAAAATTCTACGATCTCGCAAACGATCTCAAAAAAATCTATACGATCTCGAAACGATCTCTTTTAACTCAGTTAAAGCTTTACGATCTCACAACAATCTCAGAAAAAATTGTACGATCTCGAAACGATCTGTTTTAACTTAGTCAAAATTTTACAATCTCACAACGATCTCAGAAAAGTTAATACGATCTCGAGTTAAAATTTTGCAATCTCACAACGATCTCAGAAAAAATTGTAGGACCTCGAAACGATCTATTTTAACTCAGTTAAAATTTTACGATCTCACAACGATCTCAGAAAAGATTGTACGATCTCGAAACGATCTATTTTAACTTAGTTAAAATTTTACGATCTCACAAAAATGTTATACGGTTTCGAAACGATCGCCTTGAGCTTCGTCAAAGTATTTCGAGCTCAAAACAATCTCTTTTAACTTGGTAATCGAGTCCCATTCATGACGATAGCCTCAAATTTTTCGTTAAAGCAAAAACAGTAAACGATAAAAGATATATCAAAAGCCTCCCTTGGCATTTTATTCGAAAACATCAAAACAAAGACGGATTAAAATTCCACCGAGGCGGAGTCTTAAACGGAAGCAAAATAAAAAAAAAAGGAAAGGCAAAGGGAGGGAGCAGAGACGATGAATCTACTTAGCCACGAGCAGCACCCTCTTCCTCCACAGTAGTTGCATTCGAGGCGTATTGATCCGCGACGCGTTGAGCCCCCGTTTCAGCGTCCTTCATTATCACAGAATCCTCGGAGACTTGGGGAAGAGCGAGTTGGCGCAAAGAGAAGTCCGAAACCTGAGCAGATGCGAACTCCGCTTCAAACTGCCCCTTTAGCTTGGTAAGTTTGACAATTTCAGCGTCAAGGTCGGTGACTTCCTTCTTCATCATGAGATCCAACAAGTCAAGGTTCGCCTCCACCTCTTGCAGCTGTATTTCCTTGTCAACTTCAGTTTTCTTTTTCTCGAATTTTTCCTTCACTTGATCCAATGCTGCGAGGTAGAGAGCAGCCAGTTCTCTTTTTCCCATCTTCACCGCCTTACGCACGCTGTCGTCCCGAGCAGCTTGGAGAGAAGATTTCTCTTCGGTCAACAAATTGATTTGAGATTCCAGCATGGTCCTCTCGTTTTGGAGAGTAAAAATTTGGCCTGTAGCCATACGAAATTTCTCTTTCAGATCGTCACGGTCAATCTCTACATTCAAAACTTTGACTCGTAGAGACTCAAAGGACCTCATTCGTTCGGCGTCGCTCTCTTCGCGAGCTCGCATTATCTTCACAGTGTTAGATAAATCCGCCATAACTCTTTTCATCTCGTCGAGCTCTTCAGCCCGAGGTCCTTCAGTAAGTTTCCTTTCATAGGAAGCAACTAGACGATTCACACCTGCCATTAACTGACGTCGAAAGAGATTGTCGAGAATTAATTTTTCGTAGGAAACAACAATAATATTAAAAGAAAAGGAAACATGATCCCACGACGATTACTCACCAGACCATAGGCTTCGGCCATGTCCGTGTATTCATCACGACAAGCCATATTCCTAACAGCTGGAATTTGGCACCCAATCGATTTAAAATGCCTTGCAAGGGTAGCCATGCTGGCAGGATCATTGGTAACAGGACCATCTCGGGTATGCTCAAACTTCCAACGATAAGCCCTTCCGGACGATGCGCCGCTAGACAAGGAGTTAGCCCTCGCATTGCTCACCCGTGGCTCTTGCAGTTGGTGAACTTGGGGCTCGATCACTTGACGAGCTTCAGACTCGTTTACTTGATGAACCAAGGACTCATGTGCGGGATGAATAGGACTGGCACCCGTACGCGGCCGCTTAGGCAAAGGAGGATTAGAACTCTCGCCCGATCCATTAGAAGTAGTCGCAATGGTGTTAGGCAGGGTCAGTCCAGCGTCCCCACCGGACGGAGGGATAGGAACCTCATGTACGCCGCTACGGTCACCACCGAGCGCTTGCAAGCTCGAAGTGGAGACGCCTAGGACTTGAACGTCCAACAAGGCAGCAGATATCTCACCAGCTCGAACACGCCTTGAGCTATCATCAAGAGATTGGTTGGCACGGCGAAAGGTTTGTCTTCGTGACATAGTAGCAGTTGTGCTAGCAGACGTACTGGAAAATGACGCGTGTTGCTGGACAATAGCTGGAAACGAAAACAAGTGGTTATGATCGCTGGGAAAATTCCTTTATATTTTGTCATAAAGGGCCGCAAAAAAAAAATATAAAAAAAAAGAAAAACATACGACGAGGCAGAACGGTCGAAGGGACAATTGGACCTAAAGCCCGGAAAATGCGTGCTCGGTCGAAGGTGGCCCAATTTGTCCTACCGCTCCTTAAGCGTTGGACGATAATTTGGAATGCCTCGTCAGATCGGATTTTTCCCGGAGTGTCTGCAAAAGTGAAACAAGGAGAACAATTGTAAACTTTACAGCTAGTTGGATTCAAAACATAAACGATATACATAGAAGTTAACAGCAATAAGAGGAAGGTATTTTCAATCCCAAGTCGTGTCATAACCAGCGGCTGTGGTCCATCTGGTTGGTAACAAACCGTAGTCCCCGACGGACAAGGGGCTGACCGCGAAGAAAAAATATTTCTCATGCCATCCATCTCGGCTAGGGAGACCACCAATGATCCCAAGGTCAGGTTTCGGGGAAAAATAGAAAGTACCCAGGAATCGTTTGTTTGATTTCACCGAGACTAATCTCAAGATATCTCTAGCGGTGAGAGTCACGTTCTCTTCCACTGCAAGGGTGGCCAAACCCAGAACAAGACGTACAAAGTTTGGCGCCATTTGCGAAAAGGACAAATTCAAACGACTAAGGACATCAAGGAGAATTCGGGGAATAGGAAAAAATAAACCACAGTCCGTGAAAAACGGGACATAGGCGCAATAGAACCCATGTCTGACTGTTTCAGGAGACTCAGAATCTGAAGGGATTTTGAGAACGACTTCGCAAGACACACCCGGAAGAAGCTGTAGCTTCGAGATCTCCCCCGGAGTGACCGTAGAATTTCGGTGAGGACCGAAGGCTTCACGGCGATGTCTTCGTGAAGAACAAACTTCAGTACTCCCGGCCATTAGCGAGGAGGAGGAAAGCCGGAGATAAGTTGTAACAAAAAAACTAGGAAACGAGAACTAGATCTCCAAGGAGAAAAGAACGAAGGGTGATATGAGTAATGCAAAAGAAAATTGCAGTGGAAAATAAAGAGGCGGTCAAGCAATGATATAAGAAACATAGTAAAAAGGAAGTTTACCTTTTCGTGCTGAGCGCCGAGTTGAGAAGTTGAAGAGTCAGGGAAGGAGAGTATTTATAAGGACGTTAATGCATGCCTAGGGAAAAAAGGAAACCGTTCCGATTCTGTAATCTGGGCCGTTCGTTTGGATTTTACGAAAGATTTCAAATCTTAGCTCTGATATTTAGAGAAGATATGACAGTTCAAATATTCATCGGAAATTGCGTTGTTATGGTTCGAGAATATTTGGCGATGAATTCAGTGAACGCACCTTCTAGAATATTCCGCTCATTAGCTCGTAAAATCGCATAACGAGCTGGGGGGCAACTGTTGGAGGTGGTTTTCACACCGCCTCAAAGCCCATCGACTTACAAGCATCAAAGCCTTTTTGGGGCCCACGAAGTGACAAGTAGTTCGTTTGGAAAGAGTCCGAGATGAACTGTGTCAAGGAATATCGGAAGATGCTGCAGGAATCTCGGAGCGGTTGGACGGAGAAATCGGAGATCGAGGAACTGGAAAGATTGCAGAGACTTCGCTATAAAAGAGGCGTTGAGGACAAAGCAAAAGGACAGATCGAACTAAAGAGAGAGCTCGCAATCAGCACAAAACAAACTACTTCTTTATTGTATCGAAGTTCAGCTTGTAAACACTTTAAGATCAATAAAATCCATTTCCGAGTTCGTCTATTTCATCTTTATTTTGGCCTTGCTAGAATTTAAACCCACATCTCCATTTAATTGAATTTACAACCTTAGAGGTGGGATTTAGCTCCCACAGATGTTGTCTCTTCCATTCCATCATCATTCATCAACCTAATCTCCACTTTAAGATCGACAATGCCCTACTTTGCCCGAACTTAAATTATGATGTCTTGTTAACTTTAATGAACTGATAATTATGTATAAACTTAATAAGTTTGGTACATGGTTGTATATGTCAGTCATATTGATTTAACAAGCAATATAATTATATGCATAAATTATTTGATAGTTGATATAAATTTATACAGAACTAGCTAGGTTTCGTTGCAAATAATTTAACTAGCGCAACAAGCGTTTAGTTTGTGTAGTCCTTAATTATTTGTATAGTCAAGACTCAAGATGTATGAGGAGTTCTTAAAAGAAAAAAGGGTGGATGGTTGAAATATCAAGTGGGAGGATCACACGAATCTTGCTTATTAATGCTGCAATGAGGACACAATAAAGTAACGCGATTTTTAGCAAAAAGAGAGAGAGAGAAGAGAGTTTTATTAGTACAGATTTCAACATAAATTAATTCAAATTCTTAAAAGGAGTTTGTCGTCTTTTGTTAGCAGATGTGAAATATAAATGACGTTAATACTTAAATTTGTCGGAGAACTGGGATCATAAGCCTCAAATTTTGCATAAATTAGCGTAGTAAATAAGTTAATTTCTCACAAATCATATACACTGTATAATGTATTAATGTGTATATATATATATATATAAAAGATATGATGTTATAACACTATATATACTTAATACATATAAAAATGTTATAACACTGTCGTTGATCATTATTTGTTTCTTTCTGATGTTCCAAGAATCTGTGGGCTTCTCTTTTCCATGTATAATATATATAGCAATTTTTGTTGCTTTAAAAAAAAAAATTTGTGTTTGTAAAATCACTAAAAGATAGATTTACAGGATGCAACGGTAAAGTAGTTAAATCGGTTGAAAATGGATATTTTTTGTAGCGTATGACAATTAACGAGAAACTTTTGACTATGAAACTTTAGTAAATGTAGACCTTCTTAACATAAACCTTTGACTTTTTAGATTATTTAAAAGTAATTTATAAAGTAATTAGCTATAGTGTATTTTTATTCAAAAGACATAAACTTCAATTTCCATCACCACAAAAAGTCTAGAATTTTTACCTTAAGCTGAAACTAATAAACCAATAATTATATATATACCTTTTTTACCAGGCGCAAATAAAATAGTTGAATAAGATATGATTCAAACAAAAAAATTGTTTTAATCTCTGTTATTTCAATATATGCATATTAATCGGGGTTTATAATTTTCTATAACTGTGTTTAATTATCACATATAATAGTATTGAATATGCTTACTACACATAGTTTGAAAAGGTCCTATAAATAATGTATATATCTACGGGTTTTTTGATTTGATAAAATATATATCTAAGTTGTTGTATATGTTAGCGATGTAGTTGAACTAAAATTTTAGTATTTTACAGTTTGCTCAATCGATAATTGAACTATTCACGAAGACCAATATCGACTCATGTACCTTACTTTTATGTATTACTAGCTAGTTTTTTAGAGAAATTGGTTTGTTATATGCATGAAAAAACCTCTGAATAGATTGTACCTGTAATAGTGGAATCAAAATGATCAATTCCCACAGTAAAGTTGGTGGTGCGTAGGGATCCCCTATATGGTCCCTTTCAACTGAAACCTACATTAAATTAGATACCTATATTATTTAGGTGTGTGTATATATGTTATATTTTGCTATACTTGTAATATTATTATATGTTATTCGACTATTTTCATTCAAATTAATGTGTTAGATTATATTTTTCTTTAGAAACTGAAGTTTTGTTAGTTTATGAAATTACAATAAATATTTTCTAATTTTTCTAACTACTATTTATACTTACCAATATTAATTATATAATTCATAGAGAACAAACTTCTTACTAGCTATAGTTGTAAAATAGATTAGTCATGAATTTTTAACATATTTTTAAAAACAACATGTATATCGAGTGCCAAGTTTATAGTTGAATTACACAAATCACACGGTAATTAACGACGTTAATACAAAATATTGTGGTGTCAGAAATCATAATCAACTAAAATGTGTGCATTTAAAATTAGAGTGAACAATTTATAGTTAAAATTAGTTATTCATATATATATATATTTATCAGTTACCCAGCAGTTCTATGGATTTTGATATAGAATATCAGACAAAAAAATGTTGAGAAATTAATTATCATATTCGATTCGAAATACAATTAAAAGTTTTGAAACCATATGAAATGACTGATAATTAGTGAAGTTTAAAAGTTTTGAAACCATGTGAAATGGCTGATAATTAATGAAGTTTGCGACCCGATAAATAAAATGACTACAAAATTTGCATGACCTTTTTTTAATATGTGCAGGTGGAATACTCGGACATGATCTTACAATTTATTTTTTTAAAACTTTTGATATAATTATATATACATAAAAGTTGAACTACAAAATTTTAACCAGGTAAATAAATAGTTTCATTCATATGATCTGAAAATTTGAATACTAAAATAAGATGTTAATATATATTTTTTTTTTTTTGGAATGCTTTCGATTAAAACAAAAATTTGGCTGTAAAATTCCAAAAAAGGTTATTAATGGTGAATGTTACTATACCCTACAACTTTATTATAACTACCGACATAACTGTTCCCACCGTTGGACAAAGGAAACATCTATATTTTCTCCTTTGTATATTTTTCTGATTTTTTTTTCTCTTTTGATTTAGAAAAAAGTAATAACCAAAAGTACAAAAGTAAAAAAAAAAAAAAAAATGTATAGAAAGAAGAAAAGAGAAAAAAGCGGATGAACAGAATTACATCACGGTTAAGGTCGTTATCACTGTTTAACGGTATTATCAAAAAAGCCATTCAAATTCAATGTAGTTCCGCTTTGTCCTTTCCCACATTTTCCGCGTTATTTGACTTTTCAAACCCAATTTGTTTTTATATTAATACCCCCCATCCAATCCTTACCAAGCATTCTAATAACCGTAATAAATATAATATTTTAAAAATTGGATTTAACTTGTGTTTAAGGAATTCGTTTAAAACTAAATGTTGGCTATTTATATTACTATCATGGGATATTTTCGAAGACTTTGAATGTGGTAATCTGCTTTTTTTTTTTTTTTGAACCCTACATAACGAGCCATTTTTATAAGTATAAAACCATTTGACCACTTTGCTAGACAAAGAAAAAAAGAAAAAAAAAAAAAAAAATATATATATATATATATATATATATATATATATAAAAAATGTACCAGGCTTCTAACGTTCTGATGGGCTACAAACCGAAGTCGTAATCTATTAATAATTTTTAAGGTCACTCGGAGGCCTAATATGTAGGCCCATTAATTAGCTCAACAAGCGTAACTTCAAAAGTAAATATGGAAATAAACAACGCGCGCATCATTGGAGACAGTGCGCCGAGTAGGAAAGTAGAGGCCCACATGCCCGAACAAGCTAGCCCATTAGCCTCTTTTTTTTTTTCGTCGTCTGCTATTCAACGCAAGTTTGAATCCGGACTACGACAATTCTTTGTAGTTTCTTGAGTACTTCATTTGATTGTCCAACGAGAGTGAAATCCACAGACTAAAAGCAAGGACGACGAAGTTCATAAACAGTCTCGGTTAATACGTTACAATTGATATTTAAACCGAATATATAAACGAAGATGGAGCACAACGTATTCACACCATCGAAAGTATTTGTTTGGTCTAGAACGAAGATATCGTGCTCTGTAAGTGGTGGTAATTGTAATATTCTAGTTTCTACAAAAGTTGGGACCCAAGAGAGAATAATTACTATTACTATATTACATATACTCACTAACAAACGTGACATATATAGTTCTAGATAATTTGCTTGCCACATAATAATAATTGTGAAGAAAGAACCATTGCTTTACCTTCAGTTAATAAGAGAAGAAAAAGGATGCTTAATAAACTACGGCTAATTTTGACATAAAATCTATACTATTAATTGAGAGGGAGGGGCAGAAAAAATTACGAGCCATTTAAGCCGTATTTCATTAATTACAGCTCATGCCACTGCTTTTTAGTTATTAAAAAAAAAAATTTAAAAAATCTGGGCAATTTTGCCAATTAATAAAGCCATTTAAGCCGACCCAAACCAATTTTTTGCCAACCCGTTTAGAAAACACGCGGATCATGTATCCAAACCGGAACCCTGACACGCGGATCCCTTCTATCACCCGGTTTCTTTTGTTTTCTCTCTCACCTTTTTTTTTCTCCACGAAATCGTAGCTACTGAAATTGATCTGTTGTTTGAGGTTTGATTCTGAATTTTGCATTTTTAGAAGAATCTAAAAGCTTATGTGTTGTTTGAAGAGTGAAAAAAGAGGAGTCGAAACGTGTTCAGAGTCATAGAATCTGCGAGTTGTTGGAAGTTTGTGTGGTGTGTGTTAGATGAGAGATGTCGATAGCGAAGGAGCCAGAGCAAGTGATGAAGCTTAGAGATGGATCGGTACTTGGGAAGAATACGATTTTTAAGAGTGACCATTTTTCAGGTTGTCAAAACAAACGTATGACTCCTCAGATCGAAGGAGCTCCCAATTACCGTCAGGTCTTTCTCTCAATCTCCCATTTTGATTTTAATTTTTTTGAATGATAAATTCTTTTCCAGTTGTAAATTTTGACTATTCGCTCAGTGAGTTGGCTTAAGAGAACGAAACCAACTCAGAAACTATAGCTGGTACTGGAAATTGAATATTTCGTTACTCTTTAGATTTGAATTTTGTTTCTTGGATGTTTTGAAGGTGAAGGAAATCATGAAGCTGAAAAGGAAAGATAAGATGCAGATTTTGAAGCTTATAAAGGTAAAGTGTATTCTAAATCTTGGAACTGATAATACATGAACTATTTCTTCTGAGAGTCTTCGACTAAGATATTACACAAATCAAGACAGTAGTAAAGATTCATCTTTGACTCTGAAAACAAAAGACTAATGTATTGGGGTACATGCATATCGATTGTGCTTTAATTTACGGCAACGAGAAAGAGGTAAAAGTTTCCTATTTCCATTACAATTTTTCTGTTTTAAATTTAGTTCTCTTTAAATTTAATTTGACATTAGAACATGATTATTTAGATCCCGATTGAGCTCTGTTATGTTTTAGCCTCTTTGCTTCTATTGAAACAGTTATATGAATGTTTGTCCTGCTTCTACTTATTTTGTTACTATGATTCCATTTATTTAGATTGGTAATATACTGAAGGGATAGAGGAACTATGCTCCAATTTGGAAGTGTCTGATGAGTTTTTGACAATGAAGGTGAGCCATCATTACTCTTTCCCGATTTATTTATCAGAGTTAGAACATATTACTATTCTTATTTGTGCTGACTGCTGACACATTTAAAAAAAAAAAATATTTGATTCATTAGTTATAATGAACATAGTGGTGATCAAGATGCATTAAAGGAATTGGGTAAACAATGCAAAAAGAAATTATTTGATCTCAACTAGACTTCTGAAAACGCAAAAGACCTTATTAGGAAAATGTTTTATTTTGACCAAAAGCATCGTCTCACAGCTCAGCAAGTGGTAGGTACAGTTTCATGGTTTCTAATTTTGCAAAATCTTGTGTTTTTATATGGAATCTACGACATACAAAGAGTAACAATCGGTATTTGTTTCGTTTTACCAGATCATCCGTTTTTACAGGATGCAAAGACAGCTCCCAATGTATCATTGGGTGAAACAGTAAGGGCAAGGCTGAAGCAGTTCACCGTCATTAACAAGCTCAAGAAACGAGCACTCAGGGTAAAATACATATCCTTTATAAACTATAAGAACAATAACATATATATCTCTTGTGATCTAAAAAGCCTAACCATAGTTACGTTTGGTCTTTTTTACGTTTTCGCGATAGGTTATTGCTGAGCATTTATCAGATGAAGAAGCTTCTGGTATAAGAGAAGAGTTTCAAGGACACAAGCCAAAAAGAGGGAAGAATAACATTGACGAACTAAAGATCGGGTTGCAGAAACTTGGTCATGCTATTTCAGGATGATTTACAAATTCTGATGGAGTGACTTTTGCTTTTTATTCATTCCAAACTTTTAGTTGTACTTTTAAAAGAACAATTGCGGAAAATTCTTCTTCTTCGGTGTCTGCACAAACGAAATATACAAGTCAAATTAACATTTCAAAGTATCCCTAAGACACTAATTTTTTCAGTATTAATTTATATTTACTCCAACACTTTTTTCTTTACTTCAACAAAAAAACTTTTAGCAATTTATTTAATCTATAACATTAATGATAAGTTTAAACCGGAATATTGATTTTTTTTTTTATAAAGATTTTAATAGAATCTATTTTTGATCATCAATGTGATTTAAGGCTTTAAGCCAAAATAATTCAGATTATAGTTACAAGGTTTGTAGGTTTAAAAATATTTATCAATCTATTGTATGAATTAATTATTTTATTGTTTATACTTAACCCCGTTAACATGGGTATATTTGTTTCTTTTAGATCAAATATTAGTTTCAAGTAATGTCAATAATGTATGTCATTTATCTTATAAAGTTTTCAGATTATCATGTTGATCGAATTGCGTTTGATTATTACGATTAAGTTGCACCGAGGCCCATACATTTTTTCAGGACAAAGTCCAGACCATGTAATTTAACTCTCTTTTGGAAAGAAGACAGACCCCTCCCACCGTAAATCGAACACATGACTTCCTAAGCTCTTATGTTTTTGGCAACTCACATAAGATATAAAATTAACATAGTACATTGCTTAATTCAAAAACTCTACTAACAACTCACATAAGATATACTATAAAACCAAAAAAATATCATCATTTAATTAATTATAACATAACAAATAATAATATTAAAAATTTT
This sequence comes from Barbarea vulgaris, assembly GCA_963667165.1. NCBI lineage: Eukaryota > Viridiplantae > Streptophyta > Magnoliopsida > Brassicales > Brassicaceae > Barbarea > Barbarea vulgaris. The sequence continues at coordinate 22,374,232 of OY763891.1, forward strand.
GCACCCGGACGCAGCACGGGTTATCCATCTAGTTTATAACTATATGACTGGGTCTTTATCAAAAAGAAAAAGAAAAATAAAAAACACTAGACTGAGTCAATAAATAACATAGAAGAAGAAGAAAAAGAGGATCGCGCAAACCCGTTTTAATATAACGAGAAAAAAAAGAGTCCGTTAAATATATTAAATATTTTAAAGAATAAAGAGTGGAGAGTTGAAGTATCCCAAGAGAAGAGGCAGAGAGAAAGAGAAGGAGAGGAGAGGAAGCAGAGCACATGGGAGCAGTGGAGCTAGTTGGAGAAGCTTCAGATCATATTTTTTTCTTTCTTTTTTTCATATATTATAGTTTTAAAATAAAAATAAAAACATTCAATAATTTTCTGCAACAAAAGCATATTGCCAAAGGGGATAGATAGATAGATAGGTGTTAATACTCTTTCAAATCTTCCCAATACAAGCATGTGAAAGACCTTGTTGTAGGACAGGTCTGTGGCACACTATATTGTAGGACCCATTTCTTTTATTTGTATTCAAATAGTATATTATATATATAATACCATATACCAAGGGGCCATATACTAACAAATGTGGAAAATAATATTTGTTTTTGTGTTTGATACTGCGAAAGCCACCACATAGATATGACAATTGGGAAACACTAGTGGTGGGTCTCTCTAGCTATCACATCTACCTTGGATACTCATAAAAACTCTTTCCAACAAAATTTAGTAGAGTGAAAGAAAGAGCATCTATATCATCATTTTCCCAATCAATATCTATATATATATATATATGGAGTTTCTTCCATATACGTATCTGAAACCCGAAACTAATTTCATATAGGTATTATACACAAAAACGTTTGAAAAGAAAATTATTTTTTACTAGTTATAGTTAGAAACCTAGTATTACATATTACCTTGAATCTAATTAATAAATACTATAAACTTGGTAACCTTAGAAAATACTTAGGTCGGTGCATAGTGTGAACGCATTTACCTGGTGAGAAAAACACACATGCGTTTAAGTTGTACTGTGGAATGTTCTTCAAAAACCAATGAGTGTGATTTGCATATACTATAATCTATACAACTCTTATATGAAAAAAATGATCCTTTATCATATATACATGCGACAGTGCGTAAATGCTGATAAATTAAATTGGAAAACTAAAACTATATAATCGGTGATCTGTACGCACTAGCAAACCTCATACGTACAAATTAATGTCAGATATTCGGAGAATTAATATAATTAATCAATTACTGATTACGTACCTGAAAAAATAAAATTCATGCCAAAATACGACTATGTTAATGGCCTTATAAATTAATTTATTCGAACACTATTAGTATTGAGGACAATTTTCCTAATGCTACGCCTATATTCGAGGATTGAGAGTAATGGGTGTCATCATTTCTTTTAATATTTTTGCTTATCTTCTTAAAATGATTAGATGTTTGTACGTATATATACTAACTATAGACCTGAGTAGATCTAAAAAATTCAATACAGAGTTTAAATAGTTACGTTGATTATTTCCTTGATCTCAACTTATTGAATTAGATTTTCCACCTAATTAATAATCTTTATATCATAAATGAAACATTAATGGTCGATAATGTTGAATCTCGAGATCTAACAGTGATTATCAGCTAGGGTGACAATTTTGTGACAACGTAATAAATCTAATTGAAAATGTTAAATCAGTGTATATACGTATTAGTTGGTTTATAGTTGTATAAGCCTAAGCTGTATAAGCCTAAGCTGTATACAATTAGCATACGATTAAAATATATATAAAAATGAAGTGGAAAATGTATGTACGTATATATATGTCAAAGATCCATGTGGTATTAAATTAAGATTTTATTTCCGACGTGTCCTTTACAAATTAAATAAGAAAGATCACCACCATATGCCCTAAAGCTTAAATGATATAAAGGGTGGGTCCTATACAAACCTCCCATGAACGGATCTCTTCCTTACTATTCTTCCCTCTTCTCACTAATTCTCCCTCACGAGAAAACTTCAAAAATCTCTTGTGTTATTAATCTCCAACAAGCTCTTCATCTTTAAGCGACGAAGATTGATCAGTTCACAATTTATAAGAAGAGTTCATCATCATTCATTAGTGGGCTCTGAGCTTGTGCATACACACACATATATATACATACACTTATATATATATGTATATGTATGAGGAGGAAAGAAACAATATTAATAATAATCAAGAAGGATTGAGACTGGAGATGGCCTTTCCACAACATGGATTCATGTTTCAGCAACTCCACGAAGACAATGCTCATCACTTACCTTCACCTACCTCTCTCCCTTCTTGCCCTCCTCACCTCTTCTATGGTAATTACCCCTCTATATATATAGATATACACATAAACCATTCTAAGATCTTTGATTGTGAAAAGGGTGCAGACCTTACCGAATTTTTATTTTCCTTTTTTTTTTTTGATAAATTAAGGACCTTAATTACCAAATTTGATTACAAAAGCAAGTAATAAAATTTCCATTGGATGTTTTGGTTACTTCAGAATTCATCAAAGAAGAAAAAGTGGTAAATTGTTGTCTTTGTTTTGGTATAGGAGGAGGAGGAGGAAACTACATGATGAACAGATCAATGTCTTTCACCGGAGTATCAGATCATCATCATCATCTAACTCAAAAAAGCCCCACCACGACGAACAACATGAATGATCAAGACCAGCTGGGCGAGGAAGACAATCTATCAGACGATGGATCACATATGATGTTAGGAGAAAAGAAGAAGAGGCTGAATTTAGAGCAAGTTAGGGCATTAGAGAAGAGCTTCGAGCTAGGGAACAAGCTGGAGCCAGAGAGGAAGATGCAGCTTGCTAAGGCTTTAGGGTTGCAACCTCGGCAGATTGCGATATGGTTTCAGAACAGGAGAGCTAGATGGAAGACAAAGCAGCTCGAGAGAGATTATGATTCTCTCAAGAAACAGTTCGATGTTTTGAAATCGGACAATGATTCTCTTCTTTCCCACAACAAGAAACTACAGGCTGAGGTATATATTATACACACAAATCACTAATATGTTTACACAATCGCGTTATTTCTAAAGATTAATTACTTGTTTTTATTAATATTTTCGTCTAAACTGATTTAATTAAATGTTTTTACGACTCACTAAACTGATTTAAATGTTCTTCATATGGTCTATATATACGATGAAAATTGTGTGTTTGATAGTTTTTAGAATTTTAGTTATAAATAATTATCATTCATCAAGCATATACAAACGGAAAACTTCATGGACTAACACGTATGCAGCTATAGATCTTTGATATATATATATTATATGATAAAAATTTCAGTTAGATTATTGATAGGCTCTTGATCCAACGCAAAGATGTTTGTCAAAAGACATCAATTATAAAATCATTTTTATCACTATTAAATAAAGATTCTTGTGTAGATAGATCTTAAATTAGTTAAATTCCCATGTGCTTGAGGAGTTGACATTACGATAATTTATTTTTCTTGAACAAATAAATAAATTTAAGTGGGAATAGATCTCTCCACTGACTTTGGTTTACGTGTGATGATATTGGTACACAAAACAGTTACTGGCGTTGAAGAAACAAGACCGTAAAGAATCAGCAAAGATCAAGAGAGAATTAGCAGAAGCTTCATGGAGCAACAATGGAAGCACAGAAAATAATAATAATAATAATTCAGACATAAATCATGTGAACATGATCAAAGATCTTTTCCCTTCCTCAATCCGATCCGCGACCACGACAACTACCTCAGCCCATATTGATCATCAGATGGCTCAAGATCAAGATCAGGGATTTTGCAATATGTTCAATGGTATTGATGAAACGACGTCAGCTAGTTATTGGGCATGGCCTGACCAGCAGCAACAACATCACAATCATCAGTTCAATTGATTATATTGTCCAAGAACAACATCATAATTGTCAACATCATCATCATACTCATCTTAATATCATTATTGTCATCAGAAGAAAACTTCGTAGATTTTGTTATTTTGAAATTATTTGGCATGCATTGTTTAAATAAAATTTAATTGGGTTATTATATATGTTTTTTTTCTTTTCTTTTGGGTTTGTAGAAAATTGGTGTATAGGGGATACAACAAATCTGTAGTATGATATTTTCTTGTTACTTTAATTGAATGAATAAATTTTCTTTCATCGAAAACAATTTTTTCGTGACCAAATATCCACATACATGTAACAAACAGCATGACAGAAATATGCTACTACTAAAGATTTTATTCACCAGCTTTATAACCAAATTACTGAAGTAAAATGGGTCAAATTGGTTTCCTTCTTCCTTTTTTTACTTCTTTTAAAAAGTATAACGACACATATAAATTTTAATTTTAAATATTTTGCTAGGTTGGAACATAAAGCTAAAAAGAAAATAACAAAAACATTTGAGTTTCAGATGCATGTGCCTTCGAGTGGGATTCCAGCTCTGCCATTGACACAACATGAGCCATGAAATATATCTTACATCTGACATTTTTCCATCTACCTTTTAATTTATTTTATATAAATCGTGTGCTCGTGTGTCATTTTTTTATCAGATAAAAAAAATATTGTTTCGTAAAATACCGAAGACAATAGATTTTCGTACCGTGATTATAATCAGTACATTTTTTTGCTCTCCAAATTAATACATTATCCATCAAAACTAGGCATGTATTTATGCATTTTAGAATGTTAATGAACTAAACTAGAATTTTAAACACTTATGCAGTGCATGTGTCTCACGTAGTCAGTCGCATATATAGTAGACCTTATGTTCAAATCCATCCAAAGTACACTTTATTTTCATTCAATCACCATTTTGAGTACTGTTGTACTTTCATACAGTGATTTTAACTTTATTTTTTTTATAACTAAAATTTTAAACTGAGACTCAGAGTGATTAACTATTACTGAAGTAACAGTGGAAAAGTTTTATAACCAAATATGGAAGTTCTTATCAATTTATCAAAAAAAAAAAACAAAAAAGAAGCTTTTATCAACAAGATTGTAGATAATAAATGATCAGTGGTAACTGGTAACTGAGGAAGATTATTGGAAGCACACATTCCAAAGACGAAGAAGAAAAGTCCAAAAAAGAGAACAGAAGTGAAACAGGAATAGTTCACTCATCTAGCTTGCTTTCCGGATCTTTGGATTTTGAATTTAAGTATTAATATATATTAATTATATACTACATAATATATATTAGCTTTTACACAAAAAACAAATAGAGTACCAAATATTTATCTTCTTTGTGGGCTCTCCATGTGACCTCACTGCCACCACTTCACTTTCCCACAAAAATTCAGTTTGGCCAAAAAAATTTAAACTACAACATATATCTCGAATTAAAACAGTGTTGATATTGTGTAGAATCCAATTAATAAGTATGAGGTGAGGAGAATAAGTTATTAGGCAATAATTTTTCTTATTTCTATGTGTAATAAATCACAACACCTAAACTTTTCACCAAATAGTTTGTGTATAAGTGATATGAAAGTTATTGCAAATTAAACTTTAAATTTAAGATTGATCACGGAACTATTTTTCAATTGCACAGATATATTCGGATATTACTTTATATGTGTACGTAATTAATTACATGCGTAGTTTATGGATATATACATAGCTAGATGATGGCATGTGAGATCATGGGTTTCTCATACATTTTATATGGTTTGTATAGGATTTTGACGAAGTGCAGTGCACATGTTTATGTTGATGGATGGATAGGTCAACTCCTAAAATGTTCTGTTTCCTACTTTTCTATCATTTGATTTAACAAACACCGTCATAACGATAGAATAAATTGACCCCCATATATAATCGCATGAAATGTATATTGATTTGACCTTAAAAGTAATGATACTTCACTCGATAAAGGTAATAATATTTCTTTCTTACCACAATTTTGTGACCAAACGGTCCTAACCTAATGAAGAATTCAAACATCCCCAAATTACGAACAGATTTTGAAATAATAGTAACTAACATTTTTCTAAAGAAAAATGATATATATATGAGGTGCGAGTTTTTTTTGCGTAAATTTTTGTTGTGAACATTGATACCTTTGCTTGTGGGCCTAATAATAATGTGTTATGTGTACGTGTGTGTATATATAAACTTTTGAAAAAGTTGTACATGGTAAAGAAATAATTCTTAAGGGGTTACATACAAAGTCATATCTCATTCAAGATCGTTAAAGTTGGTGCACCAAAACTCATTCTTATTTAATTTGACTTCGTTCAAAAGATATAACTACAAAAAAACTAAGCATTTATCTGTTTATTTATATTATCATTTTAATCACAATTGGATTTACTGAGATAACAAAAGGTGGAGACGCGCGAGAAAGTAATGCCCACGAGAGCGACATCTCAACATCTGCCCAAAAGGATTAGTTTGATGAACGAATGAGTAAATTCTTCGGAAAATTGCTTTGTATGATGCCAAAAAAAGAAAAAGAAAAAAAAATGATTTGTAGAAAAAAGGACGTCAAGATTCTCTAAAATACTTGCTGTGAGCATCTTATTGAGATTAGTACGTCCTCTATTCTTGTTGGTGGGGCTCTTAGATACAAATATCAAACCCTTAAGGTACGTCTTAATTCAGTGGATTTATGCATCGCAAACTGGAATATGATCTTATATGGTTACGGTTATAAGAAAAAAAATCTAAAAGATAACTAAGAAATGTAGATCATCCTTTTACTAGGAAAAAGATAATGCTTAACCAAAACTGAATATCAAAACAAGGAAAAAGATATTGCTTAATTAATTAATTTATGCGTAAAGCTACGTACAGATAAATTATTCACGTTAGTTAGTTTCAAGAAATTTGAAAGATTGAGCATTCTTACAAACTTACAATCTAACTAGTTTCATCTTAATGAACATTGAACTTATATAGTTCCAAAGGTAAGCATGTAAAAAAAAAAAAAGCTAAAACAGTCTACGAAACAATCGAGAACTTGAAGAGCATAGTGTGTTTGTATTTCTTCCCTGGCTCGACAATCTGCGAAGGAAATTTCGGATCATTAACTGCATTTGGATAACTTTGTGTTTCTAAGCATAACCCTGCGTGAGCTTTGTAAACCGTCCCATTCTTCCCTTTAATATTATTTAACATTCCTCCGGTATAGAATTGCAAACCCGGTTGGTTTCCGGATAGCTCCATTTTTCTCCCCGATTTCTTATCTACAAGTTCCACGATTTTCCTCATCTTATCCGCCTTACCATCTAAACAATAATTTATATCATATCTGCAAGACCAAAAAAAACATATAGGTGATAAACTTAACAGTTCAGCTGAAAGGAATTAAAAAACGTTACTATTAATATTAATTGTATATTGTAAGTACTGTATGTGCTACCACTCACCCTGTTTTAAGATCCTTTATATTATCTTTAATAGGACGGAGTTGGAGAAAATCATATGGTGTTCCTTTCACCGGAGAGATTTGTCCCGTGGGAATGAGTTCACCGTCGACGGGAGTATAACTTGAGCCAAGGATTTGAATTTCTTCAGACAAAATATCTCCGGCGTTATGACCACCAAGATTCCAATAAGTATGATGAGCTAAGTTCACAGGAGTTGCTTTATCTTTAGGTTTTGCCTCCATGACCACACTCAGTTCGTTGTCTTTGGCAAGTTTATAAGTCACCGTGACAATGAGTTCTCCGGGAAACCCTATAAATACATAAAGAAAAGAAGGAAAAAAACTTGTAATCATTAAATTTGTCCTTAAATAGTACATTTCGAAATGAAACGACTGATGAAAAGAAGGGGGGACCTTGATCGCCATCAGGACTAGTATAAGTGAAGACAATGTGAGGTTTCTTGCCATCATACTTGTGTTTTGTAACTGCCCACACAACATCCCCAAACCCTTTCTTCCCACCTGAATCAATGAAAATGTGTGTTAATTACGTCATTATATTCAAAATCATAAATGATTGATCTAATGATGTTGTAGTTCAGTAGTTAGTACTCAAATTAGTTACCATGAAGTGTGTTTTTGCCATCGTTGGCACTTGTCTTGTACTCTTTACCATTCAATTTGAATTGGGCCTTTCCTATTCTATTCGCTACTCGGCCCACGGTTGCTCCAAAATATACCTTATCGGTCTGATTAGTGATTACAAATGATTTTAATTAGTATAGACGATTATTGTGAATAATGAATACATACACGGTGGTCGGTGAAGAGAGGTTTTTTTCTACGTACCTTGTAGGTTTTGACGCTATCATAGCCTAGAACAATATCGTCGATTTTTCCTGTAAATCCATATCAAACATTATTTAGTTAAACGTATATATATATACTAGGACTTATTTTGTTCGACCAACACTCAATGTGATTTGGTTCACTAACCATTTTTGTCGGGGAAATGTAGAGACATGATTGAAGCACCCCAATTTGTGAATTTGACCGTAAGATTTCCCTTCTTGAGCTCGTATAACCCAATATTCTCCTTCTCATTATCATCTCCATCAACTTCATCCACATCGTCATCGTCATCATCGGTATCATCATCAGTATCATCGTCAGTATCATCATCCATTTCGTCATCAGTTTCTTCTTCATCATGTCCACCCTTCTTTTTATCCTTATGTTTCTTTTCATCATCATCTTCATTAGTATTATCTTTATGATCATGATGACCATCGCTCTTCTTCTCACCATGCTTCTTCTTATCACCAGCATGGTCGTCTTTGTGTTCATGCACTTTTTTTTCGTCTTCATCATCATCAGAACCGGCATGGTGATCACCATCTACCTTTCCTACTCCTTTCTCTTTGTGTTCACTATTATGATCTACATTTTCATCTTTCTTATTGCTCTCCAAATCTTTCGATTTGACTTCAGTGTCGTGCGCAAATGAGACACTTATCACAACTCCTAACGTAACCAATAGAACCAAACATAACAAAATAGAAACTCTCGCCATATTGAAGAAGAAAAAAGAAAGAATTAAAAGTAATAATATGAGTCAGATGAATTTCTTGGTGAGTAATTTATAGGTTGAATGCTATTGGATAAAATAAGACAAAAATAGGAAACTGTGACGAATTTGTGATTCATAGAGAAGTTAGGAGATAAAACCGGACTGTGTTTTCCAATTATAATTATTAACTTCTTTTTTTCATTTTTTTAAAATCACAGATAAGAATTACTCGCATCAACTAAAGCTGCATGAATCAACAAACTCTAATATAAAACACAAAACACCATTTTAATGATACTTGATACATCATTTTGGGCCTTTTCGTTATATTTCAAATATTTCTCATTAAGACCCATTTTAAGGCCCACTAAGGCTTAGTCTGCCAATCAGATCCGTCATAAACAATTCTGAACGTTGGAGGAAAGCATTCACGCATTTAATTGGTGCGTGAAGCCCTGAATCATACTGCTCGGAAACTTTTTATTTTCTGATTTTCATTACATATTTTACCTTCGTTTTGTTATTTCATTATTTAAAATTTTGTAATTAGAAATTATGATGTTGGATACTCTGGTAGATAAATTAAATCACTGTAACAATATTTGCTACACAAGAAAAACATTAAAAGTGTACATTTGATTGGGTCTATTTGAATTCGGTTCCATAGTCTCCAAACCTTTTTAAAAAAAAAAAAAAAAACCTCACTAAGAAATGGACGAACAAGAATTAACATCTTCTGATAGAAACCCTATAACACCTAATGATAAGAATCACCCCAAAAGAAAATAAAAAAGTAAGAAACAATTTCTAGCTTTTCTCTTCTTTGTTTACGAAACTAGTCGTAGAAGACGAAGAAGAAGAATTCTTAAACAAAGAGAAAGGTGGAAGTTGCGACGATGGTTGATCCAAAGACGCACCCGTTTGATTATTCGCCATCATGTTAGACATCAATAAGCTGCTAAAATAGCCTCCACATCCTTTGTTACTATTGGTCGCGGAGGTTTGTTGTATGTTATTGCTCATCGGATGGCGTGGACCGGCCATCTGTTGTTCTCCGTTTGATCCGACCATAGTTGAGATCGCAGCAGCGATCACCGAGTGGAAACTTGGGTCGGAAGTAAGCGCTTTTGTTAGGGTTTCGGTTAAAGACTGGCTATTTTGGACTGTTTTTCCTAGGTTGGACGTCCCGAATTGAACATTGTTGTAAGGATATGGAGTATAAGAAGAGTACCCGTTACCCCAAATCGCGGGTAGGTTGAGAGTAGACGAGTTTGATGATGATGATGAGTTAGAAGAGAAACTTAGGCTTGTGGGTGGGAATCTTTGGAAAGAGTTTGAGAACTTGTTGAAATTTAGTGAAGGCAATGAAGATGAAGAAGAAGATGAAGAGTGTTGTGGAGCGGTGAGGTCTAGAGTGACGGTGGGATGTAATGGGGAGTGAAGGGTAGGTGAATAGAAGGATTTGTTGTTGTTGAATCTTGAATTGTCGTAGAGGTTGTTTCCGATCATTTCGGCGGCTGTTGTGGAGGAGGAGCCGGAGAGGAGCATGGAGGCGGCGGCTGAGGTGGTAGAGGCCATGGTTGTGGCTGAGAGTGGAAGAGGGTGGCTGTGTGTTCCTTCATAGGTTGTGATTAGTATGGACATGTCATCTGCACATCGTTGGACCTAAAACATCCATAGTGAAATAATTAGATCATTTTCATATGTACATTGACCACATATGTCCCTGTTATAACATGGAAACGCAATAGAAACAATCGTGGTCATACTAGGATTGTTAAATTTAGATGCATATGGAACACCATTCAACATATTAATCTGAAAATGGTTATTGTGTGATAATGATTCATGATGTCTATTTAACCCAAGTTAAACCCAAAAAAAAAGACCCACAAGACCAACAAATTCTTTTATTTAAATCCAAAAAAAAATTATTTGTTCAGTTTAAACTTGATAAATATTTCTATGAATATAACACCTTACCAACCTTTCTATGCTAGATATGGTTTCAATTTGAAAGCTATTTTTCAAAATTGGAAAAGCCATATATATATGTATGATTATTTGGTATATATATACCTGTTTTCTAACGGGGCATCCAGGTGCAACCGTGCATCGATAATATGCTCGTGGACATGGATTTCCTTTCGCAATTTTTTGTCCATATTTTCTCCATTGACAACCATCATTCATCTATAAAACATGTCAAAATTAATCAATACTTTTCATCAAATATATATATAATCAAAATTGTTTTATAATAATCATAGGTATAAATTAGAGGACGTACCGTTGGTGTGTCACATCTTGCTCTAACACAAACTCTAGCTCTTTTAACATGATTTTGCTGTCCGGCCTCACCTTCAGCATCTCCGCCGGTGGCTGGTGCCGGAGAGCTTCTCTTCCCTGTAACTTTACTTGGCGTCCAAGTTTCTCCAGGAGTTTCTTCCGAGCTATTTTCCAGGCTAGAATTGGCTGGATTCTCCAAAGATGCACTCCCATTAGGCTCACCGCCATTATTGATCCCTAAGGTCAAGCCAGCCTTGGTCAGTTCCTCGTCAGCGTTGACTTCTGCGCTGGTCGCGTCCGTTTTCTCTTCCTTTCTAGGGATGCTATCACTCGGGGAAGAACTTCTTCTCCCGAGTGAAAGCGATACAAGCTCGCGTTCTTGCTCAGAAGAACTAAAATCCGTTGTCGTTGGCTTAGGATGATCAACCATGTTTTGATTTTGAGTTGCGTTCTTTGAAGGTTCTTGTTGAATTATGTCGAAGAATCTGAGTTTGAGTGATTTGTAATCACTTTCAATTCTTTCTAGCATCCCTTTAAGCTTCTCGTTCTCTTCCTTCACCTCGTTCATCTCGGCCTTTGCAGATTCTAGTTCTTGATTATCACCATCACCCTATAAGATCAATAAATATTTTTCTTTTGTAAAAAATTCTTTTTCAACTAAATCTAAAATTATTCCAATAATACCTCTACTCTAATAATCACACCGATCCATTCTTAATTTCAACGGATTATCAAAATAATTTATAGATGACTAATATATAAACTTCTAACGGCAAAGTTTTGAGTTTTCTTCTTTTAACTTTTTTTTTTTTTTTTCAATTCGATAAAGAAAGCAATTATATAGTAGAAAATCCATATCAGGATACAAGAATTACATAAAAAGCATAAAATGAATCCATAAAGAATAAGAACGGTACAATTTGTGGGGTTTGGGGATCTAAATTCCATCTATATACATAGATAATCGTGTATGTGCACATATAGAGTTGGTATTTACCTTACTAGCTTCATGGATTTGAACAGATCCAAAAACTTTATCCTTAAGAGGAGAATCTGGAGTGGGTAGTTTCAATAGAACCTCCATTGTTAGAAATATAAGAAGATCTTTGTCTTCTTCCTCTTGTTTGAATTTTCTTTTTCTTTTTCTTGTCTGTTTCTTTTTCTTCACAGACATTTAATCAAACCCTTTACTTATAGCCGTTTGTGTGTAGTTTCTTCGAGGGGACCCAAAGCGTCAACACTTCAACATGTTCAATTTTTTTTTTTTTTTTTTTTTTTTAATTGAATTCCGGTACCTTTTCCTCCAATCATATCTGAGTTATTAATTTTAATTAACTAGCGAAAAATAAAGAAATTATTTCCTGACTTTGTTGATAATAATACTGCTTCTCCGTTTTAATAGGGTCAATAAAAAAAATATTACAACTAGTGCATTGAAAATGAATGATCAAATTTGGTATAATTTTTTTAGTCATTTAAAAAAAAAATTATTGTAAGAATCAAGAAAATTTAACACCACACATAGCGCGAGTACATATTTATGGTTAAAGAAATACGAATACATATAAGTGAATATTGAAAGTGTAAAATTAACAAATCTAACATAAAAACTGTGATGATTTCACAGAAAGCATATACTTCCTTCTTATTAGCTGAAGTGCTAAGGGTGGATAATTAGAATACTATTTAAATGTCCAAATGCAATAAATGAAAATAATAGTTATAAGAAATAGCCTAAATGTACGGCGTCAAATAGAGATTGTATAATGTGAAGGGAGATATCCTTGAAGCTTCATGGGAGAAGACTTCTTCTATCTCTTGGCCTCACATCACATGAGCATTCGTCAACTCTTTTAGATCTTATATTATTTCTTTATTTAGCATAGTTATTACTCCACCCCTCATTAAAACAATGTTTGATATTCTAAATATGTATATATTTTATACATTCATAGGCATAACATTAATGCATCCAATTTATGTAAGTATACATAAATCATAATTCTGATTGATAATCAAATAATTGCATGTTGAGGATGTAATTTTCAGCTTTTATGTTCTACTAGTGATAAAAATATGTTATTTCATTTTTTTTATCAACAAAAAGATTTTGGCAGAAATCCATAATCTATTCGATTTGGGGATCTGTCTAATTTTTGTAGCTAGTTTAAAATTCATATGCCTCCAGCTAAAAAAATTCCTAGACCCGTCCTGGTTAACGTAGCTTCATCTCTGTCGTTAGTGCTCGAACTTCCGATCTCCAAAACTTTCCCTTTTTGTGGGCAGAGGTGCATCGATTAATCTACTGGTGCACGATATTTCATTGTTTCTTAAATCTTATGTTAGACTATATTTATTTATTTATTTTATTTTAAAATTAGAAGATTCTGACATTTTTACCACTCGATTAATCTCTCCAAGATGAATATAGTCATCGAATAGCTTACTCACCTGGTTTTCTAATGGGTATAAAGCGTAACATCATTTTAACTAACTAACTAGAATGATTTAAATAATTTCGCGTTTGAGGAAAATCGATCCCTAAACTAGGTTATATTTTGATTTGGTGTTTCTAACATTTTATTCTGTATAGTTTTCACAAATTAATTTTCAATTTCGTAGTGTATTAGCAATTTTATCTAAAGCAAACACGCGCCTTTTTTTATACTATATATAAAGAAAAGGAAACAAGAGTTATAGACTACATATCAAGAATAGAAAGTTTAAAAGCATCCAAAACAAAGTTTGAAAATGAGTAGTATAGATGAATTAGATTCAATTATAGTTCACCAATTGTTCATTAACAAACAAATCTGAAAGTCAAATCATGCAACAAGATGAAGGAAAACAATGTTAGATATTTGATTATTATTATTAATATATGTAAACCTTGTTCATATGTTATGCCAAAGGGTGCGTATACCGGTCAATACGCAGGTCACACACGGTAATTATATGATTTTGTCAACTATTGACTTTGTTAATAAGAAAAATTAATCGTTTATTTTATTTTCCAATGTTATTAGCATATCCGTGTTAAATTTAATTTCATTATATATAACCAACATACAAATGTCAAATGCTTCACATAGTTGTCAAATTTTGCCAGTGACGTAACGCTGCATGGCGTTGAAAAAAAGACATGCACTATTTATTCTTTTTTTGTTGGGTTTAATTGTTCTATTTCTTATAAAATATTTATAACTAATTTAGTTTCAACTCTTTTAATATATAAATAAACGGATATTTTATTATTTATATTCACACATGTGAGCTCTACTCGTACACAAGTATCAGAAAAATTACGAAGAGAAAACATTAGATATACTACTAATTAGCTCGCCATTTTCCCTTTTATTAATGTACTAGCAAATTGTCGTCTTTCCTGTCTCCAATTCTTCAAACCAGACAATTTTTTAGTTCTTTCAAATTAATACTATAAATTATTGTGGTGTCGCACACATAACTTAAGAAAAAAAAAATGCTATGTCTTTTATCTCACAATATTAATATGATTAAATTACATATAGGCCAAGTTGAATCTTGATCCAAGTTTCCATTTCTTTTTTCTTTTGGGGATCTGAGATCCCACAAGGTTTCCTATTATTTTTATCACAAAAGATCTTAGTAAGCATTTTGATCTACTCAACTTACAATTACATCATCCGTTTTTTTTATTCCAATTATTTAATATAAACAAAAGACTTTCTTGTTAACTATTATAATTGTGTACAGTTCATTATATGGTTAAGTAAACAATCGTGGTCGCAATGTGGTTATTGTTTAATTGATTAGTTAAACAGCTAACTATTCAATTAGCGATGAGATACAATAGCACGTCCCACATGATTAACTTCCTTAAGTAAAAATTTTAACAAAAAGAAAACTCCATTAACTAAGGGGGTATATTGGAGTGGATATTTGGTGAGAATTGAGTTTTAATGAATTTTGAGAGGATTTGATTAAATTTTGGTGAATTAGGAATTTTGTTATTAAATTCTCTGAAATCTCAGCTAAAACCATGAGAATTGAGTCTTTGTATTTTTAACTAAGAATTCCTCTCAAATCTCAGCTGAAACTTTTAAATGAAATCCTAATAACGTTTTCAATAACAGTGGATTTGATTGTATATTTTAAAATCATTAATCCAATAACAGTGGAATTTAAAAGATATTTTGAAATTCATGTTTCAATAACACATGATTTGCCATTAAAACTCAATTCTCACCAAATACTCACTCCAATATACCCTCTAAGTAAACCAATTAAGAAATTATAGTACTTACTAATTACATGGAATTTCAAAGCATTTAATTTCTTATTTTCTTAATGCCATTCCAATTACCATGGGACCTACCCGTAATTTTCATTTATCTGTGAAATTGTTTTATTTGTGATAACTGGTTAGTGGTTACTAGTCATACTCATTTTATAGAGTGGTGTTAAATTTAAATATTATGATGTGGAAAATTATTGATGGCTTAATCATCCACAATAAGACAAAGGAAGATTATCAACATTTTGGTCTTATTTGGACAATCAAAAGTCTTTGGTCAACTGTATTAATTATTTTTCCTCTAACTTGCGATAACTTTGTTTATTCCAGTTCAAGTGTAATTAGTTATGTTGATTTCTTCGCACTGTTAAATAATGGTTTCTTTTAACAAAAAAAAAAATAATGTTTCATGAATTTACAAGAAACGAAGACTTTTTTTTTCCAGACAATGAGTGAATGAAAGTGTCAACTAACATGTCTCTGCGACTCGCAAAGACAGATCAGAGAGCTTGACCGGAAGTTTGTCCCAAAATATTTATTAACGGTTTATATTTTTTGAATTTCTTACAAAATATAGCATATATCCCACAAAATATATAAATATAAATAAATAAATAAATATATATATATATATATATATATATATACGTGAAATGATTTTCTTGAGTTTGTTACTTCTGAGTTCTGACGTAAATCTAATCTAAAAGTTTACGAATTCACATTGTCACAGTTATTTATATTTCAGAGCGTTAAAAATAATTAATGGATTAATAATACTAATAATTAGAAAATATGTTAAAAATTTAATAATTAGAATATTAAATATATTTCCAATTATAAGACGAATAAAACATACCCTTTAACCACTGTTCAAAATCTGGAATGCAAAAGACGATTTGATATACCTCATCCAGTTTTCGCTTACAGGTAATCTTTTGACCCTAATTTTCTAAGTTATAACCTTAATCTTTTGTGGAAATAGTTAAATACGTGGATCATGGTAATAATTCGTTAGAATTAAATGTTTTTTATTTGCATAGTGACGAAGAATTCGTATATTTCTGGTCATATTATTTTGATCACGAATTTGGTGGTGTTTATAGGGATTACAATTATAGAAGGACTTGTAAATCATTTTTAGGTCATCAACTTGCGAATATATATTATAATTTCTACTACTGACCTAAGGTCAATGGTTTGGATTTAGACATTGAAAGTAAACAATAAAATAAAGATTTATAAGTTTAAAGGCAACTTGGAGATTCTCTATTGAAATTTAGGTCAATGGTTTAAGATTGGTCATTGAATGAATGATTATTTTATTACTATGTATGTTGTTTATTGTTGGGTTAAGTCTCCCATCTCTATGCATTATCCAAGATATTTCAAATTCAAATTTAATCAATTTAAAATTCGCAGAAAATATTGATAGAGTTGAAGAATCAGAGTACATGTCCATGTACAGCTAGTACTACTACTACTCATTCTTCTCCGTGGAAATTGAGCATACCGGCCGGTTAAAATCCATTTTTATACCAACTTTCCGGTTAACTGTTATATTGTTGAAATTAATAGAAGATAGTTTATCCAAGCTCATGCATAATGATCATATACTGAATATTGTTAGTGATTCTAGTTTCAGTTGCTTCTAAAAAATATATTTTGGATTTGAAATTGATAAAGTTTTATATTCGATCAGCTACGGTATTTTCCAGGAGATATTGAATGGTTTGGTTATCATATTTATAAATAGAAAATTAGTTAAGAGGCTTCGATGATGTGAATCATATGAAAAAACAAAATAATGTGTTTACACTATTTCTTTTACATTTCGAGACAATATTATGATTCTGTATTATATTTATATATAATAAAGATCACATGTTTATAAGAAAAATATGAATTGATCAAATGTTTTATGTGTATTTCTCTTGATCTTGAGGTCCCTTATATACAACGTAAGGTTCTAACTTTGGAGCCCAAATAGACTCAATGATAAAGAAAAAAATACTACACGATATATGTAAAGATACGATCATACGAATATGAATATTCCCCAACAGTCCTAAATATGCCTCCTCTACGAAGGTTTTTTTCCTTAACGAAAACAAGACAATAGTGAACATCTGACAGAATATATACGAGTAAAGAGAAGCTACACCATACATACACTCCCAACCGAAAAAATCAATGCAACGTTATTTATTTCTTCACCTCTAGGGCATGTTTGACAATATCATCACTCGGGCTCACTCTGCTTCTACGAATCACAAACTCAGGGTGATTTGTAAACTGTATCTTCAAGTTGCTCTATATAGCATTTGGATAGAACGTGAACTGTCGGCTTCACACCAATGTTGCACGCACACCTTCAGTTTTGATTCACGACATTCAACAAACTAGCCGGCTTGGATCGCGACATAGCTACGTCTCCACAGTTTTAAAATACTCACCAAAACACTAATCTTAAAACTTTAGTTTGGCTTGTTTCAGTCTCTAGTCACAGCCCCACCAACCGCTTCTAATGAGTAATAATTACCTACTCTTGCTAACATTTGCTTCTTGCTTGCTTAACATAACATGTACGTCTCTCTTCGAAGTTTTTGTATAAGTTAGGATGCCTCTGTAAAGGAAACTATTCAACAACACACCAAAGCCGATGCAGATCAAGTCAAGTCTATATTATTTTGGTTACTATTGGAAGAAACATGAACAGAGACCGAAGATTTTAGACTAAAAACAGTAAAAGATATTTTCTTTCCCCGGTTTCCCTTTCCCATTTTTATGTACAAATTAAGAAGAATTTAAACTAAAGAAACCAATCCAACCAAAAAGAAAAGAAAAAAGAGCTAACTCGAAATCTGAAAAGGGAAATGATTAAAAAGCTCTCAACCCTCAACCTTGGGGCCTCTGTATAACGCTCCAACTACGTTAAGATCCTCTGGCTTATCATCCCTTTCTTGCAGCCATGCATGACCTTTCTTCTCCTCTTCACCTCTCAAAACGACGTCCTCCTCTGAAAAACAACACAAAGCTTTTTAATCCTACCTGTAATAATTACATGTAATTCATGTAAAGACTACCCATGATTAATACTAAGTGTATGACCTGATGAGAATTTTTCGAAAGGGAATTCTAGGAAATAAGTGCAATGTCTGCCTTCTGGATTGCAGTAAGGAGGTCCAAGCACGTCTAGCACCGCGCAAGCTGTTTTCGCTGTGAACCGATGCATGTTCCCGCCATCTTCTGGGTACAAAATAGAGGCGTTGCAAGGCGCCGTGAATGTTGAGTCCACCTTCAGTTTCGCTAGCCGGGTTTTTGGATCTCTCACTGCAGTTGGTATAAGACAAAGTGATTTCATTTTAGTTATCATGAAGTATAAAACATAGACTGTTACTTCTTTGCTTGGTAACACTGCGAAATGGCGGATTGTGGAAAAAGAAACAAACTGACAAATATTTCTGATGAATAAAGAAATAATCGAATGGTCTAATGACAGTTGAATGGAGCTATTGCAGAATAATCACGCTAAGAACTGGTTTTAGTGGACTAATCAAGTTTTGTTTCTTCTTCATATATTATGAAAACGTCTTATTATGATCCAATGAATGTTCTAAACCATAAAAATTCGAAATGCAAAAACGTGAAAAACTGGTGCTGTATACCATTTATCACCTATAGAATAACATATAAACATACCTATAGAATAACATATAAACATAAAACATTTCACCATTTTGGGTATTACCATATGTTTCGGTAATTTGGGATTTGGCAATACCCCCAATATGGCAATATCAATCTAAAAGTGACTTTCTTTTGTCACTTGTATCACAATGCACATTCAAAATATCTAATGAACCCTGATAAGCCAACCAGAAACTAACTGCAAGATAACAATAATAGAAAAAAGTTGTCATCTTAGGATGAAAGGTACGTAAGCTTACTTGGAGCATCAGCGACCCAATCATACGACTTGATGTGCATTGAACCAAAGAGAAGCTTACTAAAAACTGTCATCCCTGGATGGTTATGAAGAGGAATGACACCAGAAGGCGGCAAACAGAAAATCCCAATCTGTCATAAAAAAACCCCAACTATGGTTACTTATAGCACAAGAAAGAGAGCAATACAAGTAAAACTGTGTGCGTTTAGTGAAATTACCGAGAATTGATCACATTGGTATAGATGCAGATACGTTATCGGTGGCGAAGACTGGTTCACTGGTCCGGCGTTTGGTCGGAAATACGGCATGTTCGGAGTTAAACCAACATCCTCTGGTTTCATATTGTCTATATATATTTAAATAATAATAAAAAATAAAAATCCAATCAAAATCGAAACTTTATGAAAACCCAGATAAAAAAAAAAGAAACGCAAACAATCAAATAGATTTGAATCAAACTTTGATACCTAAAATTTCTCGTAGCTGTTGGATTTTATCTTGAGAAGGAACAACTCCAGCAGCGCCATCAGAGAACACTTCTTTGCAGGTATTAAAAAGCCGCCTCACCGGCGTGACCTCATCAGCCGGAGAATCAGTGTTCTTCCGTCGCCACTTCATCGTCATCTGCTTATTCTTATTCTTCTTCTTCTTCTTCTTATTAGTATGAGGCGAATTAACAGAATTGGGGTTATTAGCCTTACATTGGTTCTTACTCGGAATCATTTCCAAAACATCTTTCTCTGGTTTCATCTCAAACCCCATAAATCTCACAAAACCCGACCAAAAAAAAAAGAAAAAGAAAAAGACACAGAGTTTGAAAAGGAAATCAAAAGCAAAATCTGAATCTGGGGATAGATTAAGAAGACGAGAATAGATATAAACAGGGAAAAATGGAAAAGAGAAGAGAGATACCATTATCGATACAAAACCAGGGGCCATTGTTTTTGTTTTCCTATGGGCTGTGTATTTTTCCTAAACAGCGGAATTTTATTTTATCCGTTTCGGTCTTCGCAAAGGGTCATATATGGAAACATACACACATTCTTAAAAGATACTATTTATTTATATTATATACAAATACAAGTTGTTTTTCTCGGTTTTACTATACCCCGGTTATGCTAAACCGGATTATCAGGTTTTTTTTGTTTTTCTTAAACTGACTCAATTACTCAAGTATTTCACTCACTAATTGTTGATGATTTTCATCAATATGATGTTAACATTGATTCATCTATATAAATTCCTTAAGTATCAATGAAAGATATATGTAAGTAAGGAACTATTTTTGTATCGTAGGATGGTTTTTTATGTAAGCATTCTCGTACACATAGTTTAGGAAATGTCGGGTTTGGCCCTTTAAATCCTCTTTTTTTGGCCCCGGATTATATGGGAATGGCAAGTAGTCACTAGTGAGTACTAGGAATCTTTATTTTTGTTATTATTATTTTATTTGGATTTCTTTTTTTAATATGTATTTTTTTGGCATCATTTGATATCTGTGGCAGTATTTTTTTTGTGTTTGTTCAGGCAATATAATTTTCATTTATATTTAAGATTTTTGACAATGAAGCACATAAGTGACATAACAAATCAGAATTGCTCGCCAAGTTGGAATATGTTAATTATATGATTCCCTTCTCACACGTTTTAAAGACAAAAGTATAGATATCTTTTTAAACAACATGCATTTAAAAAAAAAAATGTTCAAAAAAAAACAACAACATGCATTTATTTATTAATAACAACAATATACCGAATACCAGCGACAAAAAAAAAACCAAGACATTTAATTTGTTATGGTTCTCGTTTCCCCGGTCCGAAGGAATTATGGACGTAAGTTTGAAATTTCGTGGTAAAAACAAAAAGAGTATCTTATACTAATATCTTTGTAATTATAAATCAAGAAAATATTTTGAAATGAAATTATCACAAATTAAAAGTAACATAAATTTAGCAAGTCAGCATAAATTAATATGTTTTAGTTCTGTAATCAACTAAATTAATATAAAAAATGAATTTGGTGAAAAGCGAAAAGAGAAATCACAAAAAAAAAAAAAGTAGAAAAAGCAGCTGTTTTCGCTGACTCTTTTATAATATCACAAAAATACACATACAAATTAGAAAATTTTGTCATTTTCACCCCTTAATTATTTATTTCCTGAACTAGATTAGAAGCAAAAAATCAAATGTTGAAAAAAATGTCTATAAGACATCATAGTAATTACAGGAATGGTTCTAACAGCGTTTTCCGACTCTGCAATCGAGAGCTCCGGCGTACTTGGTCAGCTTGGAAACAGCCAATCCATGTTTCGGTTTGATCATTTGTTTCCTCGTGTGCGCACATTTGTAATGAGGATTTCCAGATTGTCTGAAATAAGCTCCGTTCATGAATACATCTTTCTCAGATCTCCAGTTCCAGTGTTTCCACTCGTCCTCCGGAGCATAATCCCTCTTTGTCACCTGAATCCATCCATTTTTTTTTATAAGTTTCCAATCTAATTAATAACTAAACTTTTATTTTCTTTCTCATTTTTTTACTTACCTCTCTGTAATAAGGTTTGTGTGGAGGTGCTATGAATCTGTTTCCATGGCTGAGGATCGTCGGACCTTGACTACCTCCAATAGCGTAAAGCTCCCAATGAGTATAGTCATTGTTCACAACATGAACAAATCCCCATCGGATCCTTGGCATCCTCTGCACAAGTCCTTTACCAAAGTGGTTATATGCCACTGTGACTTGCATATGCTTGTCCGCATCATACGTGTTCTGAGCACCAAGCAACATCACCTACACAAACAAATATCCCCCAAAAAAAGGTAACTCTAGTGGTTAATATCATTAATGATCAGTAGATACATTAATCTAAAGTATATGGATAAATTTGATGAATGCTAATTAATTACATCGTTGTGGTGAGTGAAGTGAGAGTTGGAGATTGTAATGCCAGTGGATCCAACAATGGCATCAATGAGTCCATCTTGACATTTAGACATAGAAATATGGTCAAGCCAGATGTTAGACGAACCGTAAACCGATATACCGTCTCCATCGGCTCTGGTCCTCATTCCAAAATGGTCTACAGAGTCTCGGATCAAACCACCGCTACTCTCGGAAATGTGATGAATGTGCAATCCATGGATGATGACATTTTTCACAAACTGCATTGTGATCCCTGCTCCATGTGCGATATGGACATTAGCTCCTCTTGCATCGATCGTCTTGTGGCTATTAACCAGAAGCTCCTGGTTTAAACGAATGCTCATATCATTCTTGAAAATGATCCAGAGAGGTTCCTTCTGAATCACGGCGTGACGCAATGTCCCGGGTTTAGGGTTCACCATGTCCTCGTCGAGGTTGCTTGTGACCACGTAGATACGTCCACGTTTTCCTCCGGTTGTCCTGTGACCGAACCCACGGACGCAACGTGCAAGCCTCTTACGACGCTTAGCCCAGTTTGTACGGCAACGCCAACATTTATCTATCGGGTTACTTGCGGTACACGGTCCCTTAAGCTTACTCCATTTTCCTCTGCCTTTTCCTCTGAGGCTCCGTCTCGTGTTGTTCGTCGAGTTTCCAGGCATTTGAATGACCTCATTTGCTTCCTCTTCAGGCTTCTCCTCAGGCTTCTCTTCAGGCTTCGCGACGCCATCTTCCTCGGTTGCAACATCAGTAGAGTTGCTATATACATAAAACATCAGTAAGGCCCATAACATTTGAGTTACGAGCTAACGAACAAGAATCAGCATTAGTAATGGTTTTTTTTTTTTTTTTTCAAACTCAGATATTGGCTTGACTTACTCGTAATGACGCTCGTGAAAGTGATCGACGATTTCGTAAGGATCAGAATGATAAGCTTGAAGAGTGAATTCTCGGGCTTCGTCAGCTCGGTGCGACCAATACTCGTCCAACTCAGAAAGGTTGCCTTGTATGGTCGGAATCAGACAGGCAATACAAAACATAAACATCAACTTTAACAGCCTAGCCATCTCCATCTTGTTTTTTCCTTTCTTTAATTTCTTTCTCCGAAAACAGTTCTTTTAAAAAAAACTTTTTTTTCTCCCTTGTTTTCTTAAGGGGTTAAGAACTAAATGGAGAATTTACTAAGCTCTCCACATTGGCTTTAGGTCGTTTTTTTCTGTTTTTTTTTGTTTTTCTAAATCTTTGATAGCCTAAGCCTTTAAGATGATGAATCGTACTGCGAATTTTTAGACTCGCGAAGGTTTGGTGTTTAAATAAAACTAGACAAAGAAGTAATGTCCAATTTTAGGAATTTACCGCTAAGGATGGAGAGCCGTCATTGTTTCTTTGTGGATAGTTTCTATGTTTTTATTTTTAAATTTATTATTTTTAGCTCCCAATTATGATCTTTGATTAGGTTTTGTTTGGGATAAAAATAGGAAGATGTATTATTTTCATAAATTGCATTCTCCTTTTTAATGATAACATACTTGGCTATGTATTTCATTTATCTTGATCTATCCTTTCAATTAAAAAATCTAGATTGGTGGAGATGCTATGTGTGTTTCCTCATAAAGGTATATATTTTTTTTTACTAATTTGTAGTATAGTCTTTCTTATTGTTAAATTTTTTTGTATAGTCTTTCACTTAGAAAAAAAAAGTTAATAACAAGAACGAAGAAGTGTATATCTTATGGGTTGTGAACCTTTCATATGGTTACTAACACTTCATTCTCGTCACAAAGTCACTCAAGCAGAATTCCATTGAGATTATTACATATATCTTCATTTGGGATTAATACTGATTTTTAAGTTCTTATTACGAATAAAATAATAATGTTATTTTTTTCGTACCAAAAGTCAGAAAAGCGTCCAGTTGGACTCTAAATAAATACTTAATAATAATTTTAAAATTTCTAAGTAAAGTATATTGATTTGAACTTCTTAATGTTCCTAACATCTTAAAAAGGAACTTCATGAGGCTTTGATTCGTCTTCACAGACAAATTTAGCTTTCAATTGTTCCAAAGTTTCCCGGTTCAATCTAAAATGGTAAGCATTGCTTCATTCTTGAAACAAGCAAACTTAAAAGAAAGAGACAATTTCCTATTTTTAGCTAGAAAGAAAACACAAATTTCTATATATGTTTATAAAGGAAAAATGCTTGTTTGTCAATCTTCAAACCAATTTTAGAAACAAACAAAAATTATGCTTCATGATTACTTCCTTCTCAATTCACTTCTTTATTCTTTTGGTTTTTATTCTCATGTCATATGTCTCTCTGATCTTTTATAAAAATACCGGCTAAATATTATGTATATGTACGCATTATTTATGTGTATGCATACATAAGAAATACTATCAATGATTTAAAGATATTTTGATGGCACCTTTGTATATCTTATTTGACTAGAAATGGTCATCAAATGTTCTAATAGGTTATACATTATATATGCATGCTAAAAAGGGGAGAGTTCTTTGTAATTTTTTAAAAATTAAATTTTGAGTATCAAAGGTAAGAAAAAATCAAAGGCTATAGAATTAAAGTTCTGTTGGAGCATATTTAGCTCTTCTTTGTTCATGCAAAAGACAAATTAAACAGCCTTCTCTTTTTATCTTTTTTTTTTTTTTTTTCTATTCCCATTACAATGTGGTGGAAAAAAATGCCAATATATCAAAGACAGTGAATATTGCAGTAATTGTCTATTGTATATAAAATAATTTAGGCAAATCCAACTATACCAGAGTTTTATAACTGAAGGGAAAATTTGTTCTTTTAGTTAAAGAAAAATAAATTAAACCCAGAGTTTTTTTTTTTCTAACAAACCGAGACTTTAATCCGCCCATCATTTTTTCTCTTTAAAACAAATTAAAATCCCACTGTGGAATAAAAAAAAACTTGAAATTCAAGAGTTCTACATTTGAACAAAAGAAAGAAAAAGCCATCGGCTTTACCCATTTATAAGCCATAAGATCAAACAGTTTCTTTCTATTGATTTGGAAGAAAACTCTTCCTTCCATTTTCATTCAGATCTTTCGTTGTTTGTTTTGGCTATTTTTTTTTTTTTAATATTGAACAATTTCAGTTAATAAGCAACCAATTATTTAATTTGATAAAAAAATGATCTCTTGGCTTGATATCTACCATGTTGTTTCAGCAACTGTTCCTCTCTATGTCTTAATGATTTTAGGTTTCATCTCTGTAAAATATCTAAAGCTCTTCTCACCGGAACAATGCGCAGGCATCAACAAATTCGTCGCTAAATTCTCAATTCCTTTGCTTTCTTTCCAAGTAATCTCCCAAAACAACCCTTTTATGATGAGCCCTAGACTCATTCTCTCTGATATTCTCCAGAAAATCTTAGCCATTGTTGTATTAGCCGTGGTTTTAAGATTCTGGCATCCAACAGAAGGAAGAGGAGGAAAATTGGCTTGGATCATAACTGGATTATCTATATCCGTGTTTCCAAACACTCTCATTCTTGGAATCCCAATCTTGAGTGCCATCTATGGAGATAAAGCTGTGAACTTCTTGGCTCAGATTGTTGTGTTGCAGAGCTTGATTTGGTATAACATATTGCTCTTCTTGTTCGAGCTTAACGCCGCAAGGGAGAAAGCTTCTTCTGGAGCTTCCATGGAACATAGAGGTAACTAAATTTGTTTTCGACATTTTTCGATAAAGAACTTCCTTTACCATTTACCCTAATTGAATCTTGGTTTCTTGTAAAATAAGGCAATGCCAATGAAGAAGCTAGTATAGAGCAAGAGCCGGAAGAAGAAGTAGCAATTGTGAGAACAAGATCTTCTGGAACTATGAAGATTATCTTGAAGGCTTGGAGAAAGCTTATAATCAACCCCAATACATACACAACACCAATTGGATTAATCTGGGCTATTTTACACTTCAGGTATATAAAAAAAAATTCATTTTATACATCTAAAAGGTTCAATCTACTATGATAAATCATATTATACATCTAAAGATTCAGTCTTTATCATCTTGCACATCTAAATATTCTTGTGTCTTTTAAAGAAAGAAGAGAGGCGATAATCTAGTAGTGCTCTTCTTCTATTATAAGCTTTCTGTTTGATATTTTTACGCTTCTACAACTTACTTTTTTTTTTTTTTTTTTTTTTTTTTTAATATATATATCAAAATGTGATATTTGTTATAAAAAATTTTAAGTTCATAATATCAAATGTCACTCATGTTTTTTTTTTCCCTAATAGATTGGGATGGGATATGCCTCAGATGATTGATAAATCCATACATTTAATATCTGATGGAGGCTTAGGAATGGCCATGTTCAGCTTAGGTAAGCTCTATATAGATAGATATATATATAAATATAAATGGACTTCATAACTGGAAATTAATTAAATAAAATATGACAGGTCTTTTCATTGCATCACAAAGTAGTATCATAGCATGTGGAACAAAAATGGCGATTATAGCAATGCTCCTCAAGTTTGTACTAGGACCTGCTCTTATGATTGCTTCTGCGTTTAGCATCAGATTACAAAGTACTCTTCTAAGAGTCACAATTTTACAGGTAAGTAAATTAGTTATTAATCGGTTAATAAGATATAGTATTGTTAATTAATTATGTCTTCTCATTTATTGTGTTGCAGGCTGCATTGCCTCAAGGGATCGTGCCATTTGTTTTTGCAAGAGAGTATAATGTTCATCCGGATATCGTCAGTACCGGGTATATATACTGTATATTTATTTTTTTGAATTTTTGCTTCTTAAAAAAAAAATTTATTTTTTAAATTTAATTATGTGGTTTTTAATTGTTTTACTCTTTCAGGGTGGTCTTTGGAATGCTAATTGCCTTACCAATAGTCTTGGCATATTATTTTGTATTGGACCTATGAATATGACATGTTATATATAAGCGCATTTCTTTTTGTATCGTAAATAGATTGGATTTTATACCGTATTTATAGTCAATGGAAAATTTTAGATGTTGAATTTACAAAGCTAATGTCAACCATTCTCTCTTGATATTAAATCCAAAACAAAACTTGTTAACTATTAAATCAAAACTGATGGGACAATTATTTTCGTTTTTTCAAGCTAATAGATATATAGAAGCAAATCTAAAAGAACACCATTTTAAGAAAATTCAAAATTAATATAAATTTAGATAGCTGGTTAACTCTAAAGAAAATATATAGACAGAGTCAAAAGACCCAAAGCCAAAAAAAAAAAAATATAGAAAGAAAATTCTAAGAGAACGCCGTCTGCGTGCCACGCAATAAAATTGGAAAAAGCCAATAAAAATAAAATAAAGAAAGGAAAACAAATAAAAAAAATGCCTTGGTGAATGGGGAATAAATAATCAACGGCTGTAAAAGAGGGGAAACCGACTCAAGTAATGTAAATCCAACGGCTGAGATATTTTTGCTTGATAAGCAGGAAAAAAAAAAAAAAGAAGAATAATTAGGGTTTTCTTCTTCCCCATATATACATAACATTTCACACCCACAAATTTTTTCCAGAATCCATTCATTACTACTCTTCTCAGCTCTTTCGACTTCGGAATCTTCACAGAAGCAATCATGGTTAAAGGTCCTGGACTCTACACTGAAATCGGCAAAAAAGCCAGAGGTATACTCTTGTTCGATTCCTTTTATTCGCGAATGTGACTGTTCTTGAGATTTTCTTAATCGGATTAGTTTCTGGTTTTTGAGGTGTTTTACTGATCTAGGTTTTGATTGAGAGATTCTCTGAATCATTTAGGGTTCCTCAATCTTAAGATTATTTCAAATTTTTTTAATCAATCACGCTTAGGTCGTTGAAAAATGTGGATGAATCTTTAATAATCGTGGTTATGAGCTGATTTGAGCTACAATAAGATTATAGTTCTCTGGGTTCAATTGTGTAGCTGTATTTAAATGTTCATCGTGGATCTGGAAACAGTAGTTGTTTCGTTATTTAGCATTTTCTAAATCCATTTTGAATCTGTAATTTGAATGTTTTGTTGGATTTGTAGATCTTCTGTACAAGGACTACCAAGCAGACAAGAAATTGAGTGTCACCACCTATTCTGCTACTGGTGTTGTAAGTTTTTTCTTATTATTACTGAATCTTGATTGC
Organism: Barbarea vulgaris; assembly: GCA_963667165.1. NCBI lineage: Eukaryota > Viridiplantae > Streptophyta > Magnoliopsida > Brassicales > Brassicaceae > Barbarea > Barbarea vulgaris. The sequence continues at coordinate 22,402,793 of OY763891.1, forward strand.
TTGAGTACTTGGAAGTTGGATTCTTTTAGCATCTCTGATTGATGGAAACTCATGTATAATGTTCAGGCGATCACTACAACGGGAACAAACAAAGGAGACTTGTTTTTGGGTGATGTAGCTACCCAAGTCAAGAACAAGAACTTCACTGCTGACATCAAAGTTTCCACTGATTCTTCTGTAAGCTTATCTTTAAACCCAATATTCATCTCATTTCTTTGCTTTAGCTGTTTTCTACTTGTTTTTATGATCTTACTGATTGCTGCTGGAGTGCTCAACTGACATTTTGTGCTTTTGATTTTAATTTTTCAGCTTCTGACGACTCTTACCCTTGATGAGGCTACCCCTGGACTTAAGGCAATCCTTAGTGCCAAGCTACCTGATCAGAAATCTGGCAAGGTATGTACAGTTTAACTCCAACAAGCGCCAAGTTTTATCTGTTTGAATCTGTAAAGTAATCATTATGTGTTCGTTTTTTTTAAAACAGATTGAGGTGCAGTATTTGCACGACTATGCTGGTATCTGCACCAGTGTTGGATTAACCGCTAATCCGATTGTCAATTTCTCTGGTGTGGTTGGAAACAATGTTTTGGCTCTTGGTACTGATGTATCCTTCCACACTGAAACTGGCAATTTCAAACATTTCAATGCTGGTTTTAGCTTCACCAAGGACGATTTGATTGCTTCCCTTACTCTGTAAGTGCTAAACGATGACAAATTTTCATTGATTTGAGCTTTTTATTGCTGCTGGTTTTAAACAGAGTTTTTTTTCTTAAATTGTTTTGTTCAAGGAATGACAAGGGTGAGAGATTGAATGCATCGTACTACCACATTGTGAACCCATTGACTGTTGTTGGAGCAGAGGTTAGCCACAACTTCACAACCAAAGAGAATGCCATAACCATCGGAACCCAATACGTCCTTGACCCATTGACCACAGTGAAGGCACGTGTGAACAATGTTGGTATAGCCAACGCACTGATCCAACATGAGTGGCGTCCAAAGTCGTTCGTCACCTTTTCTGGGGAGGTTGATTCCAAGGCGATCGAGAAGAGTGCTAAGGTTGGGATGGCTCTTGCTCTCAAGCCTTGAGAATAAACCAAATTTGCCCTTATGGGGTAGCTTAGTCATTTCATCTTCCTCTTCAAATCTTTGGACAAATCTCTGTCATTTCATCTTCCTCTTCAAATCTTTGGACAAATCTCTGTCTGGTTTGCAAAAAAATCTTTCATTTGTTTTTTTTCCGATGTTGGGATTTGTAGAAAATAAAAAAAATACTATAAAAAGGATCGTCTTTAAGATGAAATACCAATGATCCTTTTTCTTAATGTCTCTTTTTTTATTTTTCCTGCCTGTTCGAAAACTATGTTCCACTCGAGTTCTTTAGTGGATTTTTCTGAGAGATGAGATTATACAAAAGTCTAATTTATTTTTTAAGCCTTTTTGTCGAGTTGGTCAGATTTTAATTCTGGTTCATAAGATTTTTGATTCGCCGCAGAAGATTTGATTTTGTCCGATTTGTTTCAGTCCATTACTTTGTTTTTTTTTTATGCTTTGGCTTGTACACAGTGGGTCCAAGTTGATTTGAAATATTCGAATCTATTAAGAAATATTCTTTATTTATTTAAATCAAACAATCTCTATGTCGCAAGTGTTTGAGAATTTGTCTTCCCTACAATTTTAGATTAGTAGTTTTGTCTGTACGCCAGTACGGCCAACATGTGCTTCCATGTTTTTATAAGTAGCCGGACCAAATCATCATATTGATAGACAACAATCTGGTTGGGCCTAAATGGATCAAGCGCATGTATACATTAAGGTTTTATAATTATCCAGTTTTATGGGCTACTCATTTTCAATGTTCGTCGTACCTACCCACGAGAAGCACCAATTTGTCATATATATAATTATCCAGATTTATGGGCTCAAGATATATAAATGCAAGAACAACATAAGTCAAATTGGTAGTGAAAACGAAACAAGCATGACTTGTAGTTTTTGCACAACAAGAAGACCAGCCTGTAAAAACCATATTCAATTATCGGCCAAGACTCTATTGGATCAATGCAACAATTGTCACAACAATTGTTAAAAGGAAGAAGCTTTCAGGCAGCATTAATGGAGGGTCGAATAACAAAATCAGATTTCCATAGACAACCCAATTGGATTCACTGTTCTCCATCGTTTTTACATTAATAGATTCAAGAGTTACGGTAACATCGGTTAAAAATATCTCCTTGCCGCTTAAAAACGATATAAGCTTGTGCCTTTAGGCTTTGTTTTTTTGTGCCTTTGTCCACACAAGAGAACTATGTAGTTGCTCCTTTAGGCTTTGGAGAAGGAATCTGATGTCGAAAAGGCGAAGAACCATGTTGACCATGAGGACTAGACAGTGTCCGAAACACGGGTTGTTGTTGCCCGTTTCTTGATCCAAATCCGCTTCCTCCCTGAGATCGACCAGACCCATTTTTCAAACGTTCAGCTTGCATTGTCTGAAAGTAGTAAGAAGAGCTTGCCATGTCTTTGAGATGCGGAAGTGGTTTAAGTGCTTCGACAACATCACTCATCTTCGGCCTAATCTTGGGGTCACGGCTAAGACATTGTGCAGCAAGCTGAGTCACCTTTTGAGCACCTTTGATTGAGAAATGGCCCTCAAGCCTCGGATCAAGTAACCGGTAAAACCTTCTTCTGTCAAGGAGATGCGGTCTTGCCCATTCCACTAAGTTGTGCTCTCCGTTTGGGCGGTTTTTGTCCATTGATCGTCGCCCAGTCAGCATTTCAAGCAGAACCACCCCGAAACTATACACGTCGCTCTTCGATGTCAAATGACCTTAACGAGTTTAACGGGAAGCAAATCAACAAAGATGTAGTATGAATATTTCAACCCGAAGAAAATGAATGAAACCAAAGAGGACTCACCTGTCATTACATACTCGGGAGCAGCATAGCCATATGTACCCATAACTCGAGTAGAAACATGGGTTTTGCCTTCATCAGGAGCATCTTTGGCAAGTCCAAAATCCGAAAGTTTTGCATTGTAGTCCTGAAAATGGGAATTATAGGTTGAAACTGTTAGAAGCGAAGGAATAAAAAGGGGCAAATATAAGATGTTGATGGTAAGGACTATGATACATACAGCATCAAGTAAAATGTTTGATGTTTTGAAATCTCGATATATAACAGGCTTCAAAGCTTCTTCATGGAGGAAACTGAGACCTTTTGCGGCACCTAATGCAATCTTCATCCGGATAGACCAAGGGAGAGGTAACGACCCTTTAAACATGAAAGCAACAGTTATCACAAGAAAAAGATTTAACCATTGACAACTTTAAAAGGGTTTGATTTACAAGGTTGCAGGGTTTACATACGTCTGAAAAGGTGATTCTCCAAACTTCCTCGAGGCATAAACTCATAGACAAGCAGCCTTTGATCATCTTCGATACAATAACCAACCAGCTTAACTAGATTTGGATGGAGAAGGTTACCAAGGAAATTGATCTCAGCCTGCAGTTGCAACAAGCAGGAACACATTAAAAGGGTAAGTGGTAAAAGCAAAAGAAAGAGAAGAAAAAGGGATTCTTACAAGCCATTCTTTGTGACCTTGAAGTCCATCAGGATTTAAGGTTTTGACAGCAACTGTAAGGCCAGTACCAGGTTTAACAGGAGCAGTTCCGTTTTCTTCAATCCATCCTTTAAAGACACAACCAAAACCACCTTCTCCAAGAAGACTTTCGGGTCTGAAATTTCTAGTTGCTAGCTTAAGATCATTGAAAGAAAACTTCCTGAGGTGAGAATAAATCTTAAGCTCTTCACTGATCATTGGAGTTGAAGAAGAACTTCCTGCATTGCTAGTTGTTGTTGTGGAAGAAACTGGACCAACTGGTTGATCATTTGACTTGTCATTTGCCGACTTGCTTTCAACTGTCGTAACTACAAAAGAACACACACACACACACAAGACTCAGATTCATTTGAGAAAGTAAGATGTAACCAAATGGGTAAGTAAAAAATCCAAAAACAATCAAGTTTAAGCTCAGTTCAAACTTAACTCCAAGTCCCTAAATTTGGTAACAAGGAACTCTGAAAAATGGAAAAATCACAAGCATCACGTGAATTTTGCATCAAATATAGAAAACCCTAGAAGGACACATTTAAGTTGGGAATCCAATTATAGAAAAAAAAAGATTTATCATTTATCAATTGAAAGGAAAGGCTTTTATGACACAAAACGATACCCAAAGAATCATCCCCTCTTTCTACTGGAAATTTCAGAAACCACAAAAAAATGAAAACAAAATCAGAGATTAAATTACCGGTGCTGGTATTAGTGCCACAGAGAGAAGAAGAAGAAGCATCGACGTCTGATTTTGAAGGTACACAACCAAGCATAAACCTAAATTTGACCCAACACCCACTTGCTACAGCTTCTTCTTCTTCGTCGTCTCTACTGTTATTAACACCATTGTTTCTCTTCTTCTTCCTCTTATCCTCACTCTCTTTAGGTTTATCCGATTTACAATTCCCTTTAGGTTTAACAGCAGCAGTATCGTCCAAACCCATCTCACCAACAGAGAGATTTGATCAGAAGACCAGCATAGTTTTTTGTGAATAAAAACCCTCAATTTTCCAAGGAAAAGGAAGTGATTTTGTGAAAGCAAAAAAAGCAGTGAGATTCACAGGGAATGGATCAAAGGCCAAGTCGCGGAATTTTAGTCAAAAAGGGGGAATTGAAGTTGGAAAGAGATTTGTGCAGAAGAGTAGACTCTATAGGTAGAGAGAGAAGGAGCAAAGAGGAAAATTATGAGCAAGAAAAGTGAGATTTTTTCACATGTGCTTCTACAGTTTTCAATTTTTTACATATTTTTCGTACCTATTAGAGATAAAGCAATTTAATCACCGGTTTTTTTCTTCATTAGTACTTAATTAATGTAATTAGTGGTCTTAGCTATTCTTGGTTACACACACCTCCAGGATTTGTTGTGTTGTGTCTGTTTTATATTTGTCTGGTTGGAACCAATTATCAAATACCTTATTCTTCTTTGGGAAAATAAAAGGTACGAATCAAATTCCATTTCATTTTTACTCTTTTCTTCTTTTTCGGTTTCCGTGTATGTCCAATTAAATTCATTTTGTTTTTAGGACACATACTCTTGTAATAAATGCTTCCTAATTTCCATTAATGCTAGGCTTGTCTAAAACAAAAAAAGTTAACGATTCTACAAAGAAAAAAAAGAAGAATATTTTAGCTTTACCCAATTAGAAACAAATAAAACTTTGGTCTAAAAAATGAAATGGATTAGGAATATCATCATCATTCACCACCCACTTTTGTTGGGTTTTTTAGCTTTTGCCATTAGAAGCGGAGTTCTTGTTGAAGGGCCAAAGTTTAACAAGACGCTCCAGCACGGCGGCGCTTTTCGAAAAGTAACCGGAGAAGCCTGCCGGAGTTGACGGCGGAGGGAAGTCCTCGGCGGGCATTGCAAATGGACGTATCATCTTCTCCATTGTCTCTAGGGTCAAACACGAACCAACCTCTTGAAGCCTCTCTGGTCCCATTATCGGAAGTGTGTGTTCCCGGAGCAACGATTCTGCTTTATCGTCCTTCTTCTGATGTACCAATAACAACAACAAATCAACTTCTGTTTCTTAACAAATTGCAAAATATATATTAAGAATGTGTGCGTAATCCGGACTCATGCCCACCCATAAGGGTTTGGTCTTTGCTCTTTAATTACCTCTAAGGGAGACAAATCTGCGCCACGGCTAAATGTAAGTTCGACTCTGAATCGTTTCGGGTCTTCCAGAGATACCTGCAGGAAACAATCTACGTTTCAATGTCTGAGACGAGCAATTAAGTATAACAACTTGAAAGCATGAGTTTAGAGAGAAGGCGGGTGGGTTGTATACCTCAGTGTTCTCAAACAGTCTTAAGACAACGTAGCTCATGTAATCAAGTTCTTTAGTTTTACAAAGACGTTCCAATGCACTTTGGCAGACGAGACTTTCTTCTCCTTGAAGAGATTCGTCGAGGTTACAGTACCGCAAGACGTTCATCAGAGAATGAATATGTGATTCCTGTCAATCGTTACAAAGTAGATAGTCATGTACCATATGCTTGACTGATTAACAAGCTAGTTGCATGATCTAGCCATAAATCAGAGTCTAATTCTAAGAGTTCCAAGAGCCCAGAGTCACATGAAAAATGTCAAATAACTTTTCCCATTTTTGCATGTAGCAGGAGATAAGAAACTTGTAATAAAGATAAAAGATAGAAGAAGGAACTCACAGATGTGAAGTAAAGGCGTGTCCTCACATGACGTTCTGGCGTCATGACATTTGCATACCTAAAGGGAACACAGTGAAACGATGAAATTAAGAAAACTAGAGAATAAATGAAGTCACTTAAAATTTTATGGAAATGAGGGATTTCGGTTACTTTGGATCTAATCGGTATTTGGTTTCTTTATCATCATCTTCATCTTTATTCTCTCCAGTGCTAGGCCGTCTCAACTCATTGCTTTTAATGAAAAGTTTTGGTTGACTATATCTATCCTCCTTTTTCGACGAATATAATGACACTGAGACTTGGTCTTGGCTGTTCTTCAATTCAGCAACACTCATGGCCTCTTCTCGAGTATTCCTCAAGTCAATCAAGATTTTACCCAGCAACCGACGAGCAATCTTAATTTATAAAGACAAAATAAAACACACACATATGGCAAGCTTTGAGATCATCTGAGAAAACCATGGACCCTAAGGGAAGTTAGAAGGCCAAGAGAGGAGGTATCCAAACCTTCGAACCGATTTTGAGCTTTTGCTCTGGATTAATCCCATACTCGTTTGGGATTACACCATCTGCAAGCAACTGCAACCACATAACAAATAACTGGCCCTTATCAACACGGTCCATGATCGAAATGAAAAACAGAGATGTACAATAGAAAAGACACGGTTTGAATCTGGAAATCTAGGATGCATTGGCTAGTGATAGTAGTAAAGTAATACTGTCTCACCAAGACGAACGGATGATGGTACATCGAGATATACCACCGAAGTTTCAAAAAGCGGAAGAGAAGTTACAGCTTTATTGTCAGCTCATACCTGCGCAACTTTGAAGAGTTCGTCTAGTCCTTTTAGATCGAGATGAGAATTATGTAACAGGTCATACCTGGTGTGGACAACACATTGCACGATATTCAGAATGGAGCAATTGAAGTTGGGATCAATCAATATATACACAAAATACCTCCAAATTATCAACATAACAGACTGAAATACATAGCTTACTTGCATGAATCGTAAACATCAGGAATCTGCGTTATGTCAAACCGGCTGCATTTAATTCCAACTATCAGTGCCACTCATAAAACTCATACAGAGAATAAGAACGCATTGGTAAATCCACTATGGCCAAACACTTACTCTCTTCTTTCGTTGTAGAGATCCCTTTCGAGTTTTCTCCATCGAGCAAACATCAAAAGGAAACCTTCACTACCACAAGGTAGTCCAGCAGCAATCCGACCAACGTCAATGTTTGACTTGCCAAGGGCCTTTGCTTGATCATATGGAGGGACTACATCATAAGCACTAGGCTCAGTGAGATTTTCGTGTTCATCTTTTGCAAGTAGCATTACTTGTTCAGTCACCTTTTTAGCTAATTTCACCTATTGTAAACAGAGAAGTAGCATTAAGTATATATATTTTGTGCTCTCCAGTAAACCCTTTTCTATTGCGAAGTCGTAAAAACACTGGACATTCCATTTTAACAAAGAAAATACTAGACCAAATTGGAATAAAAATGCATTTAAAAAATGCAAACAAAACTGATGATGGCTAAGCGTAAGGAGAATTCAGAAAACACATAAAAAGCTACCATTTGGGTGCCAAGATGCTAATAGACTAAGTTAAATTCAGAAACAAAGCGAGTACCAATTCAGGTAGGTGCTCAGCAGCGTGAGGAGGAAGTCCAGCCCCATCGGTCATCCAAGGTAATTCAGATGAGACGTAATCATGTACCATCTTTGAGCCGGCGGTTATGATCTCATTCAATTGAGCCTGCAGGCAAGTTGGGAAATTGACATTTGAGAATGTAATTTACCCTACTTTTCGCAAATGTAATTCAACCATCTAAGCATGCATGAAAAAAACATATGTTCAAGCATCCAATAAGCAAGTGTGCATTAGAGAGACCTCTATTCTTAGAAGCAGATTCAAACTAGAATGTTATGAATGTCACTAATGATAATTGGTTGATGCTTCTAAGTTCTAACTAGTACCAAAACATGCTTTCATTCGTCCATATCTACTGAAGCCACAATCAAGATGTCATAGAGAGGGCCAAACCTTAGCCGCTTCCATTTCACTGCTTGCATTATCAAGGCCATCCAACATGGAAGAGTCCTTGCTAACCAGAGAAACCTAGAGAAACAATAAAAATAAATTTAATGATTATGACATTTCTAAGCACCATACTACCTCCATAAGAGAAAACTGCAAACCAGGATTGGGGTCAGCTGTCCTTCTAGGTCAAGCAGGCCTTTAGCAAAAGCAGCTGCAGACATCTGCAAATAGTGCAACTACATTCATATTTTGATCTGGGGAACTCTATCATATTTTAGTGCAACCAATGAGGAATATAAAGAGGATATTGTAAATATCTGAATGCTCTATGGTCATCGTAACTACTAAATTGGCAGAAAGCTGTACCTGAACACGTCCCTCGTCAGAACTGTAAATTTTAAGGTCATGACGGTATGTACTATGGAGACGGAGCAAACCGGTACCTTCACCTGAAAGCATTTACTTTTTCATTCATAAACCACTCAGAAATAAATATATATTGATCAAAAGAACTACAATGGACTGTTTCAGAAAATTGTATGAGACATATGGAAGGCAGAAAATGAAATGATTGGACAAATCAAAGCAGACCAAGTGTCGTCACCTGGATACATATTGTTTCGAAAGTATCTACCAAGCTCTTCGGCCTGTGGAACAAAATCAAGCAGACATCAAAGAAATCAGAGAACAATTCATCAACTGCCTGCACCGGTGTTAACTATCCTTACATTTAACTACCAATAATAGTGTTACCTGCTTTCTACCAGCATGAGTTAGAACACCCCCATATTTTAGAACCATAAGAGCTTCCGTTGGGCGTTCCTCTTCACCTTCACCATCACTTTTTGGTACATTAACCCATTTCAGTGGCTTCAGTTGAACCTTCCTGTATATGCCAGAGAAATGTCCACCCTGCACTTTTTCACATCTTAAACATGAGACTGCGTTTTCAAGGAAAATCTAGTCCCCAACATCCTTCCAAAAGCAAGAAATATAGCTGTAAAAAGGATACAGCTCAGACAAAATGAAATAAAAATAAGATAAGTAAGGCACACAACCTCTTCAAGAACGGCTTTTACTTGTCGAAGCTTGTCAGCATGTTCAAGGTCTTCTGCATCACTATCACTTTCACCTGGTCTACACATCAAACATAAATACAATAAGGTAGTTGCCAGATTTCAAACTGTATTCATGAATCACATCACTAGTTAATGAAGCATATTAGTCAATACAGAAGAAGCTTCAACAGGATAATCATAAACAAAAGTCCTCTTCAGTAAAGCTGTAAAGGATAGCCACTGTATGGTTACTGCTAATTTGTTGAATTAGTAAGGGACTCGCTGGAATATCATAGAAATATCAGGAGTGTTCCAAGAATGAGGTTAGCTCATTCATTCAAGTTTAATTTCTTACAATTCATCCATGAAATCCTTGAATCTACTATTTCTGCTAATCAGAAGGATTTGTGTATCCCAGAGTACCACTCAGGCAAGGGAATTCTTAGGACTGTAAGCATAACTCAAGTTATCAAGATCACTATCAGGAGTCTACCTTGTACGAGGAACTAACATTCTTGTGGCATCCAATAGATCTTGCAGTTGGATGGCACTTTTAAGTTTTGTCTGCAAGAAAATAAAAAATTTCACAGCATAAGAAAATCACTATAGGCAGGACGAGTCGAAGGTGGGAAAGCCCAAGCCTCTCACCTCAGCTCTTGGCTTTCCTCCATTGTACTTCAACATCAGATTTAACAGTTTCTCCTCTGTAACTTTTAGTTTCACTTTCTGCTTGGGGGTTCTATCACCGCTGTCATGAGAAGTTAAACACAACTCAGGGCCTGGGTGAAATGAGAGGATTTAAAAAAGGACATGTGATCATATGCTAAACATACTGCCGAACAACAGCAATGACACAGCGTAGCTCCTCTGACTGCCCAAAAGTTCCAATGATGCCACTTCCTTGGCGAGTTAGACCTTCGTTAGATTGGACAGGTTCATTGATCTTCCACGGCAGAATGGGAGGAATTGTCGAAGAAAGATGAGGAGCCTTTGCATCCAAAAACATTTTCCGTAGCACACAAGCAGCATCATCGTAATACCTTACCAAAAAAAAAAGAGAGTGAAATTTCTGAATTAAAGTCCAAATGAATGCAAACTGAGAATTCCAAAAGAAGGCGGCACATTGGTGTCTGAATCCACCTCAGTTTTCCAAGTTTAACAAAGAAACAAAAATGAGGATCGAAAGCATCTAATGTCACTTATGTGATACAGAAGTGGATATGACGATGGCAAAGTGTTTATCTCAAATAATTAGCAATGAGCTCTGCCTCCACTAGTTTATAGCAAAAATGTACGTCCTTTTATAAGACAAAAGATGCTGCTCAAAAGCTGTAGAATTGAAATTCACTCAATGAACATAATTTATTAACGATAGCTAGATCAGCGGCAGCATATATTTCATGATTTGTAATTTTCCTTGTGCAGATATAAATGAAACAAAAGTCATAAGGGAAATAAAAGGCCAGACTAGTATCTCACTTATAAGAGTTCTTCACAAAACTCCATCCATTTACGTCACAAACATATGAACTTCCCTCAGATCGTAGGAGATCAAATCCACAGACCTACAGACATGAAAAAGGACTCTGTTAATGTGTTATATCAGACAATAATATCTTCCACTTTGCCAGGCAACAACATGTGTGTATGTGTATTTAAGAGAATAATTTGTATCATGATACGAAGCATTTGGTCTGAAGCAGAAGATAAGCAATAGAGAAATTAGTTAAGAGTATCTACAAGCACACCAAGTAATTATTCCTTCTAACTGATTATACAGGAAGAAAGCAGTTAACACGGATTCAATTGCGGAAGAAAATAAGAAAGAGAACATGTTAAAAAAGTTCAATGGTAATCTACAATTTAGCTCGATGATGTACAATCTAAGCATTATGAGAGAGACTCAAGCATGTCTACTTATTACTGTTGCGCAGATAAAATTAAGAGGCAGTTGAAGAACTCTGCAAGACACAACGACAGCCAGACAATTGGAATCATCACATACCGCTTGTCTAAATGCAATGCAAACTTCTCTCGCCATTTGCTTCTCAGCAGGTGTAAGCAAAACTGGATATCTCACCTGTTTAAAAAATAAAAATACTTGGATCAAATTTTGAACATCAGCATTCTACACCTTCCTGAAACATCAGTTACGATTCCTCTATATAATCGACAGCTTTCGGTACATTGCTAACCATAGATCCATTGTTCATGAAAAAGGAGCCACGTATTTCATATGTGGGATGGTTTGGTAATGATCAACAGACTTACTTCCTTCCCATCTGGATTCCTCATTACTACACCATCAACAACCGGTGACTTTCTTGCTTCAGCATGTGCATATTCGGGACCTACAGTGTAGACCTGTATTTCAGGGTAGAGTGTCAGTCGAAAACTCGTTAAAGCCAAGCTTGAACCAAAATGTTATCCAGACAAAAGAAAAAAAAAAAGCAAAAGAAGCTATTCCAGCTGGCGTTACGACAAGGAAAATATCCATTGAGTGAACAAACAGGTCAATAGAACAGCATAGTGACATTAACACGGCAACTTTCTAAACTTAGGAGACCTGTATACCAACAAGAGCATGAAAACACATTGCAATGTTGGAAGAGAAGTTAAGTAGCCTGGCCATAGAATAAAACAGAATTAGCTTTATCTAGAAGCATCTAGATGGCAACAAAATAACAACCTTGACATCAGTTCCCCCCGTAGGCATAAACTCCTCGTATATATAAGAACCTTCTCTCCTTACTCGTCTGACATCAGGATGAAATTCACTTGATCGATTCCCAACCTAAAACAAAAACTTGGGTCAGAAAGATATGAGGTACTAAAATTGCTAACCACAGGAATGTGCCACAAAATATTACAATAATATTCAACAAAGCAGTTCAATGCTAGAATAACCAATTTCTGCAGGAAGACATTAGGTAGTGAAAGTGCCAACTACAGTAGTGTACCACAGTTTTTTATAATAATATTAGGCCAAATTTAGTTTTCTGTAGAAAGAAGTAGTACCTTACGAAACAATTCTTTCATGCCTCCACCTGCTGAGCTGGGGTAGTATATCATTATACTATGGTCATCTCCTTTATAAGCATAAAGAATGTCAATTATTAGTAGACAATAAAAGAAATATCTGCAAATCAGAAAAATAATTAAGAATGGGATCAAGGCTGATAGCCAAAAACTAGTAAAGAAAATAATAGAAACTCAGGTAAATTACTGTGATCAAGTTAAAATCATATTTCTTGAATATTTAACAAGCACTCGGCCAATATTTACATACTACACATATGATCAAGTTAAACTATAATTTAAACAAAATATGATAAACAATTTTAGCTAATACCCCCAAAGTAAGAACAATTCAATGACAATGAATCAAGCTTAAATTTGTAGTTTATGGGTAGTTAAGAATGTTTCGGAGCAGATTCAAAAAGATAGCTTACCATTGACGGGCTTTTCGACAAATGGCTTCCAGAATCGTTCACCTTTAACGTCAACAAAATCTTCTTCCTCGACGAAATAATCAAGGTCTTGGTGTGGTTCATCTCTATTAACACAAGCATATCTAGGAACTGGGATGCCATACATCTCAAGATGCTATAGATGCACATAAATAGAACAATTTGTTAATTAGAGAGAAAGTATACAGCTCTTTTTATTAATGAAAGACGGAAATCTGAAGAAAATAAATGAGTGGGAAACATGAAAATGAAAAATGACATGGTGATTGAAAATGCACAAGTCAACTCTCACGTAGTCTAAAATTCATACCTCATACACCTTCCGGCGGTCATGAAGAAGATATTGCGGATCCAGTTCATTCACTAAAAAAGGACTGAATCATAGAAGTTTGAAAAGGTTACCTCAAAAGCCAAACTCAAATTATTTACTGAACAATCAACAAAAGTTGTAGAACTCACTTTCTTAAAGAAGAATATGCTTGAACTTTCTCAAGAGGATATCCAGAGGAATGGAAAGCAATCAAACAATCACAAATCGGCCAACTGAAACAGCAAAGTCCCTGGTTAATTTGTGGTCCAAGAACATAACTGTACTTGATAATATTTAACTAAACTTTCTCCTAATAAAGTAATCGATAAAAATGTTATAAATCCATATGCATCACGCGAATTAAAGATGATATAATACAGGAGAAAACTAAAAGTAAAAACGCTATTCATACATTTATTCAGAAACATACCTTTCTACTGGGTCTTCAAGAATGACCTTATCCCCAAAATGTATGATCTAGTCATAAAGTGGTAAGAAGGGGTCCATGAGATCACAAATAAAAAGGGAAATTAAAAAAAAAAAAAAAAAATACACCATAGAATCCACAGAGACAAAACACCAACAAATTGTGAAAACTTTACCCAGAAAAAAACATCTTCCAATAAAATTAAAATCACAAAGTAGAGGTAAAGTCTAATCAAAAGGCATCTCCAAGTGGGGAACAAACTACAGGTCCGATATCACCAAATGAAAATCTCAGAAACATGGAATCCTCAATCGTAAGAAAAATCAATCGAGAAAGTAAACTACCTCAAATTCCCCAAACGCCTGAATCCTGTCCATAATTTGTCCCATGGGAGCTGAGAAAACCTACAAATCCACCACGAACAATCTCTATAAGCGAGACTACGGCTTTTAAAAAAAAAAACAAACTCACCGGAGTATCAGATTCGTTAGAGGGAGAGGATTCAAACAAAAGCATCGAAATCTGTTCGTTCGTCGGAGTTTTAAAAACGCGAAATACGAGCACGAAAAGAAACAAAACCTCGGGGCCGCATTTCACCTTCTTTTCCATGACGCAGACTCCAATCGTTATCTTCCGATCAGCTTCAGCTCCTTCTTCCATCCCCATTCTCGCTTGCTCTATCTCCCGATGTTATCTACACGTAGCTACGATTGTTCTCTCTCTTTCTCTCTCGCAAATCAGAAAATTCACACAACACAACGAAAGATTCTATCTCAGAGAAAAGTAAGAACAGAGACTAAATCGTTTCGGTTTCGAGCAATCTCGGAATCATGGCCGCGACTAAGATAGGATCAAATTCCGTGAACAGAGATAGAAACAGGTTGAGCATGACATGAGAGAGCAATGCGAGATCTCACAGAGAAAAAGTCGAGGAGAGACGTTACTGAGGGAAACGATGATCACAGCTCACAAGCAGAGCAATAGCGATAGTGCGGCAAATAGCACGAGGAAAAAGAGAGAGAGAGGAGATTCAGGCGTCAGAGGCGTTGCTTTGAATTGAATTAAAAAAAAGCTTAATTGAATAGCATATTAAAGGTATATATAGATTGGGCTTGTGTTTGACAACAACAAAAAAATATATAGATTTGGCTTGTTATTATAATTAAGAGTTATTTAATTTAATAATTTAATTAGTCACCGACCCACAACTACTGGACAAAACTAAATGAAAATTGGGTGAAATATTGACTAGTGGATACGTAATATTCACGGTGTTCGTTTTTGGAACTACTAGGAGTAAAGTAGTTAATGACTAAATGAGTTGGTCAATAAACCGCGTTTTAAATTTCAGGTAATCAGAAATCGAAATGGTCCAATCCAAGAAAGAGCAAATGTTACGAAATATAGCAAAAGGAGTTGATATTTTATTTTGTGTTTTTTTTATAAGCTATAGAGTAGCATTTGTCTGTTGGTTGAAGCCAGAATTCAAAATATACTTTTGTTGACACTTGACACATGGTTCGTCCACTAATTATTTGTTTATTAGGTTAATATAGTATAAAATCTGGAAAACATAATGAAAACGAATAGGATCTAGAATATTCAAAAAGAGAATTTTATATTTCTTCTGTTTACAAAACCAGCTTTTCTTGTTCCAAAAGGTTGTATAAAGTTCATTTCCCACTTAACAAAAGTCGCATATAAATTCCATTACCATATGTATCATCAACAACCTTATAGGAGTATATATTTTTCCCATATATATATCGGTCTTCCTTAGACTTTGTGGTAAATCCATACCATACTGTTCTAACTCGTAACTAACACTATTACAATTTACAATCCAATACTCTGGAAACATTTTTTTTAGATTACATGATGTAACATTGACATGTTTAAATGTATTGGTATAGTAAAAATGTTCTTAATCGTAATTCATAAAATACTTGTATGCATTTTTCTTTGATACATATGCTGGATTTGAAGAACATCAACACCTAATCTCACTCCACTAGATGAAATTTTGTATAAAAGTATAAGGAATCAAACCGCCATTCTCTATCGGGCAATACTGGCAGTCTGGCATCATTATTGGCGATACACTAATATAAGTAATCAAAAACTAAATTAAATTTTAACATTAAAAAAAAAAAAAACTGTTTTATTCAGTAAAGCACCATCTAAAACTATAAACTAGTGTGCAAAGTTCAAACTTCAAACCATTGAAAACCTTATCGTAAATATATGTTGGAAAAAAAAAAGAGAGAGAGTTAAAACTCCACGTTTATGCATAATTAGCATAATCTTTAATCGAGTTACACATTCAATTTTGTTCATGGGTCAAACCTCCCCTGTTTATAAATACTCGTTTCAGTCTTTTTTTTTTTTTTTTTTTAACTCAATCGCCGATCACATGCCTAACAAACTCATATTCTTGATAGGCTCGTTCTTGATCATCACATAAGGCATCATCTTCTTGATGACATCGCAAGGCTCTTCTTCCGGTGCAGCTTGCGCCGCTTGCAGGAGTCAACGCCGTCGTTGCGCAGCTGACTGTATACTTCGTCCTTATTTCCCGGCGGATCGAGCTGACGACTTTGCAAACGTTCACCGTCCTTATTTGGTATTTCTTTCCGTTTTCCTCATTTTTTTTCTACTTGTTTAGTTATACGTTTTTCTTTTGTTGATCAAGAACTACATTAGTTATATGATTCAAACTTGAAATAAGGTTATAGTCCCGATCAAGAACTAACATGTGCCATTTGGTAAAAGATAATAAAATGGAAATACCAAAGAGTTAAACTGTTAACGACTATTTGGAGCGGGCTAATTTTTATTTAAGTTAAGAGCATTGTTAAATTAATGCATTTGTAGATGACTGTTGTTTTTTCTTTGATCTTTGTTGTTGTTGTTAAATATTGTGCATTAATTTATTTGATTAGTTAATTAAGACAACAGATCGTATACTATATAGTACGTATTTATAGAAAGAATGCATGGGACCAAAAAAGCTAGACTTTTGGCCTAAACTGGAATCTATCAATTTACAATTTCTTTTTAAATATTCTATTTAATTTCTGTACTAATGCTTTAATTTTTTGTTCTCAATTAGGTGGTAGCAGTGCAGATTCTACGACCATGGATGTTGACTTCCCATATCTGTAGATCTTTCCACACTGGGGATGTATCAGTCTCGATAGATCTTTCCACATATATTTTTGTATGAGTTTCTCTCTCGAGTAAAATTTCGTTCTATCTTCTATACAAAGAGTAAAATGCAATTTATACTTTCTTGAGAGTTGATGCGATCCTTTTACTTTTGTTTCAACATTTTTTCGTTTTTAAAAGTGGCTAGCGATATTTTCAGTAGGATTGACTCAAGTTTGATAGTATAAACCAATATAATCATCAAAAACTAAAATAGCTATTTAGTAAAACATCATCTTAAAAAATGAAATACTGTACGAAACATTGGAAATTTTATTTTTTAAGAAAAAAACATTGACAATTCTATCGTAAATGTATGTTAGAACTTTTAACAAAAAAATACAAAGAAAATACTATATGTTAAAACTCCATCGAATGTTTACGCTGAATCTTTGGTCGAGTTACAGAATCAATTAAGTTGTAGGGTCAAACAAATTCAACGTTAGCAAATTCAAGATTATATATTGGTCTGTTATAAAAATGTTACAAGAAAATTAAACGAGTTTCACACTCCACACAACTCACAAGTACTATATTTCCTTTTGAATCGAAATAATATATTTATTATATAAATGGGGGTGTGAAATCTAAATAAACAGAATCGATCCAAACTAGAACGACATTTGTTTATACTTTATAGAGAAGCTTTTTAAGTCTGACCCAGTTAGAGCTGTCAATGTAGACCGCCGTCTGCGGGCATGGCCCGATAGATATTGATGCGGGGCGGGTCTGGACACATTATTTTTTGTCCACGAATCGGCGGGTCTCGCGGTCTTGACCAGGCGGATTAGCGGGTTGTGCGGGTTAGACCGTTGCGGGTTGGCGGGCATGCGGGTGGACCGCAAGTGAAGCCTTTTACCTGGCAACAACTTTTGAGTTAATACCTTATGGATCTTCATCATCTTCTCTAACCTCCCAATCGTATCATGAATTGGACCAGAGATTGCATTGTTTTGCAACAACCTAAACCACAAACCTTAAGCTCAATAAGAAAAATTCAAAACTATAGAACAAGAATCAAACATAGCAAAGATAATGATACTTACAGAGATTGTAGATAGGTGAGGTTTCCGATTCTAGGAGACAACATACGAGACAAGCTTTGGCTTGGAAGTCCCATATTTCACTAAAAAAAAACAAGACAAGTCTCTGAGATCTATCTGTTTCTTTTTGCTAGTGTAAGAGAAGAGAAGACTCACAGTGCAGAGACATAACCATCAATTGCAAGTATGATGAATCAAATTCAAAGTATACAAACTCACACATGACTATGACTTTTTTATACCAAACAGTATGATGAATAAAATTCAAAGCATATAAACTCACTTCGACTTTGCTCTTCTTAGCTACACTATTCCAGCTCTTAGATTGAACATCTGTTCTCCACTCAATGTCACGACAGTTTATGATTTATAGCTGTGAAACAAGCTATATAAAATTATTTGACATTTGTACATGACTAATATGGATGTCAATGACTCAATATAATAAAGCAGTTCCACACAATATGCTGTAGCAACAACAGATGCTTTGGAATTTGGATCATATGCAGGCTGATAAAGTAACCCTTTAATATGATTTGACATCTGTAAAAGAAAATCATCACTAGAAACTTAAACGTTTAAAACTGTTAACAGATATCGACAAGCAATAGAATATTACCTCTACATCTTCAAACTTGTGTTTCTGCAAACCACTATCTTCTTATAACTTGAGAAGTCTAATAGAAAATGTAGATAAAACCAAAACAAACTTCAAAAAACAAAATTTAGTTCACTTGGTAAAATAGACTGAAACTCGATTATGAATTTAAGATCAAAGATTAGTTTTTGACTTAAAGTGTTTGCTAACCAGTGAAATCATGCTTGGCAAGAGATGAATTGCCTTTCCATGCTTCTTCGAAGTTACTTAGTTCGTCTGAAACAAATTGATTTCAATTAATTTTAGAGATTTACACACATGCAAAATTGTTTGAAATTGGAGTTCAATCAAGAGATTACAATCGATTGAAATCGATTTCAGCTTCCAAAACCCCAAAGATCGAAGATTCAATCGATCATGAGTTCAAACGATCAAGAGTTCAATCGATTTCAGATGATGAGGACTCAATCGATACCAAGAATTCAAGATTCAAGAGGAGAAATTATCGATGATGAGACCCGCGGGCCTACCCGCATACCCGCTTGTCTAAGCGGGGCGGGTATGGACACTCTAATTCACGGCCGCGGTCCTTCGCGGGCGACCCGCCAAGGTCTGAAGTTAAGACGGTCTCCGGCGGGTATAGACCATGCGGGTGCGGGCGAGCCCGTCTGACAGCTCTAGACCCAGTCACTAAAAAGAGATCCCTGCTAAAAATTAGTTCATTTAAAAAAAAAAAAAAAACCCTGATAAAAAGAGATATATATCTCTCACTCCCAGTTCTTGGCTTCTTGCTTCAGTCTCTTCTATAAATACTAATTGTTTCAATCTTTTTATTTTTAATTTTTTTGCTAGTCTCGAACGGAACAAACAAACAGAAAGAAAGAAACAGAAATCGGCGATCATGGCTAACAAACTCGTATTCATGGCTTCGTTGTTGATTCTGATAATCTTGATGACACTGCAAGGCTATTCCGGCGCAACTAAAGGCGGAGATGATGAATACAAGTGCGCCGCTTGCAAGCATCAAAGGCATCGTTGCTCAGCGGAGTGTGTGTTTCGTCCTTACTTCCCGGCGAGTCGACCTAAAGACTTCGAAAACTTTCACCGTCTATTCAGAGTCAAGAAAACCATGGGCATATTAATGAAACTGGAGCAGGATGAACGAGACGAAGCAGCGAAATCGATAATATTCCAATCCAATATCCGCGCTCAATTCCCCGTCGGTGGCTGCTTGCAAGTCATTTCGACTCTCAGTAACCAAATCGATCTCCTTAACGCTGAACTACATCACATCCGAACTCAAATCGCCAATTCCATTGCCGCCGCCACATACAATCCAGTCGCCACCGCTGTATTCAATCCCCCCACCACCGCCTTTAGTTCTTTCTCCGCCGAGGCTTCCTCGTCGGGATTGAGAAATCCTTCTACAAACCTCACCGACCACTTCACGGGAGTTCCCGCTCGCCATGGCACGATTGATTTTTTCTCTGGCGGAGGGCATTGTGGTAATTTCGGAGGAAGGGAGTGTGTGACTGAGACGAGGCCGTTAGAGAGGAGAACCATCGTCCAACAGTTTCTTCCCAATCCGAACAATCTCGGTTCGTGCCCTGCAGCTGCAAATTATAACGAAAATGCCATTGATTCTGATTTTGCCGATGAATACGAAGCCTTTTTGTTGGGTAACGACGATTATCAAATCCAGATTCAGCCTAACAATGATAACGAGTTACAGCCTGATGATGATTCCTTCGATGATTTGCTACGACCTTTCTTCCAAACTAAAGAATCCGGCGACAAATGGTACGTAACGTTTAATGATTATTTTTTTTTGGTCAAGAACTGCATAAATGATATGGTTACACTTCAAATAAGTATATATATATAATGGTAACTTATATACAATGGTATAGTGTTTGTATATTCCTATATAGTTTTTTAAAGAGTAGATTGTATATGTAGTGTTTATAACTTTATATATTACTAACAGGTGTCTTTTGGTAAAGATACTGAAATAGAAATATATCATAGACTTTGGAAGGGCTAAATTTGATTAAATTAAAAGCATAGTTAACTATATTGTAGATGGTATATATTTAACTACTTTTTTTTTTCAGTTAGTAACTTAATACTTTTTTTATATATATATTATTGGTTTAGTAACTTGATTACTTGATACTTGCCGGAGTTTTAATATATTTGATGTCATTCCTTAGTGACAAGTCTAAAGACCAACAGAGCATTATATTATAGTTAGTATGTATTTCAAGGAAGAATACGTGGGACCAAGAAGCAAGAATTTTAGCCTAAAATACACTCTTAATTTATAAATGCAGAACATCATATTCTATTATTTTGTACTAATGCTGATTTTTTTTTTTGCAATTAATTAACAGTCCAGAGTCTAAGAGGAAGGATGATGAATAGCCATTTACACTTTGGGGATGAATCGACCTCAAATAGAGAAGACCATATTTTTCAGTTAGAGTTACTCTACTTATAACTTTTTCGTACAAAAATTCTTTCTACTCATAATTCTCTTGTAGGTTATTCTGCCCTTTTCAATCTGTAAAGAAAAAAGAATATTTTCTATACGAAGTGTAAAAAATGCGATTTAGACTTTCTGGATAGTTTATGCGATAACCATTTTTGGTGGTTTAGACATTAAATCACTAAAATTGTTATGTTACATATATGATTTACAGAGCCAAAAACCAGTTCAGTGTAAAATCTAACACTTACGAAAGGCAATTTCATATTTTAGTACATTTATATTTCACACGTGGACTAGTTGTAGGTGTTTCAGTATGGGATTTCATGGATCTAAAGCCCATTAAGTCTACCATGTTAAGGGAGGGGCTAGCATTACTGATTAGTCAACTCATAGTCCTCTAAAAATTTATTTGGAAACTCAAGATTTTATAAATTAATGGTAACTTATTAAATGGAAACATAATGAACTTGAAAGACTAATTTAATGCTCTTCATTGATTCAAACCTACCTATTAAAATGTAAATCACTTTAAAACAATAACCATTCACCTACTTAAAAAAATTTGAGTTATAAAATATTAACAATGACCATTCACTATGATTAAATAGTACTATATTGTTCACAGGAAGAAACTTTGACCAGGATCAAATGTAAAAAAAAACTCAGATAAAACAAGTAGATTTTACATGTTGACCACATTTCCATTAAATATTTAACTAAATAAAACATGATATACTGAATAGTAAATCGTAATATAGTTAGAACATGTCATAAAATATAATATAAAATTCACACTATGTATTATATATAGAAAAATGCTATCAAAACAAATATTATAAAAATATTTATATTTATAGAAAAATATAGAACATACAAAAAGAACAGACCAACAAACGGAAAACAACACACCAATTCTTCATCTTCTCCATTTCGTAATTCGTACGGTTTTGAAGTCCAAAACCCAAACCTCACTCCAAGTCTCAAACCACAGCCACTAGAATAATCCATCTGAAAACACAGAGAGATTCTGTTATCTCTTCTTCATCTTCTTCGAGATCTTGAATCTCTGAATTGATGAAGCTTCGGCTTCGAAGATGAAGAAATTGAAGAGCTATTACATGCAAGTTCGTCACCAGCAACAAGCTGTAGACCGGAAATGGATTATTCCATTAGCGATTGGATCCATTTGTTCTCTGTTCCTCTTGTTGCTGACGAACTTAGCTTCGTTTTCTGGTCAGACTCGTTTGATTCCGTTTTCAGTCTACGGACTTAGATCCTCAGTGTTCGTCGAATCGAAGATAAATCCGTTGTCCGTCTCAGTATCCGTCTCCGTCACTCCTCCACCGCCACCACGTCTCGCGTATCTAATCTCCGGCTCTTCCGGAGATGGTCAGATGCTGAAACGGACTCTAACGGCGCTTTATCATCCCAACAACCAGTACGTTGTTCATCTCGATCGGGAATCTTCGCCGGAAGAACGATTGGATCTCAGTGGTTTCGTGGCGAATCAAACTCTGTTTCAGAGATTCAAAAATGTTCGGATGATTGTTAAGGCTAATTTCGTCACTTATCGTGGTCCAACTATGGTGGCTAATACACTTCACGCAGCGGCGATTCTGCTTCGTGAAGGTGGAGATTGGGATTGGTTCATCAATCTCAGTGCCTCTGATTATCCTCTCGTCACACAAGATGGTAAACAAAAATTTGAACTCTAAGCTTCATCTTTTAATTAGTCTCAAATTCAACTCTGTTTATTGTTTTTTTTTGTTTTCTCAAATCATTTGGGGATGGGATTCCAGATCTGTTGCATACGTTTTCGTATCTGCCTCGGGATCTCAATTTCATCGATCATACGAGCAACATTGGCTGGAAAGAGTAAGTAATAGTATAGCTTACACGACGACATTTTTGTTTTTGACAAAGTGTTTCTGAGATATATTTTGAAAAACAAACTTGTAGGTCTCATCGAGCAAAGCCGATAATTATTGATCCTGGTTTGTATATGTCAAAGAAAGCTGATGTTTTCTGGGTTTCACAGAAGAGAAGTATGCCTACAGCTTTCAAACTCTTCACAGGTGATTTCATTTTTGTTTTTTTTTTTTAAATAATCTTTCCAGTTTTGGGTTACCAACATATTGGGAATATGTCAAATGTAGAATACTTTTGGGTCTTCCTTAAAAGTAGGATCCTTGGATTTTCTTGAAGAACCATTGTTGTAAAAATTGATCTTAGGCTATAATGTTTTTTCTTGATGTGGTAAATAGGATCTGCGTGGATGATGTTATCTCGACCTTTTGTGGATTATTTCATCTGGGGATGGGACAATCTTCCTCGAATTGTTTTAATGTACTACGCAAACTTTCTCTCTTCACCAGAAGGCTACTTCCACACTGTGATATGTAACGCTAAAGAGTTTACTAACACAACAGTAAACAGTGACTTACATTTCATCTCATGGGACAATCCACCAAAGCAACATCCTCACCATCTTACACTCGATGATTTCCAGAGAATGGTGGATAGTAACGCTCCTTTTGCTAGAAAATTTCGTAGAGATGAGCCTGTTCTCGATAAGATCGACTCAGAACTCTTGTCGCGGGGGCACGGGATGGTCACTCCAGGTGGTTGGTGTATTGGAACGAGAGAAAACGGGAGCGATCCGTGTGCGGAGATTGGTGATACTTTGGTTATTAAGCCAGGTCTTGGAGCTAAACGGGTCGAGAAACTCATAACGTATTTGTTATCAGCTGAGAATTTCAGATCACGGCAGTGCAGGTAATGGGCAAATTTGATTTTTGTTATAGAGATGTTTACGGGGTTTTACAGAAAATGGAACCATAAACTACAATTGAGTGTATGTTGATGATCCGATACTTTTGATGGTTGTATAGAGAGAGATCTTTTGGATTTTCTTCCTTTGGGCCGTGAAGAAAATTTCATTATTGAATTTGTTTTATATTTGTCGACCCTAAAGTTTGAGACCTTTTCTAACCTCACAGTCACATCCCTATTATTGTTTAGGTCTGTCACATATTAGTCATGTCCTTTTTTGTCATGAAAATTCCAGACTAACATAGGTGTTTTTTGACACATGATTTTATTTATTTACATTGATATTGTTGTTTTAAATCTATAGCTGCCCATGTGAGTGTGACTAGGGGCAAATTACATGAGGGACGTTGATGGTCCTAAGTCCTAACTCATTTCATGTGAGTAGTGGCAAATATTTGGTTTGAATTTGACGTTATTAAATATTTTGCAAACAGACTTATAATTGTATGATTCCAAAAGGCTTTCATTTAGAAGCAAAATTATTCACATAGCCTTTTGATGTTTGAAGAACCTAAACCGAATAATGA
This sequence comes from Barbarea vulgaris, assembly GCA_963667165.1. Classification (NCBI taxonomy): domain Eukaryota; kingdom Viridiplantae; phylum Streptophyta; class Magnoliopsida; order Brassicales; family Brassicaceae; genus Barbarea; species Barbarea vulgaris. The sequence continues at coordinate 22,427,093 of OY763891.1, forward strand.
AAATTAAAGAGTTTGGCGTAGAATTCTCTATCACGGTAAAAAATCAAATTGTTACTCATCCCAAGTCCTGCTTCCAATCCAAAACTCATAGAACTGGAAAAATATTAACAAAATTAGATCACCAGACGTAAATACGAAGAATCACAAAGATTGTCTCTACCATATGGTTGCATTTTGCTGACCAACTGATACTACTATAAGTCTATAACAAATTAAAAAAAAAACCGGAAACAAGAATTTTTAAAAGAAGAAAAAAAAAATTAAATAGGCGTAACTTGGGCCTAATAAGAAAAAGCCAATAAGCAGAAAAAGCCTAATAAAACTCAATGGGCCTTTTAAAGTCCATAAATAATTTATAGGCCGAAAGAAGATTCGCAGAGACAGTTAATTTGGCGCGTTTATATATAATCTTCTTCCCCGAAAATTTCTAATTCATTCGTTTCCAACGTCAAGAAAAAAAAGTATTCATTCGTTTCCGTTTTGCTTTCGCCAGAATTTTCTTGTACGTGTATATATAATCGTCGGTGATCAAAGTGTTTCTGCTCTCAATTCAGAGATCTGAGCGATTTGTTACATATCTTCTCAGCAATATCTCTGAAAAATCAGGAGCACAAGAAAGTAAGTCTCATCGCGAATCTTGGTTTCTCTTCTTCTGCTTGCAACAATCTGTTTACCCTAATAGTTGATCTTTTTGATATTTACAGAAGCAATGAAGTCGAGTGGAGATGATAAAAACGCTTCTGGGTCTCAAGATAAACCTCCATTGGACTCCCCTGGAAACGAATCGTGAGTTCCCTTTCCAATGTTCAAAACCATAGCTTTCGTATCTTTCCTGTTCTATTCCTTTTAAATAAGTCATATAACTTCATAAAGTAGTTGGTTCTTGGCAAAAGAACTGATTTTGTTGGTGATCGTGGGTTTGTGTTGAGTTATAATGATGAAGGGTTGGATCAAATTGTTTTCTTGTTAAAATAGCAATTTTATTGTGTTATGGGATTGAAAATGTAAGTGGAGCTCGTTTGGTGCAGAAATGGAAATGCAATAAAGATAACCCCTGACCCTGAGGCTCTGATATACCAAGTAAAAGATGCGTTTCATGATCAAGAACACAAATATAGATTGTTCCTTGCCGTTTTGAAAGCCTATGGGGGTAAAAGGTAACTTTTACTTGTATGTTATAACGAGCCTGCTGAGTTTGCTTATAGAAGACATTCTACTTTCTTGCTATTTTCAGGATTGATGAGTCTACTATGATTGAACGAATAAAGGTGTTGTTTAAGGGGCGTAACGATTTGATAATCGGATTTAACACCTAGTTGCTGCCACCTGCATGGACTAAAATCCCTCTTGATGATGAAGACTAATGAAGACTCAACTATCATGGCATGGTCATGGATATTACATTTGTTATCATGAACGGGTACAGTGTGTTTTCACAATTGCTTTTTACATATATGGTGACAATATACAATCATGAGTGTATATGCTTTGTTATGGAGAAACATGTGACTCTTTATAGTTTGAAATCTCTTACCTATCCTTTTAATTTTCCTTTATTAGATTCATATTATTGGTTTAAATTTACAATTACATATATTTACTCATGTCACAAAAATATATGAAAGCAATATATTTCTGTTTCGTACTCTGTTTTCAAAATAGCGTATACTGCCCCAATTATGCAATTTGTTGTTTCAAGAAACCCAATCGACTACTGAAGATATGAGTTTGGTGTTAATCTCTTGTTTCCAATCCAATAACTCATGAAAAGGGAAATAAAACAAAGATTAGATCATCAGACTTAAATACTAAGAGCCACGAAGATTGTCTCCATCATATTGTTGCAATTTGCTGATCAACTGATACTATAATGAATTATAAAAAAAATCCGAAACAGAAATTTAAAGAGCTTCAATGAGCATTTTTCAGATGGATTGGCTGATTATAAGAAGAAAAGTCCAAATAAAATACTTAAATGGGCTTCTTTTAGGGCTTTTAAAGCCCACTATAAATTTATTGGCCGAAAGAAGGTTTGTAGAGACGGTTAATCTCGCGCGTTTATATATATATATATCTTCTTCCCCGAAAAATTCTTAATCATTCGTTTCCGTTTTGCTTTCGCCGGGATATTCTAATGCTTGTATGTATAATCGTCGGTGATCGAAGTGTTTCTGCTCTCAATTCGGAGATCTTAGCGATTTGTTTGAGATCTTCATTGCAATTTCTCTGAAAATTCAGGAGCACAAGAAACTAAGTAAGTCTCATTAGCTTCGTCGAGAATCTTGGTTTGTCTTCTTCTGCTCGCAACAAATTGTTTCCCCTAATTGTTGATATTTTTAATATTTCCAGCAGCAATGGAATCGATTGGAGATGATAACTACACTTCTGGGTCTCAGAATCAACCTTCATTGGGCCCTCAGCTTCGAAACGAATCGTGAGTTCCCTTTTTAAATGTTCGAAACCGTAGCGATGATCACAGAGACGATTCTTATCTCTTTGCTAGTAATATTCCTTCTTAATCTTGAAGTGTGGCTCTAATGGAATTCTAGAATTTTGTTGGTGATCGTGGAGACGTATAATGATGAAAAATCGGATCAATGTTAAAAGAGTAATTTCTCTATTGATCTTTGTGGGTTATGATGGATTGAATGAAATTGACTAATGTGTGCAGACATGGAAAAGGAAGAAAGACTACCCTTGAAGTTCGGTTCTACATACAGGAAGTTAAAGATACGTTTCATGATCAAGAATACAAATATGACATGTTCGTGGGAGTTATGAAAGACTTTAAGGCTAATAGGTAACTTTTATTTGTATGTTTTTAACCACAAGGTTTAATTATTAACGAGTTTGCTTATAGGCTACTACTACTTCTTGCATTTACAGGATTGGTACAGCCACTGCGATTGAACGAGTCAAGGAGTTGTTGAAGGATCATAACGATTTGGTTATCGGATTTAACACCTACTTGCCACCTGGATATGAAATCACTCTTGATCATGAGGAAGATGAAGCTACCTCCACCACCACTTGAGACTATTGAATCTGTCAACTATCATCCCAAAATACAACCAATGGAGACTATTTCGTTTTTACACAAATACAATCATTATTGACAAGTTAGTCTCTGTATTCACTTGTTGGTGGGTTTATCGAGTATGTGCTTTTTTTATCAATGGAGACACAAATTGATTGACTCTTAAGAGTTTGACCTTTTCTAATTTCTTAGATCTCTTTTAATTTTCCTTTACAATCATTATTCTTGTTTTAAATGTACAATTACTCACACATGCATTACTTCTGCTCAGAATTATGAATATGTCTTCTCATAGATTCTTAATTAAAAAAATCTCTGAAGTCTGACATGTGTATTTTTATTCAAAAATCATCACAGCAGAAGTTTCAAAAAAAACTATCAAATAGAATGTTGATTCAAAAAAAATCAGTTTCACAAAATATATACTCCCTCCGTTTCAATATGTAAGTCGTTTTAAGAATCATCACACATATTAAGAAAATTTTTACTTTTAAGAAAATATCTTATTTTTTAATAAAACATTAATTAACAAAATTAATAACTACAACCCTATTAAAGAGGAATGCCAAAAGTCACTAAACTCTCCGACAACAAAAATTATTTGCAAAAAAATGGAGCCAACTTTTACGTAATGAATTTGAAACTTAAAACTCAAAATTTTTCATTGGAGCCAAAGTTATACTCGTAAAGCTTTTTATGTTTATATGAACTTCAAAACAGAAATGGTTTCTAATTTTTTTCACTACTTCAAATTGTCATTTAAGTATGTCTTTACAAAATGATGAGAATGAGTTACTGTTTGATTTAAATGAAATCCCTCAAAGAGAAGAAAGTTTTAACAGTGACAATGGAGATTTTCCAATTGTTCCAGGTATTTTTTATTACACTAAATCTTCTTAAAGAAAATTAAATTTTCTTCCATTTTAGATAAAACTAGAGTAATTTTGTAGAGTACAAGATGAATAACATTTTTTTTGTTTTTTTTTAATTTTTTTTTGGCATAATGAAATTGGAGTTCGTTGCTTAGATTTTTCAGTTCCTATTTTTTCTCATTTTTGTTCTCTTTAATTAGTCCCACGTTCATGTATTTTTTGTTTGAAAATAATGTCTAATTGTTTTAATATTCCAGTTATTTAGGATTTTTTAAAATTAGTTACCATTTTGATGTTTACGTAGTCTATGTTTTTGTTGTTTAAAATAATTTGTGTATTATGTTTTTCTTATTTGATTTTTTTTTTAAATTCATTTTTAAAACAGAAAACGAAGATGTTTCTCAAAATGGACAATACTTGCGACAAACCAGAAAAAATCTTTCAAATGAGGAGCGATGGAAGATCTTCAATGCATTATTGAGGAGGAATATTAATGGAGATTTGGGAAAAACTATTACCAAAGAAGTTTCTAATCAATTTGGAGTGTCTATACGAACGGTGCAAAGGATTTGGCAAAGAGCAAAAGAAACAGTTAATAGCGGAACAGTGGATGTATCTCATAGAAGATCTGTAAATTGTGGTCGCAAAAGAATATTGCTTGACCCACAGCAAGTTGCCGATATTCCGTTACAAAGAAGAACAACTTTGAGATCGACGGCCATAGCTATGGAAATGAGTCTTACAACGGTATTTCGACGAAAGAAAGAAGGATTTATTCGACGTCATACCAATAGCATCAAGCCTCATTTGAAGGAAGACAATATGAAAGGTAGACTACAATTTTGCATCTCCATGTTGGATAAAAATACTCTATCTCATGAACCAAAGTTTGTTGATATGTACAATATGGTGCATATCGATGAAAAATGGTTCTATATGACGAAGAAGACCGAGAAATATTATTTACTTCCGATTGAAGAAGAGCCGCAACGTACATGTCAAAGTAAGAATTACATCGGAAAAGTAATGTTTTTAGCTGCAATGGCTCGTCCAAGGTTTGACGAAGAAGGAAAAGAGGTATTTTCTGGAAAAATTGGAATATTTCCGTTTGTTACTATGGAGCCAGCAAAGCGTCGAAGTAAAAATAGAGATGCTGGAACTTTGGAACTAAAAGCAGCAACGTCTATCAAAAGAGAAGATATAAAAGCATGTTTGATTGAAAAGGTTCTTCCGAGTATTCATGAAAAGTGGCCACGAGAAGATCGAGAGAATACTATCTTTATTCAACAAGATAATGCAAGAACACACATTTCGTGTGGAGATAAAGATTTTCAAGAAGTTGCATCAAAGAATGGTTTTGATATCCAATTGATGTGTCAACCACCGAACTCGCCGGATCTAAATATTTTGGATTTAGGATTTTTTAGTGCTATTCAATCGCTACAACATAAGGAGTGTCCAAAAACCATAGAAGATCTTGTTCGTGCGGTAGAAGAGTCTTATGAAGAATATCCCACGAAAAAGGTAAACCATATTTTTTTAACTCTTCAATCGTGCATGCAAGAGATTATGAAAGTTGGAGGATCGAACAAATACAAGATACCACATATGAAGAAATCCGCATTGGAAAAAGATGATCGGCTTCCTATACAAATAAGTTGTGATCTTGAATTAGTTCAAAGTGTGATGAATACACTAAATTCATCGGAGTAGTGAACTTACTGTTTTGTTTTTGTTCACTTACTGTTTTGTTTTTGATTAACGACATTTGTCTTTGGAAAAACATTTTATTTAGTGTATTTTCGTAATTTTATTATCTTCTTGTCCTTCACAGTTATTACTGTTCATGTTCTACGATTCATTTTTTGGCTTCGTCTCTTTTGCCGTACAAAAGTCATTCCAATTAGATTCTTTCACATTAATTATTACTCCTACTGGATACACTATTGATAATGAATTACTAATAAACTCGAGTATTTCTCTATAAAGTCCACTTACGTATACTATATATGCAAAAATGACATAGCTATTCCACCTCATTAAAAATAATTTTTTTTTTTCGGTGTCTTCGTTGAAGAGAAACTCTATATTCAGAGACTCTTGTTTTCTTACAATAATTTTGTGTGTTAGATATTCTTTTCCAAAAATTGATAAAAAGGCATTGAGGATATAAAGCTGAAGAAGTCGCTCTCCGGATAAAACATTTATTTTTATTTTTTAATCCAAGTAATGGGAACAGATCATGCATAGAAGCAATTTGTGACAAACACACTAAGCACTAGAAAAAGGAAACTCACATATAGAAAAAGAGAAAAAAAATCAAAACTAAAAATGATTTGGTAAATTAATCTTCAATATAGCCAAGATAGTGTCTTCCATTTCTTTGTCTGGATGAAGCTCTCCTTCGTAAAAATAAATCTTCTTGTTTAAATCAAAATCTCGAGGGTTGCTTGAACTTATTGGTTGAGTCGGTTGAACATTTTCTGATTTGATTTTTTTTGTTTCTAACTTTTCTTTTTGATCCATTTTAGTGTTTAGAAAAAACTTATTTTATTTTTAGAACTAAAACTAACAATGTGTCGTGATTTTATAGTGAGTCAAAAAAAAAAAAATTGTGGCTAATGCTGAAAAAAATTATGACTAAGAAAAATAATAAATGAGGTAATAAAATCTTGGAAACCATTTTTTTGACTTTTTCTCGTAAGTTGCAATAAATCTGGGAAGCTAACAAAACTAACGAGAGAGAGATATAAGCATTTAATTACTTTTTAATTTTTTAAAATAAATTAGTTTTTTTATAGGAGGAAGTCTTATATTTTGAAACAAATAAAAATCCCCAAAACGACCTATATACTGAAACGGAGGGAGTATATAATTTGGCTCTCATTAAGTATAAAATTATTTCTCTTTCATACTGTAATCAGAATAGCGTATACTGCCTATTAGGCAAAGTAATCACAGAGCCAAAGACCAAAAATTCAAAGATTGAAAAATAAAATTATTGAGATCAGAGTTTGGTTTAAAATTCTCAGTCACGGTTAATCTGAAACACGGACCAATTTGTTGCTCATCACATCCCTTTTTTCTTATTAAATATAGTAAATAAAATTGAAGAAAAATTGAGAAGAAGAAGAAGAAGAAGAAGAGTGGAAAAAACAAAATAGGATCATCAGAGACTTAAATACTAAGAATCATAAAGATTATCTCCATCATATTGTTGCAGTATTTGCTCATCAATTGATCAAAATCAGAATTAAGAAAAGAAAAACTGAAAAACGCAGAAGAAAGAAGCTGAGTGTGTATGAACCATAGATCGAAGTCTGCAATATCTTGCTCCTCTTTATAAAACTTCTTTGTCGGCGAAATAAGATGATGAAAACCCTAATTACTTTACCGAGAATATTTAATGGGCCTATTATCGGCCTTTTACCCATTTAAATTTTTAGGTCCATTGTCATATTTATGTCCCAAACAAAATAGAAAAAGGAAAAAAACATATATTTGGTACCGCTGAAACAACTCAAAAGACATCATATAGCCGGAAGTCTACAAAGGCAAATTCCGTCGTGTTCTTCATTGTTCCAAATTCTCTCTCAGTCGTAGCAACTCCTTTTTTTCTAAATCTCTCTTTTTCTCTTCTGATTTCGCTCTGTTGTTATCGGAATTCTTCTTCGGGGTTTGGCACAATCTTTGAATTTGATCCCCAAGTGTTTCCTTCTCGATTCCGCTCTTACTTGAGAGATCCGAGTGATTTGTTTCATCTCTTCCTGAGGTCGTATCTCTGGGGAATCTGGAGCGTCGTCAAGTAGGTTTCATTAACTCCATCCGAATTATCCTTTTTTTTTTTTTTTTTTTCCTTCTCTTCTTTTCTCAGTGATTGTGTTTTCTGTTTTGGGATTTATGGTTCACTTCTCTGCTTCTTTAAATTCAGATTTCAATTCTTATCCCTAATTAATTGATTAATTAATGATCTTTTGTGTTTTTTAATTTTCTCCGGCAGCAATGAAGCGGATTAGGGATGATATTTACTCATCAGGGTCTCAATTTAAACGTCCTTTGGGGTCTTCTCGCGGCGAATCGTGAGTTCCCTTTTTCGAAGTTCAAATCCACATTAATGTTGCTGAGGTTTTCGTGTTTCTGATGTTTGATTCCCTTTTAAAAGTCTTTGAATTTTTAGGTTTCATTAAAGAAGTTGGTTCTGTTTTTTTTTTTTTTAATAAGGTGTTATTGGTGAACTGGTCTGGTTACTGATCTTGACTTGCTGCTGCTTTGTTGTGAATTTCTAGATTTAGTTGGTGATCATAGGTTGGAAACTTAATTTTCATCCCATGCAATTATCTGACATTTTAGATTAGAGAAGTCTAATTTTGGTTCAAGACTATGTTTGCACGGAGAATCAATTGAATCCCTAGGAACAACTTCATGTCTCTATTGATTTTGGGTTAGGTCGTTGACCACTTGTTATTTACTAAGTAATTAGAGCTTGTTTGCCGCAGATATGGGCAATCTCAAATCCCTGGAAGTGGAGGCACTGGAGGAGGGAGTGACGGTGGAGTTAACACTCAGAAACTGACAACCGATGATGCTTTGACATACTTAAAGGAAGTAAAGGAGATGTTTCAAGATCAAAGGGACAAATATGATATGTTCCTTGAAGTTATGAAAGATTTTAAGGCACAAAGGTAAGATCTTTTTTTTTCTCCTATTAGATTGCATTTTTTAGCTTGATGGCATCTGGAAACATTTTCCATCTTCCATTTTCAGGACTGATACAGCTGGTGTGATTGCACGAGTGAAGGAGTTGTTTAAGGGGCATAACAATTTGATTTTTGGGTTCAACACCTTTTTGCCTAAAGGGTTTGAAATTACACTTGATGAAGAAGAAGCTCCACCAAAGAAAACTGTTGAATTTGAAGAAGCCATAAGTTTTGTAAATAAAATTAAGGTCAAGCAAAACTTTCATCGTATATCTTTTTCTTTTGAACTACCCTTCCACCTAGTCTCTCATTGTATATGTCCCTTGTTTATCATTGCAGAAACGTTTCCAGCACGATGATCAGGTCTATAAGTCTTTCTTGGACATCTTAAATATGTATCGGAAGGATAATAAGAACATTACTGACGTTTATAATGAGGTAACATCACACTGGAGTAACTTTATCTCTCCTATACTGTCACATTGAAAATTATCCATATTTAATAGCTCTAATATCTGTCTGTTAGGTATCTACTCTTTTTGAGGACCACTCGGATCTGCTTGATGAGTTTACTAGGTTCTTGCCAGACTCTTTGGCGCCTCATACAGCAGCCCAGTTACTCCGGAGTCAGGCCCAACGGTATGATGATCGAGGATCAGGCCCTCCTGTTGTGCGGCGAATGTTAATGGAGAAGGTTATTGGTTACATTTTCTCTTGGTTCTAAAATTGTTATCAGGTCTCTGGTTTCGGTGCTGATACGTTTTCCCTCATCAGGATCGCCGACGAGAAAGGGCTGTTGTTTCTCGGGGTGACCGAGATCATAGTGTTGACCTTTCTGACCTTAATGATGATAAATCAATGGTTAAGATGCACAGAGATCAGAGAAAACGAATTGATAAGGATAATAGAGAAAAGAGAAGCCGTGATTTGGACGATGGAGAAGCAGAGCAAGATAACTTGCAACATTTTCCAGAGAAAAGAAAGTCATCCAGAAGAACTGAGGGTTTTGAAGCTTATTCTGGTCCTGCCTCACATTCTGAGAAAAACAATCTAAAAAGTAAGTGGCCTTTAGTTATATGGAGAACCAACAATTTTTCTGTTTTTCTGGCTTCACAATTTCAGTGCTTTATACAGTAGATTAATGACATGCTACACATCTTCAAGCTATCATCATGTCCAGTATATAAGTTGATGGATTGCTGATTTTTTAAAATTATGTGAATAATAACAAGACGTTGATTTTATAATTTACTCGTCAACTGCTATGTTATGGTGCAACCGGCCTTTTCTGTTTTCTGATACTTACAGTATGATTTTTTTGTCCGTACTTTTATTGTTTTAGGCATGTACAACCAAGCATTTGTGTTTTGTGAGAAAGTCAAGGAGAGATTATGCAGCCAAGATGATTATCAGACATTCTTGAAGTGTCTCAATATTTTTAGCAGTGGAATTATCCTAAAGAAAGATCTGCAGAATTTGGTAGGTGTACAAATAGTTCTTGTGTGGATGGATTTGGTTAGATTTTGCTGTAACTCCACTCTCTTTCATTCAGGTTTCTGATCTTCTTGGAAAATTTCCTGATCTCATGGATGAGTTCAATCAGTTCTTCGAGCGTTGTGAGAGTATTGGTATTTATGATTGCCTACTATCATTTTACTAAATAAGTTCTGTAGCTGTTTCTGATCATCATCCTTTTTGCAGATGGATTTCAGCACCTCGCTGGGGTTATGAGCAAAAGTATGCAGCAGTCTCTTGCCTCCTTGTCTACGAGTATGCGTTTCTCTTGGCTTTCTACGTTATAGGGATATTATTAACACTGCTTGGTACACTTTTTGCAGATTCACTTAGCAGCGAAGAACATGTATCTAGATCAATAAAGGGGGAGGAAAAAGAAAGAGAACACAAACGTGACCTTGAGGCTGCTAAGGAAAAAGATCGATCCAAGGAAAAATACATGGGGAAGTCTATACAAGAGCTTGATCTATCTGATTGCGAGCGTTGCACTCCTAGCTACCGGCTCCTCCCTTCGGATGTAATAAGGTTTTTAGAGTTCTATATTGCATCCGTGGCATTTCAACTGTACTTACTATTTTATCTTATTCGCAGTATCCAATACCGTCTGTGCGCCACAGACAGGAATCAGGAGCTGCTGTATTAAATGATCACTGGGTTTCTGTCACTTCAGGAAGTGAAGACTACTCCTTTAAGCACATGCGCAGAAACCAATATGAAGAAAGCTTGTTTAGATGTGAAGATGATAGGTACATTTACAAGAAGTATTACTTATATGATAGCTTTTGTAGTCTTACGAAGTTTGTATGTTATGATTGTTGTTTACTTGCTTCTTGTTACAGATTTGAGCTGGACATGTTGCTGGAATCTGTGGGATCTGCTGCTAAAAGTGCAGAAGAACTGTTGAATATTATCATTGAGAAGAAAATAAGTTTTGAGGGCTCCTTCCGGATTGAAGACCACTTTACAGGTCCGCAGGCGTTTATTTACTGGGACCTATATTAGTGATTATAGATCTCTCTGTTCCACCTCCCTTACCCTGTCTTTGAGCCCTCATCTCTTTGGCTTACATCTTCCATTTTCTTATTGACTTATTACAGCCCTGAATTTAAGGTGCATAGAGAGACTTTATGGCGACCATGGTCTTGACGTGACAGACTTAATACGTAAGAATCCAGCCGCTGCACTTCCTGTGATTCTAACTCGATTGAAGCAGAAACAAGATGAATGGACAAAATGCCGTGAAGATTTTAATGTGGTCTGGGCGGATGTGTATGCGAAAAACCATTACAAATCGCTTGATCACCGCAGCTTCTATTTTAAGCAGCAAGATTCTAAAAATTTGAGTGCAAAAGGTATGTAAATTCTTGGGACGTGCTCAGTCCATCCGCTAACTTGTATATAAGTAACCAAGGCGAATCTTCCTCACCTTTTATTGCATTTTACTTAGTTGTTCTCATAATCTTTTATTGCATCTTACTTAGTTGTTCACATAATCTTTTATTTGATCCTTGGTTGAATACCAGCGCTGGTGTCTGAAATCAAGGACTTGAAAGAGAAATCTCAGGAAGAAGATGATGTTCTTCTGTCTATTTCTGCTGGTTACAGACAACCAATACTTCCTCACCTCGAGTATGAATATGTTGACAGAACTATTCATGATGACCTGTTCAAACTAGTCCAATTTTCTTGTGAGGAGATATGTTCTACAAAAGAGCAGATCAGTAAAGTTCTGAGGCTCTGGGCTAATTTCTTGGAGCTGATGCTTGGTATTCCACCCAGGACCAAGGGGTCAGATTCTGTTGAAGATGTTGTAGAAACCAGGCACCACAGTGCATTTACTAGTGGGGAAGCTAATGTGAGTTCTGATGCGATAGGTTTGGTTTCCAGGCAACTAAAATTTGCTGCTAATGGAGATGAGTGTGCTTCATCTGGGGTCTCCAAACATGGTGGGACTGGTGTGTTGAATAAGGATTCTTCAGGGAAAGAAAATTGTAAGAATGGTGATCCTGCTAAGAAAGATGTTGCCACCTGTTCTGCTGTAAAACCACAAAAAGATCAAGAAATTGGAAATGGAGCTGATAAAAGATCTGGAGATGTTGATGAAAGAGTAGCTACTTCAAATGCATCATTCCCAAGTGCAGTAGAAAACAATAATGGTAAAGTAGGAAGCGGAGATTTGTCAGGTATTTGCAGGATTGAACTTTAATTTGTTTTCTTCAGTTTTGGGTGCAATACCGACCTTGACATGTCGGTGATTACTTTTGTTTTTAGGTTCACGTGGCATTTTATCCAAACTAAGTGAAGCTATAGATATCGCTGATACCATTCAACGTACCCAGGTACTGTACTCTGTTTTACATTTTAACTATATGTTCTTGCGTATTCTGCTTTTTTATGAGATCTTTCGACCATTCTCACCGTTCCTGGCCATTTCTTCTAGGGAGTTGATATTGGCAACACTTTAGTTTTAGCAAATGGAGTGCAGTCAAATGTTTCTAAAGCCAGCAGTAATTATGATGAATCCAGTGGTCCATCCAAAATTGAGAAGGAAGAAGGTGAACTGTCACCTGTTGGTGATTCCGAAGACAACTTTGATGTCTATGAAAATCATGGTTTGAAGGCTACCGCCAAACCAGAACATTCAGTTGAAGTTGAAGGAGAAAATGATGATGATGCTGATGATGAGGATAATGATGATGCTTCAGAAGCTGGAGAGGATGCGTCGGGAACTGAATCTATTGGTGACGAATGCTCACAGGACGATAACGGTGTGGAGGAAGAGGGTGAGCATGGTGAGATTGATGGTAAAGCTGAAAGTGAAGGAGAGGCAGAGGGAATAGAGTCACATCTTATAGAAGAAGACAATGGGTTGCTTCCATCGTCAGAACGTGTTCTCTTATCGGTTAAGCCTCTTTCAAAGCATGTTGCTGCAGCGGCTTTGCTTGATGAGAGAGAAAAAGATTCCAGAGTTTTCTACGGGAATGACGACTTTTTTGTTCTTTTCAGGCTTCATCGAGTGAGTGCAATCATTTCCTGTGATTTGCTTTCTCAGGTTAAAGACTTAAAGTCTGAAAACGTATTTTGTACCTTGAAAAGTTTTACTAATTCTTTTTAATTGTGTTTGGATTTTTCAGATCCTGTATGAGAGAATTTCGTCTGCAAAAAATTATTGCACAGGCAGTGAAATGAAACCAAGAAACACAAAAGATACTTCACCAGATCCTTATGCAAGGTACATTCCTTACCTAATCGATGTAGATATTCAATTGATCCAATCTACTATATAGACTATGCAGGTTCTTTATTCAATTCAATAAAAGAAACTTAGAAACTCGTGTTTGTATCTTGTGCAGGTTTATGAGTGCTCTGTTTAGTCTTCTTAATGGCTCATCTGAAAATTCCAAGTTTGAGGATGAATGCCGAGCCATTATTGGAAACCAGTCATATGTGTTATTCACCTTGGAAAAACTGATATACAAATTGGTTAAACAGGTAATTATCACCGGCTTTGTTGGTTTAAGGTTTGATCATTTACTTTTCAGACATTGTATTCCTTCTAAAATCTGACTTCATCTGATCTATTACAGCTTCAAGCTGTTGTAGCTGACGATATGGACAATAAGCTTCTTCAGTTGTATGAATATGAGAAATCCCGGAAACATGGGAGGGTGATTGACTCGGTGTATTATGAAAACGCTAGGATCCTCCTTCATGAAGAAAACATTTATCGCTTGGAATGCGTAAGTACCCTAAACCAGTTCTCATTTTTCTCTCCCATCTCTTTATTGAGGAATTGTGATTATTCATTGACCACCCTGAAACTTGTTTCCTTCATTTTAATTCTACGCAGTCTTCCTCTCCACCTCATTTGTCAATCCAGCTTATGGATAACATAATCGAAAAGCCTGAGGCTTACGCAGTTTCCATGGATCCCACTTATGCAAGTTACATGCAAAATGAGTTTCTCTCCAACTCTTCAGGGAAGAAAGAGCCACAGGACATTGTGTTAAAAAGGTATATTGAGTTTCAGTAGCTTTCACCTGCCCCTATTCACAGATAAATCATATTTCTTGCTGTAGAATTTGCTACAGTTTCGTTACTTTTGAATGATTCAGAACCTTATTCATAAACCATTTCGTTTTGCTAATTTATTTGTCCAGGAACATGCGTGGATACGCTGGTCTGGATGATCTTGCAGTAGCTTGCAAGGCCATGGAAGGTGTAGATGTAATTAATGGCCTTGAATGCAAGATGTCTTGCTCTTCCTACAAGGTAACAACGATTCTGGTCTTAAAACAAACTGGTACGAGTTTCTTGTTTTTAAAATCTAGTCTCTTATGTTATATTCATAACATGTCTGTGTTATAGATTTCCTATGTTTTGGACACGGAGGATTTCTTCCACAGAAAGAAGAAACAGAAGAAGAGTAACAACAGCTTGTCACAGAATAGAATAGAAAGATTCCATAAGTTTCTCTCAGCATCAAGATGACAACAACAACAAGAAAGAACACCTTTTCTCTTTTACTTCAACACACGAGGAAGGTTAGAGTCGGACCAAGTTCTCTCTGCAACTTACCCGGGAAAAGATAGTTTCAATATTTTCTTGTTCTATGGAGAAAGATCCTTGCACAGTGGGTGTGTATTTTCATATTTTAGGTTAAAAAAATGTATGCTGTAAATATTGGAAACGCATACATGTTTACTCTCTTGGTTTGTATTACATACAACATAGATCTGTTCAAAGGAGAGATTCTTCTTCTTTTTATATAAATATGATTTTCAATATTCGATTCAATTTCTTCTCTTTCAAATTCATTCCTCAAGAACACTAACTACATCTCTTCTCAAAGCAAAATCAAGCTGTTGTAATCAAATCTAAACTGAACTAGCTAATCTGGTCAAAGCTCTTCAAGATGGTTCGTACCTAATGATTCTTCTCGTCTCTAACTTTGCTTCAAGAGCCTAGCTTCCTTTGCTCTCTCTTGCTTTCTATTCGTCCCAAAACGAATATCCATGTCCTCTCACAACCTTTCTCACCTCAGGCTGCTGGAGAAAGTTCTCATGTCTTTCAGATTTCTTCACAATACCTTCTTTATCGACATCCGAAACAATCCCTTGCGAATCTACTATCCGCTTCTCTGCATACTGTTTTCCTGAGAACCAACTTTGAATCATATCTTCAACTTTGTCATTTGGTCTCATACCCTTTTCCTTCATCTCTTTATAGTACCCATACGCTTCTTCTATCTTACCATTCAAAAAAAGCCCATGTATCATCACAATGTATGAGCTAAGGTCCGGACCAACACCCTTTTCCTTCATCTCATCCCACAACAATAACACGTTATCGAAATCGCGCCACCTACATAACTTACGGATCAACATAATGTATGTATCCACAGTTGGTTCACAACCCATCTTTCTCATTTTAGCTAATAGCTCAAAAATCTCATCTCCTGTTCTAAGAATCCGCATAAACGCATGGTATGTGCGGATTGTTGGGAATAGTCCTTTCTTCAGCATCTCATCGAAAACCTGTTTGGCCTCTTCGGTTTTTCTAGCCTTGCATAAAGGTTTGATGAGAGAGTTGTACGTAACAACATTTGGCTCCATCCCTTTCTCCTCCTCCATAGTCTTCATCAAATTCCTCGCCTCGGAGACAAACCTAGCTTTGGCAAGAGAGTGAACCACCGCATTGTAAACTTTTCTATCTGGCTCTATACACTCTTTCTTCATCCGATCAAAAAGTCTGAGAACCTTGTTCAAGTTACCTCCTTTAGAATAGCAAGATATCAAGCTTGAATAAGACACAACATCGTGTTTGACTCCAACATTTCCCATCTCCATCCAGACTCGTTCAGCCTCCCGTGGGCTACCAATCACATTACACCATCCATTGAGAACTATGTTGAAACTTTTGGCATCAAAGGGATACGTATCCTTATTACAGAAGATCAAATGCTCAGCATCTGAAACATTCTTATATCTACAAAGAGCAGAAAGCAAACTCTGAAAATCATCAATCCCCATTTCAAGTTTGAATCTTTTATACGCGTGGAAGGTGTTAATCGCTTTCCCAACATCATGTACTGCACAATACTTCCTAATCATGATCAAAAGTGTCTGTGAGTTCACAAGAGAAGGGCTAAACTTTCTCATCTCATCAATCAATGTCCAAGCTGTATCAAACTTCCTCATTTTACCAAGAATCGAGATCATCGAGTGATACTCACGAACCGAACGAACATAACCTTGCTGCTTCTCTGCCCAAACAAAGAAAGTGAAAGCTGTCTCCCAATCATTACGAACTTGTGAAAGAATCTCCACAACCAATTCATTTGATGGCTTCACATCAGATTCCTCAAGCTTGTTTCTCAGTTCCTTCCGATTATTCCCACAATCTTTCAACAGTTTCACAATCGTCATAACATCCTCTGAAACAACAACTTCATCACTTTTAACACAACCAAGATCAAGCTCAATCTCTTCCTCACTTTCATCATCCTTCTCATTGTTACTCTGATTAAATCCCACTTGATCCGTATCAGCTTTGGAAGTAGAGAACATAGAAGAGAGAGCAGAAGGAAGCACAAAAGCTATGGGAGGTTCCAAATACGGTCGAAAAATACATTTATTGCTCGAATTAGACAAAACATTAGTAGATCTCAAACACGAAACTACAGGAGCTCTAAAACTGGACAGCCTTGATCTAATAACGAAGATTCCTCTCATTCCGAGAAACTAAAACCAAAAGAAGAACAGTAGCTGCAGAGCTGAAAATAAGTCACAGGTTCTGTTCTGCGATTATACAGACCAAAGCTCTTCACTTTAGCCACGATTTTAGATACCCAAACGATATTTTTATGATGTAAACATAAGGAATCGACAACATAAAGACTATTGAATCCGACAAGTTATTAACTTGAACAACATCTGAAGAGACTGTAAAGGAAGAATCAGGGGTGAGTGATGATAGGCGCGTGAGACGAATGAAGTTTCATGTATGGGCTGCTTCTTGCATTTTAATTTACTTGGCTAATTAAAGCCTATCTACTTTATTAGGCCCATTAATATATTTTTGTAAGCCCATTCAGGTTTTTTTTTTTTTATCACTATCAACCGGTCAACTCAACCGTCAACGACTCAACATAAGAAATTTGGTAAGTTAATTTTGACCATGTTGGAATCACTTGACTGTATTTTTATAAGACGAATATTTTAAAATAATAATTAAGTGACAATACCATCAATGTGATTAGGTATGATTAAATTTTATTTAAATTCAACCAATTTTTTTTTTTTTCCTGACATTTTGGATATTTGAATCTATCTGAAATAAACCCAAACTAAAACCAAAATTTTAAATATCTGAATGGATCCTAAACTCTAGACTGATCAAAGGTTATCCATGAAAGTATGTTTTTCCTTTGAGTTTTTGACTTAGTATGAGAACTTTTGGTAAGTGAGAATTAAACAACAATTTTTATTGATTCTCTAAATATCCATAGAGAAAAAGGGACACACAAACGCAGAGTGCCTTACGTTACAAGGAAATTAACAATTACTTTGTAATTAATTAACATCACATGCAGCCTTAAAATCACATTGAGCCTTTAAATTACATGCAGCCTTAACGAGTAATAAAATGTACCGGTTTCCGGGGAAAATAATCGGTAAACAACCGTCGGCGAGGCTATCGATAAGGTGGCAACATTCCTTACCCAAACCTTTAAAGTGTCCTTTTAAGGCATCTTTTACGGCATCAAAACAACCTTTAACGTTCTTTATTGGCGACAAGCAGTCTTCCGGACTTGGTATCGGCGCCTCATGAGCGTCGGATCGATGACGACAAAGCAACGCCATGATCAGAGATAGAAAGAAGAACATCACTTTTATCTGTTTGGTTTCCATTTTACTATGGGGTTTTGCTTTGTGCAATTGCACTGGATTTTTAAGATCTTGTTGTGTGTCTGAGAAGTGGGGATGTTGTGTTTTTTTTTTATAGGGTTCTTACAGAAAAAGGTGACTTTGACTCAAATATGAGATTTCACCCTATAATAAATATGTTAATCAATATCTTAACATATTTATTCTTTTCAATACAAAGATATTTTAGTAATTAAAAAATATTACTGATTTGTTTAGAAATCGCATAAATTGATGTTGACTTACATAAATTTATATTTACCATGATATTGAAGTTACAAATCAATAAAGTATTAGAAGGAAAAAAAAAACATAAATTTATATTATTAAAAAAAAAAACTTTTTTCATCTGATTAATATTAAAATTTTGTGATAAAAAGGAGAAAAAGAATGATGTGGTATAGAATTTGATTTGGTAAATTTTATCACAACCTATTTTTAGTGAAGGATTATGGCACAATTTGAGTTTACATATAAAATAAAAAGATAGGGTTTCACGGGAAAAAAAAAAAACCTAAATTGGTCTGCTTTAAAATGAACCCTGGTTTCATGAATCCTCAGATGATAATTCTTTCTTGATCATTTTCGAGATCTCCGATATCTGAGGGGGAAAAAAAAATCAAAAGAAAAACAAATTTGCTACATAGAGATTACTTGTGAAACAATCTACTCTTTTTTTTTTAAAAGAGAGGGTAACTTACATCTGAGTAATTGCAGAGAAGCAATGGATGTTGATGAAATGTGCAAAGTGTTTTCTGGAGAAGCTTTACAAGCGAATCAACTTGATCTCCAAGAAGATCAACCTGCAAGTTTCCGCAGTTTCTTATGATCAAATTGAAAACTGTTGATGAAATCACAAACTGGTTTTACCTCAGTTTCTGCCTTTTTGAGATTCTCAGAACTAAGAACAAAAGCTCTTCTATAAACTGATTCTTTTCGTCTTAACTCTGCTATACAATCTATCGTTGAATCAATCTTTATCTCCAAGTTTTGTAACCTCGAAAGAGAAACAAAAGATCATTAATTAAGATCCAAACATAAAGTTTTGACCTTTGTCTTTTCAAGAACCCTTTTTCTACCCACCTGAAAGTGACCATCTTTAACATCTCTTGAATTTTGAAATCAAAATCATCATGGACTGAAGAAATTTCCAAGAAGGCTCTGTTTCCTTCTTCCTCAATCATTCGTCTATTGTCTGCTTCAATCTTTTCATGATTCTTCACAGTCTCTGAAACTTCTCTTAGCAACTCTCTTACAATAATCCAATTCAGCTCTTGTATGAATTCTTCATCTTCATGAAGAATTTCAGTATCTTTTTCCCAATTCAAATTCTCTACACATTTCATACATTTAAGCCCCGGTTCGATCTTTTCGCTCTTGATCTCCTCTTTCTCAGCTTCTCTATTGTTTGTGATCTCATCTGTTATTAGACCTTTGAGCAAAGTCAAGTAAATATCTTCCAATACTATTAACTTCATCTCTGCATCTTCGTTCTCCTCTATCGCATTGTCTGAAAACACCGATCTATTCTTATGCATTTTCATCCAAACATCATCCAAATTTTCATCCATTACCACTTCACAATCATGATCATGATGATGATCATATATATTATCATCATTAAACAAATGTTCGAATAGGTCAGTGTTAAGACTCATCAAGCTATCAAGACCTGAAACTATATCATCAATAGCTCGCTTCGAGCTAGAGATATTGCAGCTCTTCTGTCGTTTAACAGACTCGATTTTGGGAGGAACAAGCTCTTCGCTTTTCCTCCTAATGATTGATTCATGACTCTTTATCAGCTTTGAAACAGGATAATTTCTCGAATCTTGTTCTTCTTCTTCTTCTTCATCTTCTTTTTCAACTTTATCGTCAACAATTTTACAATCTATTGAAGATAATGATGTTGTTGCTGCTATTGCTACACATGATCTAGGAGATGATGATGATCTATGGATTATGATCTGACCAATCTGAGATTCTAAACACTCTACCTCTCTACGAATCGAACAGACCCGATCTTTAAACCCCGATTCATAATCTCTCACAACCATCATTACCTTCTTCATCTTCTCCTCTAAACCATTCATGAAACCTTTTATCAGTAATGCCATTGAATCTCTCTCAATTGACCATCTCCAACTCTGTTCAATCGGACCCAATTCCGACAAGAATATGGCGTGATGCATCTTGTTGAAAGCAAGATCCATTGTCCCTTTCAAAACATCGATATCAACCCCTGAAGGATCCTCTGTTTCTCCTCTCAATTCATCGTACTCTGTCTCAAGCTTTTGTCTAAGATTCATCACTTGTTGATCCACAGAGCTCTTCAGCTCAGAAAACTCATCTTCTTTGATAAAATCCCCAACCTCATTGTTACTTCTCTTTCTCTCAAGATCTTGCAAATGAACCAACTCTGTTTCTTTACTCTCCAACACGTTTCTTAGACTCTCTTGATTCTCAGACATCTCTAACAACTGTCTGTCTTTTTCAAGAATCGCTAATTCGGTCTCTAAGAGACGATGGTGAAGTCTGTCTTTGATCACTCTCAGATCGCGAACCACTTCCTCGTGGTTGCTCTCCAGTGTATCGGTCTCTTGTTGGACGAAATTAAGACAGCTCTGCAGCTGTAACACAGCGAGCTCGTAGAAAATGGAAATAGCGTTGAGTCGAAGGAGAAGACCGTGTTTGGTTTTGATTTTTTCATGAGCTTTGTCCATTGCTTGTTGTACAAGTAACATCATTGTCGAATCCGCCATTGAAAACTTCACTTTCCCTTCCACTTCCTTCATTATATCTTTCATATTTCTTCAAATGGCGTCCCCAAGAGATTAAACTTGTAAAAATCTCTAACTTTCTAATTTTCTTTTGTTAACAATCTTTCTCTAAAATTAAGGATTTTATTTGACCTATTCTCGAGGATCACGAACAGAGCGTTTTTGTTTACTAATATAAAATTTGAATTTCGACTAGTTATTTATATATATGAAAACTAAGAATTTTGGCTGGAGTTGTTAAGCATCTCTACCACAGTTGACTGTGGCGATTTCAGATCGTTTCATAATCCAATCCAAAATATCTCCAAACACCAAATCGACGTTCTCTTCCGATTCTCCAATCAGCTGATGCCACATCCCTGGATAAATCTTAATCGTCTTGTCTTTGCTACTTGATCTCCGGTAAAGCTCCTCGACGGAGGCCGGATCACAAACGACGTCATCTCCACCGTGTACGATCATCAACGGAACTTCAACTTCTTCAAATCTGCTTTGAAGTTCCTCACAGACTCGTACGAGCTCGTATGCCGTGGCAGCGCGTGGTCTACCAACGGTTCTGTTAGGGTTAGAAAATGCGAGCCTCCGTTTCCATGGCTCCTTGAATGAGACCCCAGCGATGGAGCCACGAGTAGGGACGACACGCCAAGTGGGGATGAGAGTAGCTGCTAGGGTTAAGAGGTGTTGTAACGGCCACGGAGGTTTGAATTTGTGGCTGATCGAACACATTGCGCCGCTGAGGATAAGACCGTTCCATTGATGTTTCTGGCGGAGGGTTATGTAGAGAGCGATTGCGCCGCCGAGTGATTCCGAGTAGAGGAAGGAAGGGAGAGAGGAGGAGGAAGAGTGACGGTTACGGAAGTCGTCAAAGAAAGAGATGCAGTCGTCTACAATGAGGTTAATGTTTGGGATATGAGCTGTTAAGCCATCGGAGAAGCCATGGCCTTGGTGGTCGATGGCGCAAGTGAGGAAACCGGATTTAGCGAAGAGGATAGAGGTAAGTTGGAGGAACCAGCTGGATTCGCCGGTGAAGCCGTGGACGACGGCGACGAGGCCAAGTGGTGGACGGTGGAGTGGAGTCCACCATTGGGTGAAGAGTTTGAGACCGGTAGGGTTGGTGACGTAGGCGGAGGAATGAGTGACGGAGTGGCGGGAGTAGAAATCGGCGGCGGAGAGAGAGCCGAAGGGGCTTGAGGTATTAGCCTCGGAGACTGGGTGGAGTACCATATTTTAGTAGTGTACCGTTAAGAGGTTTTAAATTCGTATATTTGAAGGAAAATAAAAAAAAAAGAGTACAATGCTTCTTGTGTGACTTGCTCAAGTTAACTAACTACCGCTGTTTTTTCGGTTGGTTTCGTGTTCATAAGAATCTCTATTTTTTTTTTTGGGTTATGTTATAAGTAAAGTTCTTCTACCTATTTCTTCTTCAAACAAAATTTACCTACCATCTAACTTTATTTTTTATTCCTCAAATCATATGTTCAATCCAAATAAACCAGACGGAATTAAGAACCGATAACATTTGTCAATCAGGGTTAATACAATATTTAAAAACTATATTTAAAAAAAAAAAATCAAATTTAAAGTAAATCAGTATCAAACCGATCCGTATTAAATTAAATTAAATATACTGAAATAAATAAATAAATAAAATTTGCCTTGTGTAATTATCATGCTGGGATATAAATAAAATTCCTTTTTAAGCATGATGGGGTTGGTGAAGTGAGTACACGTGAGAAATTCGACTAAATTAATCAACCACCTACTTGAAGAACAACGTATAGAAAGAAACAGTCAAATAAGTTGATTAAAACAGATCAATGAATAAAATTATAACAATGATACACAATTAACATTAAGATCCATTTAAAGACATATTTATATAGCCAAGAAGACATGGTAGGATCTATTCACAAACAAAAAATGAAGATGCATTATAAATCCTGCTGGTAAGAAATCCTTGTATATGATTTTACCTTCAGAAGGTATAAATTCCAAATGAAAGCAAAAACTACTCTATGAAGGACTTTCTACTTCTACTGATCCTTATTTCCTTTGTCAATAAACTTTGTTTAGCTAAACACTATATGGACATTTAAACCTAATTAGAAGAACTTAAAAGAGATGGAAAATTGCAGGGGGCATTGATAGATAATAACTTAACGATTAGATTAAAGAAATCAAAATGGGAGAGAAGAGGAGAAGAATATACATATTGGTGTTTTTTTTTTTTTTTTTTTTTTTTTGTTTCCTTTTTCTGATTCTCTAGTTTTACAGCAATCCAACAACACAGCTGAGATGTAATCTATTCTCCAAACCTCTTAAATGATGCCCCAAGAGCATGCACCTGAAATGAAACAGACCATCGATGAGATTAACAAGCTCTGTTCCAATTATTTGGGCGTAAGAGAAGATAGACATTACCAGAAAAGGAGCTTTGCAAGGTAATCCCTGGAAGTGCCTACTTTTCTACCACTTCCATCACCACCTTCTGTAGTCCTTATGACAGAATCTTGCATGAAATTTGAAGTACTCTGGTCTTCGAAGAGCCTTTGTAGTACGTTTTGAACAAGTTGGTTCACAATCTCTTCCACTTCCGGTGAAGATAGTTGAGATAACTCAGTCACCTGTCAATATATATATGAATCTAGTCATCAGACTAAGGATCTTGTGACTGAGAATAAGAATCAAAGAAATCTCAACGTTTAGTAGTACCATCTCGGGATCTAAGGAACGCAAATACTCCAACAAATCATTCTTGTTTCCTTTCTCACATTCTATCCGTAAAGCCTTCTTCTTTTGTGAATCTAGCTCCTGAAATATACATTAGGAATGAAACAAGTATTAGGGCTTAAAAGTATTCACAACCAAGATATAAACCATCTTCCATGGAAACAGAATCAGACTGTAGACAAGGATACAGAGAATGCAAAAGACAATACAAACATAGGGAAGAAGACAAAAGATCTTCACAAGCCTGCTCTGCTAATTCAATCACGGACTTTACTTGGACTACAACCAAAATTCAACTAAACTACAGCAAAAACTAAGAAACAGGAAAGTGAGACATTTGAGATTTACCTCTTTCACTGTAGCTAACTCAGACTGCAAATGCTGAATATAGCTCAAAGCTTCCGGTGACAAGTCTCCAAACACCTGAGGACTCAATCTCTCAAAATCCTCAACACAATTCCCTAAATCCTCACCACTCACTCCCTTCTCTGAACCAAATCTAACACTATCTTCTGAAGATTGATCATCCTCCTTTCTAGGATCAATCGGAATATCAAAATTCCTCGTCAGTGATACACGATACTCCGCATTCCACAACGTATACCTAAACCCACAAAACCAAAGAAACCACCAAATCAGATTAAATCAAAATCTATATTAACAACAATTGAGATAGAAAAATTTCAAAAAAAATCCGGATAGTTTATTTACCCGGTGATGATTGAAGAAATAAGGAGACGATATAGAGGCTTCTCGGAGATTGTAACGGAAACAGAGAATTGATCGGAAGGAAGAAGTCCAAGCATAGACGAAATCGTCTGCTTCATTGAATCCTTGGCTGAATCGGATAAGCCTTTGGAGATAACGGAAGTATCAAGCGGCTGGATCCGATTCACCAAATTCGCGATCACGGCGAAACCTCTGTCTAGCTTTGACCGGCGAGTAGATACGTAGGAATCGTCGGAGGAGACTCCACCTCCGCTGAGACAGCTAATGACAGGGGAAGACACCGCACGATTCGGAGCACAAGGTAACCGGAGAGGAGACGACGGTGGAGGTTGGTGAAGGATTAGCTTGTTCCGTGATAAGTCAGTTACACGAGAGAGCAAGAAGGCTCGAGCTGATGCGGCCGCCATTAAATGAGCGTCTCGAGCTCCTCTCCGATGTGTGGCTGCGTGATATGCGTTTTGGGTATTGGAAAATTTGGAAGAATCTTTTTGTTAATATTCATATATATATATTATTTTGATAATTATGATTTATTTTTATTTGTTTGTTAAGAAAAATCTTCCTTCGTTCGTTTGGTTATCTGAGCCCACTTAACAGATTGTGGTCTTTTCTCGTGTTTGTTTGGTCGACTAATAGAGACACTAAACCAACTGTGGAAAATATCTCAAAACTAAACATAATTTTACTCCTAACAATTTTAGAATAGTTTTCAGCCAATTCAACAGTTTAGCAGTTACCATTTATGATAATTAAAAATCAAACCATACCAAACTACAAAAGAAGTAACTGATTATAGTTTGAAGTTTGGACTTTTCAACTTTTGTTTTTGACAATAAAAAACGATAGAAAGTAAAACGGTTAGCTACTTTGAATTAGTATTTTATTTTCTCTACAAAGATCAAAGATAACGCTATGATTTGCAAGTACATCATCTTTACTGTACTGAGTAACTCTGTAGTTTTTTTAACGCAAAAAGAGAAAAAAGTTTGGCTTTGATCAGAGAATTAAAGTAACACCGCAAGTCAATCTACTTGGTTAAGTCATTTCCGATGAGCCTCTTCCATCCATGTCTTCCATGTCCCAGTGAAATGTCCAAAAAGACCCATTAAAGCTGTTCACGATAGAAACGTTAACTTGTAAGAAATCCCCCAGAGATTATATAAATGTCAGGAAAACAAATATGCATTCCCAAGAATCTCAAATTTGTGACATATAAGTAGAGAAGAAGGTAGGTTTTCTTACTAGGATTGATATATTGAGGTCTGAAGGTTGATGCTAGTGCCTCAATTTGTGCAAGTGGGCCAAGTCCTCGGTCACTGTTGTTCTCCGCGGGGGTGGCTGACGCAGAAGCCGAGCTCTTCCCAGCCGCATTTGAATCGCAGTGCGGTTCCTTCTTCACTTTGCTTGTCTTTTGTTTTCCCCAACGCTTGGGGTCTTCAAAACAATATCTTTTGCTTCTCTTTGCCTCCAAGTTGGTGATCTCGTCCCCAAAGACTCGCTTTTTAGAGTCGTTGCCATCATCTAGGCTTGAAGAGCCAGTGAGGAGTCTGATTTCAGACATGGACTCGAAGCCCAACCACCTGTATGCCGTTTTCTTTGTCTCTGGCATATGAGTCTGCATAGAGTATGAAAATGTAAACAAAACAAAAGCAAGAAATTTTCAAGATTGCAGATATTGTACTGGTTTCTAAAGTAAAGTAATACTACCTTTTCGATTAACTTAATGGAGGAGAACACATTTGCAATGTCGTAAAGGCGTCTGATTTTAGCTACACAAAGTTAAAGAAGAAATAGGGTTTGGTTATTGCTTTTGTATTCAACAATCAGAGATCAGTAAAGATTAAGGGAATGAATCAGAGTTACTTTTCCTATTCATGGGATCCAGAGTCTCATGCAGCAATGCTTTTGTAACACTGTCAAGTGCTATCAGATCAGCCTGACATCAAAATTAGCAAACAAGGGAGATGTGTCAATAGGTCAAAAGTTGTGTTAGAGATATGACTTATCACTTATTTACTTACATCAGAGCATAAAAAGAGCTTCAGAAAGTTCTGTGAAAGAAACCAAAGGATTCTCTCCTTCTTGTTGTCTGAAAAAAAAAATAGCAAACAAAGGTTTTTTACTGACTAGAGATACATGGTAATATCAAAATAAGAAAATGCATAATGAATGATGTTTCGACAAACTATTATTACTACTCTAATCAATGATGTTCCGAGAGATATGGCTTTACCAAGTTTGGTGGATGCTTGTGAGTTCTCTTGATCCTCAGGAGCTAACTTGAAAGATTCTTCTCTTTCTTGCTCATATAAGACCTATACCAAATAACATATCTAATGTTAAAATCCATTCCATTGATAATTGACAGAATCTGAATATGAACTTTACCATCTCAGAGTTGGTCACACATGGGATGATCGCAACCTTCTCTTTCATTCCTTCTTCCTGTAAAACAAAACTCATAACAATCCTCAAGACAAAAGAAACAAAAAAAAACAAAAAAGCCAATACAGATTGATTCAATAGAAAAACCTTAAGTTGATCAAGAGTAGAAGGAACTGCTTCAAAACCCATCCAGGAATATTGATTCTTCCCTCCTCTTGCAACAAGCTGAGTGAAAAACAAAACACCACAATAATTTCAAATCAATTCAAACAGCACAGAAAAGAAAATCATCAAAGCCTTACCCCAATGGTCTCCAATATGTTGACCACGTCATACATACGGCGACGCTCAACTCCTACAATATTCAATGCCCACAAAAATCAGAACATATAAAAAAATGAAGTAAAAATTGAATACGGACGCATAAAGATTGATCTCGTATTGTGCTGTAATTCAGATAATGTAATTACAACTGAGCGAAAAATCAGGGGGGAAGAAGAAATAACAATCACCTAGTTTCGCGGCGGCCGAATCAAGGCTAATCAAATGATTGTCTTCGCGATTGTAAATACTCAAAAAACTGAATTGGGAAAAGAAAAATAAAACATAAATCAGGTATAATAAAAATATCAACGGAAACGTGAGGAAAAAAAAAAAACAAAAAGGAAATAGAAATCTGATAAAAATCTCAGAGGATCGGAAAGAGATAAGGTTGGGATAGAGAGAGAGAGAGAGAGAGAGAGAGAGACTGGATGACGAGCAGGCTCAGGGATTTATCCTTGCGGCGGTATGATTGCCGACCGAGACCGAGAGCTTCCATCTCCTGAGAATCAACAGTAGACATAATTTGTCGGAGAAGAGAGGTATTATATAAGTATCTGGAGTGGGGAGAGATAGAGGTGTGTTTGGTTCTAAGCTTACTTCTGACCTCAGATACCTCTTTCTTAAGGGCGGGGTCTTTTCAAATCTACTAAAAACACCCGTTTCATTTCATTTCCTTAATTTTAACCTTTGAACAGATTGTGTTTTGAATATTGTTTTGACTTTTTTTCAACCTTTTCAAAGATTCAGTCTTTTAACTTTGTTTTTTTCTGAAGATTTAGTTTTGAATGGTTTTGTTTTTTACTTCATAAGTTTTCACGCCATAGTTTAGGATACTCTATTCAATGATTTTTAATATGTTCTGTAAATTTGTTGGTGCATATATATACACCTATTTAGAGTTTTAAATATGTTTTTTGAATCAGGTTTATGTAGCTAAAATATTTGTTTATCTTGTCCTTTTTGATATATTCAATAGATTATTTCCGACGAAATATATATGCGTTTATTATATTTAGTTAACTTTAATTTTGTTTGTAAGAATTTATTGTATATATGTAAGTAAATTACTTATGCTTAGAATCATAATCATAATATTTTATTAGATAAGTTTTGGGGGGCCATATTAAGGTATCCTATTAATGATTTTTAGTAGATTACTTGCATGTATTGTATTTTTCTCATTTCCTGGTCAACAGATTGAAGTAGGTGATGTCATGGGTGAGATCGAGACTGACAAAGCCACTCACTCTGGAATATATACACGTAAGACTGGTATAATTAAGCAACCATATAGTTTTTTTTTTTAATAACTAACCATATAGTTTTTCTTGGAAGCCAAAAAGAACTATTACGCTAGGCAAAATATTGTGAGATGGATAGTGGGAAGAGGCAAACAGATAAATGTCTGCAACTGGCTACCTACACACCATGAACA